>OX383964.1:19398669-20628169 GCA_947532105.1 Athrips mouffetella | reverse complement strand
TGTGCGAGACAATAACAATTTTAGTTTACCCTCTCAATAATATCTACGTAGTTCACCTCTCTTCAGTCTACCCGTGACCACGGCTGTTGCAACGCAGCCGAAACGTCGGGAATAATAAGGTAATTTATTTTGCCTAATAACGATTATCGCGCTAAGACCCGAAACAAAATAAATACCTACGTAGTTATAAAATTTTTGAATATCCTATACCATACGAGCACTATTTGTATATTTGTAATCGGTTTCTCGAAAACGGCTTTAACGATTTCGATGTAATTTACCATACGGGTGTTTTCGGGTGCGAAAAATTAATCTAGCTTGGTCTCATGTCTGGGAAAAATCAGTTTCTACGTGTTTTGAGACATTTTTTAAAATACCGCGTTTTTTTTTTTTTTTTTTTTTATTTATTGCATACTTACAACTACCATTACAGGATAACCTATTGCAGTAGAGTAGTGAATATTACTAATAACAGAAATCAATCAGTCAATGTAAACTAAAAATAACAGAAATCAATCAATGTCAAAATAGAACATAATATTAATACAATCACAAATAACATAAAACATACAAAGCAACTTTTTGAAATTCATTCAGACTGCAAGTAAAGATGTCCGTCCTATTTGCTATCTCATTGAGTGTGTGTAGTGCTCGCGTCAAGGGCGCTTTGCCCAGTAAGTTGGTTCTCCCGGGCTGCACGGCCAGCAGTCGTGGGGTCCGCCTTCTCTCCACGTAGTGGTCCACTACACAGAAGCTTAACTTTTGTAATAAACTTGGATTTGTTATTTTTCCCCGAAGTATTTTAAATAAATAAGATACCAACGCTAGGTCCCTTCGCACCTCCAATTTATTGTATCCAACCATGCCCAGTACAAACAGGGTTGGATACATTAAAGGGTAGAAAGGGTATATACCGTACAGTTTCAAATAAAGGTACCTAGTAAATTTATTTTGAACCCTTTCCATCATAAGATTGTATTTTGTCTCGTGTGGAGCCCATACCATAGCGTTATTTTCTAACTGGCTTCTAACCAGTGCATTGTAAAGAATAATTAATGCTTTGACGTTCGTAAAGTCTTTAGCTTGCCGCATTATGAACCCTAGATTTCTATATGCTTTTTTGGAGATCTTTAAAATGTAAGTGGAAAAGGATAAGTCGGAGCTCATATCCACGCCCAGATCACGTACCGTGTGCACTCGTTTAATCATTTCGCCATTTATTCCATAGCAGTGCTGTATTGGAGCTCTCATCCGCCCAAAAGACATCACTGAACATTTTGAAATGTTAAAGTCCAACTTGTTTTGCCTACTCCACTCTACAACTCGATTAATGTCTTTCTGGAATTTTTCACAGTCGTTATTGTCATGAACTGCCAAAAACAACTTAAGATCGTCTGCGTACAACAGGCATTCAGCATCAGTAACCACTTCGGGTAGATCATTAATCATGAGAACAAACTCCAGTGGTCCTAAATTACTACCTTGACTTATTCCAGATCTGGTATAATACTCCTCAGATTGAAAACCTGCACAATCCACATACTGCCTTCTGTCCTTCATATAACTTCCGAAGAACTGAAGTAGCTTGGGAGTGCAGCCGAATGTTGCCAGCTTCCTTAATAACACATCATTATCGACCAAATCAAATGCTTTTTTGAAGTCGAAGTAAGCAACGTCCACCTGCACTCCTGCGTCAACTTTGGGTACTACATACGTCATAAAATTTAGTAAATTACTGGTTGTACTTCTTCCCTTCCCTTCCTTTGCTCACTGTTTTAGACAGAAACCTACAGCGCCATCTGTTGGCGGGTAGCATAGCTTGCTCACCCGATGATATTTTAATGTTGAGGCGGCTATTATCTATAATAGCCTCCTCAACATTGCTCTAGCAAAGCTCGGTCCCCCAGGTACTAATACATAAAACTATAAAAAACAAAAACACATACAGAATTATAACATATACAAACATATATATACATACATGTATTAGTTAATTATTAGTTATTTAGTTTATAGTAGTCATGAAAAGCTCAACCACACCACATTATGAAATGGCCAGTAGCCCAGTACCACGACCTAGCCACGATAGATACACAAAATCAAACATTAACACAAACACAATCAGACCCAGGAGCAGATTAAATCCACCATTAGTATGTCTCTCACAGCAGGGACTTGCAAGCTTTGAAACAGTAGCTCGTACATTTCAATGAAATAAGAGCGCTATGCGAAGTTGACATTTCCAAGGAGAAGAAGGAAGGACCAACTGGAAGGACTATGCACGGCACGCACAATAATTATTCCCTTCCACTTTTGCATAGCATAAATTTCATAGCTCAAAATTAATCGCGCTGGTTGTATTTTAGTTGCACTATCTCTGACAAAATACAATATTGAAGATTAGTAATAACTTACCAAAACTGAAGGTATTCACAGCGTTGTGAAGTATTGTGCGGATGTTAGTGACGATCTTAGAAGTGCCCGTAGCATAGAAGCAGGGTACAATAACCAACAGCGTGTATTTGAGGCATCTCGCCAGAATAAAGGCCAATATAGCGTTAAATGTCTACAAAAGTACACACTAGTATCATTGAAAGAAATAAAGGAAAAAAAATATATATAAATTATTTTCATTATCATCAAAACAGTACAAAAAGATCGACAGCTAGATAGATAGAAGCTTCACCAAAGGATTGCTACAACGAAAAGAATGGCTAGCATTTGGGAAAAGTTATATTTTTCAGTATTTTTATTTTATACATGATAAGCAAGAAAATGTTTTGATTATAAAGACAAGAAGATTCCATTTGATAAAATCATATAAAAACGAAGAAATAGCTAAACTCACTGAGTCTCTTTCCTCGTCAGGGGTCTGAGTTATTTGGAAAAATTTCTTCAACATCATTGTCGTAGTTAATCCTGAAGTGAACAGCATGACTATCATCTGCAATCACAATAAGTTTATTTATTACTGATAGTGATAGTAGTAAAATTAATAGTGTAATGATAATAATAATACCTATACTACTTACAGGAAAACTCATGACTGCGTTTAGTTGCTCAGCGCAACTATGTAGCAGTTCGTAAGCTCTGTGCATCTCACTTGTATCAAGTTTTACCTTGTTTGATATTTCTTCAATTTCATCACAATGTTCACTAATATCCAAATCCTTGTCAGTATTAAATGATTTTGCAATATGAACTTTTAATATTTCTACCCGTATCTTAATGGTTCTTATGAGTGTGACAAAAAATATTTGCTCACTGTCATGGGCCAGAATAGTAAAATAGACGACCAAAATTGATATTTTAAAATTAAAGTCGAATACTACGTGAATAATTATGCCCTCAATGACGCAAGAAATAATACTTATTGACATCCAAAATATAGCTGTTTTTATTTTTATAGTTGTACAAGGTTCTTTACTTATGTCCAAAACATTATCGAAAGCAGACAGATCTTTGAAAAAGTTTGCAAAAGTCTCCTTGTACGTGAATGTGGAAATTAAGATAAGAAGCAAATATTCTATGTCGGTTGATTCTTTGAAGATTACGATGGATTTATCAGGAGAATCTTTCACAACCAAAAATGACATACAAACTGTGAACAGACAGGAACCATACAAATAACAGAGACGCATAGTAAGAGTACCACATTCAAGCAAGTCAAGACGGTTAATGCCGAGGAAAGCTTGCAGAATAATGAACCATTTTATTTGACGTATTATATGTTGTCCTTTATCCAGGAAATTATTCTCATTTTTTTGAGGTGGATGAAAATCGTCAGGTGCTACTTTGGAACTCATTTTATTAACACTTGAAATAAACGAGTGAAGGAATGTGTAAGTCTTGGCTTTTAAAATACGACTAAATGGAAAACGATACACTTAATCATATTAAAATGAAATTACGATGCCTAAAAGATATAAAAGCTTTAGACGTTATTAGATTATTCGATAACAAGCAATATTTTAACTCAATTTCATTAGAGCTAGCTATAAGCTAGCTGCCTTACAATACCTATATATACCCATAATATGCATTGAGACATTTTCTCTATGATTGAGATCAGAAATATCCCGAAAACAATTTTGGTTCTATATGTTTTAAACAAAGCAACTTCAAAACTAAATGAGTAGTAGTCAGTCGTAAAAGTTAGTATTTACCATAGAAAAAAAATATGTTTAGTACTTTTCTCAAACATGCTTGGAAATTCTATCAATATTTTGACAACCTACTTTAAAACAAATCAAAATAGCTGTACTGGTTAAATACTCGAGAGCAGCTGCGGGCAACCTTAGTATGAAAATCAATTTTTATCGAATTTAGCGAACGAGTACATTGCTATAAAATCGTTGTACGTATAGTACTTAAATCAAATCAAATATTTGTAATATGGCTTCTGTCAACATGGACAATTTTGCCAGTGTCGAAGTTGGAGAATACACGGCACTACAATGACCAGATAAATGGACGGTCAATTAGCATAATCTGGATAAAAATAAAAACATATAAATAAATGATCAAAGAAAAAAAAAAGGGGGAATCATAATTTAATTTTATACCTTTCAATATATTTAAATAAAATGTATATAAGAGGGGAATCCAAGGAAGATAAAACACAATCCATATTAAAGGGGCGAGGAATAATAGGGGAAAGGATGTCATAAAGAGAAACAGGAGTCCTTGGGCAATTGAAAAACAAATGATCTACCGTACCCTCCTCAAGACCGCATTCACACAAAGAGTGATCCTTGACTCTAATTTTGGCCAAAAAGTAAGGGCTGCAATTATGACCGAGACGCAATCGAATTATGGTTGAAGTACAAAATTTTTTGGCCTCGCGAAATTTAAAAAACCAGGGTTTTACTGGAAGATTAGGCTGTATTCTACCATAATGTTTGGCTTTATCGCGTTGAGATAAGATCCAATCTTCGTACCAAAGTTCCTTTAGATCTGATTTGGCGGCCGAACGTAAATCTAGAGCAAAACAATTTGAGTAAGTTTCGGTGCCATTACTAATAGACCACTTTGCACAAAGATCAGCTTGTTCATTACCAGAGATGCCAGAATGTCCAGGAATCCATGCAAGGATAATCTCAATCCCAGCAGAGTGACACTTGAATAGAATTTCTCTGGTTTTAAGGGTGATAGGATGAACATCTTTACACCGAAATGGAAACTTTAAAATATCTTCGAGACAACTGCGAGAGTCTGTAAAAATTATTGATTTATTAAGTTTATGAGATTCAACTAAAGAAACAGCTTCAAAAATGGCAATGGCTTCACCCGAAAAAACCGAGATATTTGGGGGACATTTAAAACTTAGAGTGACATTCAGTCGAGGAACCCAGACTGCAGAACCTACAGCTTGGTCAACTGAAATCTTTGAGGCATCGGTAAAAAGAGTAATCCAACCAGGAAACTTTTCATTAATGATTTTATTAAAATTAGAATTAGCACCAGGATCATCTTTTTCAACACCGAAATACGTAATAATATTGGGTTTGAATACAAGAGCATGAAAAGGAATAGAGAACAAAGGATTGCCAGGGAATTGAAAAACTGGAGGACCATTAATGAATTTTTGATAACTTTTATATAAGCAAGGAGATTGCTTATGAATCCAATACTTAGAAGAAGGAATTAAATTAGATAGCTGAGAAAGTGAAGTGAGAAGAGGGTGCGAAGAATTTTGAGCAATCTTAAAGAAAAACCTATCACATAAGTATTGTCTACGCATAAATAAAGGAGGGTCCAGGCACTCTACCTGTAGGGCTTTTATGGGGGATGATTTCATAGCACCACAAATTATACGAAGACACTTGGACTGAATCCTATCCCAAAGGACCAATGCAGTTTTATTACATGGTTCGAGTAAAAATGAACCATAGTCAAAGTGACTGCGGATAATTGCATTGTATAAGAGTTTTTGGCAATATGGATGGGAACCCCACCAAACACCTGAAAGAGCTCTCAAAATGTTAATACCACGTTCACACTTATTTTTAATATAATTTAAATGTAAAGTTCCCGATAAGCGAGTATCAAAATAAACCCCTAAGAATTTTACGTGATCATTAACTTCCATACAAACATTATCCAGAACAATGTTAATATCCGGAGTTACTTTTTTTTCTAGAAAAAACAACGACAGTGCTCTTGGGGACCGATAATGATAATCCGATCAGAAAGCCAGATGCTCAAATTTTCAATAGCGCTATTTAAACGAATTGAGCACTCCGAAATGGATTCTGAGGCATAATACAACGCAATATCGTCGGCATACTGTAATATATTGCAGTCAAAGGAACAAGAGGAATCAAGATCTGAAGTATAGAGATTATAGAGTAACGGGCTAAGAACAGAGCCTTGAGGTAAACCTTTCCAAATAGTTCTTGAAGGCAACAATAATCCTTGGGAACGGACAGAAATTGTACGAGCCATGAAGAGGTTAAAAATTACATTGATCATTCTTCCAGGAAGATTCAGCTGAAGCATTTTATGCCTGAGTAGCGGAAGTAGAACATTGTCATAGGCAGAAGTAATGTCAAGGAAGACCCCTACTAGATGCTGGCCTCTTGAAAAAGCTAGTCGAATTTCTGAAGAGAAAATGCTTAAACTGTCCATTGTGCCCATACCTTTTCTGAAGCCAAATTGAGAATTAGACAGAACTTTCCTACTTTCAAGAATCCATTCCAACCTATTTTTAATAAGGTGCTCCATGATTTTTGCTAAGACAGAAGATAAAGCAATAGGTCTGTAAGAAGCGGGGTCGTTAGGGTCTTTACGAGGTTTAAGAATGGGAATTATAATTTGGTATAGTACTTATCTAGTCCCTGATAAAATCTCATATCTGTCTAGTTATTTAAAAATGGAATGTACCGACAAGCAAAACAGCCAAAAAGGTAATTTATCAAAGCGTCAGAAGGAAGGAGGTAACCTATCACATCATAACAACCAATGAAGTGAAAAATTCGTTTCAATTTCGAACTGGCTTGCAAAAAGAAAGCTATAAATATATTTAAAAAAAACCGGCCAAGTGCAAGTCGGACTCGCGCCCTAAGGGCTCCGTACCTATCTACCATATGATTTACTAAAAGCTTTTGCTTTTTGATTTTAAAAACTCCGCGACCATCCAACTTGACCCCTCTTTTATAGAAAAGTTCTTGAAACGGGAGCTCACCTTAATTGGTTACTATTAGTTTTAAGAAATATTGATATTTTAATGATTTTAGACTTTTCCCTTTATTTGTACTGTGAGACCTAGCTTCTTGCCAAATTTCATTTAGGTCAACGGGAAGTACCCTGTAGGTTTTGCTTTTTTGCATAAATGTATGGAGATGAGGACATAAACAGCCATATCTTTTGATTGCGTCGTTGTAAAAAATTGAAATTTTCAGATCTTGTGTGGTTTATAGACCTTAATATTCGTTATCAATTTCAACCTGATAAAGGGTCTTGACAAACAGACAGACAGACGGACAACAAAGTGATCCTATAAGGGTTCCGTTTTTTTATTTTGATGTACGGAACCCTAAAAATAAACAAAGACAGATGAAATAGAATATGAAAATATTGGTAAGTAGAAAGTTTTTAATGTTCGTTTGAATTAAACTTAGTATGAATTGAGAAAAGTACTATAGAAGCCTTGGCCGCAACCAGGTATTAAAAGACTTACGCATGTGGGCCTCGGCTTTGCCTCCGCCCGCATTATAACATTCGTCCTTCAATACTTTTTTTGTCGGCCATGGCAGTAATGTACTATAGCTTCCATCTTTCTTTGGAAAAATGGGTGAGTTTGATACGGGCCAACTTTTCCAAAGAAAGATGGATTAAACGATTAAACGAGATAAGTTTTTGGCTTTTCATAGGTATCTTGCGCAGTCAGATTTTTTTATGGGTCTACCGAAAATTTTCTTGTTTTTGCTCGATTTTTTTTAGAAAAGTTTTATATAGGCTGCTTGAAATACTCAAAGTACAGTGCCTAACAAGGAACTTCGTTACAAAAATACCCAGTATTAATTAATTACTTTATAAACCACTGAGCTTTTCATTAAAAAGCTTTTTATCAAATGAATTGGACGAGTTGAGTGAGTTAAATATTAAAATTAATGGAATATAACAAGAACAACACGGAAATATACATACATAATGTATGAGGTGTTAAGTGCATCTAACAAAAGTGACCGATAAAAATATATTTTACGAATCAGACCCAAGAGTTATTTTTGTCCCTAAAAAAAC
Source organism: Athrips mouffetella (assembly GCA_947532105.1). Lineage (NCBI taxonomy): Eukaryota > Metazoa > Arthropoda > Insecta > Lepidoptera > Gelechiidae > Athrips > Athrips mouffetella. The sequence goes on along the minus strand of OX383964.1, from coordinate 20,619,922 downwards.
CGGCCAAGTGCGAGTCAGACTCGCGCACTGAGGGTTCCGTACCACCACATAAACATAATTATATTAGTTGAAATTTCAGTAAGTTAATGTGCTAGATTTTTTGAGTCCGACACGCGCTTGACCAAATTTTATTATTTGTTGTTATTTTACAGCTTATGCACTATAAACATACCAATTTTCAAGTTTGTAAGTGTTCCCGTTTTTAAAAAGAACTAAAACAAAAATCGCCTCAGCGACCATCCAACTTGACCCCTCTCTTATATGAATGCTCTTGAAACGGGAGCTCACCACAGTTGGTTACTATTAGTTGTGAGAAAAGTTGTAATATTTAATGATTTCAGACTTTTCCCATTATTTGTACTGTGAGGCCTAGCTTCTTGCCAAATTTCATAATTTTAGGTCAACGGGAAGTACCCTGTAGGTTTTGCATTTTTGAATAAATGTATGGAGATGAGGACATAAAATGCCATATCTTTTGATTGCGTCGTTGTAAAAAAATTTAATTTTCAGATCTTGTGTGGTTCGTGGATCCTAATATATGGTATTAATTTAAACCTGATACCTTTACCCGTTCGTGAGATAAAGGGTCTTGACAGACAGACAGACAGACAGACAGACAGACAGACAGACGGACAACAAAGTGATCCTATAAGGGTTCCGTTTTTTTCTTTTGAGGTACGGAACCCTAAAAAACAAACTAATGTCATAAAAGTCTGATAACACGTACAAAAAAATATTTTTCTTTTCTGACAGTATACCACAAGTAATCTTCTGTGTAGGAATATACAAGAATTAGTGTAAAACCTTTTAAGGGCTTATTGTGGGGACCAAATCCAACAAGTTTTGTTATACGAATTTTAGAAATTCGCAAACAACTTTTCACATAAATTGGACCGATCGGCTGATTATTTTGTATTGAGAGTCGATTTTTTTTTTGGGAATTTCCAAAAGTCACAGAACAATAGTGGTTGCATTCAGCCTTCAGAATAAGCCCTTACAAGGTAATATAATTTTTTTAAACTTGATATAAAAGCAAACTGTGACTGAATGACTGATCTATCAACACATAGCTCAAACCACTCAACAGATTGGGTAAATTTGGCATGAACTCTGCGACCTGGGGACGGGTAGGCTGATGAGATGAATATCTGAGTCGATGTATACAAGATAAATGTTAAACATCTATTGGATTGTTAAATAATAGTAATGATAAATTAGTAGAATTAAATTTGTAACGCATTGGTCTTAAACTGTAATGTTATAAATTAAATGAATTGTGAAATATAACGAAGGCATTTTCTAAGAACGAGTTTTTGTAAATTCATCGTCAAGGAAAGAAAAGAGGGTTCAAAATTCGTATGGAGAAATCATAGAATCTGCTTTGTCATGGGCACCAGCCTGTCGTCTATTGTAGACAAAAAAAAAACACATTGTTTCCCTTCTCTAACTATTTTGTCGATCCAAGTGTCTATTAACATCCTGTTTATTCGACAGATATAAGCTTTCAGCTGTACACCTATAGATAATCTCACTATGCATGGATATGTCTAAAAGAGATTAGGCAAGTGTAGTCTCGTGGCACGAGTCCATTGCCTTATCAGCCAGCCTAATGGCGCTCTAAGCTTGTTTATTGGCTCTTATGGAATAATCTCTGGTTGTATTGAGGGAATCATAAAAGCCGTCTGTGCTAAACCGAAATGGTTTCATTTACATATCGTATAATCCATTAGAATAATGTTTTGTTATATAATGTAGCAAAGATAATAAGGATCATTTATTAAAAAATAGAGGTGCCACTGCATTTTTTTTTCTTCTATTGCGTCTCGACTTCGCGTTAGAACCATCGAATATTGATATGCGTAGTAGCTAACATCGAACATTGATATGCATAGCAGCTCGCACTGAGCAAATTCGCTCGTGACGAGCTTGCAAGCCGCTCTTCAAAATTTTTTTGACGGTAAGCGTCAGTGCGTTGCATGCATTTAGGTTCGCAGTCGCACATTGCTCGCGTTTTCGACCGTGGAAAAAGTGACGCCAAAAAGACCTCGCGAAACGGGCCTTAATAAAAGGCACAGGCGTAAAATTCTGGGCTACACTACAACTTAAACAGTCTATTACGCTACGAGTAGTACTCGTAATTACGTAAACTAGCAATTTGTTAAAATAATAAATAAATATTTTTAGGGTTCCGTACCTCAAAATAAAAAAACGGAACCGTTATAGGATCACTTTGTTGTCCGTTTGTCTGTCTGTCTGTCAAGACCCTTTTTCTCACGAACGAGAAGAGCTATATCAGGTTGAAATTGATAACGAATATTAAAGTCCATGAACCACACAAGATCTGAAAATTTAATTTTTTTACAACGACGCAATCAAAAGATATGGCTTTTATGTCCTCATCTTCATACATTTATGCAAAAAAGCAAAACCTACAGGGTACTTCCCGTTGACCTAAAATTATGAAATTTGGCAAGAAGCTAGGTGTCACAGTACAAATAAAGGGAAAAGTCTAAAATCATTAAATATTTCAATTTTTCTCACAACTAATAGTAACCAATTAAAGTGAGCTCCCGTTTCAAAAACTTTTCTATAAAAGAGGGGTCAAGTTGGATGGTCGCGTAGTTTTTAAAATCAAAGAGCAAAAGCTTTTAGTATATCATATGGTAGATAGGTACGGAACCCTTAGGGCGCGAGTCTGACTCTCACTTGGCAGGTTTTTTTTTTATTAGGGACACCAACAGTAAATTTCAAATGTGGTAACGCAGAAAGATACTCAAACGAGTTAGTAGTTTTAAAAGTCGCAATTTTACATTCTTTTTTATTGAGAAAGTGCCTAAGGATATGAAACTAAAAAAAAAATTAAGAAAAAATAGAAACATAAAAGGAAATAAACGATAATATGATATAAACCAAATGAAAACGATAATGGACATGCATATGTACACCCAACAGCACGTCAACAGAAACTCTCTGGGTTTTGGACATGGCAATAGAGTTACAAATGTTTGCATTGACGCACGGTTGACCATAAATGAGACATTAATGTTGATCAGTTTACCAAATATTAAACAATTATTAGTTCACAATTTTAACTTCAAAAATGGTATTATGTTATTTATTAACCGCTAAAGAAATTTAAATATTTATTTTAAAATTATAAATATACATTTTTATTTAAGAAACGTAAATATTTTAATGTAAGTACAAATATAATTTTGATGAAAGTATTGCTTTAGCTTTAACATACAAATAACTTACTTAAATAACTTGACAAACACGTTTTGTTATCCCGAGCTACCCTGTAAATTCCAATATCTTCGTATCTTGTTGAAACGATTAATGAGGGTTGTTGTCCACTAGGAATATATATGTGAAAGATGTAAATTGTGTAAATTTGACTAAGCTTAAATTACATAAGGGTCAAAATACCAAATAAGATCATACACACCATCTTACTCTATGATTATATACGTAAATTTTACGTTTAAATTCTACATAGATCTTTCCATGATAACAGCTACTTTGGTGGAATGGGCGAATATGGTGAGTTAATTTTACATACGTATAGGAACGAGAAACGATAGTGAGAAAATATTTGCGAGTAACAGCTATAAGGAGTGGAGAATGAACAGTGTTGCGTAGCCAAGGCTCCTCACTTCCTAGTTGAAATTTACGTAACTTTGGTGTACAATGCGAATGGCGTATCGAAACCTCGCATCGCTCATTTTCTGTACATCTTTGGTGGGCAGCCCTTAGCGAAAGAAACTTTTTGTTTTTGTAGGTACACGAAAGGGGAGGAGTTGGAACAAAGAAAGGAGGATTTGTGAACGTTGTAATTAATTCGAAACAGGCAAATAAAGCTCATATCATGCGAGATACGTAAGAAATGCCTGGCAGGCGTATAATTAAAAACATCACTTGGGCAGGGCGGGCAGGGCCGTATTCTGAAAGGTTCGATGCGTTTACCAATTTTAGACTTATGTAGATCAATAAATGCCGTTTAAACGTCTACTTACCGCTGAGTGCTAAGGTGGGATTTACAGTGACGCATATAGGGTCCCCAAGGAACATAGGTCGGTCGGGCAACTTTCTCCAAGGAACATAGGTCGAAATATGAAAATCAAGTTTTGACCTCCCATAGAAACTGCATCAGCTGATAGCGCATTATGTAAGGGAGGTCAAATTTGGTTTTTCGTATTTCGACCTACCTTTACTTTCGTATTTCGTAATACCTTGGAACTTACTCTGCACCAGAGTTCACGAAAAGAACGCGACTTTTTGGAAAAACAATCATTTAGCAGTTGAGAAAAGATTTCTCTTCAATTACACGAAGTACCAACCAATACGTACGTACGTTTGTAACTAATTGTGGCTGTGTCTGTCTGGCAAGACATAGAAAAAAGTCAATCAGAAATAACCACATTTTTATCAGTTTACATGAATCTGAGGTAATGATATTTAAAAAAAAAACCAAACTTTCAAACTTTAGATCAACCCCAGCTCAACAAAAATTTTTTTTTTAATCACTCGCGCTAACATCGCGTTTATTTGGCGGATATGCATATTCGCAACGACATGATGAGTATGTAAATAATAACGCTCATAAATTCCGTGCGAAAGACACACATTATTGATCCATATTTTTGATAGCAACAAGGTATAAGATATTACAGTAATCTTGAAGATTTTGCAATTTTATTTGTCTTTTTGAATTGGAATACAAGTTGCAAAATTATCATCGAAAGTTTATTAATTCACATAAATGATTTATAAAAACTAATCGGCAATGTTCTATTAGGTTGAATTAAATTAAAAATATGCAAATTTTATATTATATTTTAAAGCTATAGTGAGTTAATTCCCGAAGACAATTTAACGTTCAGTAAAAAATCCGATTAATTTTGATTGTGAAAAGTAATCAAAATTTAGTGATTTCTCATTTACCTACAGCTTGGGTGTCATTCAGAGAGTTTTGCTAGGACGGGGCCAGCAAAACCCAAGTAAAACCTTGGTATAACCCATTTCGCTAGCACGGTAATAAGTTAGCACTATGATAATTTTTTACTTTCGAGCAGAGCGAGAAAGGTATTTATTGTATTCGTGAAAAAAAAAAGTTTTTCTAATCTTCTCAAAAATGTGTTCTATATCACTTATACATCATAAAAAACAAGTCTCCCAAAAATGTCCGTCCGTCGGTCGGTCGGTCGGTCGGTCCGTCGGTCGGTCGGTCTGTCCGTCACGCTTTGGCCTAGCGGCTAAACGAATGGTCCGATTGACACCATATTTTGAATTTAGGAGTTTTATGGAAATCCATCGAAGGGTTTCAAGTGGTTTCTTGCTGGCTCTCATTTTGAGGGTAGCTGTCATACAACGAAAATGAAAAATTGATATTTTCTCAAAAACGGCTCATAGAATCTAGATGAAACTTTGCATAACCATGTAAGATATCTTGCACCAGTATGAATTGATCAGTGTAATTTCATATAAGGGGTGTTCCTGTACCACCAAATCGTAAATATGTGATTTACCCAAAATTGGTTCCTCTGAGTTTATTAAAATTTTCTATAATATAAATCCTGGATTGGTTGTCTACCTAACTCACCTGACTGGATATTCTTTATGATTTTTTTGAATAAAATTTAGTACACAGGGTGTACCAAAAACTGAAAGGGCTTGCTCAGTAGACTTAACTGAACAATTATCCATAAGGAACATGTGTTGGGAAATTAACAAAGTCTCCATGCAAGTATCCTACGGTAATTCATTGATCTGTTAAAATTTATATAAAGGATGTTCCAGTACTACCAAAAGTTAAACATGTGATTTACTCGAAATCGTTTGAGGTTTGTTTGTTTTAATGTCTGACAATTTGAATTCTGAATTGATCTTTATATTTCATTCGAATTTTTTTTTGGAAAAACGTAAATAAAATTTTGTATTTCCATACTATGTGTATGGCATTACAAATTTAAGTTTGCGGTTTATATTTTTTCCATGAGTATTGCGAGAAAGTAAGTGCAGTGCTGCTGTACCATTTATTTGTTATTTCAACGCTTACCGACACATTTTGCAAGGCACTTCACTTCACTTTTTAAAATATTTTGGCAATCGGTCGTTGTAAGGGGGAACAACCATTCCTACCAATCTCAAGTTAAAGGAAAAACACTGTCATGGAGAGATTAACCGGTGAAAATATGTAGGGCCAAAAATGATGTCAAAAGCAATCGACTAAAGCTGTCAGAAAAATAATTTTTCACCTCCAAAGCTCGGAAACATTTGTTTTGTCGGTTAAATTCTGCGGTCAAAAGCGATTTTTGGCCCCTAGCAGGCAAAAGGTTTTTGAAATTCGAACGCGATGTACTTATTATTTTGTAGTATGCTGCAGTACTGGCCGCTTGTAAAACCAGGCACGCACTATCGTTTTCAAGATGAGAAAGAGGGATGCAACTATAGGAAAGAAACAAATAGTATTATGAATAGTGAATGCCTGGTGGGTAAGGTACTGGCTGATAATGAAAGTAAATTTAAAATTCGATCGCCTTTTTTTGTTCTCTTGCCCAGATTAATGGACTCGCCCTTTGACTTCAAATCAACGCAATACAAAATAGATTTGCCTGCCACTGCCTATCCTCTGTCTCTATATTGAAATCCAATGAAAATGAACCTTGTTCCGCAAATTTATCAAGTAGTTTATAGGTAGAGTCACGAACATAAGCACAGCAGTCCCAAAAATAATAATAATTTAATTATAGTGATTTCCTTTTTAATGTCTAGTATTCTTTATCTATACATGGCCACTCGTCCGTGAAAACTCTTTGACCTTGAGCTGGTCTCTGGGTACGGAGGTTTGTAGCGAAGCGCTGGTTCAGGTTATACTGGTTATGTTTCCACTTGCTTGCTGCCGTCAGTACCATTATGTAGGTATTATCCCCTTACGTTAAAACGTTTGAGTAATTATTTCTTATATTTGAATTGCTATTCTTGCATTATGTTAACATTTCCTCGCTTTAATGAGGTGAAAAATTTTGTGTTTCTCTCGGCAGCAAAGTTATTTTGCGTCTCGTGCCTTGAAACCTTCGCCACGCTCAGGATTCTTCTTTTGAACCACTCGCTTCGCTCGTGGTTCAATCCTAGAATCCTTCGCTTGCTCAGGTTTCAATACGAGGCACTCGCGCCAAATAAACCTTTTGCTGCCTTGCATAACAAATAACTATTGTATTTTTGGCCCTACATATTTTCACCGGTCAATCTCTCCATGACAGTGTTTTTCCTTTAACTTGAGATTGGCAGGAATGGTTGTTCCCCCTTACAACGACCGATTGCCAAAATATTTTAAAAAGTAAAGTGAAGTGAACAATGTTATTGTTTCCGTCAAGTTTGCTCTGGTTTTAGCGTCATGGCTGCAAAATGTGTTGGTAAGCGTTGAAATAAACGAAAAAATGGATTACGCATTGTTTGTTTAACAATTAGTGAATAAAGATTATTATTATTAACTAGCAGTATGAACTTATTGGCTATAAGAGACAGCTTTCCAAAAACTAAGGGCATGATCAGTTAACAAAACCGGACAACTTTCAGCGAATGAAACCTAATCCACATCCTCAATCAAAATTGTGAACGTGATTGGACAGTTTGTATGGAGAATTCGGATTTCTTCGATGTGGAAATAACGATAGATTTATTTCATTTTAGTTCTAGGTCAGACAGAATTTAACTCACATTTTGTCCCAGTAACCACGTCCGGTATTCCGATAAAGCCACCATTTTCCTTTGTCGATATCAAACTAATAGTTTCCCTCGGGGCCGGCCGCCATAATAAATTTTATTCCATCGCGACGTATCTGCCCTTTTCTATTAGCTGTTCATTTCGCTTGTCTCACCTAAATCAATGTACGAAAAGTAACAAAAAGGTATAACGCTGAAGGATGTGAATCTGCCCATAAAACTGAACAACATTTTCTGAGGAACATTTTCCGATATATGATAAAAAAAACCGGTCAAGTGCGAGTCGGACTCGCGCGCCGAGGGTTCCGATATACCTATAGTATTTTTGGAAGCAATAAAGTCCATTTTCAGGACCGCAAAACTAAATTTGTTTGTAAAGGTTTTTTGCAGATTTCTGAAAAACTGTGCAACTTAGAAAGATCGTTTTATTTTTGCTGTAAAGTTTATATAAACTTCTGTCAACTGTAATTAATTCAGATTTTTCCTTACTCAAACTTCGGAGATAAGGGGGGGGGAATGGTATTTTTCTTGACATTTTTCATCATAACTTTAAAACTAAGAAATTTAAAAAAATACAAAAATATATTTTAAAATGTACAAGTAAAGCCCTTTCATATGATACCCCACTTGACCTAGTAGCGACAATTTGAAATTTGGCCCCCCCTATTTTGGCCCCCTTTATATTAATAATCATACTTTTTTCAAAATTTTTTCTTGTGCAATTAAGTTGGGCAACTATATTCTAAAACTATTCCAAATTTCAGGTTGATAGCATAAGTGGTTGCTGAGATATAGAGGTGTGACAGACAGACGGACAGACAGAGCGGCACCATAAGGGTTCCTTTTTTTTACCATTTTGGTATCGGAACCCTAAAAATATTCCAACGCTTACCAACACATTTTGTAGCTATGTCAAAAGCAATTGGCTAAAGCTGTCAGAATAAACAAGTTTGTATATCAATGTTATTTTTTCTGTCAAATATACTCTGGTTTTAGCGTCATGGCTGCAAAATTTATTGGTAAGCGTTGGAATATATGAAATAATGGATTATACAAAAACCGCCTTTGTACGTGCCCTATAGGCTCTTACATTCCATGGGAAGTTAAAATTATTTTTTTCGTTTTTGGGAAGAGAAATTCTTTTTGACAACAATAAAAGAAAATTTTATCACTCTCTCAAAATTTTTATTTTTTACATTGTTAAAGAATATTTTATATGACCCGGCAATGTCCGTGTCTCATTGATGGTCCGTCTAAGCAAAATTAAAAAGAAAACGTAGGTATTGAACGTGTTTTATGGCGCCGCGTAGCGCGTGGTGCTTTTTTAAAGTGAAAACTTCTTTAGCGGCGCTTGTCACTTTTTTAGATGGGTAAAAAATGTTAAACTTGCGTCAGATGTCGCGTCAGATCCGTAGCCTGATCGAAAAAGCGTCAACTGTCAACCGTATTGTTATTACAATACGTGTTTTTATTCAGTGACATCAAAGAAGTACGCAAGCAATGGCGCGATTGAAAGCATAATATTCAAAAATGCAAGTTTTTACTTCTGCCGGCACTCCCGGAGTGCAGCCCGTCCTTTTTAGGGTTCCGTACCTCAAAAGAAAAAAACGGAACCCTTAAAGGATCACTTTGTTGTCCGTCTGTCTGTCTGTCTGTCAAGACCCTTTATCTCACGAACGGGTAAAAGTATTAGGTTGAAATTAATACCATATGTTAGGGTCCATGAACCACACAAGATCTGAAAATTTAAATTTTTTACAACAACGCAATCAAAAGATATGGCTTTTTATGTGCTCATCTCCATACATTTATGCAAAAAAGCAAAACCTACAGGGTACTTCCCGTTGACCTCAAATTATGAAATTTGGCAAGAAGCTAGGTCTCACAGTACAACTGAAGGGAAAAGTCTGAAATCATTAAATATTACAACTTTACTCACAACTAATGGTAACCAATTGTGGTGAGCTCCCGTTTCAAGAACATTCATATAAGAGAGGGGTCAAGTTGGATGGTCACGGAGGCAATTTTTGTTTTAGTTTTATTTTAAAAACGAGAACACTTACAAACTTTAAAATTGGTATGTTTATAGTGCATAAGCTATAAAATAACAATAAATAATAAAATTTGGTCAAGCGCGTGTCAGACTCAAAAAATCTAGCACATTAACTTACTGAAATTTCAACTAATAAAATCATGTTTATGTGGTGGTACGGAACCCTCAGTGCGCGAGTCTGACTCGCACTTGGCCGGTTTTATTTAATACATCTATAGGTTTATGCATGATTAAACCCTTTTTTTCGTTTATTCCAACGCGTGCCAATACATTTTGCAGCTATTATATGTCAAACATTCGTAAAACGATGTTATTTTTTCCGTCAAATATACTCTGGTTTTTTAGTGACAAAATGTGTTGATAAACGTTGAAATAAACGAGTTTTTTTTTAGTGTGTTTCTGATGCAGTGATAATTGAAAAATAGTCATGTTGCCACAAGTTAACCATGTCATAACATAAAGACATTATAGTAACGTACAATCAAGAGCACATTAAGCTTGACACATTTTACTTTGAACCGTTCTTATTTCAATAGACGCACGTGCTAGAGTGGCACTGCAACCGTCAAACTTGACATGTCGTTGACTGTACAAGGTCATGGCTGGGGTCCCATAGTAATCAACCAAAAGCTTTTTTCAATAAACTGTGTTAAATTTGGAATATTTCTTTAGCATGTACAAATTCACAGCAGAATCATATTTACAGCTTTAATAGCCTTGGCAGTGCTTGCAGAGCCGACGAATTGCCGTGAATAAGTAACACATTCCGGTCCCAGGTCGTCGACACTCCAACAGTTTAATTATTCCCGAATGTTTAGTCTTTAGGGAGAATTGTGTACACTTGGCCTCAGATACATACAACATGTAACTTTTTAAAGTGGTTCTATGTTACCAAAGTACACCACGACAATCTTCTTTTTTACGTTTAAATTGAAAAATAATTTTAATTTTTTATATATTATTTAATATTTTTCTAAAAATAATTATTATTATGTAATTAAATCATTATAATAATATTTTATATTATTAAATTTTCAATAAACTATTAAATAATTACATTAAACTAAATTAAATAATAAATTATTACACGTCAACATTTAATTTTTAATGATTAAATATTACTTACTATATTTAGGTATCTCAATGTATTTCTAATTGGTGAGCGTTGTCAGTTCCCAGAGATCTTTTAACGCACCATGTTTAGGGACACGACAATGACCACACAAAACCATCCATCTGTCCACGTATTCCGCTCTTCATACGAACGCTTTCGTCATTTAGGTTGCTTGTTGCATCTTGATTGCGTCCTGTGTAGACTTATGAGTATATCCATATCCACCTAAAACAATGAGTATCAAACCGCGTAAGCCTGTTTTATGCGAAAAAGTATTGTATCTCTATGGTATCCAAAGAGTAATTTTTTTTTTTTATTCTATTTACCATACTTTTTGAGCAAAGAATTTTTAAGAACCTACCGGTCCATCTTTTTTAGTAATAATCAGGAATGTTAGGAGTATCATTATTTTATGTGTGAAAGTTACGTTCAAGACAATCATGACACAAAAAGAAATTTAAAAAAATATTCAGTACAAAAAAAGATATAAAATTAATAATATTAAATTAATAATTATTAATATAAATAATAAATAATAATAAATTAATAAATAATAATAATAATAAATTAATAATATAAATTAATAATATAAAATAATATTGTAACACAATATTTAAAAAAATAAATAAAAATTTACAAATAATCGCGGAACTTACATGGAGGTGATTTGGAAATCCCTTAGCATGACGCATAATTTTTTTTCTTTTGGACGTCTATCAATGAGCCACTCTTTATAAATGGAAGAAAATTTTGCGCTGCGATCTAAGCTATAAAGTTCTGTAATACGAAACAAAATCAAAATGAAAAAATAGAGAGAGTACTTACTCGTAATGTTTTCAAAAATCTAAACATAATTAGAAAGAAAAGTTCAAATGTGAATGAATTGTGAATGAAATCTGTCCGGAATAAAAGGAGTAAGTAAATCTTAATAATTAATAATTGGACTGGACATCACATAATGCAAAAATGTGAGAATAACTGCTTGAATTTATAATTTATCTAGCCACGTAGCCTTAGTCCCTTTTTTCTGATACCAAACCCAAGGGATTTAACGAGGGCACTAGTTTTTCACAGAGCCTTGCCATCAGATTACAGATCAGCCAGAGGGTAAAACAGTCGGAATCCTAGATAGCTTTGCCAAGTTAGCCAACCTAGCTGTCAAAGTTTGCAAGACGCCAACTGGGCTCTGACTTGGCTTAACGCGACTACTATCATTGACATTAGCCAGAACAAAGCCCATAGCTCAACAAAATAAATTTTCGAAATTTTGTATAAGCCCTTCAACTTACATTTCTATTTAGTTTGCAACTTCCTGAAACATCCTTCGCCTATAATTTCCCAAGGCTTAGCGTACACTTTGAATTGTTTAGGCAGGGTTGTTTGTTACACAACAGCACAGTGACGTGTGTGATACCGGGGCCCTGTTTAGGGTGGATTACACAATTCCAGGTAAAGACCTTGTTTATATAAAAGCTTTATTGAGCGCGTCTGAAATGGAATCGTTTTATCTGGAGCAATTGCTAAACCTTGTTCAAGACAAGTTATACACAAGCAAATACAAAATATTAAACTAAATGACACTTGATGTCGCGCCCTACTTCTCCAGTTTCTTGCACTCGGAGGAAGGCAACAAGAAAGACTATTCAATCTGTGCCAAATTAGTGTGATCATTTTTTGGACAAAACTATGTAGGGTGACTTTTAATCAGTTCTTGATAGAAAAAGGTATGCATGTACTCATGATACTGAACAACTTTCCCCAAGGAACATAGGTCGAAATACGAAAATCAAGTTTTGACCTCCCATAGAAACTGCATCAGCTGATAGCGCACTTTGTATGGGAGGTCAAATTTGGTTTTTCGTATTTCGACCTATGTTCCCTGGGAAATTTTTTTCAGTATCATGAGTACATGCATATCCTTTGCTATCAAGAACTAATTAAAAGTCACCCTATATACCACTTTTACGGAGTCGGCTACTTAAGCTAGGTAATGAGGAAACTGTTCTTCACTCAGAGCGACTGCCAATACAAACCTTGGCAACCCAGAGTGAAAACTAAAGCTGGAAAATAAGGCTTTGGTTAGTGACCAATCTGACTGTCAGAGTTTTCAAGCAACCAAGCAAATGGCATCTAACTTGACTTACTTAATACGTCGTGACTTACTTAATTCTTCTTCCTCGGTCCCTCACTGACGAGGATCGCGACCACATATGGTTTCCTTCCACAGGCTGCGATTGTACCGCACGCTGCATGTTGCCGCCGACTGCCTTCTTCATTGTTTCTGACCATCTCATAGGTGCCCTACCTTGAGCACGTCTGCCTTCCATTTGGCCCAAAATAATCTGTACTTACTTAATAAATCCATTTAGAAAAAAAAGCCCGAAGTCCAGTGATTCTCCGAACAAAAATTAAACGTTTTCGACTACATATCAAAGTATACATTATGTTCTTCACCAAAGTATGTTGTTAAGGTCGAAACATGTTTTTCGAGTAAAAACGTTTTAAAAAGAATAAAAATTCATGGTGTTTTACGCACATCACGATAACCCGCGTAACAGTAGCTCAGCAAAATTAGAAAAAATCTGAAAAAATACGGCCAGCAATATTAAAGTTCGATCTTTCCATACAGAGAGTGAAAAATTTACTGTACATTTATTATATAAAATGACGACTTTTCTTAATAAGCCAATATTTATAGAAGAGTATCATCAAATTATGTGACAACGTATAACAGCAAAATCGTTAGTTCAACTTTACATTTATGTGGTAATTTTTATTACTTTGTTAAAAGGGTACAAAAAGTGGACAACAATGGAAATTCAAATTCCTCTCGCGTCATGCAGCCTTTTATTCTGTTAACAATTCAGCTGACCTGAAAGATCCACGGGTTGGTGGTTAGGGCGAATCTGATACTGGACAGCCATTGTTGGGTTGAACGATAGGTAGGCTCTTACACTTCGCAGCGAAAGGGTTAAAGGTAGTTAAACTGTAACCGATCTAAAGGGCTCGCACTAATAGGAACTTGAACAAAAGCGTGTTTTATTTTTTACTTTCATGCATTTATTCAAAAAATAAGTTAAACCGCAGTTAAGGCAGCAAACAAACATATACATCGACAAAACTTATCGATATATTGTAGCAAGTGAGAAAAATTTACTAAGTTATTTAGGAGTTATGCAAAAACTATTTGACTATTTTTGTCACAGTTTGGCGATCATTTAGTTTGTAAGAAATGCATGTACCTTTCGTAATTAATAAATTAAAAAAAAAATGCAACTGGAAATCTTGCACAAAAGCAACTAGGTTAAAAACAAGCAAGAAAAATACTGTTGTTGAATTATATCACTCTTTTTTTTTACTCCTTGTGTTTGACTACTTGTTAGTTGATCTATGAGAGATATACTTTTTCTATGATGAGAAGTAATTTTGTGTGCCGATTTTAATCGCTAGCTATTTGTTTTTTGAGGTGGCTGAAAACCTTCGAGCGAAACGAATTCTTGCGCAACCCCTGAAAATCTTATCTGATCTGTTCCCGCACTGTTTGAGACTTTTGCCAATAAAATAGTGCATTGCAAAATCGTGTATTGCTAGACTTAAAAATCAAATGATGTGGTAAATCAAATGAGGCGCAAAAGGTCGTATTGTGTTAGTTAGGCCAACAGTAATATTTTTGTTAAAATAGCTAACATTAATAATAATAACTATTAAATGAGCAATATTTGTGTATACACATATTTGTAATCGCTTTCTCGAAAAAACGGCTCTAACGATTTCGATGAAATTTGCTATACGGCATGATGTCTACGGGGGTTATTTTATTGAGCAATTCTTGAAAATAGCGCGTTTCAAATATCTTACAGCGCCACTTGTTGGTAATCTTTGTGTAAGATTATACCAAAGAGCGGAGCTCGGTCACCCGGTACTTAAATTTTAAAAATAAGTAGGTACCATGTAATGTTAGCTAGAGTAAGAAGCCCGAACACAAAATTATCAGGCTTACAACTGTTATCTGCTACCGTAGGACGGTTTCAACAGACACAAGAAGACACTTTTCGTGTAATTCACAATGATATACAGCAAGATACGGCTCCTGGCAGGGTGCCTTAATTGTGTGATAAACCGCGACTCACAGTTCACCCCTGATTTACGAGAGACCCCTGATTCTTGATGCAAAATGTTCGTCTATTATACAGGGTCTTAATGAGTTCGAGTAACGCCTTTTTCATGCTTATTTTGGTGGCTAAATTCAAAACCTTTACGTGAAACAAGTTTTTGAAATTCGCTGTAAACATCTACTTTCTTTTATAGTAATTAGACCGCTGCTCTGCAGATCATTTCAAAAAAATATTTATTTGTGAATTCGCGAAAGTCATAGTACATAATTTAGTTGCTTAACCTATTTAGCGTATTGAATATATAGATAAGTTTTATAAGCCCGCAATAAGTGGGCGCCCACAATGACCTTCTGCGCCGTCTCACATCCACCAAATGGGGAGCTTCACCTCAAGTCCTGCGGACGATGGGGCGTGCTCTTTCTTTTTCAGCAGGCGAGTACGCTAGCTCGATCTGGAGCCGTTCTGCCCACACGCAACTAGTGGAATCAGCACTGAGTGACACATGCCGAATTATTACTGGATGTCTCAAGCCAACCCCTTTGAGTATGCTGTATCCCCTAGCAGATGTAGCACCCCCGGATATCCGTAGAGAAGTAGCAAGCTCTATAGAAAGAACTAAGTGTGACTCAGATTCCCGGCACCCTATGCACCATCATGTCTCGGTACATCAGAGACTCAAAAGTCGACAAAGTGTTATGAAGGTCGTGCGTCCAGCAAATGACGAAGCCTCAAAAATTAACCCAGTATCTGAGCAATTGCCCTCTGGACACCATCTGCCCTGGCAGTCAGCCAGTCCTTGTAAGTCAGTGTAAGTCATTAAACAGTAAAGAAAATATGTGAAAGTGGGGCTTTGGCGCAGATCCTGCATGTCTGTGTGGCTTCTCCCCGCAAACGATGGCACACCCTTTGACATGCCCTGCGTGCCCCTCCACCTGCTCGCGCGAAGACCTCTAAAATGCCACCGATAATGCTGTCCGTGTGGCGGAGTATTGGTCCAATACAGTATAAATCACGCCAGAATCGACTTGAAAGAAGAATGAGCCCCAAAAGTAGAATTTCAAAAGTGGACTACTTGATCCCTCACTCAAGTGTCAAGAGGTTAGAATTTGAAAATACCAATCGCCTTGAATAAATACTAACTATCTAGTTTAAACCATTTGCGAAGTGAATGAAAGTATAACTTACGCAACAAACTGTCATAGTTTGCCGATCATTTAGTTTGTGAAAAATGCATTTAACTTTTGTAAGAATAAATATTACCTAATAAAAAAAAACTATTTGGTTTAAACCTTCTGTGTATACGAATACAAAAAGACAAGACTGGCTCCTGTCAGGCCTGTGACACTCCTCACTCTAGGTATGCAACTCGGCGCTAGAAGTCGGCTGGGTGAGGCAGTAGATTTTACTTTTCTTTATATCATATTAAGCTTATGGCGGCTAAATAGGTAAATAAGTATTTCCATGTTTGATTGTATGTTACATACCTACTTGTATCTCGCTCAGTATCAGCTCATAAAGTGACAAAATCATCGCTTTAGCCCACCTGTCCGCGATCACCCGCGATTTAAAAACGTGTCCTAAGCGGTGCACTGCAAGTATCGACTTTATGCTTAGACCGTAAGGTTGAAATTTGTCGGTACCCCCGCCTGGGAGTGTCGGATCTGTAAACGTTAGTTTACTATTATTTCATCTATGCTCCTGTCGATGTTGTTCTTTCTAACAATTTAACTATGCAATATTACTCTATTCTGTATACTGTTGGATAGCTGTGTATCTTTATCAACCAATATGGCTGCTAACCACACCCAGGCAAAGTTCTAGCGCCCTAGAATACGCTGCCCTAAGCCTTTAGTACTTTGAGAAAATGTTGAGAAATGTTTTGTCGTGTTTAAGTCTAGGTATGCTTTCGTTTAGAGAGTCATTTAATGCAAAGTGGATATATGCCCTCTGGTGGCCAATAATTGGTACTACATCGAGCTTTAGAGTGTGAGAATGAGTGGGGGAGGGGTAAGGGGTTGTGACTGTACTTACCTACACATACGTATCCACGTAAAATATAGAGCAATATGCAGGAATTAAAAAAATATAGTCTTCATACTCAGCCTACATCCACCTACAGAGGTTAAACGCCTCTTCTCTCTTACATTACTCCGCATAATCCTGTACCTGGCGGCAGTCCTGTGTCCAAAGTTCGCGAGATCGGATATGATTATGTTTTAAAATGTTTTGAAGCACTCGTGGCTGAATGATAGTTGCTCTTTCTTTCTGATCACGAAAGTTAAGCAACAGCGGCCGGGGTCAGAGCCCATATGGGTGACCGCTAGTGGCACAACAATAAGAGCCTTGCCTCGGAAGGCATGTTTCGCCGTGGTTGGTCTCGGCTGTTTGCCAATGATAGTACCTTAGTCGTCGGTAGCCAATTAAGAGGCCATTTAGCGATTTGAAAACTTCGACAGCCGAGCTGAAACTTAATCTGGGATTGGGTACCTACCGTTCACCTTCAGTGGTGTCAAATGGCAGTCACTCTGTGTAAAAACTAGTACCCTCGTCAAACCTCCTAGCATAGATATCCAACTAAAGAACTTTGGTAAAAACGGATGGAGGCTAAAGCAATGATCATTCGCAGGGTCGTATTTATAAATCCCTCTCAAGTCTGAGATTGCACTGAAGATGTACAATTTGTATGTGAAAAGTACATCTTGAGAGCAGTCTCGTACTTAAGTGAATTTATCAATACGATACTTCATGTTTCAGACGACTTGAGTAAACCTCCGCCACTTGATACTAATACAGTAATTAGTCATAATTTTATGTAAGTTTGAGATTTTAATATACAGGGTGATTGGAAATTCGACGTATTCCTGAAAGGGAGTTGTTCTGCAACTCATGTGGAGCAAATTTGCCCATGGAATCGGTGGTCGAAAATCAGTGGCTGCGGAGTCATCCGAAGATCAAGTATCTTGATGAAAATTCCCACCTTACTACATTAAAAGGCAAAATGTGAATAAAGTACACCACCATGTGAAATAAATTCATACTTTTCTGATAGAGGGTAAATGAATTATTAATTGGAATCTAATTTATGCCTTATAACTCTGATAAATTCCGAAGTAAATAAGTTCTAAACAACAAGTAGTGTTAAAAAAAATCTAAATATTTTTATGTCGAAGGGAATATTTCCAAAATTCATACATACACTTGATGTACAAACTACAAAAATAAGTTCCTCGTTTCATTAGATTTCTACAAAGCTATAAATTCTCCAATTTATTTGTAGCGCTCAGAAAAAAAATAACCGAAAGTGCGCTGCGACACTATTTTCTGGTTGGATAAATTTTTCTAACTGCGTGTGAAAGTGATGTTAATGAAGAGAGTAACTAACGACAAAGTGCTTTCATACGTTTTACGGCAAAAAAAAATTTTTTTCATGCAAGGGTAACATTTTTGAAAGGTACTTTCTTCAGTATCGGGGTATTTTGATGAAAACTCCCACTTTACTACATTAAAAGGCTAAATGTGAAAAAACTACACCACCCTGTGCAATAAATTTATATTTTTCTGATAGAGGATGAATAAGTTATTAATTACAACATAATTTATGCCTTATAACTCTGATAAATACCGAAGACAATAAGTTTTAAACAAAAAATAATGCTAAAGAAAAACAAAAGACTTTTTCGTCCAAGGGAATATTTCCAAAAGTCATAAACACACTTGACGTAAAAACTACAAAAATAAGTTTCTCGTTTCACAAGCTTTCCAAAAAGCTATAAATCTTGTAATTGTATGGTGGCGCTTAGAAAAAAATTTGCCAATGGTGCGCTGCGGCACAAATTTTTAGTCGGATTCATCTTTCTGATTGAGTGCAAGTGTGGTGCTTATGTAGAAAGTAAACAAAAAATGGGAAATTTAAATAAACTTTACTTTAAGTGCCTGCGAAAAAAAAACTAATTATCAAAATTATCATACAATTTTACAAATATTGCTCGAAGTGAGACCCTTGATGACGTATGCATGCTTGCAGCCGTTTCCGAAATTCCGATCTCGTTTTCCGCATCGTTAAACTGTGCGCGTCGTTCTTGACATTCGGCTGCGCCTCATGTCACAAACTAGCATTCCTGTTATAATGACTATCTTTACTTAACAGTTGCATAAACTACTATTTCTTTCCGTAGCCTACTCAGATGTGTCCAGTACCCCGATAATGAAGAAAGTACGTTCCAAAATTGTTATCCTTGGATAAAAAAAAATATTTTTATTGCTTAAAAGGCATTTTGTCTTTATTTAATTTCTTTATTAACATTACTTTTTCACGCAATCAGAAAAATGAATCCGATAGAAAGTAGTGCCGCAGCGCACTTTCGGCTCATTTATTTCCAAACGCCACAATCTAATTACCATATTTATAGTTTTTAGAAAGCTTCGTGGAACTTATTTTTGTAGTTTGTACGTCAAGTGTATGTATGACTTTTGGAAATATTTCCTTCGACATAAAAATATTTAGATTTTTTTAACACTACTTGTTGTTTAGAACTTATTTACTTCGAAATTTATCAGAGTTATAAGGCATAAATTTGATTCTAATTAATGATTAATTTACCCTCTATCAGAAAAGTATGAATTTATTTCAAAGGGTGGTGTACTTTATTCACATTTTGCCTTTTAATGTAGTAAGGTGGGAATTTTCATCAAGATACTTGATCTTCGGATGACTCCGCAGCCACTGATTTTCGACCACCGGTTCCATGGGCAAATTTGCTCCACATGAGTTGCAGAACAACTCCCTTTCAGGAATACGTCGGATTTCCAATCACCCTGTATTGTTTCTAAAGCCACACAATAGGTTTCATACATAAAAAAAACTCATACAAAAATATATGGTAAATGTACAAAGGTGACAGATGTCCACCAAAGTTCAGGATACTTACTACGACCTACTAAGGATTCCTAAAATTATAATCCTCATTCGTGAGCACACTGGACTGCATCAGGCACAGGACTATCGCGGTGGTCCTATGCTAGCCTGATCCGGTGGTTTTCTTATTGTTCGTCTTCCTCTACTTGGACTTCATTCCGACACTGATTTATTACAGTGGCCATCTTCTAGCACGATTGATTAACCACTCGAAGATCGAAGACCGATCTCACATACCCTGGTGTCAGAGTTATTAAGCCGCCAAAAGCAGACAGATTTCCTTTGATAGTTGCCGGAATCAACGACTTAAGTAGCGGCAACGGCCTCCCTGAATAGCCTCTAGACTGAATAACTTCGTAACCATTTTTTACATTAAATTTAATATTTATCTCAGAAGAATAAAAAACGTAGTTTTATACAAGATGTAAGAAGTGATGTGGTCGAGATAGAATTTTAATTGAATTAGAATAACTGAAGAAAAAAAAAATCTATAATGACCCTCATTTTGTCCATTTTTTCTCAGTTTTAACCATTTTACTGCTACATTTTTAACAAAAATAATTGAAAATTTACAATATTTTAGACAAAACTAAGTTTAATGATGTGGTCGTTTTACTTTTTTGATATTTGTAAAATAACATACTAAAAAAAAAACTTTTCTCTCTTTTTTGTGAATTTCGGGATCACCGTCGGACGTAACCGCCACATTGCAAGGCACGCTTATATGAACGTTGCATACATGTTAATGAAGTCTATATTTGCATTGACGAGTGCACAACCTTGACCTGCCTTCCGAATCACCCTACTGGACAATTAATAAATAAAAATAAATAAATAAATAAATAAAATAGCCTTTTATTCAGAGACTTCACTTAATAAATTTATGTTACAAATTTGAGAATATTTATACTTCATAATTAATTAATTTTTATAATAATCATAATATCACTAATTTCTAATAATTTTAATTCATAATTTCCATTAGCATCCATTTAGTCCTCTATTCGTCTTTCTCCTCTGTTTGCCCTTTGGCAAAGGCCTCCTCCAGCTGTCTCCATGTGTCCCTGTCCTTGGCGAGCCTTGTCCATTTCTTTCCTGCTACTCTAACTATGTCATCTTCCCATCGAGTGTACTGTCTCCCTCTCTTCCTTTTATGACCTCTAGGGTACCAGATAGAAACTGTTTTGCTCCACTTGTCTGCTCCTCTTATTACATGACCAGTCCATTTCCATTTTAGCCGTCGAATTTTTACTGCTGCATCTTCTACTTTGGTCTTTTCCCTGATGAGCTTATTTCTTATCTTGTCTTTGCGTTTTATATGTAACATACTGCGTTCCATAGCTCTCTGGCATACTTCAATTTTCTGAGTATGTCCTTTGTTCAGGGGCCATGTTTGACATCCGTAGGTCAGTACTGGTAGCACTGATGTGTTAAACAATTTGCTTTTCAATGTCTGGTTCATGTCTTTGTTTTTCAGCACTTCTCTCAGTGACCAGTATCTTTTCCACGCATTTGTCACCCTTCTCTCAATTTCAGCTTTCATTTCATTTTGTTGTGTAATGGACTGGCCCAAGTAAATATATTCTTCTACATATTCTACTGTGTCCTTGTTAATATGTATTGGTACTCTATCCCAGTTTGTCATGACTTTAGTTTTGTCGGTATTCATATGTAATCCCATTTTTGCGCTCTGTTTTGCTAGCTCTTGCAGCATGCCTTCCAGGTCTGAAGCTTGGTTTGCGAATAGGATCAAGTCATCTGCGAACCTGAGGTGGGTTAGAATGTCTCCGTCTATCTTGATCCCATACCTAGGATTGTTTTCCCATTCTAAGTCTCGGAAAATATTTTCTAGTACAGCCGTAAAGATCTTAGGGGATAAGGGATCCCCCTGCCGCACTCCTCGTTCCACCTTTATCTCCTCTCCTATACCCTCTAGTTGTATCCGGGCAGTGCTGTTAGCATAGATAGCTTTTATAACCCTTATGTATTTATGGGTGACCCCTTGCTCTCTAAGTGCTTCCCACATTTTGGGGTGTATGAGTGAGTCGAAAGCCTTGCTGTAATCCACATATGCGCAGTATAGAGGCATTTGGTATTCTTTGTATTTTTCTGAGACTTGTCGTACTGTGTGTATGTGGTCCAATACTGAATAACCTGCTCTAAAGCCGGCTTGTTCTTTAGGTTGATTTTCGTCTAACACTTTTGTGATTCTGTTCAATAAAATTTTTGCAAATATCTTATATAAATTTGACATTAGACTTATCGGTCTGTAGTTGTTAATATTGTTGCAGTCTCCTTTTTTGTACAAAAGTATTATATTAGATACAGTCCATTGAGTTGGTATTTCTTCCTGTTGTAGAACATCATTGAAGATCTCGGTTAAGGTTGGTGTTATTACTTCACAAGCGGCAATTAGGAATTCATTTGTAATGCCGTCTGGCCCTGGGGATTTGTCCTTCTTTAGTTGCTTGATAGATGCTTCGACTTCACATTTAAGAATTGGTGGGACAGGTTCTTTGTTGTCTAATGTAATATAGCCATCGTTGCTTTGAGGGCTCCTGAATAGCTCTCTGTAGAAGTTTGTGGCTACACTTAGGATGTCCCCTCTTTTGGTTGTTACTTCTCCCGTTTTCTTTTTTAAGGTTGGAATCCATTCTTTTTTGATATTCAACTCTTTGAAGGCCTTCTTGATTCCTCCCGTGTTTCTTAGGTGTTTTTCTATGGTATCGAATCGCTTTTTTTTCCTTTCCTTTCTTATTTCCAATCTTATTTCTTTGCTTAAAGTTGCAATTCGTTTTCTATTCTTTTTCCTCCCTGAAATGTCAGCTATTAGCATTCCTCTTTCTTCCATGAGTTGCTTTATATGCTCAGATACAAGATTACCTCTTTCAGTGGATTCCTGTTTCCTTAGTCTTGAAATAACTTGTTTTATATTGTTTTCTAGCCAGTTGTATTTTTCTTGGACATTCAATTGTGGGTCTATTTTTGTTTCTTTTAGCTCTTTTACAATCTCCTTTTTTATATTGCTGTTTAAAAAAGGAATCTTAGGCTGCATCTTTGGTCTTTGTTTCCGGGGAGCTAATGCTTTCAATTTTGCTCGTACCATTCTGTGATTGGTGTTGAAGTTGAACTGATTTACTATGTCGTTATCTACAAACGCTTTAGGTTGGTTTGTTAGGATATGATCGATTTCGTTTTTATAGTTTCCATCTGGAGATATCCATGTCCATCTTCTTGAATATTTCTTCTTGAAGTTGGTGCTGAGAAAGTTCAATTTGTGTTCTAAAGCTGTGCTGACCAAACGGCTTCCATTTTTGCTTCTTGGGCCTCTGCTATGAGGTCCCATTATGATATCCTCGCCTTCTCTTCTCTTGCCTATTTGAGCATTAAAATCTCCCATTACAATGAGATGGTTATGTGAATGTCCATATATCGTGGCATTTAAGTCCTCGTAAAATTTGTCAGTGACTTCTTTCGGTGCTGCTTCTGTAGGTGCATATGTTTGGATAATTGACCATTCCTTTTCATAGTTTGGTAGCTTAATACTCAGTACTGCCAATCGTTCTGAAATTCCTGCTATTTGCGTTACAAATTCTTTCCACTCCTTCTTGATCAAAAATCCAACGCCGTACTGTCCGGCTGTTTCGCCTTTATAGTAAAAAATATGATCTGTGTGTTCCTCAATTTTATCACCAAATCTTCTGACTTCAGACATGCCCAATATATCCCACTTGATATAGTCTAATGCTTTTAACAGTTCTGTATAGCTATCTTCGGTTCGGAGTGTAAGTACATTTAGAGTGGATATGTAGATAACTTTTTCTCGTTTTACTTTGTTGCTCTTAATTTCAGTGTTTTTTTTGTTTCTCTTTCTACCTTGGGGGCTTGGAGGGTGGTGGTCTACCTCTCCCTCGGGGACCAGCCGTGATGGGAGAGTATGTTTTTGTATGGTTGTGTTTTCATTGTTTAATTGTAGTGTGCTTCCGGTATTTACAGGTTCTTTACTAGTTGTTGGTTTCATCAGAGGTAGCAATGCTGCTTGACTTTGGGCGAACGTTGTTGCAATTAGTTGTGTTTTCTTTTCCCATAGCATTCGTGGAGTTTGTTCTGGAGCGAAAGAAGTTATGGATTTTGTTGATTTTGTTAGGTGCTGCTTCACCTGATACATCGCCTTGTGGCGATTTTGTAGGGGAATTTGATTGGTTCCTCTTCCTCTTTGCTTCTTTGTCCTTTTCTCTTATTATTATTAACTTGTCGTAGCGAAAGATTGCTTTGTTTCCTTTCTTTATCTCAAGGTCTTTCTTCTCTTTCAGTTCCTTCCTCTTCATCATTACATCCTTTGGGTAATCTTGGGTTGCGTACATGCCTGCAGGAAAGCTTTTGTTGTTCTTCAAAAGTTCGTATTTACGCCAGGATAAGGTGAACGTTACTAGTATTGGCCTTGTTTTTTGGTTGTCTTTCTTCCCTATTCTTCGTAGATCGCTTATTTCCCGTTCATCATATTCTCGGATTCCAGACTTCTGGCTTACTTTGATAATGAAGTCTATATTTGCATTGACGAGTGCACAACCTTGACCTGCCTTCCGAATCACCCTACTGGACAATTAGCAGGTGATAAATCCTGCAGTCTTCTGACAAAACTGGAGGAGTCTCACAAAGTTATCTTTCACAGGTATCAAACCCATAACCTCCGGAACGAGAGTCGAACGCTCTAACTACTATTTGAAGATATTCGACAAATTTTGAGAGTAAGTTCTGTTAACGTTTAAGATCAATTTTGTCTAGATCTAAGGATATTTGGAGTTGTAATTTATTTTTATTTTATTAAGTTTAACATACTTGGAATCAATACTCAACGTACTTGCATATCAATAACAATAATAAAATAAGCATAATTTACATACATACATACATAACATCACGCCTCTTTCCCGTTGGGGTAGGCATAATTTATGTTAAAAAAAAAAAAATGCATTATTTATGCTAATTTTACATTTTTTTAAGGTAAGTACGTGTGTGTATCGGTTTCAAGAATATTTAACGAAATAAAAAAAATTCGACAACTCCAAATTTCCTTACACCCATACAAAATTGATCTACAAGGTTATTTTTTTGGACCTGATCACAGATTAAATAATAGTAAGCTAACGTTTACCTGATATGCGTAGTTGTTAGCAAAGTCATAGAACAAAAGTTGTTGCTTTTGACCTCTGTTATACGCATATCAGGTCCAAAAAAAAAACTAGTACATCGATAACCTAACTTACCCTTACAATTTATCGAATGTCTTCAAAGTCACCCTGTAAATCGCAGAAGCTGTTGAAAGTTAACAGGAAATCGTTACCGTTCAGACGCGAAAAATAGAAAAGTTGAAGACTTACTTACTGAATTAAAATGTACCTTTGACTTTTTTCCCACCGACGCTTTTAGAGTAATCATCTAAATTAACATAAGATTAAATAATATTACATCTCAGATTACTTAATAAAATACCACAAAGTAAAACACTTTGCAAAATGAAGAGGCTTCCCATTACGGAATTGCTCGTGTTTTCCAAGAACATGAAGGAGCCTTACGGTTTGTTTGCGTTTAATTTATGACTGACTATATTAGATATCTTTACTTTATACCAAAAACTTCAAGGTTGTATGGTTTCTGCAAAAGGGTTATTAGTAAAATATTTCAAAACCAATTAAGTAATTTTTAAACCAAAATCATAATACTTCTACGGATAAACTCACGTTTTATACTGGCGGCATAGGACCGACACATTTCGATCCTGTACGAGGATCTTCTTCAGGCAACATGTACACCAACAAAAGCAAGTGGAGTGGCGGGCCATGTTATCGTAGTTTATCTCTACCCGGCCATATATATATATATATATATATAGCTGTTATATAGCTTTATATAGCTGTTATTAGCTGTAATTTAATCTTAGTTATATAATATGTTTACATGTTAATTCGACTCATGTTACATGTTAATTCGTGTATCTAGTTTGTGTATCTGGGCTCAAAGTTTACGAGAGATGGAAAGTGTGAAAGTGATATTGAAAGAAGAGTGAATGCTGGAAACATGGTGAATGGTGCCCTGCACGCCTTTATGAGGAGTCAGAAGGTGTCTCACAAGGCTCGTTTGGCTGTTCATGGGGGAGTTTTGGTACCAACACTGATGTATGGCAGTGAAAGCTGGGTATGGCAGAAGAAGCATGAAAGTAAAATTAATGCAGTGGAAATGAGAGCGCTAAGGAGTATGATTGGTGTTAAATTGAGTGACAGGATTAGAAATAGTGTGATAAGAGAACGGTGTGGCGTAAAAGAAGACGTAGTGACCAAAATCGAGAAAGGGATGCTGAGATGGTTTGGTCATGTAGAGAGGATGAATGAACGAAGATTGACGAAAGAGATCTACCAGGCGAGAGTGAATGGAAACGTTGGAAGGGGAAGGCCTAGGCGAACGTACCAGGACCAAATTCAGGACGTTCTGAATAAAGGCCAGGTTAAAAGTACCCTAAACCGACGAGCATGTATGAAAGGATTGATGAAAGTACAGGAAGCAAGGGAAGTATGTCAATATCGTAGCAGGTGGAGGACTGTGGTCTCTGCCTACCCCAACGGGAAAGAGGCGTGATGTTATGTATGTATGTATGTATGTATGTTAATTCGACAACTATTTGACCCCTGTGGTCTCAAGAGTACGACAAAAATCAACATACTGAACTGTACTCATGTAACTTCACTTACGGTTCGTTGATCATGCATGGGGTATTTTTATACCGCGTTTCAATGTGTAAGTGTGAGTGATACAGGTTATATAAATGCTAGGTCAAAAGTTGATATTTATGTGCAATTAATCATTCTCCATTAAGGTTTTGAAAATGGCGAATATTGGTTCCTAAACCGCAAGTTTCACTAACGTATAATTAACAAACAAATATGACGAATAGTTAAGTCCAAAAAATAAACAACAAACAACAGTTTTGTTGCGATAAACATTTAACAGTAGAGCCTTACGAGAAGAAGGTCTATTTCATCATTATAGCCGTTACAGGTGCTTCACATATCTTTTACAGGACAAAGCTTATCCCAAACATTCACAATCTGATGTGAAGCTTAATGGGCTGTAAATTTATAATCAAACTAGCTGGTGCCCGCGACTTCGTCTGCGCAGAATTGGAATATTCACACAATATTTTTATAAATTGTAGCCTATGTGTTTTCTGATGTATTGTATAAGCTATATTATCGTAAAGTTTCATTAAAATCCATTTAGTAGTTTTTAAGTGAAAGAGTAACAAACATCCATCCATCCATACTTACAAACTTTCTCGTTTATAATATTAGTAGGATAGGAAGTAGGATAGTGTTCGCGACGACTTTCAAATTAAAAATTGCCGCTGTTTTGTGCCCGTTCCCGTAAAATTATTATGGCAACACTTAATACCGATCGAAAAATAACCATCGTCTGCGGCGAGCCTACGAGATATGAGATGGCGCTCTTAAGCTATCAGCTGTCATCATCATCATATAAACTTCGAGTTATTGACTCATCGAAGTGCTAGATGGCATTACACGTTGGGGAAATCGTAATGTCTCGTAATCGTAGAAATTGTTATTCTGCTTCCCACCTGGCGGCACCACCAGCGCGCGAGAACTTTGTCGAATATTCCAGAAAGCCGAAGCCGTATAGAAGGAACGAAGAAATGTACTAGAAAATTCCATGTTGCCAGAATTTTCCCTGAAAAATGGTACATAAACCGACCGCAACCGCGCTACTTCATCAGTTCTCTCTGAGTAATCGTACAGTAAATACGAAGCAAGAAGAGTGAAATAAACAGTGATACAGTACAGTCAGTGAATCTTACAGTAAAATAGTGCCGCGTTTTTTTATCCGTCCAGCCACCCAGTCAGTCAGTTCGTACAGTCATTCCGTTCAGCCCGTGTCCAGTTCGTCAGTGTATCTAGTGTACCGTTAGTATTCCGTGTTACCCTTTTTCGCGCCTCTATTAATGAACCTGACAGTCCTAGTGTTGCCAAGTCCTAATTATAATTTTTAATACTAATAGTGTTGCCAGTACGTACATACCTATTCGTATTTCTATTTTTCTGTAAATGTACAGTCTTGTGAATAAATACAGTCCATTAATAGTTAGTGTTTTCATCATGTACATTGGGATGGTCAGGAAGCTCTGCGAGCGACCCCCGTCCCGTACAGATAGGATTCCAGTAAGAACATGCATTTTCTTCCAGTTTCTCTGCTAAAATAGTCTATTCTACTCGTGTGTAACCGACAACCTAAGTTGCAAGAAAGAACGCTTTTTAGATGATCCCGTATACTGATATATTTTTTAGATAAAGGCGGTCCGTTTGATTTATAGTTTGCCGTATAAAAAATTGCCCCGATACACTGGGGCTGGCCCCGCCGTGGACGTGTTTTGTCCGCAGTTTATATCTTTTGTGTTCGAAAATAATGTAAAGTTGTGATACAATTTCCAGGCTCGTATATCATCATAAACAAAAACAGTATCAGACATCGCGTGAGTATAAAATATACGCTTGGATGAAGATATGTAGTTATTTTATCATTCGTATCGAGTTTTGTACGAATATCGTAATTTTGAACCATTCAAGAACAATAAAAACTTTAGCGTATTGAAGTTAGTGCTCATGAAAAAAATTAACAGGATGTGAGGGACAGCCACTGACCTCTATATATACAGTACTTGTATATATAGAGGTCAGTGGGGACAGCATTTAGAAAACCGAAAGGAATGATGATGACATTCGCTGAAAGTTATTCAGTTTTGTTGACTAATCATCTTCAGTCAACAAAACTGAATAACTTTCAGCGAATGAAACCACTTGATTGGATCACCATTTGACAGGTTTGTATGCACAGGAAGATGTTTTTCTGTTCAGTTACTGAAAATTGTTCAGTCTTTCCATTTTCGGAAAGCTAACCCTTACAACTTGTTTAACTGCAATATTCCACTAGCACGATGTCTAAGCTACCTTTTGAAGGGAATTACACGGAATCCTCACTTAAATCTCCACTCCATGTTCCGTTTTAAAATGGAAATTCAGGATAATACGCGGATCAGAACGCATTACTTGACAGCAGACACTGGCAAAAAGTTAAATAAGGCAAACCGTTGGGATAATATTTCAATTACATTAGAAGGAGCGACGAAAATTATAAAGAGGGTGGACTAGGTCCTATCTTCACATCGAAAGGGCGCGGGCGTACGGAGCGAAAATTTCGTCATGCGTAAAGAAAAAAAAAAGCCTTCATTTCCCAAAACCCATTTTGACCGTCCACAATTTAGACAGGTGGGTTGAGGCGGAGACAATTATCTGAGGAGCAGACAAGATAAAATTAGCATAAAATAATTAGCTGAAGAAAACAAGGGCCGAGAAAAATTGCCCGAATTTCTTAGTCAGTGGCAAAACAAAGCTAACGACCGCTAATGAGTTCTCGTTTAGGATAATATTTTGCTCGTAAAGGAATCTCATAGAATCCCGGGAATGACTTGTCTCTTGTCTGCCTTCTCAAGTTTCGAAAACATTGATTGTTGTTGCTATAAGTACGGTGCTTTATCCTGTTTTAATTTTTGTCAGCTCTTTTTATTTGTAGTTAAAAATACTTAAAATTTCAAATAATTTGATATTGGCCTTTATTACATAATTTGTAACCCACTAAGAGTTTTCTTTGACGTGTGGTTGTCTGTAAGTCTAGCTGAGTTCATTATTTTTCTATGGTAACTTTGTGCTTGGTGATAAGCCGTTGGTTTTGTAAGTAAATAAGTTGAAGTATTTGACCTATATCTTAGCAAAAATATATATTTATTTGTATTTTGAAAAATCAAATCAATGTGAAACATAAACTAAAGCTATGGCTATTTTGGAGAAGTCAACAATTTTTTTTTTCGACTTGTCCTTTGGTAAAGTTTATCAATTTCATGGTCTGAATCTCAGTTTAAGAGTATACAAAATGTCTTAATTGTTGGAGCAATGCCTACTCATTGTGTAAACTATTATAAAAAAAGAAATATCCTTTGATTCTGACTGTAAATGTCGTTAGAACTGAATACATTTCTACGAAGTAATTTTATAGTTTTTGTTGGTGTTTCGCCCCTAATACAATAGGTTATGGGCCCAGCAATGTGTTGTGTTTATTTTTATATAATTTAAAATAATCTACTGCGTGTTTGGCGAAATTTTATACAAAAACTAAAAACTGTAGGAAAAATTCTTTTGACAAGTTGTAGTTCTTTTATTTTTTCATTTTTGACAATTTTACTTCGTCAAGATGTCAGCACAAATATTTCCAACTGAAAAATTAAATGGAAATAATTATAGTATATAATAAATAAATAAAATAATAAAAAAATATAATAAAATATTTATTCCAAAAAAAAGCAGGCAGTTTACAATTTAAAAATAATTCTAAACTAGTAGGAATACATTCCCTGCAGCCAGTAGCGGGTTATCTAAAATCCCACACTAGGCTAGGCCTGACTTGTGGTGATTTTATTTAAAATAACATTACAAGTTCATATAATTGCGGCTTATACTTGACTAATAATAAATAACCTTGATTGAAAATAAAAAATATAATCAGTAACTAACTTAAATGCCTAATCTGAAAATATAGACCTAAAAAAGTTTTCCGATCTCTCGTAGGTCCAATCCTGTAACCCCCTTTGAACAATTATTTTGATTTCCCGGGTTGATTTTGAGTGAATTTTAAAGATATTATTGATTTTCGTGTAGATAAAGGGCTTTCTATAAATGCTGAAACGTTTTGCAAATGTGGTGTTAACTGAAGGCAAAGGAAGAGAAAACACGCGTTTTCTGCATAGATCAGGGTAAATTTCTGAATTAACTACCTCCTTGTGGGTTGTAGTAACTGACCTTAAAATGTATAATCTCCTGACACTTAGCACTTGGACATCCTGAAAGACCAGAGACGTTGAGTATCGTACTGGTTTTCTCAGCATATATCTCAGGATATGGAAATTTACTATGAAGAACATCCTCATTCACGAGGATTTGTGGGACACTATCTGTGAAAAAACAAAAGTAGAAGATGTGGATCCGAAAAGTCTCAGAAGGCGTTGGCTAAGATTTGTCTTTCAGTTCAACCAACGGTCTTCTCACATGTGCGTAATGCAAAAACTGCGCACGAGGCGTGGGGAAACCTGGTCAAGACTTTCGAATCCAAGGGATTGTGTCGTCGATTAAGCTTATTGCGGTCGCTGTTTGCAACTAAACTATCTGACTACGACAGCATGGAAACCTATATAACGAAAATAACCGACTTGAACCAACAACTTATAGACATCGACTCAGAACTGGAAGACGAGTTCGTTGCTGTACTTCTTCTTAGTGGTTTATCATCAGATTACGATCCGCTGATAATGGCTTTAGAAAATTGTGATAAGAAGTTAACAAGTGACTTAGTAAAGAGCAAGTTAATTTTAGAGAGCCAAAGAAGAGAAGGGAAGGACGATGCTGAAGTGACAGCTCTGGCAGCCAAGAAACCTTTCAAGTGTTTCAAATGCAAGAAGCCAGGTCACAGCATGAAAGATTGTCCTAAGAAGTCTAGTTTTGGTAAGAAATATGAAAGTAAGAAGAGTGGTCAGCACAAAGAATCTCTAATGACAGCATTGTCTGCGAGCCTGCGCAGCGAGGCCTGGTATGTGGACTCGGGTGCGACCAACCACATGTGCAATAATAAGAATTTGATGCACGAGTTTGATCCGAATGTGAAGATAGAGATAAATGTGGCAAATGGCGAAAAACTTTACACTGCCGGAAAAGGAAAAGTGGAAGTAATACTCAGGAATCGCCCGAAGACAATTTGTGATGTTTATTTTGTTCCTAATTTAATGACTAATTTGTTATCGGTTAGTACAATGATTAGGAAGGGTCGTAATGTAATTTTTGACTCGAAAGGCTGCAAAATTTTTGATGATAATGAACTAATTGCTACAGCTAAACTAACTAACGGCATGTATCAGTTAGAAACTACTGCGACTGTACAATCGAATGTAAGTAGTAAAGTTTTGACTTCCCAAGAGGTAAGGATTTCCAAACAGATTGTACAAGTACCGAAGGTTGCGCGGCAAGAGGCTGCGGACAGCACTCAGCGTGTGAAAACGCAAGGTAACTGTATGGTAAATGGCAGTACGGTTACTCAAGAAACCTGGCATCGGCGTCTAGGGCATCTCAACGCGAGAAGCATGCATTTATTGAAAGAAGGTATGGCAATTGGTGTTATTTATGACAAAACTACTTTTAACCCATGCGTGGCCTGTGTGGAAGGCAAACAGTCAAGGTGTCCGTTTCCTAAAAAGTCTGAAAGTAGATCTAATACATTACTAGGTATCATTTACTCAGATTTATGTGGGCCTATGCCTATTCCATCTTTTGGTGGCAAGAAACACTTCTTAACTTTCATAGACGACTGCAGTAGAAAGACGTTTGTTTATTTTCTGAATAGAAAAGATGAAGTTTTTCAGATTTTTTCGAAGTTTCAAGTCATTGGTTGAAACACAAACTGAAAGAAAGATAAAAGTACTTAGGAGTGATAATGGCGGGGAGTATATGAACGCTAAATTTCAGACGTTCCTGAAAGAGAGCGGTATCCGGCATGAGACTACTATTCCGCATTCTCCGCAACAGAATGGAGTAGCGGAGCGAGCTAACAGGACGATAGTAGAGAAAGCTCGCAGCATGCTACAGGATTCTGGTTTAGAGCAGAAGTATTGGGCTGAGGCTGTCAATACAGCAGTTTATCTAAAAAACAGGAGTCCGACCAAAGCGGTTCGAGGGACTACACCTGAAGAAAAATGGACTAATAAAAAAGTAGATATTAGTCATTTACGTACTTTTGGATGCTTGGCCTATGCTCTACAAAAGAATAGAAAGAAATTCGATTCTAAATGTAAAAAGTTTATTTTTGTGGGTTATTGCGAAGAAAGCAAGGGTTACAGATTATTAGACCCGGATAACTCTAAAAATTTGATAAAGTCCAGACATGTCAAATTCTTCGAAAACGAGTTTTTTTATTCAAAAAGCACGCAGAATGCGACAGTAAGTTTTCCTTTGATCAGTGATACACAAGATGTGCCTGCGGAATTGCCCAGCCAGGCATGCCAATCAGTGTCTTCTGACAGTTCGACCTCTTCTTCTAGCACAGAGCTGGAGAACCCATCGGACCCCGATTACGTAGCGGGTAACTCCACGCTTGAAGAGGCAATGGACGATTCGAACTTTAGCGACGCCATGCCTTGCTTCGTTGGTGTAAGTTGTGATGATGAAGAACCGAAAACAGTTGAGGAAGCACTGAATTGTCCTGAAGCTGATAAGTGGAAGAACGCGATGTTGGACGAGTATCAATCTTTTATAGACAACAAATGTTGGACATTAGTTGATCGTGATCCTAAACATAAGCCTGTTAAATGTAAGTGGATTTTTAAAAAGAAACGTGGCTTAAATGGCGAAGTTCTTAGATATAAAGCTCGCTTAGTTGCTAAAGGATTTACACAAAAATATGGCATAGATTATGAAGAAACTTTTTCACCAGTTGTAAGATATTCTACCATTCGTACCTTACTAGCTATAGCAGTCGAAAGGGGAATGGAAATCGATCAAATGGATGTAAAAACTGCTTTTTTGAATGGAGAATTAAAAGAAACAGTCTTCATGGATCAGCCAGATGGATTTAAAGTAAAAGGACAAGAGAAAAAGGTGTACAAGCTCAATAAAGCTGTGTATGGACTGAAGCAAGCATCCAAGTCTTGGTATGATAAGATTGATTCAGTACTTGTAAAGAAACTGAAGTTCAAGAGGATGCCTTCAGAGCCTTGTGTTTATCTCAAGTCATACAAGGATGAAATTATAATTATAGCCTTATATGTTGATGATATTCTCTATTTTAAAACCCCTAATTCCGAAAAGGCCAGGGAAGTAAAAGAAAACCTAATGAAGGAGTTCGAAATAAAAGATTTAGGCCAGCTCATCATATATTGGGTATGCAGCTTACCGTGTCAAAAGACAAAATTACATTGGACCAGGCAAGCTACATAAATTCTGTTTTAGAACGATTTCATATGAGTGAGTGCAAGCCGATTCGAACCCCGATGGAAGTAGGTTTGAAACTAAACAAAGCAAGTCAGAAACTTGACAACTGTGAGTATAGAAACTTAATAGGGTGCCTTATGTATGTTTCAGTATGTACGAGACCTGATATCGCCTACGCTGTAAGTTCGCTGAGTCAATTTAATGAATACTATGATGAGACGCATTGGAAGGCAGCAAAGCGTGTACTACGATATCTGAAGGGTACTGTGGACTACAAACTTGTTTTCCGTAAGTGTGGTTCGACTGAGATCACGGGCTTCGTGGACGCTGACTGGGCTGCCTGCGAAGTTGACCGTAAGTCTTACACAGGCTCTGTTTTTAAAATTGGTAATTCCGTTATCTCTTGGGAAAGTCGAAAGCAAAGAACAGTAGCACACTCGAGTACAGAAGCCGAATACATGGCTTTATCAGATGCCTGCAAGGAAGCATTATTCATTCGGAATTTCCTGCATGACCTATTAGGTGTATTTTACAACGTAACGTTGTACAACGATAGCCAATCGGCTCAAAAATTATGTAAGAATGCTGTGTTTCATGGCCGAACGAAACACATCGATGTACGTCATCATTTTATTCGTGAAGTAGTTAATGATGGCACAGTGGATATTAAATATTTGCCTACAGAAAAAATGACTGCAGATATAATGACAAAGTCTTTAGCTTTTGTTAAGAATGATATGTTCGTTCGACAACTTTGTTTGGAAAGTTAAGCTTTGCAATTAGGTTTTATTTGTAGTTATTTCGGCATTTGTGATTTATAAATATTTTATATTAGTTTAAGGGCAGGTGTTGGAGCAATGCCTACTCATTGTGTTAACTATTATAAAAAAAGAAATATCCTTTGATTCTGTCTGTAAATGTCGTTAGAACTGAATACATTTCTACGAAGTAATTTTATAGTTTTTGTTGGTGTTTCGCCCCTAATACAATATTAATACCCTATACGAGGTGTCAATTCTAGCAGACAAAAACAAAAACTAGCTTTTTTTTAATCTATAGGGGGGACAACAAAGACAGCAACACTTTTAGGCTTAGATTATTATAATACTCTTTTAGGCCTGTCATATTTAGTTTCGTATTGCACTAGCTCTTTGTAGCGTTAAATATTGCTATTTCTACGAGAAGTTTGTCAAAATCAGCTACTTATGACTGTTATTTCTTTTTTTCAATTATTCAAATCCGTTGAATATTATCATTTTAACTATGTGCGTCCTTAAGGTGCCGGAAAAGAATAGTACCAACCCATATCTACCCGTGGGTGTCGTAAGAGGCGACGAAGGGCTTATGAACCGAAGGATGGGCAGAAGCATCTTTCTGTGTATCGTACCATCTTACATACCCACCCCAGCCCACCAGAGTTCACCTCGCTCGTGTACCTACTTCTGATATAAAAAATTACATTCATATTTTATGAGACAGCTTTTTGAAAACTAAAGGACATGATCGATCAGCCAACGAAACTGATCAACTTCCACCTTATAAACTATACAGAAATCAAAAAAACTGTCCATATAAACTATCCAATCAAGTTTACAATTTAGCTCTTAGCAATTTTGTGTGGAGGGAGATGTCGATATTTTTTAATTTCTTGAAATTAATTTTGTTTAGGTGACTGATCAAGCTATTTTAGTTTTAAGAAATTAGCTTCAATTTCCGAAACAAGGTTTCGCTTTTATTTTTCATCCCTCAATGGGTTCAAAAGATAAATCTTACCAAGTTTAATGTAGAAATTGTGTTGCGATTCTGAAGGAGTTTCCTTTTTAGGGGAATTTTATACTTCTCAAAAGTTTTACTTTGGGTAGTATACAGCGTGATTTTTCATTTACCAGAAAAAAATTAAGACATGATTCTGCCCATGAAACTGAACAACTTTTCTCAAGGAACATGGGTCGAAATACGAAAAACCAAATTTGACCTCCCATACAAAATGCGCTATCAGCTGATAAGGTTTCTATGGGAGGTCAAAAATTGATTTTCGTATTTCGATCTATGTTCCTTGGGAAAAGTTGTTCAGTTTCATGGGCAGAATCATCCCTTAAATTTTTTGGTGAATAAAAAATCACGTTGTATTATACAAAGTGTAATAGAATAGGAATATCAACCCTGAAGGATGTGATTCTGCCCATGAAACTGAACAACTTTCCCTAAGGAACATAGGTCGAAATACAAAAAAAAATATATTGATCTCCAATATAAAACGCACTATCAGCTGATTCAGTTTCTATGGGATATCAAAAAAAAATCGTATTTCGACCTATGTTCCTTGGGGAAAGTTGTTCAGTTTCATGGGCTGAATTACATTTTTCAGGGTCAGTATACACTTTTTGTTACACCTTGTAGAGCCTTCTGTGAACAAAAAAAAACTTTTTGATGTTAACCTATACAGCGTGATTTTAAAACATCTTGCTATTCTTTAGGAGACGAAACTGATCAACTTTCCCCAAGACACTTCGGTCGAAAATAAAAAAAATCTTGGTCGTTTTAGACCAAAGAAAGGAGTTCTTTGTTCTGGGTTTTAGAACAATGCCAGTGTTGACGGCGCAAGGTTATTTTTTTTTTATTGTCAATGGTCTTACTCTTGACCTCGATCTAGCTTACGCTGAAACGTGTTTGCGACTCAAATAGATTTGGGATTTATGAAGGTTATTAGTTTTTTGTTTCTTGGTGAAAGTTGTTTAGTTTCATATGCTTAGTAAATGGCTGAGTACCTTACTAGATGTTGCGTCCGGTAGGACGTACTGTTATTTATCGGGATGCATCTAGTAAAACTAGCTAATAATGGTACGTAGGACACAGACAGAACATCCCCGCTCGCCGGCTGGCTATGAAGTGATATTCTCCCCGAGTACCCACATTTATTATGTACGTCACATCTCTTCCTTTTTATATGATTTGGAATACTTTTATATATCATTCTTTACATAATACTTAATGGTCATCATAACATGCAGAATACAATTCAAATAGAGCGACTCGACTACCGTCTCGGATCGTGCTATGGCAGCGTAAAAGAGACGGCAAGAAACCACTGCAGCACGGCCTACTTTAAGAGTCGGCTTTATACAATGGGTTCCCTGTGTCGTGCTAGAATATCAAAGCACTATAAGTTTTACATTGAACCGATTTAGATACGATAGTATCATTATTAAAATTTAAAACTTCGTTCATTAGGTAATTAAGTTTCTTCTAGGTACTGTCCGCTTTTCTCCATTTTTCCTTTCATTTGTGGATGCTTCTTGAAACACTGAGAGTCCCAGTATTGTTGTTGTGGTCGCTGGCAGTCTAATCTAAAGTCATCTTTAAGCAGAAACTCCACCTGTGGACAATATTGCAGTATCTATATTCTCATTAAGGTGAAATTTCGCGCTTGCGCGCGTTACTTAGGTAGTATTATTTATTATTTTATTTTTATTTTATTAGGATATCCAACAGCTTTCCTTATAACTAAGTTTTGAAAATATATGTTCTTACACTTATTTGTTAAAAGAACGCGTTTATTATAAAAGTCAGGGAATGAGATTTCTGTTTTCTGATGAATTGTTAGGATATTTGTTCCAAATTAATTAGAATTTGAATTATGTTTTTAAAATTTATCTAAAACATTTTATAATATCGGTTTGTGAACCACCTCTTTACAAATAATACTTTTTTATTCTTAAAATAGCAATTCCACAGTTAGTTATCAAGATAATCAGGATGCTTTGGCAGTTTTTTTTTTTTTTAATACTATTTTAACTCGAGCATGACAAAGCATTTGTTTAGTCTTGGTTCATAAGAAACTGAACTGTCACCCTATCTGTGTGTGTGATATTGGAGCCCATTTTTTTTCTTTAAGTTTTACGAGTAGACATGTGTTGCTTTGCCATGGCATTAATGGCATCAAACGACCCATAGAAAATTTATGGTATTTATAATGTTTTTCAACTCTGGAAGATTTATGGCATCTTTCGACCCATGGAATATTTATGGCGTCGTTTGATCCATGCGTACACATTTGTGCATTTTTCGACCCATGGGTAATTGTGGCGTCTTTCGACCCATCGATTATTGTGGCGTCTTTCGATCCATGGATTATTGTGGCGTCATTCGACCCATAGATTTTTGTGGCGTCTTTCGACAGTTTCGACCCATAGATTATTGTGGCGTCTTTCGACAGTTTCGACCCATAGGTTATTATGTTTTTTTTCCATGGATTATTGTGGCGTCTTTAGACCCATAGATTTTTTTGGCGTCTTTCGACCCATAGATTATTGTGGTGTTTTTTGACCCATGGGCTATTGTGGTGTCTTTCGACTTGTGGCCAAATCAACACATGCCTCCCGACCACGCATATAAACCTTTATGGATATGAAAAGTCTTTCAAGACACGAGCAGGAATTGAACCCGCACCTTTGGACCGAACCAACTAGTATTTTTTGTATTTACATACACCAGACACCAGAAGCAGCACGATCCAATGCACTGACCACTGTGCTATCGCATCTAGACTCCCCCATTCACATGGTTCACATGCGTAGTTTTTCTCATATTAGTGATGCAACAAGTATAAAAATTTATTTTATTTTTGATTGGCTAAATAATAATGACGTATTTACGTCTTGAAATATCCAATATTCAGCATATAACAGTTTCCTTATAAATATTTAATCTCTTTTTTTTTAGCTTTTAATTCCTTATCTGTACCGAAATATTATTATGGATTTAAAAATTTGAGACGCTGTTGTTAGGTATTTTTATTCATTTGTGGTATCATTAAGAACTTATTCGTTTTCACAGCTAATACATGGACGAACAAACTCTTGTGACAACTGTGTATATTTTAATCGAAACAAATTATACATTTCCTTATTTTTTTTCTTTACTGTAAGTTTGGATCAATAAAAGAAGATGTCTATATGTGTTTGCAACTTTTAAGGTCTTACATACACAATGGAAAAATACTAGCTTGATTTCGTTGCATCACCAATATAACTGAGGATTTCAATCCATTCGAGGATTATCGTTAAAACTAACATTTCCTTTGTTTTGTTTTCGTTAGTTTATTTTGTGGCTTTATAGAATATCAAGACTCTTTTATGATAAAAAGCAAACACACACACAAGTTGATATTTTGTTTTTACTCTTGGTAAGTTAAGTACCTATTACTTGTTATTTTCAATAGGGTGTTTTCCCGCACCTTGTGAAAGTTCAACTGGATGACGCTGCTGAATATCGTCAGGAAAATGGAAACACTGATACTAAAGTATAGTGAAAACATGTTCGCATACGTTATACCTCGGTATGTCTATTTAAACCACATTGATTTGTCTCTTTCATTGATTTTTATTCAAATAATTTTTTTTTTGTTTTAAGAAATATCTAGTAATAGTAAAATTGTTTAGCGCCTAAGTTTCAACATTTTTTTTTTTAAGTAACCTCCACTCTGGTGCTGACTGAGAAACAGTGCCATAAGCATTTGAACTCAAGTACTTGTTAGTATCTCCTAGTTAGTCTGTGAGTACTTGTTGCAAATCTCAAATGTCTTTAGTATATTTTCTTCCAAAAAGATTTAATTTATTTTAAAAAGCCATAAAACAGAAATTACCACAGTGATGAGCGTGCCACCTAACGACAGTTAAAACCGTAGTTGAAAATATCATAGAAAATTGCCTATTATTGACATCAGTCCGTTATATTGGCCAATAATGATGCTATGCGTATTTTACAAAACATAAATATAGCTGTAAAGTTTTATTTAATCACTAGTGAATCTTTAATAATTCGTAGTTAATGGATATCACCTATGTAATATTGCTCTAAATTAATAATTCATTAAGAGATTGTAATATCCAACAATGAATAAACTATATTTGATTTGATTGCAAAACTAAAAATTTTTTATACACTTGTGAAGGAAAGTACTGCAGCACCACAAGCGCTTTATTTCGTCTTATGCGGCAAATTCTTTTTCATATGAAGTTTGTTTGACTTTCTTACTTATATACCTACTTTCATCTAGGGATTCTGTGCTGCCGCTGCTGGTCAGTCATCTTTGCATGTTTTCAATGTTAACCGGCACACAACTTTTTCTCGCAATGTCTCCTCTACTCTAGTGACAATACTCAATGTGCCCAACATACTATACTACTTATCAACGAGCAACATTTGCTTTGTATAAATAAAAGTATACTTGTAATCAAAAATTACTCGAGTTTCAATGAAATTTACTATTAGTGGTTTTCGGGCCGAAAATCGATCTATTCTCATGTGTACGAACCTTTTCGTTTTGCCCTTTTTTTTTCAAAATTCAGGAAACCCCTGGTGCCATATCTTGGTCTGCTTCGAGTAAGATTATTCGGAGCAAGCTGAGTTGCCTAGCTGTACCTACTTGCATATTATACTTTGTAGGTAATATAGAAGTGTAATAATTATTAAGCCCATCTTGTTTACATATTTTTTTTAGGATTTCATCTAATAACACTGCATCCATTCCGTACCTACTTACCAAGATTTATAATTAATAATAAAAGTTAAAAAGTAGTTTTAAGGTGTTTGTTAATGATGTATTAAACAAAAATATTTGGTAGGTAGGTAATTATAGTTGGATCAATAGATATTTATAAGGAGTTAGCACAGTGAAATTTGTTCCACATCAAGAGTTGTTATTTACATACCTGGCTTATTTTTTATTCTGGTCTTGGTATTTTGGTCCTGTCTACCGAATGTCTACTTATTAATTATAAATTGTTTACAACACGATTAGCTGGTATTGCTTCATAAGCAAGTTATATACATAGTGCAGGTGATTCTGTTGGTAATCTTAAGTTGGTTGCCTATATTTTGTTAACGTCAAAACGTACTCGTCGTCGTACTCTAGTAAGTTGAGTGCATAGGGTAGGTACGGTACGACACATAGTAACGAGTTTTATTTACCATTACGTCGGTGTCATAGTTACTGATCTGCCTATAATAACTAGAACAACCGTTTAAGCCTGCATCCCGAAGCACGCATTTATATTATTTTAACGGTCAATCAAGTAGCTTTATTATGCAACGTCTTAACCACTTTTGTTTGACGTGTCTCCACGGGGATTCGATCCCAAAAATTATGGTTCGAGAACCGCAATTTCTAAGTTGGTACAGTCAAGAGCACATCAAGCCTGACACATTGAACTTTGTACCGTTGTTATTTCATTAGATGTACGGCTGGATTCGCACTACCAGTATCAAGCTTGACCCGTTGTTTACTGCACTATAGATTACCTTCAGAGGCTGATAAAAATATTTTGTTTGCTTTGTTTTTGTATAAGTATTAGGTTATTTAAAGTAATTCACACACGTGTAACAATTTAGTTCTTGTGTAGGTATTAGCTACTACCTCGGTAACAGAAATAATGCATCATTAAAATACGGTCAGGCAGCCATCAGCGGAAACAATTGACGAAAGATATATTTGAAACGCATTTCCGTAATTTAATTTTTCTTGAGTGTGAGAAATAAGGCACAGCAAGGGTTTAAAGTTATGCCACACACATGAGAGTCTAAGCGAAATTCTCTGTATATTTTTCGAAACCTACTAGAAACATTGTTTGGGATGGCGGTCGAACACTTGTAAACAAACGGTTCAATTTTATTGATCAATGCATAATTTAGCAAATACGTGAATGGAGACATTTTTCAGGGTAGATATGTGTCTAATCCTCCTTTTTTTCCATTGCTTGAGATGGCAAAGGTTTTTCTAGTAATTTTTTGCGGATAATTTGAAAATATTGTCAAAAATTGTTTTCCACTCACCACGCTTTCATTTCATCGTCGTCGCCACTGTTGCGTCCGGTAGGACGTACTGTTATTTATCGGGATGCATCTAGTAAAACTAGCTAATAATGGTACGTAGGACACAGACAGAACATCCCCGCTCGCCGGCTGGCTATGAAGTGATATTCTCCCCGAGTACCCACATTTATTATGTACGTCACACTAGAGTATAGCTAGATGTTTTATTAGAGCTTCGATCTGTGTAATCTAAGCCAAACCCACCAATAGATGGCTCTGATAGGGTTTCTAAAACTGCTATTTGCAAGAAATGTGTAAAAAAAATTTAAAATCGTATCTTCCCAGACATGAGACCTAGGCCAGATCGATTTTTCGTCCCCGAAAACCCCCTTATAATTAATTTCAGCTCAGGGCTCAGATCAAATAAATAGGCTCAGGGGCGGGATCATTATCAGTAACTGAACAAATTTTCCCAAGGAACATAGGTCTAAATACGAAAAACCAAATGAGACCTTTCATATAAATTGCGCTATCAGCTGATGCAGTCTGCAGGTCAAAAATTTATATTCGTTTTTCGTTTTTGTTTCCTCGTTCCTTGGGAAAAGTGGTTCAGTTTCCGATACTGATCCAAATTAACACCCTGTATACAAATATTGCTCGATTAATAGTATATAGGATTATCGTACAGCATTTAGTCTACCCTGCGAGAGAAAATTTAAGGTAATTGCTAGAGAGCCCTATCCTCGCCTCTGGTGTAAGCAGGTGCAGTCCTTCCAGTCCTCCCGGAAACCGTCTTGTCGAAGATTCCTCCACTCGAGAGAAAGTCCGATTCCCACCTCGGGCGCTATGTATGGAATCGGTCCCTTTCTCCTCTCCATGAGCAATGTACTATTTGTCTTGAGAGTACGTCTGCGGCAAGCCATTGAGCTGTCCATTCTTCCTTCGAATGAAATTGCTTTTCAGGACTTTTTGTTTTATTTGAAAATCCCCAAGTGCCTGTGTCCCTGTGCCGGTGTCTGTTTTCACCTACTTGTTGGCTTCTGTCTTTTTAGGAAGTTTTTTAACTCTGAGTAAAATAAAAAGCCGGCCAAGTGCGAGTGGGACTCAACCACCGAGGGTTTCATACCACTAAGGTAAAAATACCGTTCTAATTACGGCCGCGCAGTCGCGCAGAAGTGTATTAAAAACGCGCGAGGCCGACACGCACTTGACCAGTTTTTATTATTTGTTGTTATTTTATAGCTTATGCACTAGAAACAGACCAATTTTTACACTTGTAAGTTTTCCCGTTTTTACAATAGAGCTAAAACAAAAATCGAGCAAAAGTCGCCTAAAAAAACGTTTTTAATTCCTTAGTTTTCTATTTTTTAAAATTTTCAGTAGCTTTTGTTTTTGCGGCAACCAAAATGAGATACAGCCCGCAGACAGACAGACAGAGAGATAGCCATTGGGTACGGAACCCTAAGAAAAATTAAGATCACTCCCCTTGCCAAACTTTCTAAAGAGATAATACGCACGTACAACTAATTTAGAATTCGCTGGTTGTAGATATAAATAAAGGATATAGATTAAGATTTCGTCCTAACAATAATTTTATTATGGATTGTATTACCTGTAATAAATTAATATTTTAGCAAATTTAAAGCCCTACTTCTTTCGCTTGGGTAGCTTTATAAGCTAGAAGGTTTTTAATAGTCACTGGAGCTATAAATCTTATCTGTCTATACACAATAAAGTCCAGGGTTGCGATACTAACGCAACCCTTTTTCGGCAGCATAAGGTCAAAGAAAATATAATTATTGAAGCTTCCAAACATGATTGACACACAACAAAAGTATATTTGAGTCATTAGTATCATCATCGGTTAGCAAAAATACGGAGATATTAATAAAAAATGTATTAGAATACTCTTCAGCATTACCATGTCGTAGATCAGATTTTATTTGTCTTGGTGAAATATAGTAAACAATGATAAAACACATCTTTCTCACCGGACGTGTGATTCCCGGTAACTTATCGTAAACACAATGAGGATTTTATTTGACTATCACGTTAATGTGATACCTGCTTTTGCGTCATCGTTTTCTGCTAATATTATATAAGGTTGAGGTGAAAGCATGGCCCGGCACATATCCCATCAATCATGTATTCCATGGTGGTGTTATCAGGTAAATTGGCTGCAACGTGAAACCAATATTGTCGTTCAGATAATCGATTACAATGTTGGCTCGTATTGTGTCGAAATGACACAATAATATCTCTGTGTATAAAAAAGTGTGTTCAACTCATCAACTGTTTAAATACAATCAGACACAAGTGATGTGAAGTATCAACAAAAAACGTGAGTTAACCCGAAGTTAGCCATTTTCTATCAACCATCTTTTTGACAAAGGTGGTTTTATGATCTATTTGTTGACTCCACGCACAAGTTTTTCATATAATTTAATTTTTACAGCTATATAGAGTTACAAAGATGTTTAGAACGGAACTTTTTCAACTTTTTAATAAATAAACTGATGGAAACGAACCCAATTTTTTTTTCATTTTAAGTCTTCTATTCAGCTTTGCTAAACCGCGTCTGCCCACTTTTTACCCTCGAAGA
Organism: Athrips mouffetella; assembly: GCA_947532105.1. NCBI lineage: Eukaryota > Metazoa > Arthropoda > Insecta > Lepidoptera > Gelechiidae > Athrips > Athrips mouffetella. The sequence continues at coordinate 20,575,496 of OX383964.1, read as the reverse complement.
TAAAAAAGAGCACGTCGCCTCGCCCATTTGCGTCACCCTCGAATTTTGTCGTAGATGGACGGCTAGCAATAAAACTGAATGTTATCTCGCTAATTTTTTCTCTCGCCTCAAGAACCTACTCGCACGACGCGCACGTTCATCTCTAACATCGCAATCCACTGCAGGTTTTCTTCCACAGTCTTCTGTAAGCCATTTGCATATGCAGCGATGTGATAACTTTGTTCTCCTCGCGTTTTCATCTCGGTGCGTCCTTCAACACAAACCCTCGAAATCTTTTAAGAACGGAAATGATTATGACCGGGAGTCGGTGACATTGACATTCGATGTCAACGTATTAAATTACGAAGCGGGCTGATTAAGGTTTTTCAGCCGAAGATGTATAATTTAGCTACCTTGATCTTCTTGAGCAGCTGCACCTTCTCGATGAGCGAATTTTTAGCATTCACAAACATATTCTTTTGCTACTTCTGAAATATAAAATGCACACAATGCATAAATAACTAGTTCTCTGTTCTAACTTTCTTTTATAAAATCACGGAAAAATTTAGCGATCTGATTAAAAATATTTTTGTTTCCACATATATTTCTCATGTTATAGCAGGAAAACGAGTAAACCGATAATTTTTGTCATAAATATGGGCTTTTAATAGGTTTTATCTATTTATATTTTCAGCAAAGTTAAATGACTGCGATTCATTTTGAACATAGTATGTGGGGTGGGTTATAATCTTTGTTCGGGAGTGCCGTCGCCGCTCCGCCGTACCCTGGGTCGGCTCCCGCTTTCTGCATGGAGAATGATCACCACCAGGACCAGTCGTCGAAATTTTTTATTGCTATTTTACATTATAGCAATAACTTCAAGCAAAAAGAAATGATACCTGGTGTTTTTAAGCCTGGTTTAACCTTTAGCTGCCTCTGATTTAAGAAGAGAAGAGATAAGCCCTGATACGGCCTACTTATATTTTTTCATCCCATCTATTCGAAAATCGCTGAACGGTTCGTCAATAAAAGCGAACAAAATAGCTGTTTTCTCCAAGAGACTTTCGTAGCGGGTAAAAATGGGATTTAAAATTAGAATTTGAAATTAGGTCCACCATAGGGATATTTTAGGTCAACCATAGAGATCGTACCAAAATATTGTATGAAAAATTATACTGGCCGGTTGTACTACTAAAATTATTATGAATATAAAAAAATAAATATGCTTGAAATGTAAACAAGACTGCCAACCAAAGAGGTTCTGTTCCTAATTAGTACAAGAATGTCAATAACATTTTCAGTTGTTACAAATAATACTTAATATGATTTTTAGTATTTTTTATCAAGTAATAATATTGTAATGGTATTTTATATTTAAAACTAATGACGAGTGTGTGTCTCGATAAGCGTCTTATTCTTTTCTCATACAGGGAGATGAACAGTAGAGTGTATTACGCGGCTGAAAAAATATTTTTACCTTGGGCTACCTATTGAATCCCTCGCCGTGCTCGGGATTCTACTCAAGAATCCTTCACTTCGCTCTGGATTCAAAATATCGCCCTCGCCTTAAAAATATTATTTTACAGCCTTGTGATACAATCTACTATTTCATCCCATCTATTCGAAAATCGCTGAACGGTTCGTCATTAAAGGCGAACAAAATAGCTGTTTACTCCAAGAGACTTTTGTAGCGGGTAAAAATGGGATTTGAAATTAGAATTTGAATTTAGGTCCACCATAGGGATATTTTAGGTCAACCATAGAGGTCGAACCAAAATATTGTATGAAAAATGATACTGGCCGGTTGTACTATTAAAATATTATGAATATATAAAAAAGAAATATGCTTGAAATGTAAACAAGACTACCAACCAAAGAGGTTCTGTTCCTAATTGCTACAAAAATTACAATAACATTTTCAGTTGTTACAAATAATACTTAATATGATTTTTAGTACTGTTTCATCAAGTCATAATATTGTAATGGTATTTTAAATTTAAAATTAATGACGATAGTGTGTGTCTAAATGAACCCTCTTATTCTTTTCTCATAGAGGGAGATGAAAAGTAGAGTGTATTACGCGGCTGCAAAAATATTTTTACCTTGGGCGACCTATTGAATCCCTCGCTACGTTCAGGATTCTACATTAGAATCCCTCGCCATGCTCGGGATTCTACTCAAGAATTCTTCACTCGCTCTGGATTCAAAATAGCGCCCTCGCCCTAAAAATATTATTTTACAGCCTTGTGATACAATCTACTAATTATGATTAGAGATTCACGTAACAAGCGTAGAAATCTGCGAATTTACAACGTAGTCAAATGAGCTACTCCATTAGTCAAAATAAAAATTAAATTCTGAATGCATCTTACAACGAATCATTTTAAATTGATAAAAATAAATGTAAAATTTTGTATAAAGTTTTTGAAGTGAAAGCTTCTTTAGCGGGCCTTGGCACTTTTTTAGATGGGTAAAAAAAGTTTAACTCGCATCCAAGGAGGTTTTAATCCAAGCATAGCGTGGATTAAAACCTCCTTGCTCGCATCAGATGTCGCGTCAGATCCGTAGCCCAAGGAGGTTTTAACCCACGCTGCGGCGAAGCGTAGTAAAACCTCCTTGCCGAAGCCTGATCGAAAAATCGTCAACTGTCAACCGTATTGTTAGCATAATATTCAAAAATGCAAGTTCCTTTTTTTAAATTAATTTTTATCTTTAATAGAGACGTCATCGTCTAAAAACTTCTTACAAAATGTATAGAACACGTATAATTAGAAGATTTCTGTTTTGACTTTCATAAACTCTAAAAATTGGAACGTAGAAAATTGTAGAGGTTAATGAATTGCGTTCACTTGTGAAAATTTTAATTCTGTTTTAGTAATAAGTGCGGCTTATGCCATACACCATAATGAAGTAGGTTTCGTATGGCGCCCGAGCTGACAATCCGGCCCTTAACCGTCACTGGCCAGAATTACAAATCCACACACCCGTGTATACCCGACTTCACCTTCTTAAAAATTGTGACAGGCACAGTGTCAACATAAGAAACAAGAATCAACTTGCTTCTCATGTCAGCCGTATTCACAAAATTAGTAAAACATATAAAGGTCAATGTATACGCTTCTATAATAAGGTACCCACTGATATTGAAAGTTTACCGTTAGATAAATTCAAAACTGTAATCAAGCAGAAATTATGTAAGAAGGGTTATTATAAAATATCAGATTATCTAGAAGAGAAAAATCCATGGGATTACTACGGTTCTAACAGGCTAATTCAAAATTAAAACTGACCGATGTATGTTGTATATCAACCTTGTACATTCAAACATATTTAAAAGAGCGCGTGGGTTTTTATTGTCGCTTCTTTTTTTTCCCACAATGGCGCCACATTGTTTGTGAAGCGATGTAGTTTAGCTGACGTCATTAAGAGATTTTAATATCCAACAATGAATAAACGATTTTGATTTGATTTGATTTGATTTAACCACGTTTTTCCTGACACTTGCATTTACATAGCGAACTCGTTTGTGATTGGACGATTCATAATTTTAAAGGGCAGTTCGGCCCGCTTTACCTTTTGTCTTCATGTGCAAATTGACGACGTTACTTAATTTCACAGGCTAGCATATAAACCGAGAACGAAAACTGTCTTTGGCAAGCTAGGTGTAAAAAGCCAGTCAAGTGGGAGTGTTCGATTGTTAACAAATGTTCTTTTCATGAAAAATTGAAATGAATCAACTAACGGACAATAAATTTGTCTGTTAAGTACGAAAATATTTCATTTTAAATAATTTTAGGATAAGGCTGTTAGGCAGTTTAGCCAAAGTGCCTCGTGCGCGTGCATGTATAATCAGCGTTTGTTAAAAAAACCGGTCAAGTGCGAGTTGGACTCGCGCACCGAGGGTTCCGATATACCTTTAGTATTTTTGGAAGCAATAAAGTCCATTTTAGGACCGCAAAACTTCGCAAAACGGCTTAACGTGCCTACCAAAGCACGTAATCATTTTACTTTTCGAACAATCAGGTTATTCATTTCGATGATTCTAGCTGACGATGTTTTAACCAAACTGGTAAAGTCTAACAAATTGATTTTGTGTGACAGTGTCACCAACGGGAATCGAACCCTATCTGCTCTTACTATCTAGTAGTTCCACTAAGGCTCTGTTATGAGTCAAGTTTACGAGTCCAGAAAATTTACGATAGATAACGGCGAAGAAAAGAAAATTCTATCAAATAGTAATCCCTGCAAAGGTCGGCCTTACCACAATGTTACATTTAACAAATAGAAAAGCCGAATCTTTGTAAAACATGATGTCTAAGGTTGTTTTGTTACTGAACATTACTGAACCCCATAAAATTAATTGGATGTTTTGACGGCGCATGTCAAACTGTCGACACGCTTTCGGGCCGTAATTGTGATTGATAGAGTCGGCGTAGGAGTCGGCTCTTTGTGAAGATGCGGCGGTTTCACTAATATTACTTAGAGCTCTATTACAAAAAAAATTGTCTCGTAGAAAGAATAGATTCAAATTTCAAGTGAAAGCCCAAACCTTTTACGAAAGAAGACCTTATCAACAAACTAAGCACATATATTAACAAAGTATTTATATAGGGTCCTAATAAAATAGTGAACCTAACTTAAGCATGTTACTTATACCATGAAACTCAACAACTTTCTAAAACGAACATTTAGGTCGAAATAGGAAAAAACTAGTTTGACCTATGCGCTATCAGCTGCAGCTGCGGAAATTCCTTAGATGTTCCTTGAGGAAAATTTATCATTTTCCTGGCCTGAGTAACATGCTGAAAGTATGTTCACTATTTCATTTAGGACCTAATATAAAAGGTAATTTTTTTTAGGTTCCTGACATCCGTTTGCCCACTTATTAGTGAGGTCAAAAGCAACAACTAACTTTGTTAAAAGTGCACAAAAATGTTCAACTTCTCATACAAAATGTGTTGGTCACTTACGATAATTTGTATAAGCAAAGTCGTAGAACAAAAGTTGTTGCTTTTGATCTCAATAATAAGTGGGCAAACGGATGTCAGTTACATGAAAATAACCTAGTATATTGTTGATAACAATTAATATCACAAAAATAGACATCCTACAGAGAGGTAATGCCGCAAGCGTTATGGGTACGTTTGCATCGGGTACGATTCTGGGCGTTCTTTTCGACTAAAGCTTGTTATAGCCGTTTGAAAATTCTGTGAATTTATGTGATAAATTTTAATTATATTTTTGAAAAGAAATGTGATATTAGTTTCCGAGGTTTTTGCAAGTATTAGGCAATCCTATATTAAACGTAAAACAATTTTTGCCTTTGTAAGTATCAGTCTAAAATCGTCAATTATTCATTAATTTCTGATTATTCTTTCTTGAAGCCTAAATAACGTAGCTTGTTTTGAATGACTGCAGGATAGAGTTTGAGAACAGGACAGAGCGATACGAGTCTCTTTCGCTCCAATATTTTACGTGTCGCTCCTCCTTCTCTCACAGTACGTCATTTCATTTTATTTTATTTTTGAACTAGGAAATTTGCGGATACTTGAAAGTTTTACTGGTTCTACCAGTTTCATGGTCTGAGTTATATCTAGAGATTTAGTCTCCTTCATTACGAGTCTTTATAATAAATGCCACGCGGAGCTTTGTTCGGGCGGTGGTGGCATTTGCAACATATTGTTGAAACAGTTTGCCCGGCATTAGTATGACGTCACACAAGTTCCGGGTAGCAACCCTGGGCCAAATCGGGCCGAGATAGTATCGCCCACGCCCGCTGGGTCATTAAAATGAAATTTGCCCCATATTAGCTCGAGCTCCGTGTCGTAGATCGTCGTGGAGCAAATTATATAGGACTGCTTTACCAATTATGCATACCTACCTCTCAGATGACCTTCATAAAACTCAACTTGTTTTAATAAGGTCGTGTAACTTTTTGGAAATTTCGAAAAGTTGTAACATCAAAGTTATTGTACTAAGCCTCTAAAACAGCTCTCAAAAGGTTTAACACGAATTTAATGAAACGCTTTACATATAGGCAAAGTTCCATGGTCTTTGGTAAAACCGAAGACCTGCTATGGTTATAATAGGTATTAAACGAGGTTTGAATGTAACTAGATGAATTATTGTGACAAGGCTCAACGAAGTCTCAACGGATTACTCTTCACTGTACAGTAGCTGTTTCTCTTCAGTGCAGAACGGCGAGATTATTCCATTAGAACCACTAAACGGGCTTAGAGCGCCATTAGGATTGCAGATAAGGCAATGGACTCGGTACCTCGAGACACCACTCGCCTAATCCCTCTCAGACAACGCCATGCATAGTTAAAACTTATCCTACTGCATAAATTTTCGTGATGAGACTGACAATGTTTTGCTAGACAGATAAACTATTTTGTAGCTTCGGGACAAGTGCATTTTGTGTATGAACAAAAAGCATGTATCTGACACATTATGTTACACAACGTGAATTTTCATTGGTTTCGCCTCCGAAGCCCAGTGATTTTTACCAATGAAAACAAGAATATTTTCTTTAAGACAAAGTTATGCGCGAAAATAATTTTTCACCTCTTTTTACGAACTTGATCGACTCATTTGGTATGGGAAGTCGAAAATTATTATCATGTCAAATAATATATTTACTGCGCATGTAATTGCGAATAAATTAACCATGTCTTTAAATGTTTCACAGCAAAATTTAAGAAAAAATACTTACTAATATAACATCACGCCTCTTTCCCGTCGGGGCAGGCAGAGACCACAGTCCTCCACCAGCTACGATCTTGACATATTTCCCGCGCTTCTTGTACTTTCATCAATCCTTTCGAACAAGTTCGTTGGTTTAAGGTACTTTTGACCTGGCCTTTATTTAGAACGTCCTGAATTTGGTCCTGATACGTTCACAGAGGTCTTCCCCTTCCAACGTTTTCATTCACTCTTGCCTAGTAGATCTCTTTCGTCAATCTGCAAGCACTATTTGTTATTAGAGTAAAAGGTTTTTGAATACTTCTCAATCCCTATTTTCTAACTCTAAGCGAGAAATGTACATGGAGGTTGTGTTAAGCACATTAGTTTAACTCTGTTAATTTAGATCTTATATACGCTACTGTCTGTTTTTTCTGCGAAATAAATATAAATAAATAAATCTCCGTTCATTTATCCTCTCTACATGACTAAACCATCTCAGCATACCTATCTCAATTTTAGTCTCTACGTCCTTTTTAATCCTCGCACTCAATTTCACATCAATCATGTTCCTCAGAGCTCTCATTTCTACTGCATTAATTCTACTTTCATGCTCCTTCTGCCATACCCAGCACTTCACTTCACTGCCATACATTAGTGTTGGTACCAAAACGCCTCTATGCACATCGGGGCGAGACATGTCAGACACCTTCTGTTTCCTCATTAAAGCATGCAAATCACCATTTACGATGTTTCCAGCATTCATCATTATAAAAAAAAAACAGATGAAATATAACCCACCATTCTAAATGTTTCTATCCGAGAAGAGGGATTCAACGATTCAAAATTGAGCAATAAATAAAACGGAATCGTGACAATCGTTGGAAGAAAAATACAAGTTCTGGGAATAAAGGAAAGGAAGACATGGCACTCGAGCGATAAGCCAAAGTAAATGGATATTTACGAAATTGCTCCGTTCAAAATTATCGACTGGGGGCTTTTAGAATTGTTGCAAGAAGACTTTATCTTTTACAAAGATTATCGGCTGGAAAATGGAGTGGTTTCAATAAGTACCAACTGCTGAGAAATCCCAATTATGCACTCGAACGCCTTCGTATTACGTCTATTTACTACTCGATTTAACTTATTTTTATGTTAAAACTCACAGACGAGCAGACAGCGCACCTGCTGGTAACCCGCAACACCAAGGGTGATTACCGAACCTGTAGCTGGCCTTTAAGGTGATCCGTTTTCCATACAAAAATTCAAATACAAATAGTTACAAATACAAATAGTTTATTTATCAAATAAAGTTACAATTTAATAAATGACTTGCATTAATTAATACGAAAATACAGTTAATGTACTGAAAGTACTATTTTTGTTAGCAAATTTTGGTTCAATATTACGATTGTGGGCATGCGGTCAAAACTGTACGGTTGTGCTTTGTGTGCATGTGTGAGTGATCGTACTCATGTAAACACGGACTGACGAGAGTAATTGACATTTATATCAAGTAGCACCTTGAGCTTTATCAAATAATGTTGGAGCGTTTGAAATAAAATAAATATAAAATTTAATTAAACAATATTGTATTTAAGTTGTATCAAGTTGCGTTGGAGACCAAAATATCCATTTTAGGTCACCGAGACTACAAAACAAGTAATATCCTATACTATTAAATATTTGTGTGTATATATATTTGTATTTGGTTTCTCGAAAACGGCTCTAACGATTTCGATAAAATTTACTATACGGAGGATTTTTGGGGGCAAAAAATCGATCTAGCTGGGTCTCCTCATGTCTGGGAAAATTTGTTTTCCCCTGGTTTTTGAGCATTTTGTAAATTCCGCGTTTTAGACAGAAACTTACAGCGCCATCTGTTTTCGGGATAATAGCAGGAGATCTAACAAGGCGAACCTTGCACCCAAACCTGCTGGGATGAAACTTGGCAGGAGTCAAGTACATACCCATAGGTAGACGTCGCACAAAATAACTTTGGCCATGTCATCGAGGCGCAGAAGTCAAAATTGACTTATTTTCTTATGATTTAACTTCTGCGCATTCAACTGACATGGCCAAAGTTATTTTGTGCGACTTCTAACATATAATGTCAAAAATATGTTGTTTTTTACTAGGTTGAAATTTGTATCTGTTGAACCGACATAGGTAGCTGGTTGAAAACTTCACAGTATATGTATTTTTAAACAAATATATCAACTTATACTAAAAATAAGTAAAATAAGGGCGGTCGCCATGCAAGAAAGGTATTTTTTTGCTCTATCGTCAGAACGGTTAGTAATTCGAGTGTCAAACTTGGTATGAGTATAGTTCACTAAAATTTCAATAAAATACTATGTTCTTACTGACTGACAGACTGACTTACTGACGTCTATCCGTAACCGCTTTAGCTAATTCATTCTTTTTAGTTAGCTTTAATTTTCATCCCTTATTTCACCCCCTTGGGGGATGAGTTTTGGAATATCCTTTCTTGGGTGGTGTTTGTGGCATGCAATAAATTAGCATACTAAATTTCACACTTATAGCTAAAACGGTTACGGATAGACGTCAGTCAGTCAGGACATATTATTTTATTGGCATTTTAGTGAACTATACTCATCATCATCATCATAATCATCATACTCATACCAAGTTTGGCACTCGAATTACTAACCGTTCTAACGATTGAGCAAAAACAAAACAAAAATACGTTTCTTGTATGGCAACTCCCCTTAATTTTTTATTTTTTATTATAATTTGATATATTTGTTAAAAAAAAAAAAATATTTTCCGTTTAATTTTCAACTAGCTACCTATGTCGGTTCAACAGACACAATTTTCAACCTAGTGAAAAACTACATATTTCTGACATTATGCCCCACTGTGCATCTCAGTCGCGTCCTGTTGGGGAGCACCACTTCTAATGTTACCTATGGGTATGTACTTGACTCCTGCCAAGTTTCATCCCAGCAGCTTTAGGTGCAAGGTACCCCATACAAGCTCGGCCTTAGATCTCCTACTATAAAGCGGCTATTATAGAGCGAAGCTCGGTCGTCCAGTTACTAATAGTTAATAAGTAGTAGAAAATAAGTGAAATCAATTTTTTTTAATAGAAAATAAGTTAGTAATAGAAAATAAGTGAAATCAAATTATTTTATTTAAACTTATTTATTCCATGTGCACAATTAACGAGTAGCTCGAATTCGTAAATTTTTACATCTTACATTAATTTTACACGTTCAGGTTACATTTTAACACATTTATTTTAAAAGTAGGTAGGGATAAATTTGGGAAAACAATCGTAAAATTGGTACATAAAAACTAAAAAGGCTATTAAAACGATATAATAGTACTTATTTTAATTAGTAGAATTTTCATACACGATTTTTTAAATCAAGTTTAAAGAAGTCTAAAACAGAGAGCGACGGCAAAATACGGAGGCGGCCTTGACCCAGCTCTGGGAATCATTAAAAGCTACTTAATAATAATATAAATTTAAAGACTTCGAACGGAACTAATTGAAATTCATATAATAAATATCAGGTGGAGCAGAAAATCAACACAAATTATTACCTATACAGGCTGTACATAGATGTAGGTACGATGATCTTTCTGAGGGGTGATTCTACATCACAAATAGATTGCAAAAACAATATCAAAATTAAGTTTTTAACATATTTAATTTTTATTTTGGGTGATCATGAAATTTGATTTTCCTTTCAGTTACATTACAGTAGTAAATTGAAATGGCCTATCCATTTCAATAACTACTGTAATGTATAGATATTATTAAAAAAAAACATCTTTATGTGCATCACCAGATGATCATAGAGGTCATTTAACCCTCAAGGCGTTTCACTTCTTCTTGAGCTAAAACTACATTTTTTTAAGATTTTTTTTTATTTTTGTACAATCTACTAGTAATGTAGAATCATCCCTAAAAAGGATCATTGTACTTTTTTTACACCCTGTGTACTTAGGTGATACAACATTATGTATTTCCATATTGATTATTTTCTTACAACAATCATATTTTATAATTTAGTCAAGATGTTTCTCACAGTAATTAATATTGGTAATTTTTTACGATAGGCAAAATTTGAGGACGGGTTTCAAAATCAATTAATTGTTAGGAGGTTTTCGCATGTTGTTTTTAATAATTTATACGTAGGTATCTACAACTTTATACATTTAAGATAGAAATGCTAATACAATAATATTTACAAGATTAATGAAACATATTTTACTAGTAAAATATAATGACAAATATTTACTTTTCTTACGCCTAACGTGTAACCTGGAAGCACACAGAAATGTAGATAGATACATGTTCGATACAATTCGTTACATTTCCATTGAAATACTTTACACGTACTAGTTACTTTACTATGGATTGCATGTTAAATACATTTATAGAAAACAATAAACAATACTTACGTTACACATAAAAAGTGAACGAAACGAACAAAAAAAAAATTATAAAAATAAAGGTACGTTAACAAATAACACGTTATACTTTTCTTACGTAGCAAAGAGACAAAGAAAATAAGTACATTCGTACACATTTAAAGTAGTTTAAATGGGATAAAAAATATGAAGGTACTATCACGACCACATCTGCTTGACAACCACTATGTAATCTCATTATTGCTATCACTCGGTCAATAAAAGCGCTCTCAAGCACAAATTAATGATTTTGTTAACAATTTGGAAGAAAATAGTTGAAAAAAAAACAACTAACTAGTTATTTCTATTATCTATTTCTTTTTAGGATAGAAAAAGGAGCGTGAAGGAGATGTGGCATATCGGAACGCTAGATTTAGTCGAAAATAAGTTTAACTGGTTAGGCATCCAAGACCGCGACAGTACCTAGTGCAGAGCATACAATGGACGTTTGTCCAACGACTACTAGCAGCGTTACTGCTACGTTTTAAAGTAATCTCAAGTTCAAAGTGTTGCTACTGACATGTGCTTCAGTGTACGAGTACCATTTCTTGATTTTAAAGACAAAATGTAAAAAAGTCTTTGTGTACTGTACCTAGAAGATTTGAATTCAAACTAAGGGCACTTCTCCAGTCACGCGGATTTGCACCTGCGTGCGGATCTGGCACGCGTACTTGCCTTCGGCATATTTATTTCACTATGCTATCTGCATACGTGAAGCGGGCCGTAGATGGCACTCAAGACAGGGGAAGCATTTACGAAATGATCAAATGTGATCAAATGCGTACCAGATCAGCACGAGGCCGTGAATAGGGAACATGCATAATTTTTTTTAGTCGCATTTATTAAGAATATTAAAATACCGTAGTAGAGATGGCAAAAAGTGAAATTGAAATTTTTATCGGCTAAGAAATACGGCTGACATAAACATTTAAAACTATTAATTACGCGCCTATTACACAGAGAGATCCGACATGAATAATGACGTCACAGTTCACTACGTCCATATAAACTCCGTGTTAAATTTCGTTTTGCTAGAAAGAGACAGAAACAAATCTTCGCTGGCTTATATCTTTTTAAATTTCATAGTTATTCGAAAAATTGTTTTACTTAATTGTTGAATGAGGATATTTTTTTTAAATATAAAAAATCATGCATGTTACCCTATTCGCGTGACAGGAGAAGCGTTATTAAAGGGCTGATAGGAGCTAAATACGCTTCACTTGAGCAGGTTTTTAACAAAAAGTGATAAATATATGGCAGTGAAAAAAAATTCTGTGATAATTAAGCATATTTCCAAGAAGGTGTCTGATTCTGAAACACGATGAAAGGGAGGTAATTTAGCTTTTATCAGCCCGTTAAAGTAACTTAACACGTAGGTAACAAAATTTTTAATGATGAAATTTGTTGGGGTTTATAGAGGGTCGAGCGAATAAATAAATTAAGTCAGGTTCAATAAATTACTTAAGCATTATGTTCTCTCATGTGGGATGTTAGGTCGACCACCGGTGTATAGAATTTAACACTTAATTTATCTATTTTAACAATATCCATTTCGTTTTATATTACAATTTTAATATTCAATCTCTGGTAATTCAATCTTCATCAAATAGATCTGAAAATAAAGAAAAGTGTTTAAATGAGTGAAACTTATAATACAATTTAAAGTAAGTTATTAGATAGCCTTTAAAACTTCGTTGCAAATGTTGAAATTACAAAGTATTTTAAATTAAAATTGGCAGTTTTTATTAATTCAGGCAAAATATAATACTTTTGGAATACGAAATGTCTGTATTTGTATTTATACTGAAGCTTTATTTTATACTAATTGCCACTGCCTTAACGGTACCCGATAAATAACTAACAAATAAATTCTACTTTTTGTTTTATTTACACCAAAATAAAATTTTGTTCAATTTATTTATAACATAGAATGTATTTACACAATATTTATAGAAGCTTTACACAGAACAGACTAAGTTTTCTTTGGTGCTAATAACACAGTTCGCAAGTCACATTTGTTATATAAACAGTAACCAACAGTTGGTTCCTGATTTGCTAAATTTGTTGTTAGTCAATGCATTCCTATACTTAAGGAGCATTTCCAAAAGGTTTAAATTCTCACCGCAGTCATTAGCACAGAAAATTTACCATGATAAATATTTATACACAAGTTTATTGCAAAGTAAATCCAGCACTTTGCCAGGGGTTTGCAAAATCCTTTCATGGAGTTAAATGGGGGAGTAACGAGGAAAGCACAAAGCGATTTTATCGCGGCCGGAGTTGGCACATTAAAATGAAATTTTCGCCCTCCCTAAAGAAGTAATCTAAGCGTGTCGGTTACACTTTGCTTACACTAAATGTTATGTTTTTTACCGCTTGGATTTTGGGGAGTGGGTGGATGGGAGTCGATGGAACTTTGTTTATTAAACAATGTTTAAATTCATGTTTTGATATTGATGCTCTCGGTTTACTTTTGAAAAACGAAATAATGAAAATAATGTTTATGTACCTAAGACGTCATCAGGCCATCGATTGCTAATCGTATATTTATTATATTTCCAAAATTAACGTAGGAAACATTGTAAGCAAAACTTTGGTACAACCATCTAAACTCGTAAAATGTCGTAAAACTTTCAGTGTCGCTGTGTTTTAGTTTCACAAAAGTTTGGTTTACTTTAAATATAAGAGATTATATCTGAAAATATTGTGAAATTAAACACAAAATAAAACTTACTTGAGATTCTTAACGAGATTCAATTTATCTTCGTTTAATAAGCGAATTAATACTTACGTAATAATAATTAGTTTAATACTTACGTAATATTTGCGGTCCAACAATATTACGTTTTCAATAATAACTTTACTATTTTTGGTAGTCTCTCGAGTATTTTCAGACGTTCATTGCTCTAATAGTAAGTTACCCAACAACAATCTACAATTCTATTGGGATTTTCAAAATTTCCAAGTCTGACTAGACTAGAGTCATCCTGAGGGACATAAAAGTTGAATGGACGCTCCAAGGATTTTAAAATCAAATCTATCCATTGGTCATTTATATCGTGTTTTAAAAGCAATTGGATTCCATTTAAATTTACTTTTGCTTCGAAAAATATCTTAACGATTTTAATTTAATTAAATTAAAAGGTAGCGAAGCGAACTCCTAGGTCTGTGATTAAAAGCATTTTAACAGAAATACTTCTACAAGAATATGTGAATATTTTAAAGTAAATTTTTGGATTTCAACTTAATTTTTACTTCATCTGCATAACGAACAAAATAAAGCAACACTCACCTTGTAAAGTTCCGATTTTCCACCGCGAATCTTTCATACCTAATTTATTGTCAAAGACAATGTAGTCATACATCTAACTCTGAATGCCTATGCTCGCCTGGTCCTCACATTTGCTACGTTGTCTGAGATATGTCTGATTTCTAACACTGCTATGTACAATATAATACAGGGTGGGTTTTCTGATGGTTCACGTGTTGGGTGTACATGAACCTTCATAGCACTTGAGGCCAGGCTCGCAGGTTCCTCTGAAGCCGCCACAGTCTTCGCCTAGTGTCCTCGCGCATACTTTGCAGCATCTGAAACAGAACACACCTTATCATAATATAAGATAAACACGACAGAATAGATATAAGTGGGTTTAATAGTTGAAGCAAACCTCCCAACATCACAAGTGGCCTACCGAGAGACTTGTCAATTACATTGGAGGTCCTATGTAAACATAAAAATGTTACAGGACAAACCCGATTTTAGGAAAATAGTTTTTTGCCTAGGTAATTGATTTACGTCAGGCATATTATGTGGATTCGATTTAAGGGTCTGTTTAGGGTTTTTAGGATCATTGGTTCTTAATTTTATTTTTACCTCTTTTAAATGGTCCTATAGTACCCTAGCTACGCGTATAGCACTACGGCTGATCTCTATGTCACAAGAGTGTCAAAGTCAGCCAAAGAGCTTGGAATGCACCGGTAAACAGTGAAACCTGAAGTTACAAATATCTCAAAGGATATTTATTAAAAAATTTAGTTTTTTAACAAAAGTTATATATTTTTCTTGGATATTTGAAATCAGTTTCTTAAAAAGACCTGTAACACAATCAATGAAATGAAATTATTCGGGGGTTTTCGGGGATGAAAAAGGTGTCTAGGTCTTATGTTCGGGAAAATTCGTTTTCTCCGTATTTCTGAGCATTTCTAGAAGATAGCGCGTTTCAGAAACCCTACAGCGTCATCTGTTGGCAGGCTTTGGTGAAGATTGTACAGCGCAAAGCTCGGTCACCGTATTAATGTATGTATGTATGTATTTCGAGGAATAATCATTTCATTAGGTTGCCAATAATTTCAGAGTCATTTCATAAATGTTTCGGTTAAGTTAGGTTGCGTTATCATGAAGTGGTCAAGAGAAGGTCAGCCACATCATGAAATGGCCAATGCCACGATCTGGCCACGACATATACATATTATATCGAGTTGTATGAACATAGAGAATTAAATTGAAATGATGCGTATTTCCAATGTATGTATGTATAGTAAACATCATCTAGATTTTTTTTTACTTAGCCTGTGCTGTCCCACTGCTGGGCAAAGGCCTCCCCCTACTTTCAATACATAAATTGGTTTCGATCGACTTACATGATCTAATACTCTCATACTAAGAAGAATAAGTAGTCCAACAATGAATGTGTTCTATTTTCTTCAACTTCGAAACTCTCTCACACAATAAGTTTTCCAATTTCCTGTGCGACAGTAACTTCCTGTTTATTCATTATAAATTAAAAACCTTGGGCTGCCAAGTTCTACTTAGTAATTAGCTGTTGCTGCTGTCTTCAGTGCCAGGTAAAGGTTTGTTATTAGATATGTAAGAAAAAGAATATTTTAAAAAAAGGCAAACTACACAGCATAACAAGTTTATTTAATGACTCACAATTTTATTATTTATTATAATTTAAGAAATAGCATCTTAGCAATAATTGTATTGTGTTGTGTTGTGTTGTGTTGTGTTGTGTTGTGTTGTGTTGTTGCGTTGCGATGCGTTGCGTTGCGTTGCGTTGCATTGCATTGCATTGCATTGCATTGTATTGCATTGTATTGCATTGTACTGTATTGTATTGTATTGTACCGTCCCGTCCGCGTCCCGTCCCAGAAATATAGAACGCGAGGTCCTTATCGGAAGTGGTTGTAAATATTAGAGATTTTACTTCGGTAGTTCGCGTTTGTAACCAACGATATTTTTCATAGGTATCGTGAGGAACGTGCGATCTGAATTTCACAATAAAGCAACAACATACGGTAGATGTTTGTACAATATACTTGGTTCTGACATGTATTTGACATGGGAGTGTTTGAGACTTTTGCTTTGTGTCTCTGAAAGGTACTTGTATAACTTTTCGTTAAAGGGGTTTGATAAATAAATAATGAAATATTTAGCAGCACATCAAAAATACTGATTTTTTTCTGGCAGATGAAGACAGGATAGGGCTTATCAATATTTCGGCGGTTTAAGTCAAACTTAGTTCCTCCAAGAAGTCAAATAGTTTTAACGTGCGTTGTGAAGCTCGGAAAAGTTCTAGTTCATATGCCACAAACGGTCACCTATCTACGAGTAGGTTTTAGCCACGGCCAACGTTACTTAACTTTAGTGATCGCGTAGGACCAGAAGTCATCATTCGGATATGAGCGTTTTTATATTATTGCTCATGGATATTGTTAATATTTTCAGCTTTAAGTTTGTAACGCGGTACTCATCGTCACACCTCGGCCCTCAAAAGACCCTCAGAAAGACTACGATACAAAAGACCCTCAGAAAGACTACGAGAATCTCGCGGGCGGGTCCGCGCGGGGTGCAGGGTAGATTGCAAAGGGGGCGGTGAGTCTCCGTTCTGTATGATAGTACCATTACTTTATTCTGTGTCATCGTAGTGCGTTTCAATATTTCCGCAATTTACTTCAGTCAGCTTAAGCAACGGTAACAATGACTTGTTCCCATAAATATTTTTCAAACCGTAAAAGTTTAGCAATAGAAGTTCATAATTGCATTATTCCCAACCGGTTTCTTTATTTTGAAGTTAACAAACAACTTTGTAAGTGGATCAGTCACTTGCCTTAAGGTAAGCAACTAATAAAAAGTTTTCTGGTAAAAGCCGATGGTAATATTACCAGGATTCAACCCTCCAGTAAGCCTCAAAGTGCTCCTGTATCTTTACACAAGTACGTCGTGAAAAATTCTTTGCAAAAAACTTGAGAGCAGTTTTGCTTCTTCTTGGGTTTTCATTGTTTATGTTCAAACGAAACTTTGTAGTATGAACTTTGCTTTTAAAATTTCCAGAGAACATTTTACGATATTTGAAAAGGAAGTTAAATTAAATTTGAATACAATACAGGAACTTTTAATTCATGGTTTTGTATGGCCGACTTAACGAATAACCAATATTTCGACCAACGAATAACCAATATTTTTATATCGTTGTATTGCCAAGTCAGAGACTATTTGGAGGCAAAAATACTATGACATCTAGGTTGGTCCCTAGACTGGCAAAGCAAAAAACACGAATGATTATTTTATTTGATTTTCCTTCTGGGTTCGAGAGATTAGATGACACTCGCTTTTTATATGATTCGCACGAAGCGTTTTGCAAAATTTTTATAAAGTACAGCGCGCAGCCAAGAGAAGACTTTCTATATTGCTATATTTTATTCAAGTCCCAAATGCAAAGGCTTTTTATTTTGTCAACTCGTTTATGTCTACCCTTCTCAGGTTGAGGTCAAATTCAAGCCCATATTAATACAGAGCACTTTTATATCATTGCAAATATTGTTGTTACCTGCTCATTCAGACCATCAAACTGTAGATTTTTTCCAAGTCACTTAGGGAAACAAATTAGAAAATATTTGGTCGTGTCTACGAAATCCACCATGGACGGCTAGAAGATCGAATGGGAAATCTAAAGGAAACTCTTACCTGCACGGGTCCCACACCACGATGCCGAGCCCTGGACACCCGCTGGGCTCCAAGGCCTCGCATTCTCTCGGGTTGCATATGCAGTCCCAGCTCCGCACACTGGCCACCAACAGCACCAACATTGCCAGCACTCTGCCGCTGCACATACTGTCTCTTACATCACACAGGAGCACCCACTGCGACCCTATATCGTCCTTCGCTCATGGTCGCACATTGCACTCACTATCAACACTGTTACGGCATTCTGTAACAATAGAAAATTCTAGTTATATTTATATTTCAGCGCAAAGTTAAATCAGGGTAAGATCACACTGAATTTGGCTTGCTTAGCGCCTGGTTACAGTATAGTAGGTCACGGTTCAAAAAAATTACGATGAGGTGCGACCGTGTATTCGTTCGCCGACGCCTTCCCCTTTCAACGTTTCCATTCATTCAAAATCAAATAAATTAAAAATCAAAATGTTCTTTATACATTGTAGGATATTCAAAATCTCTTAATGACGTCAGTAACATTTACGTCGCATCACAAACAAAGTGGCGCATTGTGGCATTCTTATTCACTATTCATAAAAAGTTTTTAATTATCTAAATAAACTTCTCAATATTGAAAGCGGGTTTCAGCTGCTTAATAAAACAGTTGTTCAAATGAATCTAAGTTTAAATATGGAGGTGGCAATGAACTACCCACTATAAGTAAATATATTTTAACAAGATCAAAGTGCTCCTCAAAGCTAAATTCACTTGAGAAACCAAGAACCAACCAAGATATCTTAATACAGTTCATTTCAACACGATCTACTTGAAAAGCGGTTTCGCGAAAGTTATGATTTCTAATTAAAATCAGCCAGTCTCAAAGTAACTGTTTTCTAGATGTTACTATTTGTGCAATTAAGTACAAAGGGTTGTATTTCAATTTGTGGTAAGTCATTGGATATTAGTTCTTGGAAAATTAAGTTGAATAATAACTATGTTTTATTTTATCGAATCGAACTATTTGTTTATTTTGTTCTTACAAAATTACATAACTTATAATGTAACAAAAGTCCCGCAAAACTGCTCAGCAGTTTGTCTTCGGAATCGGAGTCTCTACACAATTTAATAGTATTTTTATATTAGATGACTAGAAGAGCTATTATTATTAAGAGTAGTTGTTTATACTCGTACTATATTATTGTAACGATGTTAGAAGGTATTGCAAATTGAGATTACCTAAAATTCACCATACGAAACGGCAATTTCATAGTTAAAGACCCAATATGTCAAGTGAGCAAACAAGCAGATATAGGAGAAAAAACCGGCCAAGTGCGAGTCAGACTCGCGCCCTAAGGGTTCCGTACCTATCTACCATATGATATACTATAAGCTTTTGCTCTTCGATTTTAAAAACTCCGCGACCATCCAACTTGACCCCTTTTATAGAAAAGTTCTCGAAACGGGAGCTTACCTTAATTGGTTACTATTAGTGGTGAGAAAAATTTAAATATTTAATGATTTTTGACTTTTCCCTTTATTTGTTTTGTGTGAACTAGCTTCTTGCCAAATTTCATAATTTTAGGTCAACGGGAAGTACCCTGTAGGTTTTTCTTTTTTGCATAAATGCATGGAGATGAGGTCATTAAAAGCCATATCTTTTGATCGCGTCGTTGTAAAAAAATTGAAATTTTCAGATCTTGTGTGGTTTAAGGATCAATTTCAATCTGACAACTCTTCTTGTTCGTGAGAAAAAGGGTCTTGACAGACAGACAGACATACCGACAACAAAGTGATCCTATAAGGGTTCCGTTTTTTATTTTGAGGTACGGAACCCTAAAAACAAGTTTAATGGTATGTTCCATATTATTGGTGTTTACCAGACATGGTGTTTGCGAAATGTTTGGTTTTATTTACTATCCTTATCCTTGCCTTTTAAGTTGACGGTACAGGTACTTTAATTTTATATGTCGAGTTTCATTTGTAAATGAAAAGAAGCTGTTTTTTCAACCACTGGGTGATAAAATATCAATTTTCTTTTCAAAAGTAGGTGTGTGTAACTTATGTTACGATTCATCTTTAAAAAACATCTAAAACAGTTTATAATGTTTTATTTGTATGATGTAAACATGAATTGAAACTTGAAAAAAAATTTTACGTGGCTACATCAAATATCGCTCAAAATAATATTATACCAAATTCCCTTCGTGTTCAAGATAAGAAAGTTTAATACTGCCTTGACCTGGTTTGGTGCGACGCACCTATACAAAGTATAAGGAGAAAAGGAAATAACTAGCCCATGAATTTTACAGATAAATTTTACAAATAAAGTTGCATGAAACCAAAATTATTTTCTTTTATTCTACCTGAGCAACTCAGTTAATACTAGAAATTATCTGATACCACACTACAATGTTCCATCTTGCCACAGAGATTTTGTCATAAGCCATACTATAAAACAAGGAGAAAATTAATTTTCCCAGAGATCTATTTATTTGCACCCGAAAACCCATTGTGTAAACATTGAAATAGTAGAGACGTTTTCGAAAACACTAGTGAAAACAGCGAGTTGTGCCTAGTACTCGTATACGAATTCGACAGGCTTCCACAAATAAATGGCCCAATCTGGAACTGCCGCGATCGCCATCGATAAAAGCGACGGGAGCTATGATGGCGACGCCCGAAACGAAATCGAGTTCTGATGAACGTCATTATATTGGAGAAAATACGCCTATCTGTCATAAGACAACGATATTCTGGGCGAGTTTGTTGCTTTTAATTGTGTCATGAAATTTGAGGTCGAGTAATATACGTGAATATGACTCGTGGAGTCGTCTAATATGTCACAGCCAACTTGTTTATCTACGCGGTTTCTTGAATGGCTAGCCTATTGATTGGATGCTGGTATTCAATTGAACGGCTAAAGTACACTTAGCCCGAACGTTGAATGGAACGTTCAACCCACAACACAGGGTATCCTAGTGTGGGTGTCAGCTTGCAATGTAAATATGATGCCATCAAAAACATAACTTGTAAAAAAAAACAAGTCTCGCAACTCAGTTCTTCTACCGTAAAAAGTTGAGAGATCCATGTAATACCAAGTCCGTTAATTTATTCAGTCCCTACTTAAGAATCCTTCCGTCTTAAGTTATTACGTAATTAGCTAACTTAACAACATCTTACAGTGACCATATCAATATCAAAAATCTTTTATGTTTTTAATAAATAGATTGACTTGGCAATCGCAATAAACAATCTAATTTAATATAATTTGTATTTTTTGTGCGATGACCAAGTCAATCTATTTATTAAAAACATAAAAGATTTTTGATATTGATATGGTCACTGTAAGATGTTGTTAAGTTAGCTAATTACGTAATAACTTAAGACGGAAGGATTCTTAAGTAGGGACTGAATAAATTAACGGACTTGGTATTACATGGATCTCTCAACTTTTTACGGTAGAAGAACTGAGTTGCGAGACTTGGTTTTTTTTACAAGTTATGTTTTTGATGGAATCTCATTTCTTTTTGTAGATAGTCCTATTTTTTTTTCTCCGGTACCTTCTACTCCTTAAATACCAACAACCGATTTTCTTAAAACCTAGAGTAGGTTTAGGTAGGCTGTCTTATGCGCTTTTCTTAATTTTGTAGGTAGTCTTCCTCTTTTTTCTTTTCCTGTACTACTTCTTGCGCTTCAGCTACAGTTTTCCTCAAAGCCCACTCCCTGTCTCTATGGCTTTTTCTTAGAGGCTTTGATGTAACAATTGTTGACAAGTCAGGACGGTAAATGCTTCTTAGTCTATTGTATTCATGTAACTTTGGGATGAGACTGGAAGGAGCACTTGATAATGGCCGCCTAAGAAACTTCCAGAAAATCGTAAACGTTTCACCGGATTACCAGAATCACCACCGAATGAGCCTCTCAAAAGGCCGTTTTCGTAAATCTCGAAAGCATACGGATACAAAGCTGCGGCCGCCATAAGTTCAGACGCGGAACCATAGGTAGTTGTTTTTACCATTGCCGTCGTGTACAAATCAGCGTTAATGTAGGGGTCTCCGCGCTCGTCACAAGTATACAGTTGTAACTCGTCCCAATGCGCAACCACATACTCGACTGTCATCTCATACGACGACTCAATATTCCCATACATAGAGAATGACAAAGAATGAAATAAACACGAACCATCGCCAGGTATAGGGACAACCCAGTGTGGGCAAGGGTGATCATTCACATACAGTGTTTCCGAATCCATTGCGACTACTAGTACTGTTACCCAAGAGTTTTTTGTGCAGGAATACGATTAATAGATAATCGTGACTTCAAAGTATTTAAAACGTACTAATATATTTTAAAATTACCCAAACAACGTCCAAATCGTAAGTAAATAATATCCGTAAACTAATGAGTAAGCCTTTCAGTCATCAAACTAATATAGCAATTGAAATTATGAACGAAAATCGCAAAGTTATAGGTAAGATTTCTAGGCACATCCCAACAGCAAGCACATCACTCGCTCGGGAACATTCACCTCTGCGCGCGCCGTGTTCTTTATTTTAAAATATTTCTCTTTTATCATTAGTTAGTAATATTTAGACCGAGCGAAGCAAGGAGGTCATTATTCTGAGTATTTAGCGCCGCACTTGTCAAACATCACATAACAAAGTTAATCCTTATCAACATTTTTATATCTCTCATTCACTATAAATACTGTCAATGTACCTAACAGAAAATTAATTGTAACATCAAGCTTAACAAAGGATTCATCATACGAGTAACATCGTCCACTACAGGACAGGGAACTCGATTCGAAATTCCAGCTTTTGCTGAAACAATGTAAAGGGGAAGTACCATAGTCACCACGCTTGTTACGGCTGGCACCATGGACCGCGGTTGCTGGTGACCGCAGAATGTAAGATGATATGATAATACGATACACAGAAGAATGCTGCTGCCTATCCTTTGGTTCATTAACCTTCAGTTGTGTCCTACGACACCCATGGGTAGAGATGGGTTTGTAGTATTCTTTGCCTGCACGACACGGGCAAACAAAGGATTAACTTGAATTTATTGACATTTTTATACCCATACTAACTGACACAATTTTCGTAAGTTAAATAAAACCAGGTTTGTGTGTATTTCTGCGATATCGCAGTAAAACCCAAAGGTTGTCTGGAAGAAAGTAGCTGCCTTTCCGTGACGGCCGCGGTTATGGTTATTAGTGTTCTTTCTTTCATGGAAATTTAGGATAATTTAGTCTACTTAATAGGTACATTGCGGGATTTTGGTACAACTTCATAAGACATGTCCCATTCTTGCTTTTTCATTCCGTTGACCATTTAACAAGTTACTTTTGAATATAATTATATCTAGGTACCTATCTACACCTATAAATCCTATAATTCCATTATCTATATATATAAAAGAAGAAGGTGACTGACTGACTGACTGACTGATTGACTGACTGACTGACATATCAACGCACAGCCCAAACCGCTGGGTCTAGGGATTCCAAATTTGGCATGTAGGTTCCTTATGAGGCCTAGGGGTGCACTAAGAGAGGGTTTTACAAAATTCCACTCCCAAGGGGGTAAAATAGGGAATGAAAGTTTGTATGAAAGTCCGTCAGTTTTGAAGTTAGGATCTTCAAAATTTGTATTTAGGCTGGCGACTAAAAATTAATTTTTACGTGTCTCAGGGTTTTTGAAAATTCGGCACCCTTAAGGGTGAAAAGGGGGATGAAGTTGAAAATTCTTTATTTTTAAAGTAAAATCCGCATAATTTATTGTTTATTCGTTCGTTCATCACTGTTATTGAAATTCCACCCCAAATTCAACCCCTAAAAAAGGGAAATGGGGTGAAAAAGTCTAAAAACCAATATGGGTATCGTTTGTATGGTTTATCGGGTCGCTGATTACGAAAACTACAACAATTTTGAAATCCAACGTGGTGGACGTTAAATACCATCATTCCCTTGGAATGGGGTTGGGGTGCGATAGGGTTGAAATGTGAATATGGGTGTCGTTTGTATGGTTTATCGGGTCGCTGATTACGAAAACTACAACAATTTTGAAATCCAACGTGGTGGACGTGAAATACCATCATCCCCCTGGGGATGGAGTTGGGGTGCGATAGGTTTGAAATATCTAAAAATCAATATGGGTGTCGTTTGTATGGTTTATCGGGTCGCTGATTACGAAAGCTACAACAATATTGAAATCCAACGTGGTGGACGTGAAATACCATCATCCCCTGGGGATGGGGTTGGGATGCGATAGGTTTGAAATGTCTAAAAATAAATATGGGTTTCATTTCTATGTTAGTGATAGCGGTTAAATTGGCGTTAGGGGTAGGGATAGGGGCAGGGATAGGGAGAGGTAGAGGTAGAGAGGTAGAGAGGTAGAGAGGTAGAGAGGTAGAGAGGTAGAGAGGTAGAGAGGTAGAGAGGTAGAGAGGTAGAGAGGTAGAGAGGTAGAGAGGTAGAGACGTAGAGACTTAGAGAGGTAGAGGCGTAGAGAGGTAGAGGTACAGGTACAGGTAAAGTAGAGGGAGAGGGAGAAAGAGGGGAAGGGGGAGAGGGAGGGAGAGAGGGAGGGGGAGGGGAGAGGGAGGGGCAGAGGGAGAGGGAGGGGCAGGGGGAGAGGGAGAGGGAGGGGCAGGGGGAGAGGGAGAGGGAGGGGCAGGGGGAGAGGGGAGGGGGAGAGGAAGGGGGGAGAGGGAGAGGGTTTTAGTTTTTCTCAATTACTTCTGCGAATTGGCTCTGTTTTGAAATATTACTTAAAGGTGTCTCTCATCTCTCTCTTTACATTTGTAAGGATATTGCTGCTAAGTTCCTCTGTTCTGAGTAATTTATGAGTAACGTCTGTATATTATTTAAAATTCAGCTGGATCTTGAATTATACTCATTGATTTGCGCTGGGTTAGTCCCGTTTTTCCTTTGTTTAAAATTACCCCGAAATGATGGGATAAATAATAATTTCCCTTGACTAAAATATCTCATTGCTTCGGAAAACCGGTAACAACCTAAATACGAAATCCACGTGAGCGAAGCCGCGGGCAACAGCTAGTATTATACATATACAGGTACACTGCTTTATTTACTGCAAATGTAACTTTGTAATCCTATATATTTATATGGGAATACAAAGTTATTTATGTAGTTGGTAAAACTAGAAAACTGGACGAAAATTTTAAAATATTATAGTTTTTCCTTGATTTATACCAGTAAGCAATAACCCTATTCTAAATTTGAAGCTTCTATGTCTGCTAGAAGTGCCTTAGAGTTTTGATGATCGGTCAGTCAGTCAGTGACAAAATTAAGAAACTTTGAGTAGTTATAATTCTTAAACTACTGGTACAAATTGCATGAAATTTCAAATATACCGTGTTTATACAATGCCTGCTTGGTTACTGAAAATTCAGGCTTCTAGTTTTATCCATAACGAAGTTATAGGGGGGTCGAAAATGGCCTGAACTGCTTCGAGAAAAGGATGGTACTGCCGTGCCGCTTTTTTTTTCTTGACTTGGTGGGGGCACTGCCGTGCCCCCTAATGTAATCTTTTTCACTAATAAACTATTTTTTTTTTTTCAACGAAATGGCTTAACGTCGTTCAGCCATCTCGTTAAACGTGCTCATTGGTCCGTTAGTTTAGGTTGTGTTAGGTTCTCTTTTGACCATGAAACGATGCCTGAAGGTTGTTTCTAGATAGATAAATACTTTATTGTCACACACAAAACACATTAACAATAAAAGGAGACTCTTAAATCTATAACCTCATCTTATATTGCTGTACAAATAACTTCTCCGCGGCATATAAATTTTGAGCTGCTCAACTTGCTGGCAAACTTGATTTTGATCATCCGGCTGCTTCTAGGTTAGCCGTCTCAATCGGGCTAGCTTACGATTAGGCAACTCGTTTAACATTGAGTTATCGTAGTAAACGATCGGCCTAGGCATTCAACTGAATGCCGGCAGTCAATCAACTGGCTAGCCATTCAATTAACTGCCTGATTAGAAAGATGGCTTCGACATGTACAATATGTAACAGTAAGTAACAATCCTGAAAGAGGTGAATCTGCCAACGAAACAGGTAAACTTTTGGCATAAAGTTTAGCGCATTTTGAACTGGAGGTCAAAAATATATTTTACTGAAGAAAAGTTGTTCAGTTTCATGGGCAGGATAACACCCTTCAGGATTGGTATGCCTAAGTATGCCTTTTCCGCGTTGCAGAGTTTATGAGTTTACAACACATAAATACATACTTACCTCCCTTTTGAGCAATTATAATGTCTTTCTGCTTTTTTGAGAGTTAGCAAAAAGTTTCCTTTGCGAGCCTTTCATTTATCTCAGTAAATTGATACAATTCATTCAGAGAGGTACTTTTACTGAAGTTCCTTAAGGTAGGTGAAAGTGGTTCAAAAGAGAAAAACCGTATATTATAATAATAATAATAATAAAATTTGTTTATTTCTCTCCACAAACAAAAAACTTACAAAAAACATTTAAATGTAAATAAAAACTAGCAATATAACTTAGTAATTTGTTTGTGGGGTAGCTGGAGCCTAAACTAAGCCAAGGCCTGTATTTTAGGACTCCAGGTCCCCCCTCATGGACACCAATACAGTAATAGGTACATGTTATTAAAATTATAAGGTGGATTTATGGAGATTTCTAAGCTAAATGAAAATATTATTATAGTAGTTATAAAAAGTGTAAGTGCGTCTATCAATGTATATATATATATGCTCGTGTGTGTGAGTGTGTGCGTGCGTGTGTGTGTTTGTGTGTGTGTGGGTGGGCCAGTGTGTGTACATGTTTGTGTATGTATGTGTATATTTATACATCACTAATTTATTACGATTGAACTGTCAACAAATTTTCTGTTTTATTATAATCTAGTTGCAAAAGCCAAGCTATAGTCTTCTGCTTACATTTAAATTTAGAATCTTTGAATACATTTAGTTGCTTATTGATATTATTATAAAGTCTTGGACCTTGAAAGTAAAAAAATTTATTAGCAAATTGCGTTCTAGCTTGATTTGTTTCACAAACTGAAAAGTGTCTCCTCGTATTACTAACATCATTCTTAAAGGATGCCGTTTCGCAATGCTGTCTTAGTATGCACGCAAGGATATGCAGCTGTCGCACTGTTAATACTTGAGCATCCCTGTACAGATCTACAGTTGGGTAAGAACGTGGTTTAAAATAACAGATTTTGAGGATCAACCTTTGGGCACGCTCTAGTACCAACAGCTTAGACTTAGCTGCACCACCCCAGGACGATATGCAGTAACTGAGAATTGATTGAGCCATGGCGTAATAAACCATTTTAATTACATCTTCGTCTGCTACAAATCTCAGTGTCCTAAACAGAAACATTAACTTACGTACCTTTCCAGTTAAATTATTTAAATGTATATCGAATGAAAGTTTACTATCAATGTATACTCCTAGATATTTTATAGCTTTGGTCTCTTTTATATTTGGGCAGTTACAATTTACAACAGGAGGAAAAGAGCAACCATGAGCACGGAGGGTATTTGCTTCGACCCCTGGATTTCTAATAGAGAAAAGTACGTAATTTGTTTTTTCTGTATTTAGCGTTAACGAGTTAGCTGCTAACCAATGGCATACAATATCAAACCCTTTCTGAGCTGTTTGATACACTTCCTCCCAAGAGTCACCTACAAATATTAAGGTAGTGTCGTCTGCGTATGAGATTATGTGACAATTTTCCAGCTGCATACTACATAATTCATTAACATAACACAGAAATAGTGTGGGCCCAAGGATGCTGCCTTGTGGAACACCATGTGTTAATGGAAGATCTCCACTCGTGTACTCACCTATTCTTACACACTGTGTTCTATTGGTCAGATAATCTTTTATGATATTTAACTGCATTCCCCTTATTCCCATGTCATGCAATTTGACAATTAGGTTGGGGATAGAAACTGTGTCAAATGCCTTAGCAAGGTCTAGGAATATCGTTAAGCACTTTTTGCCACCATCTACACTCCGCACCACAAAGTCCGTAAAATCATGTACCGCATCGTCAGTAGACCTTCCTCTTCGAAAGCCATACTGTGAATTGGAAAGTAGTTTTTGAGACTCCAGAAACTTTGTTAGTTTTGAGTTTATAACCTTCTCAAATACTTTTGACAATGTGGTGAGAATGGAGATGGGACGATAGTTGTTGACACAGCTTCTATCCCCTGCCTTATGTATGGGATGTAAAATTGCCTTTTTTAACGCAATTGGGAATACGCCAGCATTTAAACAGCGATTTATAAGATCGGCAAGTACAGGAGCAACAGTCTCCACAACCAGCTTTAAGGCTTTGGCTGATACTGAGTCCCATCCTGGTGAGCAGTCACTTTTTAGGTTTAAGATTATATTTTGTACTTCAGTAATATCAACATCAAGAAGTACAAACGAATTTTGTGGAATGATACTATTTTTACAGGTTGTAATAAAGGGGGGAACATTGGGCGATATACGTCCTGCAAGGTTTTTACCTACATTTGCAAAAAATGTGTTTACATCATCAATCGACGCCTGTACGGTACCTCGAGTAGTTAATAATTCCTGCGGTGAAACTTTATCCTTTTGCATATGAGTTACATTTTTTATTGTGTGCCAGAGCTTTTTTGAATTATTTTTAGCTTGAATTAACTGATCACGCTCATACTGACTCTTTATTTTCTTTAATAAATTGTTACAGAAATTTCTGTACCTTTTGTAAGTGGTTTCTAATATCGTATTATTTTTTTGTGTTTTCAGTTTTTTGTGCATCATATCCCTATTTCTAATACAACGAAACAACCCATTAGTAAGCCACGGTTTTATCAATATTTTGGATCTTGGAATTTTTGTGGTTAAGGTATTTTTTGTTATGACACGTGAAAAATAATCAATAAATAATTGTGTAGCCTTGTTAAGATCTGTTTCATTAAAAATATTAGAAAAAGTAATTTCTTGACATTCCTTATAGATACGATCCCAATTAATTTTCCTTGTAGTCGTCAATAAATTACCTCTAACATTTCTAACACCTAAACATAATAAAACCGCGTCATGATCAGTTATCGTAGTCTGCAGATGAAATGTGTATGTAGTGAGATTAGTTCTAATAATGTAATGGTCCAAACAATTGCCGTCTCTAGTGGGAATTGTGCTGGCAGGTAATAGACCATGGAAAGCAGTAATATCCAAATAAGAAGAGACATCCGTATCATCCATATTTCTAATATTAATATTAATGTCACCTGCAAGTATAACATTTTTAAATTTAGATAATTTCGCGAGCAAATCATGTAAAGATTGAAGAAAATTATTTAGATTTTTGAAGGCAGGCGGCCTATATATAGCTATTAACACCGTCTCAGTTCCGAACTTTAAAAGTAGACAGTTTCCATCTAAAAAATTTGGTTCCTCGACTGAACATGTAATTTTGTTATTTATATAAACAACTACACCATCATTTTGGTTGTAGTTATCGGTAGTTTTAAAGGAACTAAAGCCTTGCAATGTAGGAAGATAGGTTACTTGGGATAGCCAACACTCCGTGAGAACTAGTACGTCACATTCAAACTTTAGCCTAGTTAATAATATGTTAAAGTCATCAAGGTTACAATTAATACTACGTATGTTTTGTTGTATAATTTTTAGGTATTTATTAGGTGACAACAGTGTGGATTTACATTTTTCCGGAGAACATACAATAGGCACAGAAATATTAAATCGGTCAATATTGTCTAACAAATCATTAGTAGCAGCGAATCTTAAAAAGTATTAGATGATTTTGCAAATAAATTATCTTAATTGTATTTATATTACAGTTTGTATAATTCAAAGTATGTTTGTTGTGATGTTGTTTGTATGAGAATAAGTATAAGTGGTTTTTTATTTCTGTGACGTATGTCTGTGTGTTTGTGTGCGTGCGTGAATATGATTTTAAATAATAGCATGTTATATTTGTACTATAAACGTTTTTGCATTCAATCTTACTGTTATCAATAGCATGCTTAACTATACAAATATTTTTTACAGCCACCTTATTTCTTTTAGCAAGGAAAAATTGGAGCACTTTTTCAAGAATAAAATGTAAGACCAAAAAACATGAAAAGTATAGTCATTTAGGCATACACTTCTTCAGATCCTGAACACAATTTATACGTATAGGTTTTTCATCGTTTTTCATCCGCAAGTAGACGTTCCCATTGAAAGTCCACGGCTTGAGGAGATTGTTGTCCTTAGCGAATTCTTTAGCATGGTAGAAAAGCTTTCTCGTTTTGTGTGTTAAAGTTTCAGACACGTAAATCTGAGTGCACGGTCCCTTTATGCCCAAGTTGACCGAGTTTAGTCGAGATTCTCTTTTCTCTTTGTAGCATTTTTTTGCAGAGCTACATAAGCTATTTTTTAGTAATTCGCTGTTAAGCTCCACAATGATTGGTCTATTTCCATTGTTCTTAGTTATTCGGTAAATGTTTCTAATGTCCGTCATAGTTATAGGTACTTGAATCGATTTTCCAATGTTAATTACCGATTCACAGAGCTCAGTAGTACTCTCATTTTCATTCACGGGAAGATTTATTTCAACGTTTGCAGAAATAGATTTTCTCTCAAGATATTCAACTTTATTCTCCAAGCTCCTGATATATTCAAAATTTTCTTTTTTCTCTTTAAGTAGCTTGTCAACTGTATGCTTCATTTCATCGTATTGGATCGATATAAAATCAACAGCCTTTTTTAGCTCGCTTTGTTGGTTTGTAACTGCTGTTATTACCGCATCCAGTTTTGCATTTTGTTGCGTCTGCCAGTTGGTAAACATGCCTTCCATTTTAGACATAAATGCGTCAAGGTCATAGTCGTCCCCTTGCTTCCTCTTCGGAATTCGATTTAAAAGATTTTCTCGTCCGGAGAGGTCAGGAAAAGAAGAAGACAAGGTAGGTTGAGTTTCCTTTATCGGCGTCCTCGGTAGGCTCATTTTAGCAACTGAATAATTATTTGTTGTCAAGTCGGAATAGTATAATTATCAAGAGAAAGCTAATAAATCTGAAACCTTAACTTTCTGCTTCGCGTAGGCCTATTTGGCGCGCTAAAAATTTTTGCCGTCGGCAGAGTGATAACTGTGAACCGCTAGGTCACGTGGCTCCCCTGGCCCCGCCTTTCAAAAACTTGCTCCTGCGCCGGTGGGCGTCCGCTGTGCGGTCCAATCGAATGATAATTCAAGCGCCGTAGCTATGCGGCTTATCTGATAGAATATGTTTGATTCGCTCACCTCGTAGGGGTCTTGCTCACACACTATCTGTATGACTCACTATTTTAACTCAAGGAATTTATTGTTACACGAATTCTCAATACGCTGCAGCGAAACACGACCGCACTGCACGGCATCCAAGAGAGAAGGGAAAGCGAGCATGTTTAAAATTCCAAAGAATACAGTCTTGCACTCTTGCTTTTCCATGTTGTGTTTGTTTTGTTTGATTCCATATTACCAAGCTTAGAAAGATTACTATTCACCGAGCTTGCCGGGTGCACATAATTCTCTGTATTTGCAACTGTAATTCTGTGCTGATTGCGCACAATCAAGTTAGCCAACTCGACGCCTCGGAGGAATACCTGCTTCTGATTGGTGCCCGGAGGAATATTCTATTGTGTCTTGCTGCCTCGTTAAGGTTTCCAACTAGGCTTGGAAACTCGTCAATCTATTAGCCATTATAGAAGGCTGTGTGTGTGTTAAGATAAACTACATCGCGGTTTTAACGTATAAAAATCTGCTGTCAAACCATACAAAAACCAATACACTTTAGTGGTGTTACTTTATTACATTTCAAAACTCTGAATAATAGATATATGTAGGTTTTCACGACAAAACTATTGCAAGAAACGTTTTGACCTCAAGTAGTCCGAAAAGTCTTATGAGCCAATTTCACCAGCCAAAGTCGTAGACGCAGAACAAGAACTCTTAAAAATAGAGCCTCTAAATATAGCCCTTAAAAGGTTTCACAAGAATGACGAAGCAAGTGTTTACTAATTGGTATAATACCTACATGTTTGTTTACTACTTTTACTATGTGAATAAGCAACAATAATTTTTGGGCTGTAAGGAATATTTTATGTTAATTAAGAAGTGTACTGAAGCGAAGCTGTATGCCGGCAAAACCAATTTTATACTCAGCGAACCAAAATCTTTGATGAGCGGTAGACGGTAGGTACAGGATAGACTACCTCACTTATTTGGAGCAGATATTTTAATGAGAGTGTTACGTAATATCGTATCAATTAAAGATTTTGGAGTAAGAGGCTCAGAGTAGAGACCAAAGAAAAGAACGAATGGAAGCGCTTCAGTTGTCCAGCAGTGTGATATCCATTCAAAAAACCAACCAAGTGCATGTCAGCCACGCGCAGTTTTAAGGGTGTCTACTAAGCCACTGCACAGACAGAGAGACAGACGGACATGGCTCCGTAGACAAAATTGAACCCTTATAGTTTTGATCCCTAAAAATAAGTAATAATTGGTATAGCAGCACTGCACTTACTTCCTCGCGACAAGTGTGAGCTGAAAGAGCGATGACCGGCCTGACAAACCTTGGTTTCAGAGTTGTTGAGCCGTTCAAGCCCTCGGACATGCTCATTTAACGTCAACTTCCGTAGATAGTAGCCGGGATAAGTTGCCTACCGAAGCACGGAATCATCAAACTTTTCAGACAATCAGATGATTCATGCTGCATTGTCCAAACCAAACTGTGGAAATCACACAAAATGATATTTGTTTGTCAATGTCCCCACCGGTTATCGAACCCAGAACCTCCGGATCAAAAGCCGAACGCTCGAATTACTAGATCACGGAGACTGCTGAGAGTAGAGAGAAAACAAGTACCAACTGCAAATTTAAGTTTGTACAAATAATATAGAAATACAAACTTACCTAGGTATACTAGATTTTTGTTAAAATGTTTCAATGAAATATGCAGTTAGGTTGTTAGATAATCCGTTTGTTTCCCGTGGCACAACTGCGTGGCACTACCAGTAGTGTCATGGGGAATTTTCCTTTGGCTACTATTCTCATTGGCTGATTAGGTTCATACAACAAAATTACCCGTGGGTTACCCTATTTTCAATGACAGTACTACAAGTAGGTAGGTAGCATATATCAATTCAGAATCCAATTATAGAGCAGTACCTGGGCGACCGAGCTTCGCTCTATAATAGCCACCTCAACATAAAAATATCATCCGGCGAGCAAGCTATGCTACCCGCCAACAGATGTCGCTGTAAGTTTTTGTCTTACGGGGAAAACGAATTTTCCCAGACATGAGACCTAGATCGAATTTTTGGCCCCGAAAACCCCCGTATGGTAAATTTAATCGAAATCGTTAGAGCCGTTTTCGACAAACCGATTACAAATAATATACATATATATATACAAATATTGCTCGTTTAATAGTATAGGATTAAAATAAGCTCAATGGAACCGATTTTAAGTAAACCACATTTTTACATTTTTTCACATAGAACATCTCTTATAAAGGGTGTAAGGGACGGTGTATCGAAAACTGAAAGGGCGTGCTCAGTCAACGCAACTGAACAACTTTCCCAAAGAAACATATGTTGGGAAATGAAAAAAAAAATATTACCTCTCCATACAAATTGCCTACTCGAACAGCTTGTATGGAGAGGTCAAAAATGTTTCGTTAGGAAAGTTGTTCAGTTTCGTTGACTGAGCATGCCCTTTCAGTTTTCGGTACAAGGGACGGCCCTTACACCCTGTATATAAATTTCCACAGAACAATGGATATTGCCGCAAGTTATTTTGAATGAAGATTCTAGTTCACGCAAAGTTACAACGAGATTCATGCAAAGTTTGAACCATTTTTGCGCAAATTACAATTTCACATTTTCGTTGTATGACAGTTACCCTCAAAATGAGAGCCAGCAGGAAACCAATCCAATTAACTAAACCTTCGATGGATTTGCATAAAACTCTTTAAATTATGGTGTCGATCGGACTTTCAGCTAGGGCAAAGCGTGACGGATAGACCGACTGACCGACCGACCGTCGTCGGAGGGATATTTTTGAGAGAATTGCTTTTTATGATGATTATATTCTTGAGAAAATTAGAAAAACTGTCTTTAAAGAAAATACCTTATTTTCTCCGCTCGAAAGTAAAAAGCAACGGTGACACTTACTAGAAAATTCGTGGAAGCTATGAACGTACGTAAACTTTTTACTATCTATCCTGGCCAGCGTAATAAAAAAAGCTGTGTTAAAAGTTGCCCAGCTGAAGAAACCATAATACCAAACAAGGCGTCACGTACACCCAATAGCACATCAGTGGTAACACTTTGAACTTAAAACCATGGTAATAGAGCTACACATGTTTCTACTGAAGTGCGGTTGACTGTACATATACACGTTCCCATAAATAATGCACTGTTCTTTATTAGCAACAGCGAACCCGGTCGTCCCTTTATTTACGCATCATTCTACAGAAGGCGAGAAGATTAATCAATTTCTCGGCCATTGAACCTAATAAATTTCGTTTGAGGTAAATGAACTTTGTCAAAGTGTCGACGGAAGACACTTCCATGAAATGTTTTCGGTAAATTTATTTGGATGAGCGCTCAAAGCTCGACACTAAAAGGCAATTCCAAATCTGAAAGTTTTCATTGAAGTCGTTATAATTCGCGTCAATTTTGTCTAGGTGATAATTCTTTCAATAATTTTGCCGGAAAATAGGCATTTCTTTCATGAAATTGGTTGTTAACATTTCAAAAAGTTACAGGGTTTCAAAGGTTTTTCGACTTTTCCATGGACGGGTCATGAGAAAATTATTACTTTTTGAGATGAAGTAATCAAGTTTTGATGGGCATTTATTTGGAAAACTTGCTCACTGAGCACTCCATTTCATGCCTTTTAGACAGAAAAGTAGACAATAATAAAATCCAATTGTAGGTCTTTTTAAAAAAATTTTTTTTTTTCTTTTTTAATCAAAAATCTTTTACAAATGTAAACCATAGAAACACAAAAATCACATTCATATAAACATTATATAGTTCCAGGAATTAGTTAATATAGTCAGTCCAAAAATTTTTATTGTTTCGACTTATGTTTCTTCCAGAAAGTTATTCAGTTTCATTGGCAGAGTAACATGTTCTTAACTTGATAATAATTAATGGGACATCCTATATACAGATCACGGTCGTTCCCTTTCGGCTTGAGGAAACCACGCGTTAGCATAATATTAATTATTCTTTGATTAAGGTCAGCTCAGATCGAACACAACAACGCATGCTGGCGGGTGCGAGAGAATATTCCCAAGGTTGCCACGCCGCCACTTTATCAATTTGTAGCAATAATTCGTCACTGGGACATGCGTGTGTGAATTTGATGGACTGGGATATGGTTTTTATAGAACTTTTGGCGGAAAAGGATAAGACGGTTATCAATAAATTAAAACCTTAATACAGGGTGTAAGGGACGGTGTATCGAAAACTGAAAGGGTATGCTCAGTCAACGAAACATAAAAAAATCCCAAAGAAACATTTAAAAAAAATGTTGACCTTTCCATACAAACTGTTCGATAATTTTTTTTTTTCACTTCCCGAAAATGTTTCTTTGGGAAAGTTGTTCAATTTCATTGACTGCGCACTGCGGACTGACGGGTGCTCCTGGCTAGAATTGAGCCATTTATTGAGGCAGTGATTCCATCAGAACAGGCTGGATTCAGAAAAGGCAGAAATTGTACTGATCAAGTGCTCTCACTTACAAGCCACATAGAATCCGGTTTTCAAAAACAGCTCAAGTCCACCGCAGTATTCATAGACCTGACTGCGGCCTACGACACAGTTTGGAGACAAGGCCTCATCTGCAAGTTCCTGGCTGTCGTACCGAGTAGAAAGATAGCAGACCTTATCTCAAACATGCTGTCAGAAAGACAATTTAATGTATATCTGGGTCAAGCCAAAAGCCGTACCAGGGTCTTGCATAACGGTTTACCACAGGGCTCGGTACTAGCACCCCAACTCTTTAATCTGTACATCCACGATTTCCCGAAAACTGAAACTGTCAGATTCATGTATGCCGATGATATTGCTCTAGTGGCTCAGAGTAGTGCCTTTTCAACTGGAGAGCAGATAATAAATTCTGACTTGGTAGCCGTGGCTAAGTACTTCAAGTCCTGGCGATTGATTCCCAGTACTAGCA
The DNA here is from genome assembly GCA_947532105.1 of Athrips mouffetella. Taxonomy (NCBI): domain Eukaryota; kingdom Metazoa; phylum Arthropoda; class Insecta; order Lepidoptera; family Gelechiidae; genus Athrips; species Athrips mouffetella. The sequence goes on along the minus strand of OX383964.1, from coordinate 20,539,237 downwards.
AAACCGAAGTAGGTTGTTTCCACCTGAATAATCAAATGGCTAATTACCGCCCAACTGTGACTTTCAACGGACAGGTACTGAAATACAACCCAACACCCAAGTACCTCGGAGTGACCTTGGACAGGTCCCTTACATACAAAGAACATCTGTGTAAGCTCTCCCAAAAAGTGGCTACTAGAAATAACATCCTCCACAAACTCTGCGGCACCACATGGGGAGCATCAGCCGAGTGCCTACGCACATCAGGAATCGCGCTTGTCTACTCAGCGGCGGAATACTGCGCAGCTGCTTGGCTAAATAGCGCGCACGTGCACAGAGTAGACACAAAACTGAACGAAGCAATGCGCTGTATCTCAGGCACTATAAAAACAACCCCCACTCACTGGTTACCCACGTTGTGCAACATCGCTCCTCCTCACTTGCGCAGAATGCATGCTCTGAAGAGAGAAGCTGAAAAAATTACCTCGAGCCCCCTCCTGCCTGTCCATGAGCACTTCTGCCAACCGCCCCCGCATCGCCTAAAGTCTCGACACCCAGCATACCAAGCCGCTCAAACCGTGGCCACGTTCGACATCTCAGAAGCCTGGAAATCTGAATGGACTGAAGCAACCCTTGGATCTTCAGTACAAGATATAGATCCTACGTCCAAGCTACCAGGCTCGAAGCTGCCGCGCAACCTCTGGTGCCGGCTCAATAGACTCCGAACAGGACATGGCCGTTGTAACTACTTCCGGCACAAATGGGGATGGAGAGATTCGGCTATGTGCGAGTGTGGCGAAGAGGAACAAACCATGGAGCACATAATTCGTCGTTGTCCCCTCTTCTCATATCCAGGACCTCCAGAAGACTTGTTTAGTTTACCGCCTGACGCCGCCGAATGGCTAAAAGGAGTAAATTTAAGTCTATAAATTTCGCCTATTCGTAAAGCCATACGATTAAATAAAATACTGCGCACGCCCTTTCAGTTTTCGGTGCACAGTACCATACACCCTGTATATCAGAGACTTTACTTGGTATAGACAATGTGTTCTTAAGAGTGTCAGGTCGCAAGCTCATCGCCAATGAAACAAAGAAAATCTTTTTCCTTTGCCGCCTACTCGTCTTTTACAGTAAGCCAGGGAAATGAATGGGAAGATCCTGTAGTGCCGGAACCACACAAGAAATAATTTGTATAAAAATTTAATAAATATGCTAGGTCGAGGGTTCCATAAGCTGACGAGCGTGAACAAAAGGTTTTATGAGAGTAAAAAAAGCGAGGGCAAGGTTGCAGGTGAATTTGTGTGTTCTGCTGACCTAAGTGTACCTACAACGTGTAATTCTAAATACGCAAAACCTCTCGGGGGGTAAATGTTTACGGGAATAGTATTTACGGGAAAGAGGCGTAATGTTTTTTAATAACCTGTCAAGCTGGCTAAATGATTAACTAGTGGTAGTTGTAGAAACGGAATAAGGCTAGGGCAATGATGAAGAACCCTACTTCAGGTTCTTTACCAAACCTCATTGCTTATTCCAGTCTGTACGAGGAATACTAATTACCTAGACACGTGACTACTCCGCTTTAATCAACTCTTGCTTGTGGTATCGTGTTGGAACATAGCACATTCGTATATTGGTACGTCGTCGCGGCTGATATACGCTGATGCTGACGAGGCTATAAGGTGGATATAAAAATATTTTTTGTTTTAATCTATAATCAAATTAAAGATACCTGCATTCAAAGAGATATTAAAAAAGCTTTAACCCGCGGCTTCGCTCGCGTTATTGTAGCCTATTTGTTAGTGTTAGTGCTTGATCTATCTACCTCCCAAATTTCATCGAAATCGGTTAGCCGTTTAGAGAGAGAGAGAAGTAAGAGGAATATTTAGACCAGGAAACTGCTTTCCCAAACGAAATACAAAATAACTCATTTGACCTCCCATCCCTCCCATATCAGCTGATGCAGCAAATGGGAGTTCAAAAATTGTTTTTCGCAGTTGCATGGTCCGCTAAAATTATGTTTACTATTTCATTAGGACCTTCGAGTATCTTCCCATGTGGTACGTACTAGGTACGTACAATTTGTCTGAACTAATGCTGTCACAGCCAAAAGGAAAAAAAGTAGCAGCGCCTATCCATATAATTCTACAAGGCGGGCAGTTGGAAACCAAAAAGCGACCAATCTAGGCTGGTGCACTGTGAAAAGGTGTGTCTTAAAAAAATCTGTTCAAAAAACTAAAACCCGACTACTGGCAAATCTTGCTCTAAAAAAAGTATGAAACAAGAAAATATTGTCATCTGAAATTGTTATGTACAAACTATGGTATTTAATAAATATTCATACCGATGTTCAGATAATAGCCGTGGTCATATTGTTATGCCCCTTTGCCCTGATGTTTATGATCGCTTTTTTCGGATAGGTGGCATAACATGACCACGGCTATTATCTGAACATCGGTATGAATATTTATTAAATACCATAGTTTGTACATAACAATTTCAGATGACAATATTTTCTTGTTTCATACTTTTTTTAGAGCAAGATTTGCCAGTAGTCGGGTTTTAGTTTTTTGAACTGATTTTTTATTTCAATTATTTTGGGGTTGTAAATACATAAAAAAGCTAACAATAGATATATTTTTGAAATGTGCTTACTAAGCCCTTTCATTTGATACCTAACACGGTACGGTTAAATTTTTTTTTATTAGTCCTTGACTTAATCTGCTCTAGAGGGCGCCACATACAATTAAACGAAATTTATTGTATCCTATAACCAGCGGATAATTAAGACGCTTCTAACGACATCTCATTTGTCAAAATATGATAAGTAGTTTAGAAGTTATGATGGAACAGATGAACATACATACATACATACATACATACATACATACATACATACATAGCCTGTCAAAATCATAACCCTCCTTTTGCTTTGCCGTAGTCGGGTAAAAACTGATTTTTTATACCACTTCATGTTCCTAGTAAGTACATAGTATAATATGCATAAGAACTGATTAATATGTACCAAGATAACCAGTGTTGCCTTGCCTAAATCCGGTTATTTAGGGAGTTGCAATGTAATTTTTAGGTTATGTCAACTCACTAAGTACTAGGGTTGAGCAAGGCAATCCTCTTGGTTTGGTACTTCTTAATTAGCACTTTTGCATACACTATGTGCTTACTTGGTATACGATTTGTTAAAAAAAATAAACAGTTTTTGGTTGACTGTACAAAACGTACCGGGTTGCACCCGGGCAACCCTGTTTATTTAAACTCTCCGTTTCATTGTGCAGCAGCCTAGATATGTCACTGATTGGTATCCGATGAGGTAGGGTTACCAACTGCCCGCTCTTAGTCTATCATTATATCAGCCGAAAGACGTCCACTGCTGGACATAGGCCTCCCATAAAGATCTCCATGACGACCGGTCCTTAGTCTATACTTGTTAATAATTCTAACAATATTTGAAGCGCTAGACGAACCAAGTAGCCAATGCGAAACGAATTATCCTAGAATGAACAACATTTTCTTTAGAACCTTTTTAAAGCCACAAATAACACAGTAAATGTGGCAAGGCCACATTCTAGGCTTAGTTATTAGTAATGTAGTGATCGACTCGCTAAGAAGAAGTTTTAAGTAACTATTTGGGGGATGACCCTGTCCATAGTAGTTAGGACATTAATATTTTATAACAGGTAATAAAGTACTTAAATTATTCTACTTTATTAGTCAGCAAATCATTACAGAACTAAGTAGAAAAACTGAGTTTCACCACAAAAGTTATTTTGATGGTAAATTTATCTTGTTTTCAGTAGGTTATTGGGTTACTGTGTGGGTGGGGATACTTTATCAAAAGTTTGAACCCTCACCAAAATAGCCCTACTTCCAATTCAATAATCGATTATTGATGTCGGAACAACTTTGATCGTATTATTTTAGTATAAGTACTTTAATTCTTTACTTTCTAGTATTTAATCGAAAAGATTGTTTTAAAACATCAAAAGATTAAAGAGAATGTAGGACATGACAATGTGTTGGTACTGATCCGTTTGTGATGTTGGTAGTTATCTTCTGCGTTGTAGTCGCGCTTTTGACACCCAAAAAACTTGGTTATGTGTCTGGGTATAATTTATTTATTCATGTATAAGTTTGTAGTGCCTATTTTACAGATTTCCTTGTTTGGGATCTGATGAGTTTTTTATAAAATGTCCCCCATATAATAAAAAAAAATCTGGAGTCTACCATGTTGCAATCGTTTCGCGTTACGGCTTGGCGATGTCCTTGCCACTACAAAGTGGTTTCAAAACACTGAGCATTGAGTCACAATCACAACTATTACGCACGTACCTGTATGTAGTAAATTAGGCAGTGTATCGAAAAATTGTCTTTCATTTAGACCGTTATGCAAACTCGTAGCAAGCTGACGCTGTCAAAATAGTAGTGGGTGGTCAGTACGAAAATACGGTTATTTCATTAAGTCTTTCACCATCAGTACACATGGTATCAAATTGGGCCAAATATCATCAGCACAATTAGTAGGGCAGCAAGTTATTTATTTGATTTTATAGTACTAATGACCGAACTAAACATACGCTGGCTCCAGGCAGGCTGGCAAACAGACCACGCGCGCAATACAACATGTATTGGTTCTTTGTTTTTGTATTATGTATAAACAAACTATTCTTTTCTGAACCACATCACATTCATTAATCTTATTCAAAAGCAAACAATTTTAACACCCGTAAACTGTAATAGAGAGAGTTTGATAAAGTTCGGTCAGGTCAATTTGCGAGGCGCAACTGCGTTGCTAACAAATCGTAGTCATCAGTTATAGAGGAAAGTTTCCCTATCAGCAATTTGCTAGCCCCATTACGTGGATAATAGGCCCAGTTCATTGTTGGTGAGCCTCTGCAAACCATGGTACTCTCTAATATATTTCTGGCTAGCTCTACGATCTTCAGTGGACACTTTTGCTGACTCGTCTTTTGTGGAATCGATGTGTCAAATGACGATGTTAATGTGATAAATGGAGAGGTATACCTACGGCGTCGAGAGACGAAAAAGAGAAAGAGAGAACGGCCTATGTAAATGTACAAAATTCTAAGAAAAGGAGAAAATGGAAGCTCGACCAGTAGAAAGATATTTTAAGCTGGCATTCTTTTGTAAGTTTTCCTGCATTCTAGAGGTCCTAAATTAGGTCCGTCATATGAATTTCTTTAGTCACAAATTTCTCTGGGTTGTGTACATCTATTCTTGAATCTAATTGATGACCGACCTAAAAATTATATGCTAGAATTCTATATGCTAGAATTCTAGAGGGAGCTCCTTATAAATAAATAATAATAAATAAATAAATATTGGGGGACATTTCACACAAGGTCATCTGATCCCAAACTAGGCAAAGCCTGTACTATGGGTACCAGAGACTGATATACATACATAAATAGATAAATAACACCCAGACACAGAACAAACACTTGTGTTCATCACACAAATGTTTGCCCCGGGCGGGGATCGAACCCGCGGCCCACGGCGTGTGAGGCAGGCTCACTACCAACCACACCAACGGGCTTTTCAATTAAACAACTATTATCAGAGATAGTGACTTTCTGTCACTATTAGTTAGAATATTTTATGGCAGATACAAAGTAGTAAAATTATTCTACTTTATTTATTCAACAAACAATTACAGAACCTTAGTTCTGTAATTGTTTGTTGTAAACCTTAGAAAAACTTTGTTTCTGATAGTGACAGAAACGAACGGCCGAGACTCAATTATTTCAAAGAGAATGTGATTCAACCTGTATCATCCTAATCAAGAAATGAATCTCGTTAAGACTTACTTTTATTATTTCCGCTTTCCCAGTTAGTAATAAAAAGTTTATAGGCCTATACAAAATCAGCTACAAGGTCCTACTCCCATGAGATTCAAATTCACAACCCCCGGATTAGGAGTCCTGTTTTCCCTAGCAAACCACGGAGGCAGTTGAGTAACAATTTAAATAACTCAATGCAATCTATTCACCGTCTCAAGCGTTCGTCAATCTGAAAACGAAACAAATTGTTTCAAACGTTCCAAACAAATTAATTTGAGATCGGCTCATATTTCAATGGCGAAGTTATGCAATTATTTGTCTGTTAACAATTTATATAGAAATTACGTTAAGTTCTATGAATAGAAAGCGTGGATTGTACTGCGGTAATTTAATTAATTAAACGACATTGGACTAAGTTGTTAATAGTTCCGGTATTTGACTTGATTGGAACACAAAGTTTGGTTTACTTTGTTGCTGGTTGGTGAATGGAATAGTAACCCATTTGTAAAATCAATGTTTATGCATATTTAATGAATTTGTGATACGACTGAAACGATTCATTTAATAAAATTAGCAGTTAGTTTGTCTTAGTATATACATATTTTCTTTCATTAAATTTTGTATTAGAAATAATTTACTAGAATAGAATTTTTAAGGTCCCAGTGGCCGTTGAGTCCAACCCATATACAAAAACCTTAAACATGTGTATCAATTTGGAACTACGTTTTAGGATATATTTGAAAAGATTTTACGAGAAATTTTTAAGCATTTCTCAAGATTTTGTATAACAACAAAATCTTCACAGCCAGCAAGTGGTGATTGCTCTTTCTTCACGATCATATTCCTTGAGCGACTTTGGCCGTGGCATAGCTATACTACAGCGTTCAGACGTTGGTTCTGGCTACTACTATATTAGTTGATGGATAAGCCATGTCTTAGGTTCCGTACCTCAAAATAAAAAAACGGATACCTTAAAGGATCACTTTGTTGTCCGTCTGTCTGTCTGTCTGTCAAGACCCTTTTTCTCACGAACGAGAAGAGGTATCAGGTTGAAATTGATAAAGAATATTAAAATCTATAATCTACACAAGATCTGAAAATTTCAATTTTTTACAACGACGCAATCAAAAGATATGGCTTTTATGTCCTCATCTCCATACATTTATGCAAAAAAGCAAAACCTATAGGGTACTTCCCGTTGACCTAAAGAGGCTAGAAGCTAGGTCTCACAGTACAAATAAAGGGAAAAGTCTAAAATCATTAATTATTTTTCTCACAACTAATAGTAACCAATTAAAGTGAGCTCCCGTTTCAAGAACTTTTCTATAAAAGAGGGGTCAAGTTGGATGGTCGCGGAGTTTTTAAAATCTAAGAGCAAAAGTTTTTAGTATATCATATGGTACATAGGAACGGAACCCTAAGGGCGCGAGTCCGACTCGCACTTGGCCAGTTTTTTTTTATGTCATAATACGTGAGCAAAGGGGCAGGTAGGCCATCTGATGGTAAGTGGTCACCTCCAATCATTGTGTTATTCGTGGCATATTTCGACACCAATAAGACAGCAAAGCACGTTGGCAACCCTAAGGAGTAAGATATAATGTCTTTTGTGTCGGTAATTTCAATGGCTGGCTTACCCTTTAAACAGAAATATAACAGTGCAAGCATTGCTGCTTTGTGGCAGAAATAGGCAAAAGACGGTAATTCCTCGGAAAGTCTTTACATATACCTGCCCTACTTCATGTATTTTCTAATCTAATTGGAACTCTACATTTTAGTTTTGTTGGTAGTCGGCACGGATCAACAATGCCGTTGCAAAATCCGCAAAGTCTGACTAAGCTTCAGTGATGGACGCGTCCGGACCCTCAGTGTCGTCGAGCTGGTTCGACGAACTGAATAAACCCAATTACGTGGTGCCTGTGGATACGTGGAGCTTGCCGATCAATGCATCTACCTTTATTGCGCGAAGCAATTTGAAATGTAGCTTTTTAAAAATACATCAAACAAATCAGTTCTTTATTTATTTATATCATGGACGAACAATAAGAAGGACTGACCATCCACATTTAGAAATCGTCAACCGAAAAAGTATAAAACTAGATGGCGCTAAGATTTATCGATTATTCTGCTAAAAAAATATACCGAATATCAATGTTAGCGTTTTTTTACTATGTTGAAATTTGAATGATTTATTGGCAGAATACTCGGTGATTTGTATAATTATAATTTTAACCAGTTATGACTTCATGACCCCAGTAAAATTACGTCGCTTGACAAACAAAGTAGCACCATGTTAAAAAAGAATCGACAAGAAAATTCCCACGAGCATTTTGAATATTCACACGGTTGATGCAAGCAGCGCAGGACCGGTCGTCATGGAGTTCTTTAGGGGAGGCCAATGTCCAGCAGTGGACGTCTTTCGGCTGATATGATGATGATGCAATAAACAAGAATTAATAATAAGAATTCGTTAGTTTGATCTGGTGGTATTTTTTCAAGTAATCCGATATTTTGTAATAAACTTTTGTTGTACAGTTTTTGCTTGATTCAACTTTGAATGTATTCCTAATTATTGTGTACTCGTATTGTAAATGTTTTATATAGTTAAATTCGTTTTACCTTATGTAACGCGAGTAGCGTAGACTTGACTTCTGCGCATCAACTGACATAGCCAGTTATTTTGTGCGCATTTCTTAATGAAGTGTTCATTAGATGTCTAACTTTTCTGTAGTAAGACCCAAGTCTCGTGGAATTGACTGTGTTCCTAGACGCTAGCCAACAAGCTATACAATGGGGACCACCTCATCTCTGCTGCATACGCAGTCAAACCAAACCAAAAACTAAACGAATTTAAGAGCTTTGACGGATATGTAGACACCGCAAGGTTAGTCTTCTTATGTTTATTGTATATTGTTTCGACCCTATACATTGTATAGAATCAGACTTACCTATCGACCTATCCTACGTACACTATTCTAACCGATAAAAATGCAAACCTTTCCCAATGTTCCAATGTTAAAGAACAGCTCTGTCCAAACCGAAGAAATTTGACCTCCATGCTTTGGTGCAAACTATTCTACATTGCCTGATGACTTTATGTTTCTGTCTTATGATTTACCTCCTCCTATGACCTCCTCTCTAGAGCATCTCATGACCCTCGCGGAAACGTTTGTACAACTGGTTTCAATCCGAGGCCGATGGACCATAATATGCATGAAGGAAAAAAAAATTACGCGCGTAATTTTTTTTTCCTTCATGATAATATGCCTTAGGAAAAGTTGTTCAGTTTCAAGGACAGATTCATATCCTACAGGCTCCAAAGTACTTTTTCTTATACCTTAAATATCACATCAGGGGTACTTCCCCTCCACATTTCTCTAGCAAAAGCTAGAATTCTTGAGGGAGCTCCCTGTCCTGTAGTGGACGTTCATGGGATGTTATGATGAAATATCACATCTAGCCAAGGCATTATTGTTGAACATAATTAATTCAACTAACGGCTTATACAGGATGTAAAGTTACACATCAAACTAAACACTTGTCAAACATTTCCGGGAGAGCCACACGAAGACACAAGCACTCCAACGACGTCGCAAACTGTTTGAACTTGAACCAGTGGGTATCCCTGGATTACGCTCACATGAACTTTATGCGCCAAGTTTTAGTTTGATAGTTGGCAACTTTCGGGACCGCTGTGTTTGTTCCCATATCTCTTTGTAGGGTGAATATATTTATAACTGATTTAGGTCATTTGGCCAATATGATATACGCAAAGAAAAAAATTTAACAAAGAATAAAAAAGCTTACTTACGTCATGGACGACTTACGTGAAAAAATACATGACTGTAATAAAGCAATGGCTGCGTGCTGAAACTTTGCATTTTTCCTTTAATTCCATATCTGAAGATAATGTATGGTGTGATGCAATTTTTTTTGTCATATTTATCGTCGAAAAAAAACTCTATCACACTAAGCAGATAATAGGTCTTTACCTATGAAATTGCCGAAATTTTCTTACAGATTAATGAGATCATAATTCCTATAATTCTAATGATATTTTTTTCATTTGTCTTATATTTGAAAGTTGACTTCAAGGTTATCAATTTACGCAAAAAATAAAGTTTTCATTTTTAGTTTGATATATAAAATTAAAGGTTCGAAAATTGTTCGTCTTAAATGTCGTCCGATTTCATCATTAGATTTGTTATATTTTTTTACAGATAATATTTTTCGAAAATTAAATTTAAGCTTCTGTTAGCTTAATGTCTTCCCAATAATGTTTGAAAAAATTAAAAAAATTGGAATTGTAATTCCTAAGAAAAATGCAAAAATGTTAGTACTGAAAATTGAGTTTACCTAAAATTCTCCATACAAAACGGCAATTTCATAGGTAAAGACCTAATATCATTCTCTTAGTATGTGAAATTTGTATGAATAATCATTTCGATTTGAAAAGTCAGAAACAAAAATTGCAAAGTCAATATAATTTGTTTTTATAGATTCTTACTATAGATCATTTAATTATTAGTATTAAAACAAAAATTTGAGCGTTTTGCCGTGGCCCCATGATTTCGTCATGAGTGATGACGTTGCATTAGTTGACTCTAGATCATTTTTGTATGCAGTACAAATAATATCGATAGAAATACCAGGAAAGTCAGCGAATAATACTCAGACTATAAAACGGAAAAAATAAACTTTGTTGAACTTATATTTTTAGTATTAAAACAAATTTCACTGTTATTTTTCCTATAAACACAAAACAACCGTCTAAAGTTACTCAGAAGCTTCCCGAAGGCGTCACGTTCTCTATCGTTAAAGTTTATGAAGGTCCGGTAAATAATGCCTTCAACTTTACACCAACAGACACTCGGGACTAATTAATTACCGATGTGCCATAGATAAGAGCCACGTTTCCCGAAAACTGGCACGCTAAACCTTCAAACTTTAGAATATGCAATGTGTTACAAAAAAGGTATAGGTATTTGGTGACTTTACAACAATAACTATTCTAGGCTACTAGTTTTGACTAGACTCAAAACTTAAAAATTATGGTTCGCTGCATACCTAATCAGGTAGCTACGATGGAACTAGATGTACATACACAGAGTTAGTGAGGGCAATCAAACACATGATTTAAACAAAATATAGATGGACTAAAGTAAGACTATCGTAATAGGTCCTTTATGTCAGCCGTCAAACGTAAGAAAAATTACGAGCTGCAAAGAAAAATGAACCCTGTGTATTTGTGTTAAGGAACGTCAAAATGGACTTCTTAGGTTGGCCCTAATTTAGCATGGCGAAAGTTGCTGCATTTGAAATAAATAAATAAATATTGGGGGACATTTCACACAAGGTCCTCTGATCCCAAACTAGGCAAAGCCTGAACTATGGGTACCAGAGACTGATATACATACATAAATAGATAAATAACACCCAAACACAGAACAAACACTTGTGTTCATCACACAAATGTTTGCCGTGGGCGGGGATCGAACCCGCGGCCCACGGCGTGAAAGGCAGACTCACTACCGACCACACCAACGGACTTGTCAAAAATAGACAAGCAGTAGCACAACTAAAGATGCATATGTTACGGTCAATGTGATAAATCCGGTTAGTATCAATAATTACCGATTAGTATTAATAATATTATGTAATAAATATCGAAGAAATAATACTCTTGCGACCACAACGCACTAAATTTCGGCAAATTACCAAATTCGCTTCTGGCACTCGCCGGCTGCTACCATAGCACGCTCGCTTCGCTCGCTCGGCTCGAGCATTGTGGTCGCAAGATTACCACAACCTAACCGATGCCTTTCCGGATCGGTTAGGTCGTGTTGTTGCCTTACCTAACGAGCCTATACGTATGATTTATCACATTGACCAAACGCATGAGGGAATTATTAATAATATCCGGTAATGTGATAAATTTATCACTTTTACCGCCTTTGTTGGTTATTATTAATAATAACCGGTAATCATTAACAATCAACGATTAATTACTCTGACCGTAACACATACAAGACGGAAGATTTTTAATTATATTAGAATTATATTATATTAGAAGTGTAAACGTTCCTTGAGAATCGTAGCATCCTCCAACAAATAATGTTAAAATCCATTTGAGAAATATGCCGTACGTACATAATAAAGAAGCAGAGAAAATAGTTTTTGCATGAGCTACTCAAGTAAGTTGATAAAAGTTGCGACGTGTGATTGGTTGTGTATTTCGTTCATGTAATAACTCTGGTAGAACTAATATTGTATGTTACGATATGATTTATCATCAAATAAAAAGAGCAAAACTATAAATCAAAATACAGAAGTTCGTAGTAATAGCAAATACAAGCTATATTTAGAAAACCCTCATAACTTGTTCGACCACAGCTTGTTTAGTCACTTAATGATATACTATTAACCTTAGCTTGGCTGTTTTTATTCCATTACATGGCGGTAGTAAATATACTTTCTTTTTATATGGAGAGATATTTTTTATATTAGATATCAATAGCAATTCCTAAATTTGTGAGAACCACCTTACCCTACCGAACGCCCTACCAAAGGCCTTTGTGCAAAGTCCGGCTCGATTAAAAAGTCTAGTTTTTGTTACATTGTTTTAAAAAAGTTGTTGTCATTGTTTTAATATATTACTTAAATAAAAAAAATAAAATGTACTTCCCTCTTGCCACTCTTAAGGGTAAAGCAGCACAGCTGTGTTTCGATTGATCACACTATTCCGATCTCAAAAAGTATAATAACAAGTCTGAAAACCATGTAATTTCAATAGCATTAACTTTCAAAATTAAATGTTTAAAGTTTTGTAGTTACTAAGGCTTCAGTAAGCATGAGTAATGTCTGAACTTGTATAAAATTATTTAGCAACGATAAACTAAGCCAACTTTTAATTAAAAGAACGTAAAAACTATCCAAATTAGATCATTTAATCATGTCTTTTGTTTCACTCAAAGGCGGTCAAAGACAACGACATTAATAGCTGTCAATTCTTTAAATTTTTTTAAGAAAAGGCTGCAACTAAACAAAATGCTGCTTGGCTGAAATTTATATAGCTGTTTCATCTATATAATTTAGCCCTTGGTAGTTCTACGCCACAGCTACGTCTACAAAAAATTGTAGCCGCGTAGTAGGTCGCACTACGAACCAATAGATGCAATCCTTTTTAGGACTTCTGTTGCTCCTCAATAGAGTTGCTTTGTAACTATATGAGGTCCTAATGAAATTGTGAACATAATTTTAGTATGTTACTCAGACCAGCAAACTGAACAACTTTCCTCAAGGAATATAATATTGGTCGAAATACGAAAATAAATTTTTGACTTCCTATAGAAATTGGATCAGCTGGATAGCGCATTTTGTATGGGAGGTCAAATTTGGTTTTTCATATTTCAAATTTAGGAAAAGTTGTTCAGTTTCATAGTCTAAGTGATATGCTATATAATTATTATTATTATGTTCATTCTTTCTGTAGGACCCTATAATATGCGGAAGATTTTTTACAACAAAGCTTAAAAAAAATGAATTCCTTGTTTTCAGTGACACACACGAACGTGTCTGAATTTATTTTCAGACGAAAATTTGGTAATCTAATTTTTAGCTTCCACAGGCTTTTATTGAGGCCTTTTCTTTTTTCGTGACTCGCACCAATCCGTTGTTAAATACTAATAAAGTCTACTGTTTGCAATTTGGGCTATGATTTATTCACAATTCCACTAGATGTTATTACAGAAAGTTTGCTAGTTTCTGTGTAGGCATGTTTAAGCCTTATGGAGCTCAGCCTTAGATCCCTATATCCTAGAGCGTATGCCTAGGTCTGTGATGCATCGTGTACTTCACTTTTTAAAGTTGCGAACCTTAGATGCGAACTAAATGAAGCAAGACGAATAGTAATTGTCCTGAACCTGAATGGAACTTATGTATTAAGTAGGAAAAGAAGTTTTAAAATTCTTCAGCACCAGCCTTGCGTTTAAGTACCATATGTTAATCCAGCGGCACTAAAACCTTTCCTGCCTTGAATCACTTAACTGGTCTGAAAAATGTGAAAGCCTTCATCAAACCGGGTTAGTCTGCGGCTTTGTTTTATCGTACGGCGATTAACTCGGCTGATTTATTATTTACAGGTAGGTCTCATGAGCACTTAAGAGGACAGCTAACAGAGCTTGCGCCCTACAATTTTTTTTCTCCATAAGATTTCTTTCTAAGCGCATACCTATCAATATTAAAAATATTTAAAGCATGTTAAGATTATGGTGTCATACGTTGGTCTTCCCGTTGTAATTATAATTTTGTGAAAGTTTAACATACTTTTTTATTAGTTTGTACGGCAGAGATCTCACCTAGTAGAGAAGTCCGTATAGGAATATTTTCTTTTTGTTTATACTATCTAATATTTTTTAACCCAAAGAGAAAAAAAAGCGTTCTTTTTTAAAAGATATAAATTCGTTTATAAAGTACCTAGAAGCATTTCTTCTTATTCAATACACAAATAATTTACCTGTAATTTCTGAATTCAAATCTTGAGGGAGAAAAGCATTTTTTTTGTGTGGCGGGGATTCTGAGGTCTTCCTAACGCGTACAAATATTTACTTTGGCTTTTTTGCTGCCGTTTGGGTGGTTTTTGGAGGCCCTTTAGCTTTGATGTTAATGTGAGCTGAATAACGAAATTTTATAGTGAGTGGTTGGTGGGTTTGGTTAGCCAATAAAATATAATTTTGATGGAACATCTTTATCAAGTTTAAAATTGAAAGATATATTATAATTTAAACAAAAGCTTTCAATTGCGATAAAATGAACAAAATTAACAAATCTACACGAAAAATTCTTGCAATCTTTTTTTTATTAAAAATTCTTCGTATCGGTCAAATTAAACCAACGAGAAGAGACATTTTTGCGAGTAGTATCAATCATGGACATATTTTAATAAAACGATCAAAAAACTTCTTCAATGTACAGTTAAGGTTGTTGCCGATTGTACCATATTAAATAATACACGCAGAACGTCGTCATCTACAAAGGGCTTATGTTTAATATTTAATGAAACACAAGACAAACAAATACTCAAATGTCACACGGAATAGGGGATTGAAACAACAGGGTTAACCCTATGACCCTTCTAACAACGGTTTCCCTTACTCGGGGCATACAGGGTCGTAATGAGTAAAGCCTTTAAAGGGCTTATGCTGAAGCACATTCCGGACCCTACATACATCGAGCGCGAATTTAAAATTTGAAATTGGAAGGGCGCCTAGGCCCCCGCATGTTCAGTTCAAAAGACTCTCACAAGGACCACGAAAATCTCGCGGGTGGGTGCACGCGGGGGTGCGGAGTAGATTGCAAGGGGGCGGAAAGTGTCAGTTCTGCATGATAGTACTATCGCTTTTTTTTGTGGCTAAAGGCTAGCATAATATTTAAGGGTGTCATGCAGAAATGTTTTGCTAGCACGGGGCCACAACCACGCAAGTGATCCCGACTCTATCCCTATCACTGATGACGACTACTAGCAAAACCTATCACTTTGGATGAGTTTCTTATCACATGCTCAGACCATGGGCTAAAGGTAGTGATAACTTATTACAGTTCTAGTAAAATGTAGTTCTTACAAAATTATCTGCCGATTGCTCAAGTTAAGGATACATTAATTTACGCATTTTAAAAAGTCGTAATCAAACATGTTTAATTTAGTCTACAGAATCTGGCCTAAATGATTGAAACCATGAAACCGTCTTTAAAAACGATATGTACGAGTAAGTGTATATGAGTAGGTAATCAATCATTTACTTACAAATTTAACAAACTGATTTTTTAACCGAAATTATTAGATTTTTCAAACATTTTAATAGTCTTAATTTTATAAACTGATATTTTTTTATTTCATAGTTGGTCCCAGATAAATTAATATGATAATATTACGTACATAAATTAATATAAACAAAGTAATTTGATACTTCCCCAAGCAATGTATGGACTGATAGGAATACCCACCGAACCAATGCGCAATGCTATTAGCAAATTCCTAGGTCTTGAGACCTTGTATTCAGAGTTTTGGTTACCCGTTTCGTTGACACAGGTCTGGACTGACAATTGCAAAATTTGAAACGTATCCCGTCCTCGGACATTGAATTAGAACCGTTATTACGGTAGCAAGCCCTCTTCATACTCTGTTTTATTTCTGACAGAGATGGACTTGACATTTACATGACCACAGGTTTGTACAAAAGCTTATAATACATGGTTTTACCTACTTAAATAGGTGAACCTTCTAAATAATTTAACGGCTTTGGGTTGAATTTAAATAATAACCCATTTACGCAGCGTTGGTAGGCAGTGGAAAGAAAAATTACTCGCTGCTTAAATTGTAGCGGGTAAGGCAATGGTCAAGAATTCAATGCATCCATTAAAACAGAATTCTTCTTTGCTTGTGGGTTAACATGTCGACGACCAAAAATTCAAGACATCATCATCATTATCATATCAGCCGAAAGACGTCCACTGCTGGACAAACGCATAATTAAGACAATTTATTTATTTTAGTATGGAAATTCGGAAATTGCACCATATAAACAATAAATACATTTTCGAAGGGCACTACCACAAAAGCTCATATTACTATGGATATCAAAGACTGTATGTATAGTGTTCATCACACGAATGTTAGCCCTGGGCGGGGATCGAACCCGCGACCCACGATATGGAAGGCAAGTTCACAACCATCTACACTAATAGACCAGTACATCTATCTTCCCACTTTTCGCGCCTCATCTTCTCAGTACGCTCCTGTGCAAAGGCCGGTAACCGTTCTGTTTTATGCAACGTGTTGTTTTACGACTGCTGGGCAAATGTATTAACTTCCGCGTGTGTTTATTGTGTCCACTGCGGAACGGTACGGCCTCATTGTTTGTTGAAGCTCCGCTGCGATATCATTTTTATTGTCCCTCTTTTATTTTTTATTACGTACCTTTAGTGCCTGATGTAAATGGTTCTCTTTTATTTTATTGTTCAGGGAATACAAGTTTAAATTGTTTCAGGTTTTGATTAAGTCTGATCCTTTTTGCAACAATGAATAAGATAGCATATATTATTGTATTTCTTGATATATGCTAAAAGATTATAATTCTTTTTGTAGTTTTAAATTTATTCAACGAAAAATAGAAACATGTGTAACTGTATACACATTAAAAAGGAAAAGAATCAAATATATAACTGGGTATATAGATTCTGTACAGAATATTTATTGTATGTCAATTATAACATGCAGAATACAAACAGAATAATGCAAATAGAGCGAGTCTACTACCGTTTCAGATCGTGCTATGTAATGGCAGCGTAAAAGAAACGGCAAGAAACCACTGCAGCACGGCCTACTTTAAGATTCGGCTTTGTGCAATGATTTTCTTGTGTTTCGCTGGATTATCAGAGCATCATTTCTCCTTTTCACTGATGTAGTCATCCATTTATTATTATTTATTGCAAGACTCGCTTACCAAAATTGCTGTCTTCTACAGGATACATTTTTTTATGTATATTTGCATGTTCTTTAGGATTCCAAATCCTAGTGAAATGAGACTTAATTAAGATTAGCTTTAATTTAAATTTAAATTTATAACTTATTGAAATATTGTTACAAAATCTCTAAGACGAACATATCTTGAAGCTGTTGTTTTGGATAGCAATAATTAAAACCTTGTTATTTCTTTCATTACAAACTAAAAAAGATCTGTCATTTTAAAGTAGTATCAATTTGTAACCAAAATAAGTGTTTTAAATATTTTCTCTTTAAAGTACGTGATAGTTTTACCCAAATGAATATTTTACCCTAGATTCGGAAGCAAACAGGAATATTTGTGCGACCACTCTGTTATACCTAGAACCCACGTTAATATTAATATATGCAAATACGAGTATTTCCATGAACCGACGCTTCTTTTGCCATCCCGCACGGAAATGGGACACGTAGGACATAACATATTGAGTGTTGTGCTTTCGACAAATTATCACCTTTTTCCATTTTGTGAACGAATAAGATTAGGAAATCTGGACAAAACGTATTTCAAAATGAAGCTTATTTTTTGTTAGGATGGAAACTTTAATGTTTTTTTTTATGTTCAGAATGTGCAAACTGGCAGGTGGGCCACCTTATTTTAAGCGATCAACTGTCTAATTATATTAGGGACATACACTAACACTAATGAGACAGCTAAACGCGTCGCCCACCCTAAGAACTAAGACGGTATGTCTTATGTGCCAGTAATTTCACTGGCTCCCTTACCTTTAAAACCAAAACACAGCAGTGCTGCTGCATTACGGCAGAAATAGACTGCGAGGTGGTTCTTTCCCAAACGGACTTTGAACAAAAGCCCTACCACCTTCAAAAACGCAGTATAGCAAAAATTAAATCAAAATAACTTTATTATCAGAGAGTCAGTCTAGTTAGTCACAATCAATAAATCAATAGATCCAAACTAGGAAGATCTAGCATCATTGGTGCCGAACCCATCACTTGTCAAATACTCAGACCTAGGATCAATATACCCAAACTCTCTTCTGCCTAAGGCAGAAACCTTTTTCAAGCACCATGCAGGACGTCAGTTATTGTACTCTAGGATCTTATTTTAAGACAGACTTCGAATTCTAAAAAAAATCCCCATAACATCCCAATACAAGTCCTTGTAGGTGGTAGGGCTTTTGTACAAAGTCCGTCTGGGGAAGTACTACCCCCTTGCCTTTTTCTGCCGTGAAGCAGCAGTGTTTGCACTGCTGTGTTTCGGTTTGAAGGGTAAGGGAGCCAGTGAAATTACAGGCACATGAGACATGCCATCTTAGTTCTCAGGTTGGGTAACGTGCTTTGCTGTCTTATTAGTGTCAAATTATTTTACTAATATGACAGTGGGTGTCATGGGTGGTGGTGGCCACTTACACCAGGTAGCCCACCTGCTCGTTTACCAACTTGTGACATAAAAAAAAAGACCACTGCTGGACAAGGAATTCCCAGCAAAGTTTACAGCAAAATAGCGTGGCATATTTTAGGAGGGAAAGTACCATAGTCACCATGCTTGATAAAGTTGAGGCTGGCACCATAGGTTGCGGTTGTTGGTAGCCGCAGTATGTAGAAGGATGCTGCCACCCATCCTCAGGTTTAAAATATCTTAGCCGCTTTTTACGACACGAGGTACTGAGAAAATTTGAAACGATCCCTAAATTGGATGAATCTTGGTTTAAAGGATAGAGATAGACCCCCATTAAGGTAAAAATGTTGGTGTGACACAGCGATTGAGTTGCAAAGATATGGCGCCTGAAAAATAATTAATCGTATCAAAAAACATAAGCTACCAGGCTGAAAATAATAATCAAGAAAGTACTACTTGTACTCAAGTGAACTGCGTAAAAACTAACCAAATATTCGGTTACGTTAGGGAGCAATACCCAGTCAAAGATGCTTTATGGTAAAAAAATACGATTAGCTAAAAGGGTAAAAATTATATCCAAGAAAGCACTATTTTTAAGAACTGTGTAAAAATAATCAAATGTTGTCTGTTTAATTTTTTTTTATTAAAATCATGATCATGACCAAAAATAATAACAACGTGTTCATAATTAGATAGATTTATGACTTTAACAATTAAAAACTACTTTTTGGAGTGTTAGTATTTTAAGCCGGCACCACACCACCATAGAACAAATACAACATCGGAATTAGTTAATTTACCTACGGTAAATGCTTTGCAATGTAACCCATTACCGTAAAGGTATATTATATCACATTGTAGCCAACCAAGCATGACTTGTTTACAAGGAGATAATATGATAAATTTCGTTTGCACCTTGAAATGTTTCGAGTCATACCTATGTTGTAGCGAATTACTACGACGTAGAGAATTGCTAGAAAACAGATAAATGCTACAAAATATAGACGTACGGAATACATAATGAAATTACCAGTGGAAATAAACGACACAAGAGACATTCCAGCTTTAGATATATGGTTGAGTACTAGCTGTGCCCGCGGCTTCGCCCGCATGATATTCAGACAATGTGCAGTCTCTCCCCCTCCCTCTCCCCCTCCATCTCCCCCTCCCCCTCCCTCTCCCTCTCCCTCTCCCTCTCCCTCTCCCTCTCCCTCTCCCTCTCCCTCTCCCTCTCCCTCTCCCTCTCCCTCTCCCTCTCCCTCTCCCTCTCCCTCTCCCTCTCCCTCTCCCTCTCCCTCTCCCTCTCCCTCTCCCTCTCCCTCTCCCTCTCCCTCTCCCTCTCCCTCTCCCTCTCCCTCTCCCTCTCCCTCTCTCCTCCCTCTCCCTCTCCCTCTCCCTCTCACTCTCCCTCTCCCTCTCCCTCTCCCCCTCCCCCTCCCTCACCCTCTCTCTCTACCTCCATCCCACTCCCTCTCCTTCTCCCTCTCCCTATCCCTGCCCCTAAACCTACCCCTACTCCTATCCCTATCCTTAACGCCGTCTTAACCGCTATCCCTATCCTTATATAAACATAGAAACGACACCCATATTGATTTTTAGACATATTAACCCTATCGCACCCCAACCCCATCCCCAGGGGATGATGGTATTTCATGTCCACCACCTTAGATTTCAAAATTGTTGTAGTTTTCGTAATCAGCGATCCGATAAACCATACAAACGACACCCATATTGATTTTTAGACAAATCCTCCCTATCGCACCACAACCCCATCCCCAGGGGATGATGGTAATTCACGTCCACCACATTAGATTTCAAAATTGTTTTAGTTTTCGTAATCAGCGACCCGATAAACCATACAAACAATACCCATATTGGTTTTTAGACTTTTTCACCCCATTTCCCTCTATAAGGGGTTGAATTTTGGGGTGGAATTTCAATAACAGTGATGTATGTTCCACAGAATTACAACCCTAATGCGTACATAATTAAATTAGTGGATATTAATTTAAAATGAAGGCGTTTCAACTTCATCCCCCTTTTCACCCCTTAGGGTGCAGAATTTTCTAAAACCCTGAGACACATGAAACTTAATTTTTTGTCGTCAGTCTAAATGCAAATTTTGAAGATTCTAACTTCAAAACTGACGGACTATCATACAAACTTTCATCCCTTATTTCACCCCCTTAAGGGACGAATGTTGAAAAATTCATAAACACGTACTTTTTTATTTTTTACCATGAGTTTGGAACCAAATTTCTATAATTCTACCTTTAAAAATGAAAGCCTTATAGACCAACGTACGGAAAAAAAATCATCCCCTTTTTCACCCCCTTGAAGGGTGATTTTTAAGAAATGCTTAAACTTTCATCCCTTATTTCACCCCCTTGGGAGATGAATTTTCCAAAATCCTTCTTAGTAGGTGGTTTTGATGTGCATAGAACCTGTGTACAAAATGTCAGATCTGTATCTATAGCGGTTACGGCTCGGCGTCGATGAATCAGTCAGTCAGTCAGTCAGGACATGCTCTTTTATATATTTAGAAGAATAGTAATGTTAACAACAAACGTCATGTCCGTTGAATATCTGTCCCTGTACTAACAGGGTTACCAAACCCGTTACCCTCAAAATGGTAGACAGCCTATTTCATTAGTGGAGCTGACTGAGGTCCTGTTTAGAGAATCTAGAGCACTTCAAACTTTTGTGTTTTGCTTCTCTGATCCCTCACTGTTTGGACTTTGACATCGATTTCAGGAAATAAAAGTTGTAGAAGTAGGATTAAAGAAATAATTCGGCACAAGGTGAGTGATGTAAAGCCACAACAAATTACATACTCCAACAAAATAATGATAAAAAATATATGTTATATCTTTGTAAATGCAACGATCGTTCTATTAATTTGGTAGGGTTACTTTGAATATTTCATAATCATAGATGACATAATGACATTGCATAGCAAAGGAGATGTGACATAATGGCAGATGTTATCCCATAATGAAATAAATAAGCATGGTTTCTATTCCGAGCAAAGCAAGGAGGTCTAAAATCTTTGCTCAAGTCTGACCCAGAACTTTCATACGCTTGTTAGTCATAGCGTTAAAAGTGCTGTTTCATAGTAGACAACTTCACTAGAATACCACTTCAGTATAATGACTGGCCAACTGTCATTGGTCCTTACAAAATAATCGTTTATCACACAAAGCTATTACAATAAAATAACAGCTCTTAAAAGTGGTATCTTGGCCTTGTGACAGATGAGTGAGGGAGGGCAGTGACAAATCTCATTGATTTGCCAACAAATGGCCGAGTTTAGAGGAAAAGGAAATAAAATAAGAAAAATTGAGTGTCAAGTGTAATTGTAGTTAACACTCCGCTTGTAAGGACTCACCGAAGAAAAATAACTAAACTAATAGAGGAAGCGTTGAAACTTGGAAAATAATTTTACATCTCTCATATTCAGTATTATTACCCCCAAATGGGGCTTGTAGGTGACCAATTAGCGCTCTAGGGTAATAATGTAGCTAGAAAAGCCCTAGGGCGGTAAGTAATTGTAACGCCCCCGCCCGGCAGTACCTCCACCTCCACGCGCGGCTCCGCCTTGATAGCCGCCTCCAGCAGCGGGGCGGCGGGCGTTTTAATTACTTACCGCCCTAGGGCTTTTCTAGCTACATTATTTCTATAGCGCTAATTGGTCACCTACAATTTGGTGGTAATAAGGACCTACTTACCTCACAATCGAGATGTAAAGCAGAGTAGTTAGCTCGGGTGTAAGCATCAATTGCACCCTCGGACTATAGGCGCCCTCGCTGCGCTCGTGCGCCTAAATATCTCGGGCTCCTATCGATGCCTTACAGCCCTTGGCTACTAATCTACTATTAATTACATCAGTCAGTATCACATAATAATCAGTCAAGGATAGTATGTTAAAAAACACTTTCATTTACTTTTCTTTTAAAACTTTTTTTTTTTTTACAAAAAATCTGACAAAATTAAACTATAAAATTTTTAAAACTTATTGAATATATAGCCAAAACTCAAAACGGTCCAGCAGTTCTCAAGTTAAGCAAAGCAAGTTCATTTATGTTTTTATTCATTTGGATAAAGA
Source organism: Athrips mouffetella (assembly GCA_947532105.1). NCBI lineage: Eukaryota > Metazoa > Arthropoda > Insecta > Lepidoptera > Gelechiidae > Athrips > Athrips mouffetella. Next base: position 20,516,420 of record OX383964.1, on the reverse strand, counting down.
AATGTATGGATCTTAGCGAAGGTAATGAACCAATGCAATTCGTTCATCCGTTTTAAATATTGTATGGAAGCACTCACACAAACAGTGTAGACACATTTTATAAACAGATCAATACTGAAAACGTTCTGAATTACAACTGTTTTCAACTTTTAACAACAATTTTTTGTTCCATATATAACAGCATCTGTGGTCTAGTAATAAGAACGCTCGGCTCGCCATCCGGAGGTTCTGGGCTTGATTCCCGGTGGGGAAACTGTCAAACAAAATCCCTTGGCGCGACCTCCCCAATTTGGTTAGGACATTTTAGGATGAATCACTTGATTGTCCGAAAAGTTTGATGATTCCTTGCTTCGGAAGGCACGTTATGCCGTTGGTCCCGACTAATATGTATGGATGTAGTCGCTAATAAGCCATGTTACAGGCCTTACAACTCTGACACCAGGGTTTGTGAGGTTGGTCATCGACCTGGAAGACATTTTTTACAAAAAAAAAAATTAAAAAAAATGTGTATCTAATGTGTTGACATACAACACTGCACAAACGTTCGAAGACATAATTTCGTTGCCGTATCAAACTTCGTAATCCCGAAACACTTTTACAAATATAAAAAGTATCGTCATCGTTATCTTCAAAGTGCGTGTACGTGTACACGCAATTTTACGATAAAAATTGGATGGGCCATGTATCATCCTAGGCCACGCTTTCCCATATAAAAAGGCTGAAAAATGTCCATTCTCACAGTGACAGATGACGTGGGCCAACCGCGACAAATCTGATTGATTCCCCGACAATGGCCGACTAAACTCGGACTAAACCTCATTCAATACCCACAAAAGGGTACGGGAAAATGCTTGATTGAATTTGATGAATGGGATAAAGTAGTGATAGGAGACTTTTTTTGAAAAATACCTAAACTACTGTTTTGTTTTGTTTTCATTTAGTATTAGTTCCAAAGAAAAAGACAGAATTATTTATGCTTGGTACATAAATAAAGTGACTAAAAATAGGTTTAAATTAAAGGTTCTCATACCAGAAGAATGGCTGACTCTCTTACCCGAATGCTGGAGGAAAAATGTATTAATTTTAAGTGTAAGTATGTGGGGGGTGTGTATGATAGTCTCTTTAGCCAGATAGTAAGTTTCGTCAGATTTTTATACAGTTTCCGTGATAAAGAATTTAAGTGTCTCACGGGTTTTCTGAACATTTTTGATGCGTACTGTTAATACAGTGTTTGACTTTGTTAACAAGATTGCGCAGGGTTCTTAGCTAATTATACACAGTGTTTCTAAGGTTATGCATTAATTTTAAGAGCACGTTCATTTAACGAAACTGTACAACTTTTCCTAAGAAACGTAGGATAAAATAAAAAAAAATTCCCTCCCATACAAAAAAAATGTCGTACTTCAACCTAACTTTCTTAGCAAAAGTTGTTCACTTTCGTTAACAGAACGTGGTTTTAAAGTTAATACATTATACGTAAAATAATTATTTTTGTATAGGAGGACAACATTTTTTTTTCCTACTTTAACCTGTGTTTCTTAGGGAAAGTTGTTCAGTTACGTTAATTATACGTGCTCTTAAAATTAATACATATCCCCAGGAACAAGGTGTATTACTAATTAGATGCGTAATTGTATTTAATTTCGACTTGGATACGATGTTGACCATTACTTTGACATCACCATTGTATGAAAATGTCTGGCAGAATATCAACCTGGTTTTGTTTACTTCTCAGTTTAGTTGATTTTAAATAATTGTACAAAACTAAAACCTACTAAAAAGGAGAAAAGGAAACTCTAAATCTGTAATTTATACTTGACCTAAATCGTATTTATCAAGAATTGACCAGGAACAAACAACAAACAAAATATATTTTTTTTTTGGGAAGATAATTTTTCTGATTGAGACCACCGGATATAAGTTTGTACCGCGTGCCTTTTATAAATTTTAAGAGAACCAAAGTGAATAAATCATAGAACTTGTTTTTTTTCGTCAATTATTTTTGTAAAGTCGGATTTTTTTTATTGTATTTCATGAGTTCAGCACAAGCCAGTGCTCCACTTGATGGTTATTGGTCACCTTAATATCTAAATTGTGATATGCTTTCCTTAATGAACAATATCAGAAAATATTTGGCAAGTTTTTAAAAGTGAAACCCCGACTCATCCTTTATCAGTATGCTTACTACTTAGACATATTACTTACTAAGACATATTTACAAAAGACCGTACATTACTTAAGAGACTCATAGTAACCATGTCAATCAAAACGTCAAATAATTGTCTTTTAACTCGCCGCTGGGGAGCTATTACGGTAGCCAGAACGTGGTCTGCCATATGCGAAACACCAACTCCCACGCAAAGCCCAACTCCCAAAAAGGAGTACGTAAAAAGTACTGACATTTTTGACTTTGACAGTAAGGAATGGTGCGTAGGGCTACTCTCTTCCGGGCTTTGCGCGGGAATATATGTCGCAAGGGAAATGTTTCGCACATTGACCGACACGGTTCCGCAACCGTAATAATGCCTCTGGAAGTGTAAATCGGCCTACTTGTCCAACTAACATCTTATCTTCATCATATCAGCCGAAAGACGTCCACTGCTGGACATAGGCCTCCCCTAAAGATCTCCATGACGACCGGTCTTGCGCTGCTCGCATCCAGCGGCTTCCCGCGACCTTGACCAGATCGTCGGTCCACCTTATGGGGGGCCTGCCAACGCTTCGTCTTCCGGTACGTGGTCGCCACTCTAGAACCCTCACGCCCCATCGGCCATCGGTTCTTCTTGCGATGTGCCCTTATCTTATCTTAAGTAGCCCCTATCTGTCCCACTGCTGGGCAAAGACCTTCCTCCATTCTCTCAACATAATAAGTTTAAAACAACAAATAAATTTTTTGGTTCATTCCATATTACGCGGTATAAAACCCACCCTTTTTACCCGCACCTGCTCGCGGAATATGTGTTCGTCTCTAGTAAAATATTCCATATATTTTAATAAAAAAATTATCGAAGCAGCGATGAAGTTTTACTCTTTTGACAAAACAAATACAAAGTAATTTAATTGTTATTTTACATCATAAACCGTAAAAAGCAATTTAGGCCAGGTTTTGCCAGCGGGCACGAAAACTAATTTAAATATTTTAATCAACCCGAGACCGGCACAAAATATTTCTCTAACAAACAAATTCTCACTAAAAGGTACATTTAACGCTACAATTCATTTTATATACTCAAACTACCGGTAATAGAGATTACACCCTCAGAATTTAGTAGAAATACTCACGTACGGTAGCCTAAGCTATGTCCACTGCTGCTTTTCTTCTTATTTACGGCTGAATTGTATCTAACATGGAGCAATGAAATGTTAGGAATGGTAGAGTGCTGGTTGATTTAGCAGTAATAAAGATGCGTATCTGTGTGCGTGTGTGTTTATACCCTTTGTTGTAATTAAGACCTTTGGGAGGCAGGCAATTAAACCATACACGATTCACGGTATTAAAATTATGCCGTTTTCTATAATAAAAACTGAAAATGTGTTTTGAAATGTACATAGGTGCACAACATTATATGGGATATTAAAGCAACAAAACACTTGTTAATATTCTAGCTTTTGTAAATTACATGTCTGAAAGTAACTCGCTGTTACTACATTTGATTTGTATATTTGGATTTGTGAAAAAATCGCTATGAAAGTTTTCCATCGATTAAAACGAAATAACGTGCATCAACTGGGCCTAGAGACAAGCGGCTTTCTATTATCGCAAATGCTAGTAGAATATAATGAAAATGTATAGCATTGAAATCGGAAAACAAAATGTTGCGTGACAGCCAATGTCAAGTCTATACATTTTTATTCTCTTCTATTAGCGTTTACGTTAGTAAGCCACTTGTCTGTGGGCCCTGATGAGCAGTTTCATAATATTTTATTAGATTCTTAAAGAAAAAACTCACTTTACTATACTAATTTATTAGTAATGTACGGCGAAACAGACGAAGTTGAGTCCCCAAGATACCACAAGGTCCTTTGCGTACTCACGACTTAAACATCGCCGGCGAAATGCGACTGAATTATTAACAACAGCTTTAAACTCACACAGGTAGTTAACAAAAGCAATTATTAATTTACTAAAACGCTAACGCACACTCGTATGGACTACGCTAAATCCTCGCAAATTTTTAATCACAATTCCTTTTTACGGTATAAACACGTGTAAATTTTCTGTCTTACTAGGAACTCGTCGAGCAAAAATGTAACTTAATTTACGGAAAATAAATACAAAATTTACCTTTTTTTCAGGTTCAACGCATTCCTCCTTCACGGTGAGTTCACAAAACAAATAGCACAAGGACCGTTATATAATGAGGTTGAGTCGCGTGCGAACACGTCAGGTTGTAATTTTAAGAGCACAAGACGTCCTCCCCCGCCTGCGTCCTGAAGGATACTGCTTCCATCACGTCAACGCCGACCGGCACCGGCGCTCGTGTGAAATGCGCAAGTCACGCGGCGCTAACTTATCCACCTACTTTTGAAATTCAAATTGTCATTTATTCGGTCTTATTATGCAGTATACACGCAAAGTGGGAACCTTGGCGGGGGTAAATTTCCTGTGTTCGGGTCGACGCGTTTTCACGCTTCAACTTCGCCCATCCTAGCCCCAAATGCATGAAACATGTAACAAACTTTTTTCTGTCTATTTATTGACGGCAAAAAGTAAGATTGATAAGAGTTAGGTGCTTCGTCATAAGGCTTTTGTGTTGGAAACATTTTGTTTTGTCAGCTGTCAGTACGGTGTTCGCTACAAGTCACTGCGCTACGGACTTTGTAGAACTTTCGTAGCAAAACTGTAGCACAAGTCTACGGACAAGCTAGTGACAGATTTCGAGTCAAGTAATTAACTTTAAATTATTTAAAAAGGCTAATGTTATCTTTGATTAAACAGGTTTAAACCTAGACTATCTTAGAGTTGAAAGTGTAAATTACCTCCCGTTGTATTTAATGCATCAAATATTTTTTTCTCGGTAATTAAAACGATACCTATTTTTTTTTTTACTTTTTAGGGTTCCGATACCAAAATGGTAAAAAAAAACCCTTATGGTGCGACTTTGTCTGTCTGTCCGTCCGTTTGTCTGTCACACTTATATATCTCAGCAACCACTCATTCTACCGACCGAACCAAATTTAAAATTATCGTTACAAGGTCGAGTGGGGTATAATATTATGAAAGGGCTTTACTTGTACAGTCAAGAGCACATCAAGCTTGACACATTGGACTTTGTACCGCTCTTATTTCAATAGACGTAGGTACTGCGAGTGTCAAGCTTGATCTACGGTTGACTGTACATTCTAAAAAACATTCTTGTATTTTTTTATGACTTAGTTTTCAAGGATAAAAAATGTCACAACAAAGTTAGTGAAAGGAAAAATCTGAGTTGATTGCAGTCGCTAGAAACCCGGCAAAGTGCGTGTCAGGCCACGCACAGTTAAGGGTTCCGTAGTTTTTTTTTAACATTTTTATCGCAAAGTGGATGTTGACTAAATATTTCACAACGTTTATAACATAAACTTTTTACCTCCTAATGCTCAGCGAGGTATTTTCATTATTTTTAGTTTTTCGGCTATAGCTCATTAACCTTTGAAGCCTATGTAACTGTGATAGTTTTCCTTTTAATTTCATTAACAAACAACCAACAGTTTAGCCAGCAGGGGGGCTAAACTCATCATCAAAATCATCCTCACTTTACTTGCAGGGGTACCTTTCCCTAAAAATATATTTTTCTAAATTTATTCTACTGCTTTGTTGGCGTGGGTGAAATATATATCCGTACAAAATTTCAGCTTTCTAGTACTAAGGGTCTCTGTGCTAAGCCGCGGACATACAGACAGACGCACATGACGAAACTATAATAGTCCTTTTTTGGCTACGGAACCCTAAAATTATCAAAAATTTAACGATTTTTCTAAAATGCACAGTTTTTTAGAAATCTGCAAAAACCCTTTACAAACAGATTTAGTTTTGCGGTCCTAAAATGAACTTTCTTGCTTTTAATAATATAGGTATATCAGAACCCTCCGGTTTTTATAAAAGAGTTCAGCTAGCTTAAAAAGTTTTTTTTGCAAAATAAAACCTTATCATTTAGACAAAATGAGAAGCCTAACATTAAATAAATGAAGTGAGTAAAATTCATGGAAACTCTTTGAGTAACAGCTTCGCATAATGTGTACAGCACTTGAAAAGGCCGCGTTTTACTGCAAATGAATAATAAACTCAACTTATACTTTATATTTGTGTTTGTTTACGTCAGGAGGGATGCAGACGGACGGATGGTAAGTTCATATAACCCGAATCTATTCAAGTCGCGAGTGAATAGGCTTTTTCTGGGCAAGCTCGTTCCATCGTCGATCTCATCTCTGTCTTCAAGACTAGATTAAATTCAAGAGTAGCCCATTGACGATAAAAAAAAATAGTTTAAATAAATCTGTTGCCAGAGTTTTTAAGCTGCAAAGTAGCTTCTTGCTGAACAAAATTTTCTAGTAGCTTTAATATAAGGTCAGTCAAGGTAATAGTCTATGTTCAACACAATAATGTTGTGCGATAGTACGGAACCCTAAGACAAAGTTTAAGAATAAATTAAAATTGACATTGTTATAAAAAGAAATAGGTAGCTATACTTTCTATAGTTTTCTTTAAAATTATCGACATTTAGATTCGAACAAATCTAATATTGATATTCTTGGAAAGCTAATACATTTTGCTATCATATTCGAAATATCTGTGATAGCCTTTTTTATTTGCATATAATATTTGCTTTTATTGTTGCGAATGCTTGCTACCTTTTTATAGTTCTCAAGCCCATGTCCATCATTTTACTCTTTCGACTATCAGCAAATTACCTACCTAGATCGCTTGGGGCTCTTCTGCTGACGCCGAGACTATTGGTCATTTTGACCAAATCGGTCCGGTATAAGTTCTATGGATGCTCAAAGTCGGGATTTTTGAAGTTCGATTTACTCTTTTTACTATCAGCAAATTTTATATCTTAATCGCTTGGGGCTCTCCTACTGACGGATAGTCTATATTGCATTTTGCTCAAATCGGTCCGGATAAGGTTCTATGGACGCTCAAAGTCGGGACTTTTGAAAAACGATTTACTCTTTTTACTATCAGCAAATTTCATGTCTACATCGATGAGCGGTCTTACACTGATGACTAAACTGAAAACCATTTGGATCGAATCGGTCCGGATAAAATTTTATGACCACTTTAATAATGAAAAATGAAACTGCTAAAATAGAAATCGTCGCGTTCTTACCGCAATATTTGACAAATCAAAGAAATAATAGGTTGCAAAACTAATATTTAAACGATTTTTTAATAAAATCATTCTCAGATCTTAACTTCTGATGATGGAGACGTACTGCCCGCATAAACGGTAAGAGCCATGAGTGTGCTGCTCTAACAAATTTAGCTCAAAATCTATGTCAAATTCATATGCGCAAAGAAAAAAAACAAAATGGCTGATTTCACATTGGTGACTATTACCAGTCCTGGATTTGAATGTTGGGACTATCAGCAAATTTAATATTTTAATCGCTTAGGGCACTTCTACTGACGTATATTCTATATTGCATTTTGCTCAAATCGGTCCGGATAAGGTTCTATTGACGCTCAAAGTCGGGACTTTTGGAAAACGTTTTACTGTTTTTACTATCAGCAAATTTCATGTCTACATCGATGAGCGGTCTTAAAGTAATGAATTAAACGAAAACCATTTGGATCGAATCGGTCCGGATAAAATTTTATGACCACTTTAATAATGAAAAATTAAACTGCTAAAATAGAAATCGTCGCGTTCTCACCGCAATATTTGACAAATCAAAGAAATAATAGGTTGCAAAACTAATATTTAAACGATTTTTTAATAAAATCATTCTCAGATCTTAACATCTGATGATGGAGACGTACTGCCCGCATAAACGGTAAGAGCCATGAGTGTGCTGCTCTAACAAATTTAGCTCAAAATCTATGTCAAATTCATATGAGCAAAGAAAAATAACAAAATAGCTAATTTCACATTGGTGACTATTACCAGTCCTGGATTTAATGGTTGGTGCTATCAGCAAATTTAATATTTTAATCGCTTAGGGCTCTTCTACTGACGTATAGTCTATATTGCATTTTGCTCAAATCGGTCCGGATAAGGTTCTATTGACGCTCAAAGTCGGGACTTTTGAAAAACGTTTTACTGTTTTTACTATCAGAAAACTTCATGTCTGCATCGATGAGCGGTCTTAAACTAATGACTTAACCGAAAACCATTTGGATCGAATCGGTCCGGATAAAATTTTATGACCACTTTAGTTATGAAAAATTAAACCACTAAAGTAGAAATCGACAAGTTCTTACCGCATATTTCGACAAATCAAAGAAATAATGGGTCGCAAAACTAATATTCAAACCATTTAATGAATAAAACCATTCTGAGATCTTAACTTCTGATGATGGAGACGTCCTGCTCGCATAAACGGTAAGAGCCATGGGTGTGCTGCTCTAAAAAATTTTGCTCAAAATCTTAGTCAAATTCATATGAGCAAAGAAAAAAATCAAAATAGTTGATTTCACATTGGTGACTATTACCAGTCCTGGATTTAATAGTTGGTACTATCACCAAATTTTATATCTAAATAACTTGGGGCTCTCCTGCTGACAAATAGTCTATATTGCGTTTTGCTCAAATCGGTCCGGATAAGATTCTATGGACGCTCAAAGTCGGGACTTTTGTAAAAAGATTTACTTTTTTTTACTATCAGCAAATTACTTATCTAGATCACTTGGGGCTCTTCTACTGATGCCGAAACTATTGGTCACTTTGACTAAATCGGTCCGGTATAAGTTCTATGCATGCTCAAAGTCGGGGTTTTTGAAGTTTGATTTACTTTTTTTACTATCAGGAAACTTTATATCTTATTCGCTTGGGGCTCTCCTACTGACGGATAGTCTATATTGCATTTTGCTCAAATCGGTCCGGATAAGGTTCTATGGACGCTCAAAGTCGGGACTTTTGAAAAACGATTTACTGTTTTTACTATTAGCAAATTTCATGTCTAGATCGATGAGCGGTCTTACACTGATGACTAAACTGAAAACCATTTGGATCGAATCGGTCCGGATAAAATTTTATGACCACTTTAATAATGAAAAATTAAACTGCTTAAATAGAAATCGTCGCGTTCTTAACGCAATATTTGACAAATCAAAGAAATAATGGGTCGCAAAACTAATATTTAAACCATTTAATGAATAAAACCATTCTGAGATCTTAACTTCTGATGATGGAGACGTCCTGCTCGCATAAACGGTAAGAGCCATGGGTGTGCTGCTCTAAAAAATTTTGCTCAAAATCTTAGTCAAATTCATATGAGCAAAGAAAAAAAACAAAATAGTTGATTTCACATTGGTGACCATTACCAGTCCTGGATTTAATGGTTGGTACTATCACCAAATTTTATATCTAAATGACTTGGGGCTCTCCTGCTGACAAATAGTCTATATTGCATTTTGCTCAAATCGGTCCGGATAAGATTCTATGGACGCTCAAAGTCAGGACTTTTGAAAAAATATTTACTTTTTTTTACTATCAGCAAATTACTTATCTAGATCACTTGGGGCTCTTCTACTGATACCGAAACTATTGGTCACTTTGACTAAATCGGTCCGGTATAAGTTCTATGGATGCTCAAAGTCGGGTTTTTGAAGTTTGATTTACTTTTTTACTATCAGGAAACTTTATATCTTAATCGCTTGGGGCTCTCCTACTAACGAATACTCTATATTGGATTTTGCTCAAATCGGTCCGGATAAGGTTCTATTGACGCTCAAAGTCGAGACTTTTGAATAACGATTTACTCTTTTTACTATCAGCAAATTTCATGTCTACATCGATAAGAGATCTTAAACTGATTATTAAACTGAAAACCATTTGAATCGAATCGGTCCGGATAAAATTTAATGACCAGTTTATTTGAGAAAAATTCAAAAATCCCGACTTTGAGCATCCATAGAACTTATACCGGACCGATTTGAGCAAAATGCAATATAGACTATACGTCAGTAGAAGAGCCCCAAGCGATTGAAATATTAAATTTTCTGATAGTCCCAACATTCAAATCCAGGACTGGTAATAGTCACTAATGTGAAATCAGCCATTTTGTTTTTTTTCTTTGCGCATATGAATTTGAGATAGATTTTGAGCAAAATTTGTTAGAGCAGCACACTCATGGCTCTTACCGTTTATGCGAGCAGTACGTCTCCATCATCAGAAGTTAAGATCTGAGAATGGTTTTATTAAATAATCGTTTAAATATTAGTTTTGCAACCTATTATTTCTTTGATTTGTCAAATATTGCGGTAAAAACGCGAAGATTTCTATTTTAGCAGTTTGATTTTTCATTATTAAAGTGGTCATAAAATTTTATCCGGACCGATTCGATCCAAATGGTTTTCAGTTTAGTCATCAGTGTAAGACCACTCATCGATTTAGACATGAAATTTGCTGATAGTAAAAAGAGTAAATCGTTTTTCAAAAGTCCTGACTTTGAGCGTCCATAGAACCTTATCCGGACCGATTTGAGCAAAATGCAATATAGACTATCCGTCAGTAGGAGAGCCCAAAGCGATTAAGATATAAAATTTGCTTATAGTAAAAAGAGTAAATCGAACTTCAAAAACCCCGACTTTGAGCATCCATAGAACTTTTACCGGACCGATTTAGTCAAAGTGACCAATAGTTTCGGCATCAGTAGAAGAGCCCCAAGTGATCTAGATAAGTAATTTGCTGATAGTAAAAAAAAAGTAAATCTTTTTTCAAAAGTCCCGACTGAGCGTCCATAGAATCTTATCCGGACCGATTTGAGCAAAATGCAATATAGACTATTTGTCAGCAGGAGAGCCCCAAGTCATTTAGATATAAAATTTGGTGATAATACCAACCATTAAATCCAGGACTGGTAATAGTCACCAATGTGAAATCAACTATTTTGTTTTTTTTTTCTTTGTTCATATGAATTTGACTAAGATTTTGAGCAAAATTTGTTAGAGCAGCACACCAATGGCTCTTACCGTTTATGCGAGCAGTACGTCCCCATCATCAGAAGTTAAGATCTTAGAATGGTTTTATTCATAAAATGGTTTAAATATTAGTTTTGCGACCTATTATTTCTTTGATTTATTGAAATATGCGGTAAGAACTTGTCGATTTCCACTTTGGTGGTTTAAGTTTTCATAACTAAAGTGGTTATAAAATTTTATCCGGACCGATTCTATCCAAATGGTTTTCGGTTAAGTCATTAGTTTAAGACCGCTCATCGATGTAGACATGAAATTTGCTGATAGTAAAAACAGTAAAACATTTTTCAAAAGTCCTGACTTTGAGCGTCAATAGAACCTTATCCGGACCGATTTGAGAAAAATGCAATATAGACTGTACGTCAGTAGAAGAGCCCCAAGCGATTGAAATATTAAATTTTCTGATAGTCCCAACATTCAAATCCAGGACTGGTAATAATCACTAATGTGAAATCAGCCATTTTGTTTTTTTTCTTTGCGCATTTGAATTTGACATAGATTTTGAGCAAAATTTGTTAGAGCAGCACACTCATGGCTCTTACCGTTTATGCGAGCAGTACGTCTCCATCATCAGAAGTTAAGATCTGAGAATGGTTTTATTAAAAAAATCGTATAAATATTAGTTTTGCAACCTATTATTTCTTTGATTTGTCAAATATTGCGGTAAGAACGCGAAGATTTCTATTTTAGCAGTTTGATTTTTCATTATTAAAGTGGTCATAAAATTTTATCCGGACCGATTCGATCCAAATGGTTTTCAGTTTAGTCATCAGTGTAAGACCACTCATCGATGTAGACATGAAATTTGCTGATAGTAAAAAGAGTAAATCGTTTTTAAAAGTCCCGACTTTGAGCGTCCATAGAACCTTATCCGGACCGATTTGAGCAAAATGCAATATAGACTATCCGTCAGTAGGAGAGCCCCAAGCGATTAAGATATAAAATTTGCTGATAGTAAAAAGAGTAAATCGAACTTCAAAAATCCCGACTTTGAGCATCCATAGAACTTATACCGGACCGATTTGAGCAAAATGCAATATAGACTATACGTCAGTAGAAGAGCCCCAAGCGATTGAAATATTAAATTTTCTGATAGTTCCAACATTCAAATCCAGGACTGGTAATAGTCACTAATGTGAAATCAGCCATTTTGTTTTTTTTCTTTGCGCATATGAATTTGACATAGATTTTGAGCAAAATTTGTTAGAGCAGCACACTCATGGCTCTTACCGTTTATGCGAGCAGTACGTCTCCATCATCAGAAGTTAAGATCTGAGAATGGTTTTATTAAATAATCGTTTAAATATTAGTTTTGCAACCTATTATTTCTTTGATTTGTCAAATATTGCGGTAAGAACGCGAAGATTTCTATTTTAGCAGTTTGATTTTTCATTATTAAAGTGGTCATAAAATTTTATCCGGACCGATTCGATCCAAATGGTTTTCAGTTTAGTCATCAGTGTAAGACCGCTCATCGATGTAGACATGAAATTTGCTGATAGTAAAAAGAGTAAATCGTTTTTCAAAAGTCCCGACTTTGAGCGTCCATAGAACCTTATCCGGACCGATTTGAGCAAAATGCAATATAGACTATCCGTCAGTAGGAGAGCCCCAAGCGATTAAGATATAAAATTTGCTGATAGTAAAAAGAGTAAATCGAACTTCAAAAATCCCGACTTTGAGCATCCATAGAACTTATACCGGACCGATTTGGTCAAAATGACCAATAGTCTCGGCGTCAGCAGAAGAGCCCCAAGCGATCTAGATAGGTAATTTGCTGATAGTCGAAAGAGTAAAATGATGGACATGGGCTTGAGAACTATTAGCAAAACTAACTTTTTACCCGACTGCCCCAAAACAGGAGGGTTATGTTTTTCGAGTTTATGTATGTAAGTATGAAATTATGTACCTATTCTCACGAGATTTTGTAACAATTTATTTGTAAAGACTGGCGACAAGAGCACATGAGACTCGGAATATAAACCACTTGAAGAAAAAACTGGTCAAGTGCGAGTCAGACTCCCGTGCCGAGGGTTCCAATATACCTATAGTATTTTTGGATTTTTAGGACCGCTAAACTAAATTTATTTGTAAAGGTTTTTTGCTGATTTCTAAAAAAACTGTACAATTTAGAAAGATCGTTTTATTTTGGCTGTAATATATACATAAACTTCTAAGATTTTAATTAATTCAGATTTTTCCATCCACAAACTTCGGAGAATGGTATTTTTATTTTTTATTTACATTTTTCATCATACCTTGAAAACTAAGAGTTGTAAAAAAATACAAAAATATATTTTAGACATTTCCCCCCCCTTTACATTAATAATCACATATTGTATTTTATTGTTTCATGTGTAATTAAGTTGGGCTACCATATTCTAATACTATTCCAAATTTCAAGTCGATAGCATACGTGGTTGCTGAGATATACAGGTGTGACAGACAGACAGACGTACAAAGTCGCACCATAAGAGTTCCTTTTTTTACCATTTTGGTATCGGAATCCTAAAAAGACCGTTCCCTAGCAATAGGATAACCATAATTAGTAACAAGAATTTATTGATTATTGGTAGACACATAGCTGAATATGATGTTTACGATTAATAAGAAAAAGCTGCTGTGAAATTGTTAAAGAGACCAAAAATCTAGAACCTCGCTTTTATTTATATCCACTATGTGAATGTGTGAAAGAGAAACACACTTAAAATCGCATGTATTTCGTGTTCGAATAACCCCAATACGTTCAAGTCGTGACTTGAGTGACTCGTCTAGTACGTATTAAGCTCTGATTTCAAACATTTAAGTTCTAATTAATTTATTAAAGGATTAAACACATGATTACAATTTGAACATAAAAAAGTCATACAGATAAAAATCTTTAGTCTAGTACCCCGTCCCTGTTCGCACCTGGTCCAAACGTACCCATGACGCTGGCCGCGTTACCGCGTTGAATGGCCAGCGACAACTGTTGGACCAGGAACGAGCCGGCACGGGGGTCATTACCGCGCTCCCTCAAGCGCCTTCCAATTTCGCTCACAAAACGCTTCCCTGCTATGCCCCACACCCCCGAGGTCTCAACTGCGAAAGGTACAAAATCATAGCACACTAGCAAGTCCGAATATTTATTTAATTTTTGATTAGCCAACCACTCGGCGGCCGCGCCAGCAGAACGTGAGGTCCGGGGCAGGTGGCTAGCCGCGTAGGTGCAGGCACAGGTGGCATCCCACAAGAGGCATCGGCCTTTTGCCCAGGGAATCAAAGTCAGGCCGTCTGGCCTTTTGCCATCAGATCGACACAGCCCAGGTGGCTCCAGGACACAAGGGATGTCGGCAGACACTAAAGCACGACGAATAATTTCGTTGAGTGCGTGGTGTCGTGGATGTCTGCCAGCACACAGTCTGCAGCTAAGGCCATGACGGCCGCTACTGTCAACCCACGCCCCACACCTGCAAGCGTGAGGCTCGCACACCTTGCACCCAAGCCTAAGAGCCACTGCAACACGAAGTGAATTGTTATCAAGAAGAGTGCCCACGTGGGGTGATGGCAGGGCGTGAAGCCAGGCACCAGACTCACGGCATGACATAGCCTTAAGTCGAGCCACGTCCACCCCAGTAGACGACTCTATAAGATGGTCGATGACAGACTTGGCCCATTGATCATCCCACAGACTTTGCATTTCAGGCCTGCCTGGAGGTGGGTTATTAGGGCAGGCAGCAGTCCAGGAGGGCGATCGTGGTAATTTCAACGATATTACCAAAACAAAAACGTTTGCCTAAAACACTTAGTTAAGACTTAACATTACTTTTGAGGCAAACGTTTTTGTTTCGGTAATGTCGTTGAAATTACCACGATCGCCCCCCAGGCCGTTAAAGCCTCATCTGCAAAAGGGATGACGAAACTGTTACCTTCATAAGAAAGGATCCGAGTAACAAGTTGCGATACCCCACTCGCAGAGGCCAAGAAAGCCGACAGCCCGGTGTCCTGCACCCGCCTTACGCCCAACCCCCCATGACGAACCGGCAAACTCGCCTGCCGCCACTCCCTCTCATTCAGGCTGACGTTTAGGACTTCCTCTAAGGAGCTCCTAAGAACCTCATCCAAATCAGCAACATCTTGCGGAAATATCCATGTTGGACAGGTTCTGATGGTGTAAATCAGTTTGGGCAAGGAGAGGCAGTTCCTGAGTAAGGTAAGGCCGACGTGGGCTGACAAGTGCTTCAAATTTTCATGCGCCTTGTAAAACAACGTCTTTTTTTCTTGAAGAAAATCCGGGAGACCCTCAGGAAATATTGGAGAGCCCAGCAGAGCGAAGTTATCCTTGTTTAAAATTTTTAATCCCGGAATCAAAACTTCTATCTTCGCACAACTAGCAAGGGCATCTACCCCACAAGGAAAAACCTCGCATTTGCTGGCGTTCACCACCAGGCCCATTTCTTCCAAACTGGGGAAAAGGTTTTCCACGTCCTCAGCGACTTCCTCAGCCGTACCGCCAATTGTACCATCGTCCAGGTACCAAATGTTTAACGGAGACTTAAGGGCACCAATGGTTTTATGTATCGCCAGACTAAAAATCAGGGGACCCAGAGGATCACCTTGCTGGGCTCCTACCTGGGATAAGATCATTGAGTCGTCATAAAAGAGGTTGGTTGGTGCCGCGTAACACTGGTGTAGAAAAGGGTACAATGACGGTACCTGGGCCTTCGCTTCTGTTAGGATGGCATCTCTCTCCAAACTATTGAAGGCGTTCTTGACATCTAACTTTAGGATTACCTTATTAGAGTTATTCGCATCCATCGCAAAAGTCCGGGTGGCATGTATTGCCGCTTCGCACCCCAATGTTGTTCCGAAGCCCAACTGTTGTGGCTGGAGGTAAGAGGCCATCTGTCCCTTAAAAGCCCGACAACCGAGCTTCGCCACAAGGCGGCGAATGGTGTTACCTATGGCTATAGGACGTATTCCACCGTCTTTCTTGGAAAGAGCACATAAAGTAGCACCGTAGAGATTTAAGTAACATTTAAGTGGTAAGTATTTTTGTCTGACAACATTTTGGTGCTGTACACTATAAGTGTAACAAAATAGTAACCAAAGAACTAAAATCACAGAATAAGCAATCTCGCCATCTATTTAAAAATTTGTTCACGGGACACTTCACATCACATGGGAGGCTTTGCAAATTGGCATGCAAAATTTGCTGCCTACAGTACAGAAAAATAAATTTAAGAGTCAAGAATATCAGTGATGTTGGTTGAGGGTCTTGCGTAAATTTCTCCGTGCGGTAATGACAAAAAGTTTCGTCGGTTGTCTCGCCACTGCCAAAGCTCTTGGTGGGAATGTGTACTATCTTTATTACCTGACTATCGAAAGGAACCTTTTTTATACTGGATAGAATTGAAATATGTTTCTTTCCAGACTACTCAACTTGAGTAAACATTTATGTATCTAAGTTAATTAGTTTACCGGGAAAAGCTGGGTTATGTTTGCAGATGTATTATTTTGATATGCTATCAGAAGAGATTAATTAAGGGCCCGCCAAAGATCATACGGAATGAAGCAGTCTATCATTATTGTATCATACAGAGTAGTTGAAGGGACCGCTCTCTTGGGCATAGACGAGTTTCACACGTATATAGGCAACCATGTTAACTTGACCGATGCGTAAAGTCACCGCTTACTATAGAAGTTTCAGAGAATGAGAACTACGGGAGGTCTGTTTACGATGGTCAAGCTGTAGACCCGATAGTTGTTGTAAACCAGTGAGCCTTTGCAGATCCTTTCGGCCCCTCGAGGGCCAGACCGCCGTCAACATAAACAAAATGGTGTTATTGCTTGTATCTTATCTCGGGAAAAAAATATTAGGCATCGCGTTCGAGAACGTAGTATTCATTTTGAAAGCATTAGGTTTTTGTATTTACGTGTGGACGGGTGTTCTCACAGATTTAGGGCAAGGGTCGTTGTTACCCGTTTTGTAATAGAAAAAGAAAAGATTTTCCAACCGTATGAAATGTTTCTCTTTTGTTCTTTGTGTAGTAGCGTAAAGAAAAAAACTCAATCATTTTGTCCTCTTAGGTCATTAATTACCTGCCTATATGCACTGATTATATGATATTTACTACTTGCTATTGGTGGAAAAAATATGTCTTGAAATTATAAGTCCCCTAATATAAAACGAGCAATATTTTTATGTATTCGTAACAGGTTTCTCAATAAGAGCTCTTACGAATTCGGTGAAATTTACTTTCCAGGGGTTTTCGGGGGCAAAAATTTTAGGAGCTAGGTCATATTTTTGGGAAAATCGTTTCTTTTTTATATCTTGAAATAGCGCGATTCAGGAATGCTATAGTGCCATCTGTTGGTTGACCTTGCGGTTAAGATTATACAGCGCAAAGCTCGCTTGCCTAGGTACTATTATGTGTTTTGTGATTTTACAAAATGCGCAGTAGATCAAGTACCAAAAGAAAAAGTACAAGTAGAAAGAAAATCATTTCAATGCAAAACCATAAAAAAAGTTATTTAGAGAAAAGGCATGAATAATATTTGACGCTAAATATTTAGGCAAAAGGTAACTGGCATACATTTTTCCGACACAGTAGGAAGTAGGTTCTTATCTCATTAATATGAATCATGGTCTTTTGCGCCTCGTGCCATCTATATTTAACTTACCGTCAGGCCCTGAATTCTTGTTTTATTCTCATAACCGTACAGTGTTAAAATAGTATAGCAACAAATGTTGAAAAATTCTCACAGAATCCTTTAAACTCTTTAGATTAAAGAAAAACTTAGATTTCTTAAAACTGCAAACATTTGGAATTAGGACTCCCATAAACTAGCTCTAACTAAACTAATCAAAAATTTCTTTGGTATTGTAAGTTTTTACGATATTGAGCAGGACAGTTAGTAATTATTATTCTCTAGCTCCGAAGGAAAATGTAAAAGTAGTTAGTCTAGTTAAATACACATAAGTTTTACGAAATTTTCAGTATGAAAAGCTTTCAAAACTTCTTTAATAACCTTTGAAGTTTATAAGCTTAGGTATAGGCACTTCACAAATAGGCTTGCTCATTATTGGGCGATTACGGAGTCGAGTGTACGCACCATAATCCCGCGTGCCGGATATTACGAGGAGGTGCGATGCGTAAAGGAAATTGGCAATGTTACCCGAAAGGTCTACCCAGTCTACCTTTGTCGTCATCGGGAAAAAACAACGCGTCTGCCCAAGCTTCTCGCGGAAATGACTCCAATTTGTGGCGAGGATTAGTCGCTCGAGACGCAAAAGAAATTGGCTGGTATTTTTTGTAACAGTAGTGACGGTTTACTACAAATAAAACAAAAGGAAAAGCAATGATCGTCAATATTTTATTCAAAGTAAACCGCTGAATAAAACAAGTAAGTTACACAGAAAAAAATAAGTAATAATAAATAATTTCACAAGTAGGTATTAAAAACATGATATTTTCTATCATTATATCAGCACAAAGACAAGCAGAGCAGACTGGAATCTTCCGGCAAACTTGGCTGAAGTGCTGATATTGCCTACGATTACGCAGGGCAATTTAATAATACTTATACTAAACTCACAGTTATTCTGGTTCAAATTTGGGACAGGAAGAGGAGTTTTCAAATTTCGTTGGCACGTGTTGCAATGTCTTTCACACAAACTACAATTTTACACAAACCAATGGGGCCAACAAAATAAAGGATGCCGCCCAGGTATAAACACTGGGTAAATTACAAACAAATATACAGAAATTGATTATTCATCAAAATTCTGATCAGGAGCCAAAGTTCACATTTTACAATTTTATCACAAATTAGCTGCAGCTCTCAAAAGTAACCCGGACCCCTTCGGGTGGCCTTTTAAGTTCAAATTTTTAAGAAATCACTACCACCGCCTCATAAGTCCGAGTGAAGACTCTTTGGTCGTTGCTACTGGAATAGAGCATCAGCTAAGTATTGTAGATAGTAATAAGTGGTTGGTAGGACACTGATGAATCTGGTCTCCGTGCCCATTAGGGATGTTCGAACGGACACACTGGTCCTGTCCGTGATTTGTGCGGGAAAGATGTCATCTAGTCCATAGTGAGATGGTCGAAAGGGTACTTGATTTCTGAATTCAGAGTAATTTTACAATGAGTGGTTTCGGTTTTGTGTGTGATGGTGATTCTGATCGTCAGGATGGGCGAGCGGATGGCTTGGTGATCTTGTTTTTATTTGTTTTAGGACATTGTTAATGGATCCGATTTACGCCCGAGGACGTGCGAACGTCAGTATGGCCGTGTCGGCAGATTACTACCAGCACCTCATCAGTCCGAGTGAAGACTCTTTGGTCGTTGCTACTGGAATAGAGCATCAGCTAAGTATTATAGACAGCTGTCGCTCTGATAAAGTGCCTATGTAAAGGAACACGTCACAACCGAGGTCACAACTAGCGATCTTGAAATTGTGAGGTTCCTGAATATACACGGCAAATTGTCTAGTCTAGTAGTAGTATATAATTGTAATATCATTGGTAGTAGCCTGTCTAGTTTCAGGGCAATCATTGATTATAAACATAACAGTGTAGAACTAGTTAAGTTAACCAATCAAAAGCAGGTACCTCAAATGACTGTGATCAACGTTACTTGGTTCCTGTAAAATTATACTTGAACCCACTATATCCTGGATGATTCTGAAAGTATCGGCCTTCCTGAGCCGATAAATACGAGTCAACCACAACTCAGCTGTCGATAGTTCAAATGTCAAGGCAAAGGGTTGCCAGCCAAAAAAAAATATAGTTATGTGCAAAATCGAACAATCGTCTTTTGATTTTTTGTTGTAGAAAATATGTTGAAACAAATGTCATAAATATATTAATTTCTTAGATAATCAAAAAAATTCAGAAAAGTAAATTAAAAACTTAATATAAAACAGTCCTTAATTGAGACACCTACTTGTACGAAATTAACAGGCTTTTCCACTGTTTGGAACTCGTTTCGCGTGACGACGGCATAGGACGCGTTTGGAAGGTCGTTCTTGTGTAGAAATCCGATTATAACAATATTGTTTTCGGAGAAACGCGAAAAGATGGCTGATGAAAACAAGCGCTGTCTCATTATCTGTATATAATAAATTATAAATAAATATAGAGACAAAAGAATATTGTAGTCAAGGATTAGAGACAAAATAGTAATAACTGCGGAGAGTAACAAAGAAAACCACATAGCTATCGAATGAATAAATTTTTAGGGTTCCGTATCCAAAAGATGCCAACAAGACCCTATTAGTAAGCCTATGTCATCTGTCTGTCGGATCTTTATTGGTGTTACTTATTCATAGACATTTTGCTGGCGCAGTAATACTGTGTTAGCAAAATGTCTATGAATAAGATAAGTCATTTTATCACTAACTTTAGCCCAGTTTCTTTGACCGTGATAGTAAAAACGGCATTCAGAGTGTCAGGTGTATGGGTTTTTGGTTTTGCGTGCGGGGTTCTGGCCCAGTGCCAGCGAAACGAATGACAAACTGTATTGCTGTAGCTTTTGAACGGTAATAATTAGCTGGTTGAAATATGTGTTATTAGAGCTGAGTGCACATGGCTAAACGGTGACACATTTCCATAAAATTCTGTACAAATACAGTGTAACAGTATAACAAACTGTATATAGACTGGTCGAAATCCAATTGGACTCATAGAAATTGGGACAGTAGTTTTGAACACACTACTAAAAATTCGTTTACCAAAATAGTACGGAACCCGCGTTGTACGAGTCCGACACGCAGTTGGCTAGTTTTTTATTAATGGTAATCCAGATGCACCGCAGGATATCACCCACACTTGGTTGAAATATCAACATTCACAAAAAGCGCTTTGAAACATCTTTTATAATGCGCACGGCTAACGAGCGGATTTCTCTGCCTAGTCTTGAGTAAATAGGCTTCTTCTGGGCAAGCTTATTCCATCTTCAACCTCATATCTATCCTCAAGGATAAATCAGGAAAAAAAGTAAACCCATTGATAGTAAAAAAAAGCCCATCACTTTGATATTGATCAAAATTTTACTGTACACTGGAACAAGTAGTTTTAGTATACCAGAAGCTGCGAGTAGTAGCCAATTTGAAAATTTTCGGGTCTATTAAATGTTCAAACTCAAAATCTGGCTCAATGCATATAAACGATCCAGAGATGTCACGTTAGAATACAAAAGGTATTTAGTCTCTGCTGGGTTTTAAGCTTTAAAAATCACCATTAAATCAAAACACCTTACTTGAATCATAATACACACATGACAAAACTTTAATGAAACTAACATGGAAATTTGACGCTGCAAAAATTACCAAATATTTTGCGTACTTTTTTAAATAACACTGGTAAAAAGCCAAAGTTAATGGTAATGAAACTGAACAACTTTCCCTGAGAAGCATAGGGCTAAATATATAAAAAAAATCATCTCCCATAAAAAATGCGCAATCAACTGGTGCAGTTTCAATAGAAAGTATTTTTTTTCGTATTTCGACCTATGTTCCACAGTTGTTCAGTTTCGTGGTCTGAATTTCTGAATGCACAGTTCCAAGGATCACCGTGTTTACCGTAACACCCTGTAGAATGCCTTTAAATACATTACAAAGAAAAAAATCTAAATTACATACACATGGTTTCTCAATTTCCCTGAGATATTTCCTAATAACCAAATAATGCAAAATAAAATGCTTGACACGTATCTGTCTGTCTTGAAAATTGTATCGAGTTAGGTCACATGGCTTAATATTATGCAACTTCAAACGTGTACTAGTACTAAGAAGCTCTACAGTCAGCAAACGTGACTCCTGACTTGCTGAAAATAGCGAGAAGTGGGACTCTTTGAAATAAAATAAAAGTGGCAAGCGTCAGGGTTTCAAAAATTGACTGTTTCATAAATCTGCGTAACATTCTCCTGTTATAGTTGAAAGGTGATCTTTTTCAATAGGCAATTTTCCCTGACGTCGTCAACTTTGTTTTTATAGGTGGTAAACGTCGCACAAAATAACTTTGGCCATGTCATTGATGCGCAGAAGTCAAAATTTACTTATTTTCTTATGACTTAACTTCTGCGCATCAACTGACACACATCTACATGATCACTGTTGGCTATTTCTTGTTTTAAGGCTTAGTTTAATAAATGTAATTATTTTTAGCAGAAAATACATTAGGTACATACATTAATTGATAGAAGCAATCAAACTAACTTACAGTGCGACGCGGGTATTTTGGAAGCAGAATGAGGTTGTCAGGAGGGCGCTGCTGTCATATATTTTTTGTATATTTTTCTCGTGAAATGTCAAAATTTCTTTGCATTTATATTAGTCCTAAATGCAAATGCTTATCAGGAAGCTCAAAGTCACCCAAAGGGCTATGGAAAGGGCTACGCTCGGAGTCTCTCTGCGCGATCGAATGAGAAATGAGGAGATCCGCAGAAGGACTAAAGTAGCTGACATAGCCCTGAGAATCGCTGAACTAAAATGGCAGTGGGCAGGGCACATAGCAAGAAGAACCGATGGCCGATGGGGCATAAGAGTTCTAGAGTGGCGACCACGTACCGGAAGACGAAGCGCTGGCAGGCCCCCCACAAGGTGGCCCGACGATCTGGTCAAGGTCGCGTTAGCGTAATATTATATATTCTTTGGTCGCGGGAAGCCGCTGGATGCGAGCAGCGCAGGACCGGTCGTCATGGAGATCTTTAGGGGAAGCCTATGTCCAGCAGTGGACGTCTTTCGGCTGATATGATGATATTAGTTCCGATTTTATCCACCTGCTAAAATAACTGTGTCGCACTATGATCATTTTCATTCTGGGTGACCGTTAAGTATCAGTGTTTCCATTTCTCATTTTCCATACGATTATTAGAAGGGCCATTCAGTTAGACGTTTAAAAAGTGCTGGAAAACATCCTTCTTCTTTACTCTCAGCGCTGTAAAAGAATCTCAACACAAAATAACTAATAAGGTTATATAAGTTGCTACGAAAAATACTTTGTAAAGGTTTAGGCTTGCGTTAAAATGCGATCAACTGCGATCACTTTATGGTGATCGGACTACCTGATTTAGTCACATTTAAATAATAAACAAAACTACTAAATACGCATCATCAAATCCTGTGGGTTGTAAAATTGATGACTAAAAACATACCCTGGTTTCACAGTCGTTGAGCTACCAAAGGCCTTTCAAAACTTCTGTAGATAGTAACTAGGACCAACGGCTAACCGTTGGCACGTCTAAACGTGCCTTCCAAAGCACGGAATAATAGAAATTTTCGGAGAATCAGGCGATTTATACTGCGATGTTCTAACGAAAGTATAATTCTTGAAATATAGTTCATACCATTTAATAAAAAAATGAGTTAATACGTTTCTTATAGCCTCCTGAGATCCAGCCTAACTGGCAGGGCAGTTGCATAATGAACCTTACAATCACACAATAGGACTTGTTTGCCCTAATTACCACAGGTATCATAGATGATCTGATCGGGGGTCTCAGGAGGATATGGGTGTAAGCGCTCATAAAGAAATATTTTCTGTTAAAAAAAAGTTCTGAAAATTGGGCTATGTGTCGTTTTTATTTCAATAGATATACGGGCTAGAGTAGCGATGAAAGTGTCAAGCTTAGGGCCCGTCCAAAACCTTTTTTTAACCGTAGGTACTCGCGCGTTGCCGAGATACTAGAGCTACATATATTGCGTCCAGAACATTGTCTTACGCGCGAGTATACGCGCGTAAAACGCTTGTAGAAACTGTTCTGGACGCAATATGTAGCTCTAGTATCTCGGCAACGCGCAAGTGCCTACGCGCGAGTCGACTCCCGAGTAAAAACTGTTCTTGACCATACATTTAATTTGATTTATGATTTAGTTCCCAACTCATAACAAATTTTACTAGATTGAAGGTCTAAATCATAGGTGATGTATTTTGTCGCTATTTCTTTTCGAAAATTAATTTCAATGCTAGTACATTCACCTATTTTAGTTCATAGAGTCATTTTTATAGCCGCAATGAAGTAAAAGAGGGTCGTAGAAACAATAACGGGCTTTCACTTAAATAAGTGAGTTGCGAGCTCGTTTAGGGAAGACGTTAGGTCACGTAATTAAGTGCATTTATCCTACACACTTCACTTGGTTTATGGCACGAGTAGTCGAGTAAGTCTATTCATAGCTTTACCCAGGCTTTACCTCTACAAAAATAATACTGTATAAGGTAACAAAAAGGGTTTATCAACCCTGAAGGATACAAATAAGCCCTTTAAACTAAATAACTTTTTTTAAGAAATATAGGTCCATATACGAAAATATTTTGGGCTCCTATACAAATTGCGCTATCCGCTGATGCAGTTACAATGAAGTTAAAAAAACCGGCCAAGTGCGAGATGGACTCGCGCACCGAGGGTTCCGTACCACCACATAATCATAATTGTATTAGGTAAAGTTTCAGTAAGTTAATGTGCTAGATTTTTTGAGTCTGACACGCGCTTGACCAAATTTTATTATGTGTTGTTATTTTATAGCTTATGCACTATAAACATACCAATTTTCAAGTTTGTAAGTGTTCCCGTTTTTAAAATAGAACTAAAACGAAAATCGCCTCCGCGACCATAACTTGACCACTCTCTTATATGAAAGTTCTTGAAACGGGAGCTCACCACAATTGGTTATCATTAGTTGTGAGAAAAGTTGTAATATTTAATGATTTCAGACTTTTCCCATTATTTGTACTGTGAGACCTAGCTTCATGCCAAATTTCATAATTTTAGGTCAACGGGAAGTACCCTGTAGGTTTTGCATTTTTGAATAAATGTATGGAGATGAGGACATAAAATGCCATATCTTTTGATTGCGTCGTTGTAAAAAATTGAAATTTTCAGATCTTGTGTGGTTCATAGATCCTAATATATGGTATTAATTTCAACCTGATACCTCTACCCGTTCGAGAGATAAAGGGTCTTGACAGACAGACAGACGGACAACAAAGTGATCCTATAAGGGTTCCGTTTTTTTCTTTTGAGGTACGGAACCCTAAAAAGTACTTCGATCTGAGTTTCATAGTAAAAGTTGTTCAGTTTCATATTTAAATTCAGTTTCAATTTCAATTCAATGCTTAAGGACTGAAAATATTGTAAATAATAAATCTTGCATCATATAACGGGTGTAAGGAACAGGTTGGAAAATACTGAAAGGGCATGATCAGTCGCAACTGAACAACTTTCAGTAAATAAAGCTTTCCAAAAATTAAAAAAAAAATTGGCCCCTCCATACAAAATTGCAAACTTGATTGGACAGTTTGTATGGACAACGAAACTGAACAACTATCCCAAAGAAACATTTATGTTGGGAAATGAAAAAAAATTTTGACCTCTTCATACAAATTGCCCACTCTGGTCGAACAGTTTGTATGGAGAGGTCAATTTTTTTCTTGATATGTTTCATTGAGAAAGTTGTTCAGTTTTGTTGACTAAGCACGCCCTTTCCGTTTCCGCCGTCCCTTACACACTGTATAAAGTCTAACTGAAATAGTAAACATAATTTTACCACGTTACTTACTTTGAAACTGAACATTTTACGTTTAACTAAACAAATTTTGGAAATTATTTAAAAAAAAATTGTTCTCTACACAAATTGACAGGATTAGATATTTTGTATATTTTTATCCTCAGACTCAATTTTTATTATTTTCATTTCCAAAAGTTGTAGAACATAAGTTGTTCAGTTATAAGGGTGGTACCACCCAAGATGTTATACGTATTTAGAATAATACGTTATATATAGGGTCTTAATGAAATAGTGAACATAATTTGAGCACGTTACTTAGACCATGAAACTGAACAACTTTCCCTAAGGAACATAGGTCGAAATACGAAATTTTTTTTTTTATGTTCCATACAAAATGCGCTATCAGCTAATGCAGATTCTATGGGAGGTCGAAAAATGAAAATTGATTGACCTATGTTCCTAGCGGAAAGTGGTTCAGTTTCATGGTCTGAGTAACATACTAAAATTATGTTCAAAATATTAAATAAATAAAATATGAAATAAAAAAATATAAATAAGTATTATTAAATATTTCATTAGGACGCACAGAACAAACATACATGATCATCACACAAATGTTTGCCCTGGGCGAAGATCGAACGCGCAGCTTATGGCATAGAAGGCACGCTATACAATACTAGGTTATTTTTTTGGACCTGATTTGCGTATGCTCACGTTATTGCAGAGGTCAAAAGCAACAACTTTTGTTCTACGACTTTTTTAACAACGCACGAAAAATGTTCAACTTCCCATACAAAATGGGTTGGTCACGTGACCCCTTTAGTATGGGGAGTCGAAATTTGTTTGTGCTTTGTTGGAAAAGTCGTAGAACAAAAGTTGTTTCTTTTGACCTCTGTAGTAACGTGGGAATACGCAAAACAGGTCCAAAAAATAACCTAGTATAACCACGCCTACGAGCCAGTCGAAGTCAAATACATGTAAACACGTTGTATAGAGGCACGAGTAAATCTATTTATAGCTTTACCTCTACAAAATGTAATATTATGTTGTTTGCACTCCACATAAAGTACAAACTTTGAATATTACTTTTCTTTCAAATGAGTTGTAAGATCTCGTAAATTCATATTATATGTGCGCCCGCCATGTGTTCTATGCGCACTTACCGTTTTCAAGAATGCTGATACAATTAACTTTTTGAATCTTGAATACCAAATTTGCTTATGTCTAAATGCAAAAATTACAAACTTCCGTAGGTACAGACAATCCCCTGTTAAAAACCAATTTTTGTACGCCTCAATCTTCAATCTTGACGAATTTTTAACCGACTTCAAAAAAGGAGGAGGTTCTCTATTCGATCGTATTTTTTTTATTTTTTATGTATGTTGTTCCATAACTCCGACAATAGTGAACCGATTTGAATGATTCTTTTTTTATTCAATAGCGTTTAGCTTCGAGTTGGTCCCATATAAATTTGGTAGAGATCTGTTGATGGAAAATGAGATAAAAACGGTAACTCTTCAATACATAACGGCACACGAACAGTAGGGTAACATTGGGGGTTTTACATCACTGCGTGACGTAAAACCCACCGTTGTTACCCTACTACAATGTCTGACACCAATATTACTCGTAGTTATCACCACCGGTCTGTATTTTTTGTTTGACCTGTGTGAATAAAAAGATCCGCTCTGTCTCTCAGGCTCTGTCCAAGGTACGACGACCCCCCCCCCCCCCCCAAGGACAGTAAATAAAAATTAAATAGGGATACTTAAAGGAATACGAATATAAATACGAATAGGAATACAAATAGGGATACTAATAGGAATACGAATAAGAAAACGAATAGGGATACTAATAGAAATACGAATATAAATGCGAATAGGTATACAAATAGGGATACTAATAGGAATAAGAATACGAATAGGAATACTAATAGGAATACGAACAGGGATACTAATAGGAATAAGAATACGAATTTGAATTCGAATGGGAATAGGAATATTTATAGGAATACGAATAGAAATACGAACAGGAACATGAAAAGGATCACGAGTAAGAATACGAATAGAAATATGAATAGGAATACGAATAGGAATATGGAAAGGAATACGAATAAGAATAAAAATTCGAATAGGAACATAGGATTTTGTTGAAATAAGCAGTTTGTTCCTAAATAAAATTAAGTAGGCCCCAACTGTATCTAGATGATGGCACAATATCGGTCATATCTTGGTAATTAAATTTTTTAGCACAACCACCTCAGAAAAACGTTGGATAGCAAATGAAAATAATAAGTCCGTATTGCGGCGGCCCAGCTAAATTTCGGTCGAGCAGAAATTACGCGGCAGAAATTCGGCGACTGAAATTACGCTCGTGTGGCTTCACCCTAAGTCAAATCTATAACAGCAAAAAGTTTTCATGCTTTTCTAGTTTTCTTATTCTATGTAGCAAATATTTAATTTTAAAAAGAGCCAGGCTAAGAATATGGAAACTCCTTGCTGAAGCGAGGTCAGTCACGTATTGTTTTTTAAAGTGCGTATTTTAAGATTCCGTACCCGTATTACTAACCCCGTACTTGTATCGTGCTAGCTAAGAATGGTACCAACTCATCTCTACCCCTGGGTGCTATGGGTGTCGTAAAAGGCGACTAAGGGCATTTAACGGAGGATGGCAGCAGCGTCCTTTGGCTTAACGTCACCATATTGTGGTCAAAAACCAGCGCAGTCCCTGCCAGCGGCAACGCTAAAAAATAATATTATACTAGGTACGAATTTTTGCTCTAAAATTCTAGAAGGGAGCTTCCTGACCAGCAATTGATTTTTAACGCGATTTTATACTAATGATTATTAATTATAAGTCGTCTAAGCCTTAGTCCGTCCGACCTTAAAGTTGTTTATGAATTTTTTAAAGACATGCTCAGAATAATAATAGAGATAGACAGCATCGAGGCAGACCACGGCGCAGATGGTGCGATGAAGTTGGCGCTATCTGAAGAGACTGTCAACAAGAGGCTCTGAGTAGAGACCAGTTTAGGGAAAGGACTAGTGGGCACAGTGGGCTTTTGCTTATCAGTGAGTCAACCACGGCTAATAACATAAGAAGAAATAATAAGGGGCATTCCCATACAAAAATTTTGCGATTTTGGTTTAACTCTATAGTAAAGACGGTAGCACATTATAAGAGTTAAACTTGGTATACAGATTGTAACAAAACAGGTATATCAACCCTGAAGGATGTGAACCTCCTCATGAACCTGAACAACTTTACTTAAGGAACATGGGTCGAAATACGAAACAAAAATCCTAAATTCCTGTTGGTACTTGTCATATCAACGATTACCTTTTCCCAATTGGAAGCCAGCCGGGCGATCGAAATTTATTATCAGTAACATACAAGATTATAGCGTGTTACAAAATAAGGGTAACGTTTCTCAAGAAACACAGGATAAAAAACGATGTATTTTTACTTTTCATTAAAAATGCGCTATCAACTATACAGTATATTATGTCCAGTCAGGCAGATGGATTCTCTTGGTTGCTACCTATCAATGGGTAATTGGATAGGTCACAATGAACTTCAAAGATATCCCATAGGTACCTCCTCAATTGTATAGAGTGTGAAAAGCTCGAAAGGCTTAGTTGCATTACATCACGAAATTAAAGCTACGTTGGTCCTGTCTTGGAACCAGATGAATGACAATTAGTAGGTATAGTGCGTTTCTCGTGTTTTAAAAGTTTAAGCTGATTTTCCTAAAGAGGCGTGATGTTATGTATGTATTTTCCTAACTTTTATCTTAAATAATCAGGCTTACTCCATTTTACAATACCTGCGAGGTATGTAACTACTTACTTAACCAAAAATCTAAATAGTTTAAAACTTATTTGTATTACACCCATTACACTAAAACTTACTAAATAAAAATAATTTTAACAAAAAGTAAAACCTCCTCCAAAAAAAACCACTAAAAAGTATGAAATAAAATAAAATCATCAGTAACTAAAAAAGAAAATAACCAAGCCATCTCTCATTTTAATTAAATATTATAAAAAACTATTCTTTTTGGAGTCGGTGAATTTTCAAAAATCCTTTCCTAGTGCTTGATTGACCAGCCAAACGGAAAGGAATGTTTACCTACATCACATCTTAATAATAACGTGGGGGACAATTCACACAAACTCATCTGATTTCAAACTAGGCAAAGCCTGTAATATGGGTACCGGAGACAGATATACATACATAAATAGATAAATAACAACCAGACACAGAACAAACACTTGTGTTCATCAGAAAAACGTTTGCCCTGGGTGGGGATGGAATCCGCGGCCCACGGCGTAGAAGACCAACCACGCTAACAAGCGAATAACTCATTGCTATGCTTCTGATACAATCAATTACTCATACAGCGATAGAGTTTCATATTTTGCAAAGAAATTATGGTAATAAATGTTCCTGAGAAACCTCTCCTACCATTATTTTTAAATTTTTCTACCAATACAGGATTAAACATACCTTAACATGTATGACGTGATTAAAAATACTTCGCTTAATATCCAATCACATAGTGTACACTAACACGATAAACATAACTATAACAAATAAGGCGTAGCAAAGGAACCGATCGGTCAAATTAATCTCGTGGCTTCGAGTTCCCAACTGCCGATAATACGCGCTATCACACACTATTAACTAATTGGCGTTAGTGCTGACGATAACTTGTTAACATTTTATCAGACGTTGGAAAAACACAATGAAATTAATACACAAAAACGATATGAACGAACATAGACAAATCTTGTATAATGCGCAAAGGTCAGTTGATACAAATGATGGAATTGACCTCAGTGACCGCCAATTACAATTTGTGCCACCTTTTTGTCAATGTGAAATATAAAGAACTGGATATACAACGTGTTAATGGAATAAGCGAAACCCTCATACACCCCAACTGATTTTTAATAAAATATATCCATTCACGTAAAAAAATCTTAAAAAATATTTTTATTTAGATATTGTTATTTTAAAGTTTCATCATTATTCTACTTTCATCGCTGTTCTTGTCCGCGCTCACCGCGCACGCCACGACCACTTTCCCCGCCGCCGCCAGCGCGCGTATCCACAGAAATGATAACAATAGAAGCGGCAAAAAAAAAAAAATTACCCCTATTAATAAACCCGTGAAATTGATTCTACTCTCGATTCTGAACAAACTATTTTCGTTTATTCCGTTAACAAGTTGTAGAAGTAGGTAGGTAACAAATGTGTTTTTCTATTGTTAAGTAGTACGTACCTATTTAATTGATCTAATAGAGAGAAAACTCTAATAAAGGGTGTAAAGGACGGTGTACCGAAAACTGAAAGGGCTTGCTCAGTCAACGAAACTGAACAACTTTCCCAAAGAACAATATGTTGGGAAATGAAAAAAAAATTTGACCTCTCCATACAAACTGTTCGGCCAGAGTGGGCAATTTGTATGAATAGGTCATTTTTTTTTTCATCCCAAAAATTTTTCTTTGGGAGAGTTGTTCAGTTTCGATGACTGAGCTGTATAGTTACGGAAAACTACAAACTTGTATCCGACAGTCCACCCCTCAAGGAAAGATTTTTTTAAATATCCTTCTCAAGTGTTCACTCAACTACGTTGTTATAATGCAGTAAATTCATTTTTCATTTTAATGCAGTAAATTCATTGCAGTAAATTCATTCATAAAATTGCTATAAAGAATTACAGTGCATATTTATTTTTACTTTCGAGCGGAGCGAGAAAGGTAATGTATTTGTGAAAAAAAAACTTTTTCAAATTTTCTCAAAAATGTGTTCTATATCACTTATACATCATAAAAAACAAGTCTCCCAAAAATGTCCGTCCGTCGGTTGGTCGGTCGGTCGGTCCGTCTCGGTCGGTCTGTCCGTCGGTCGGTCTGTCTGTCACGCTTTGGCCTAGCGGCTAAACGAATACTAACGAATACGAATACACCATATTTTGAATTTAGGAGTTTTATGCAAATCCATCGAAGGGTTCTGAGTGGTTTCCTTCTGGCTCTCATTTTGAGGGTAGCTGACATACATCGAAAATAAAAAATTGAAATTTTCTCAAAAACGTCTCATAGAATCTTGATGAAACTTTGCATGACCAAGCATCTCCATGTAAGATATCATGCACCAGTATCAATTGATCTGTGTAATTTCATATAAGGGGTGTTCCTGTACCACCAAAACGTAAATATGTCATTTACCTAAAATTGGTTCCATTGAGTTTATTAAAATTCTCTATAATATTAATCCTGGATTGGTTGTCTACCTGACTGGATATTATTTATGATTTTTTTCAATAAAATTTAGTACGCGGTGTACCAAAAACTGAAAGGGCTTTCTCAGTAGACCAAACTGAACAATTATCCATAAGGAACATGTGTAGGGAAATTAAAAAAATGTGCATGCAAGTATCCTACGGTAGTATCCATTGATCTGTGAAAATTCATATAAAGAGTGTTCCAGTACTACCAAAAGTTAAACATGTGATTTACTCGAAATCGTTTGAAGTTTGTTTGTTTTAATGTTTGACAATTTGATTTCTGAATTGATCTGTATATTTCATTCGAACATTTTTATGGAAAAACGTAAATAAAAGTTTGTATTTCCATACTATGTGTATGGCATTACAAATTTAAGTTTGCGGTTGATAGTTTTTCTTGAGTATTGCGAGAAAGTAAGTGCAGTGCTGCTGTACTATTTATTTAATTTTACATCTTGACCTCCCGATTTTGGGCCGAGCGTTGTCTATAAATGAGTAAATGTACTTGTCTATAAGTAGGTACAAACATAATCTTGTAAGTACTAGTATATACGTGGTGGGTACTATGGGCAGTCCATGTCACGTTACATAAAATTTACATCTACAATGCAGCTACCTACTGGGCGTTGGTTATACGCTCGAGAAGCGTGCGTGTCTTATCGCTGTACGAACTCCTGGCGTCATTTACCGGCGGCTGGGAAATGACAAACCGTCTCTCATCTACAGAGTGGCGGCATAAAAGAACCCTCCCCTTAACAACTAGGGGCTGGAAAACACGCGGAGCGTTGACGGTGTTTGAATTGATTGCACGTACTTAGCTTCACGCGCTAAAGTTTAATTAAATATTCTAAAATGGACTATGGTGAAACAAGCTCGTGCAATACCCTCTTGTGGAGTAAAATATGTTGTTGGGGATGGGGGACGAGATTATCAGACGATAGCGGGGCTCGCTGTGTAGCACAGAAAGACGCGTTGTCCTCAACTAGACTGGCGCGGCATCACTTTTCCGTAAGTAGGTTTCCTCATCTCTATCAATGCATGTCAGCCAGATGAACCTAAAGCCTTCCATTTTCCGTGATATTAGGCAAACAAGAAATATTTTTCTTACACTAGTTCTTTCTCAATTTAGGTTTTCTGATGCTGAACTAACACATCTGTTTTCAAACTGAAATATGCCAAACAATAAACAAAGTAGCCTACCAACAAAGCCATACCCGCTTGGGTTTAAGTAGATCCCTTTAATTATGGAAGCCGCAGCTGTCCCTAGCTCAGAGGCAGCCTTTGAAATGTGAATTACTTAAAAAATACGGCTTTAAAAGGCTATAAATCGTCAGGCCATCAATTTGCATGCTAATATAGCGACGGGGGACTGCGACAAGATTGGGACAAGTGAGTGACAAGGGAAACTCTTGTAGTCTCCCCACAGACTAAAAACCTAAAAGCTTTTCCGGCAAAGCAATAAAACAAAAAACTTGTAAAATAAAAATAGTTTAAACAAAAACTACATACCTCCTTCAAAGTTTTGCTAGGTGTCTATTAGCACTAAAAAGTATAAAATAACCATAGCAGTTAACAATCAGTAACTAAGTGGAGTAATAGAAAATAACCAAGACTTTTTTTTATTTCAATTATAAATTTATAGGTACATTACAACAGTACATTTTGAAATCGGTGCCAGCCAAGAAGTCGCATTGCTGGTAACAGAATCTGATCTAGTGTCTTATTACAGAAGAAGTTGAACTGCTTTTTTATTTACTTTCGAGGGGATTCTATATTAAATTGTCAATGTTTAAGATTTGATGAAAAGTAGGCACGAGATGGAAAATGAAAACTTGTCGTAATTTGGTAACGTCTCATGAAGCGTGAGTTAGCTGTCATCCGTTTATCCCTCCGCGTCCGGATCGGGTCCGGTCCGGACCGTCCGCACTTGATAATTACATTCATTTTGCGTGCCGTCCAGATGCGTGACTTGGACCAGCACTACCCGTACGGACCGTCCGTATCCGGACGAACGTGTGTTGTTTTTTTACTCTAGCGCAGGTTACACGCATGCGTGTGTACAGCCAAGTACATAAGTAAAGAGGCTTATAAATATTTTTATTATAACAGTTTCTGTATTCGGATTTTTCTATAAAGTAGTAAATCGTAAATTTCTATTCGTATTCCGCTAAATTTTGATAGATTCTTCTTAATAGCTCGTCATAACAACGAATGGACATTCGGAAGTTGGTAATGCTTAAACTTGCGAACATTTCCTCTCAGTATTTGATAATATACATGAAACATTTCAGTAAATAATCTGGTTTCAATATAGGGGTCAACCCTGAATTGCTTTTTATTTTTATTTATCTTGAAAATAAGATACGCTATAATAACTTTTTTAGCGATTGAGCGGAACAAAGGCTCCAAAGTGTTCGCAAGAGATTTGTCTATTGGACAGAGCCAGTTGACGAGGCTGAAGACCGAGGATGGCAGAACCGTATCGTCCAAGCCTGAGCTACTGAGGGAAGTCGAGAAGTTCTATGGGCAGTTATACACATCAACCGGCCCACCCGTTAGCAGTCTGGCCAACGATCCAAGAGCTAGACTTACCCGACACCATACCGAAGATATCCCGGACGTCAGCTTGTACGAGATTAGAATGGCTCTCAGACAGCTTAGAAACAACAAGGCACCCGGGCACGATGGAATTACGGCTGAGCTTCTGAAAGCAGGCGGAAGGCCAGTGCTTAAAGCTCTTCAGAAGCTGTTTAATTCTGTCATACTCGAAGGGAAAACGCCACAGGCATGGCACAGAAGTGTGGTGGTACTCTTCTTCAAAAAGGGTGATAAGACCCTGCTGAAGAATTACAGACCCATCTCACTTCTGAGCCATGTCTATAAGCTGTTCTCGAGAGTCATTACGAACCGTCTCGCGCGCAGGCTCGACGACTTCCAGCCTCCCGAACAAGCCGGTTTTCGTAAAGGCTTCAGTACCATAGACCACATACATACGCTACGGCAAGTTATACAGAAGACCGAAGAGTATAACCAGCCACTTTGCCTAGCGTTTGTGGACTATGAGAAGGCCTTCGATTCGATCGAGACGTGGGCCGTGCTACGATCTCTCCAGAGGTGCCAAGTCGACTATCGGTACATTGAAGTGTTGAAGGACCTGTACAAAAACGCCACTATGTCAGTTCGTCTTCAGGACCAGGACTCGAAGCCTATCCAATTGCAGCGAGGAGTGAGACAGGGAGACGTCATATCTCCTAAACTGTTCACCGCTGCATTGGAAGATGTCTTCAAACTCCTGGACTGGAAAGGACTTGGCATCAACATCAATGGCGAGTACATGACCCACCTTCGATTTGCCGACGATATTGTCGTAATGGCTGAGACCCTGGAAGATCTCGGCACGATGCTCAATAACCTCAGTAGAGTTTCACAACAAGTGGGTCTTAAAATGAACATGGATAAGACGAAAATTATGTCTAACGCCCTTGTTGTACCCACTCCACTCAAAGTTGGAGACTCTACGCTCGAAGTTGTTGATGAGTACGTATACCTGGGACAAACAGTCCAGCTGGGTAAATCCAACTTAGAGAAAGAGGTTACTCGTCGAATCCGACTCGGATGGGCAGCGTTCGGGAAGCTCCGCAATATCTTCACGTCCAAAATACCGCAGTGTCTCAAGACGAAAGTCTTTGACCAGTGTGTGTTGCCAGTGATGACATATGGCACCGAGACGTGGCCGCTCACGATGGGCCTTATCAGAAAGCTCAAAGTCACCCAAAGGGCGATGGAAAGGGCTATGCTCGGAGTCTCTCTGCGAGATCGAATCAGAAATGAGGAGATCCGCAGAAGAACTAAAGTAACTGACATAGCCCTGAGAATCGCTAAACTGAAGTGGCAGTGGGCAGGGCACATCGCAAGAAGAACCGATGGCCGATGGGGCGTGAGGGTTCTAGAGTGGCGACCACGTACCGGAAGACGAAGCGTTGGCAGGCCCCCCACAAGGTGGACCGACGATCTGGTCAAGGTCGCGGGAAGCCGCTGGATGCGAGCAGCGCAGGACCGGTCGTCATGGAGTTCTTTAGGGGAGGCCTATGTCCAGCAGTGGACGTCTTTCGGCTGATATGATGATGATGATGATGACCTTTATCCGTTCGTGAGATAAAGGGTCTTGACAGACAGACAGACAGACAGACGGACAACAAAGTGATCCTATAAGGGTTCCGTTTTTTTTCTTTTGAGGTACGGAACCCTAAAAACAGGCCAAGTGCGAGTCGTACTCGCGCCCTAAGGGTCCCTTCCCTATCTACCATATGATATACTAAAAGCTTTTGCTCTTTGATTTTAAAATCTCCGCGACCATCCAACTTGACCCCTCTATTATAGAAAAGTTCTTGAAACGGGAGCTTACCTTAATTGGTTACTATTAGTTGTGAGAAAAATTGAAATATTTAATGATTTTAGACTTTTCCCTTTTATTTGTACTGTGAGACCTAGCTTCTTGCCAAATTTCATAATTTTAGGTCAACGGGAAGTACCCTGTAGATTTTGCTTTTTTGCATAAATGTATGGAGATGAGGACATAAAAAGCCATATCTTTTGATTGCGTCGTTGTAAAAAATTTAAATTTTCAGAACTTGTGTGGTTCATAGATTTTAATATTCGTTATCAATTTCAACCTGATACCTCTTCTCGTTCGTGAGAAAAAGGGTCTTGACAGACAGACAGACAACAAAGTGATCTTATAAGGGTTTCGTTTTTTTATTTTGAGGTACGGAACCCTAAAAATGATCTAAAAGTCCTAACCAACGACACCCACACTATGGGGTAGGAGAAAAAAAACATCCCCACTTTACTTGTAGGGGAGGTACCATAAAAAAATATTTGCCAAAATCAGCTTTCTAGTACTAAGGGTCTTTGAGCTAAGCCACGGACAGACAGACAGACGGACGGACATGACGAAACTATAAAGGTTCCTTTTTGACTACGAAACCCTAAAAATGTTAATACAATACTTTTAAAAATATTAAAATTAAAGTCTTGGAGGAGCTACGAATTAAAGTCATTTGGAAAAAGATCTCTTCCGAAAACGTAAGTCTAAATCGAGGAGGTTCGATAGACGAGTGAGTTTCAAATCTCTTTGTCCAAAACAAAATGCACTATCTATCTAAATTGAAAGAGAAAGCATTTTTTTTTTCAGAGAAAGTTGTTTAGTTTCTTAACCAGATTCACATCCGTTGTTCAGCATTAAAATAAATATTGGGGGACAATTCACACGAAGTAATCTGATCCCAAACAAGGCGAAGCCTGTACTTCGGCTACCAGAGATTGATAAACATACATACCCTTATAGATGAATAACACCTAGACACAGAACAAACATTTGTGTTCATCACACAAATATTTGCCCTGGGCGGGGATCGAACCCGCGGCCCACGGTGTAAAAGGCAGGCAGGCTCACTACCAACAAACCACACCAATGGACCATAGATAGATAGACCATGGGAGATATTTTTTATAACCTATTATGCGCTAAACATCAATACTTGTAGTTTGTTTTCAATTTTAACTATTGGCATTTTGATCACGTATTTCTTTACGGTAATCAATAAAAACATTTCACAAGACAATGAAAACAACTTTGAAGCTTTAATAAGTAAGTGTCGCTTCTACTTACTTAAGTACTTTTGAGCATTTAACGCATGCAAAATACTAACACTTTGGCCAAATTACTTTCAAAGTTGCCGTCTTTTGATGAGAAATTTCGTGTTGTATAATCTAACATTTTCATAGAAATATAAACTTTAATTTATTTAGTCTCTGTATTAAGTGACTAGCGTTACTTTTATTAAAAAAAAAAACTAAAAAAACCCGACTGCGTAAATCAAATCAAATAAAATGTAAATAGGTAAAATAAGATGCATAGGTGAGAGGCACGGCCCACCCCAGAATGGTATTATGTTCTCCCCAGGATTCAGGGCGGGTGACCCCTGGGAAACCAGACACGAATGTATACATAAATTTTTTTCTTATTTTACGACTTGAATTTTGTAAGATATTGCAGGAGAGCGTGGAAGTACTTTTTGTGGTGGTTGGTTCACATAATTTTGTTGGTCCCCGCCTGCAAATCTTATAATTATTTACTAGTAAACTAAATCCATGCACAATCACGCAAAATCACGCCCACACGGGTGCCGGCATTACCAACCCTTCTCTACCCGTGGCTGTCGTAAGAGGCGACTAAGGGTTAATTATCCAGAGGATGGGCAGCAGTATCCTTCTGTGTATCATACCATGTTACATTATGCCGTCACCAACAATGATTACTCTTCACGAATGAATGTTTTGAGTGGTGAACCTCAAGGCGCTGTGCTAGCTACGACTTTATTTGGAATTTTCGTTGCTGATCTTAGTTCAGTTTTTAGGTCAGACTCATGTTTCTTTGCAGATGATGTCAAGAACTTTAGAAATCCCCTTACCCAGAGTGGTGTCTTACATGAGTATATCCAAGAATGAACCCAAGATTGGGTTATTAAACTTAAACCCACTAAATGTACCCACAAATTTGCATGTTGGCCACAACAATCCAGAGCTTACTTACAAGATCGAAGATGTCACTGTGACTCCTACTGCCGACCAGAAGGATTTAGGCGTATGAATTACTTCGGATTTAAAATGGCGCGAACTAATTCCCTATTATAGAACTAATTCCTTATTATACACAATCACGACGTCAGTCCAACTCATCAACATAGACTGTTTTTTGAAAATCTACAAAACCTATGTAAGGCCACTGCTGGAATACGCCTTTCAGATTTGAAATCCATATTTTGCAAAAGACATAGACTTGTTGGAGAGTTTACAGAGGAAAGCTACTAAGATGCTTTTCGGGTTACGGAAGAAGACTTATGGGGAAACACTTGCTATTTTGAACTCTAACTATAAGAGATCGTCGAAAGCGCAGGGAACTCATCGAAGCCCACAAGATCTTGACTGGCAAATATAACTGTCCAGGGCTGCAGAATATACTAAACCGAAAGACAATCACAAGAGGCAGACACAAAAATAATTTGCAGCTGGCTAGGATTAGCTCAACGACGAATATTGGTTACTACGAGTTCAACAATAGAGTTATGTGCATTTGGAACTGCTTACCACAGGATATTATAGACGCTCCCTCAACAAATAGCTTTAAAAACCGGCTTGACCAGTGGCTTAATTATAGACAATAAACTCTCTTAATGTGCAGTGAATAACACCCAGCCCAGATATAGTCATATTAGCAAAGTTGCTGTTGGGCTATTAAATATAATAACAATACCTATAGATTAATAAATATAAATCCTAGCTTGTTTTCCTCTTTTCTAATACTCAGAAAGGATTCTTGTTTTTTAATATGTTTGATTTGAAACTTCAAGTTTTTAGATTATTTATGTCAAATAATTCTTAAACATTTGCTTAACCTTTGACCGACGACCTGGTTCAAATATCGCACTAACGCTGAGGTTACGTCTCAGAGACGTACAAAGTTTTATTCATTATAAAAAGATGTGTAAGCAAGCCAGTTTTTCATAGCTATTACTGATGATAGATATGTATCTCAGGTAATTAATTGTGATATAAAAAAAAATATCGTGTCATATTTAACAATAATGAACATTTATTCCGGAGATCACAATAACTGCTTACTTAATTTAGGAACTTGCTTTCGTTTCCATTGAAAAAAAAACTATTTAAAGAATCAACTGATCAACTTAAAAATTCTTACTTCCAAAAATGAGCCACAAAATAAAACATAAAGAGTGCTCTACCTTTTAAACAAAAAGAACTGACACAACATAATTTTTGGTAAGTTGACTGACATATTCTGCAGTAACAGCGTAATGAATACAGTACATTAGGCACATTGGTTTTTAACACTGGTAAAAATGTACTTATTTTGATATTCCATTTGAAAAGAGAGATTGCACAGGTCTTTCGAGTCCGTGCTTCCATCGGAGTATTTCTCAAGTACCGAGGTGACGATTGAGATAGGCGGGCGTAGGTACAATGTTTTTGTACATTAACACCGTAATTACGTCTGTGAGACAGCGATGGCTCCTGTAAGAATACCTTTGCACTCGCTGTTGTCGCGACTATGATTATTGGTAAGAAAATGACAAGAGAGGAAGGTAGCGGAAGAGGCGACATTGAGCGTCGCGTACTTTACAAAACATAGTAATAATAAAAGTGATGACGTCTGGGAGACGTGTAGGTCGTCAGTTAAAGGTTAAGCATGTAGCAAGCAAGCACCGACGAGCATGTATGAAAGGATTGATGAAAGTACAGGAAGGGATGTAAGTATGTCAAGATCGTAGCAGGTCGAGGACTGCGGTGTCTGCCTACCCCAACGGGAAAGAGGCGTGATGTTATTTTTGTATGTATTTGCTTAAGCAAATTTACAAGATTAATTGAAGAAACAATCACAAAAAACAAATAACTAAAAAGCACAAAATGAAGACCGTGTTGCTCAAGTTTAATTAGTTACCATATCTCACGTACTTTATAAAGCAGCAAAAAAATCGAAGGTTGCTCTTTTGTAGTTTCTACGACAGTTGGGTTTCCTCAGTAATAACAAGGGAAGTTGGTACTTGATGCGGCGTGCTCGGCTTTGTTTCACTGGATTTACATTTATATTACTTTGAGTTTGAAGTTAAACCGTACCTGCATGGGGCTGATCGCAAACACGAGACGCAAATAAGTATAGTTTTGATTATCGATTTGAAAGAAAGTCAATTGATTTGCTTACCATTTTCTTTTCGGGTTAAACTTTTAAGGACAGACGGTGATAAAAATAGAGTGCATTTAATTTAACATATTTGACATTTGTAGTTACGATGTGGGTCAATATACTGTGGTTTTTGATCATATATGTACTAGATTCTGGTATAGAGAAAACACGATTCAATAAACTTTTCTCGATTAGATTTATCCTTCAAATTAAGATCAGTTTTTACCGAATTTCATCTGGTATTCAGAAATCCCAATAGATTTATGAATCATTTTATGCGAGTTCGATACATCTTGTGCATTACTAAATTCTCGTGTAACAGCTTCTAATATCGTCATTTAGTTTTAATTTAAACAAAAAAGAACGCAATATACACCAAAACAGCGCGATGCGCTGCGCAATTTGCCGTTTGTTAGAAAATGTCAGTTTCAAGACCAATGCGTCACCTTAAGCTGATCTGTGACCACAGAAAAATAAGAGTAATTAGAAGGAGGATTAAAGAAATAATTCGTCACAAGGTAGTGAAGCCGTCGTTCTATGGATTTCACGGGTTATTTTGAATATTTACTAGTGATCATTGATGATTTGACATAAAAATTTGGGACATGTTGGCAGATGTCATCCCATAGTAAAATAAATTAACAAGGTATCTATTCCGAGCGAAGCAAGGAGGTCCAAAATCTTTGTCTGTGACGGCCAGCTTAGCCCCGAACGCAACTAGATGGAGCCACTGCTGCAAATTTAAGGTTTTATTTTTTAATGCAATAAGAACCAACTATATCTTTGCAAAAAGTTGATTCGCGTAAATTTCATCGTGCTACCTCAACGCCTAACAATGATTTCGATAAGAAAAATATCTCCATATGTCCACTAAAGTCAATTACTCTCGTCAGTCCGTGTTTACACAAGTACGATCACTCACACATGCACACAAAGCACAACCGTACAGTTTTGACCGCACGCCCACAATCGTAATATTGAACCAAAAATTGCTAACAAAAATAGTACTTTCAGTACATTAACTGTATTTTTGTATTAATTAGCGAAAAATTTAACTAAAAATAGCAGTATTCGTTCGTTTTTAAACAGAATTTTATGTCCCGCGTAAGAATGCAAGTCATTTGAATTTTTGTATGGAAAATGGATCACCTTAAGAGCTTATTTTATAAATTTGGGAGGCTAAATTTAACTTAAAAAGTAAAGTTTGAGTAATAATTGAACTGAGCGAGGAGGTACGTAGAGTCCGATTTGTCTTAGTACACAAAAATTAATATTGGGGTACCTTTCACACAAGATCATCTGATCCCAAACTAGGCAAAGCCTGAGACTGATATACATAAATAGATAAATAATTCCAAGACAAAGAACAAATAGTCGCGTTCATCGCACAAGTTTTTGGCCTGGGCGGGGATTGAACCCGTGGCCTACGGCGTGAAAGGCAGAATTACTACCAACCTCACCAACGGGTTTGTCTTTGCATTTTAGGCTTTTAGGCTCACCTAATCCCAAGAATTTAAAGAGATAGAGACAATATCACCCAACTTTCATAGATTCTTCGGGTTTGCACAATACAAACCTGAAATAACGAAAAATTAAAAGCCACTTACTTCTTAAACAGCATCTTTTTCTGGGCGCATACACAGAAAATTTCACGAAAATCTTTGTATAAAATCTACCTGTACTTGCCCGAGGAAAGCAAATGCAGATTACATACGTAGTGTGCTCAGTCAATAAAAATAAAGGTCGGGCTGGTTTGACGGTTACTGCAGACGGAATGGCGTTTCGGAGCGTTCTCTTGGTTTATGTTGATCGAAGACACGCTTCGGATCTCGACGAGTTGAACTTTCTTGGTCTTGTATCTCATTGGTCTTTTAGGTATTAACGCGTAAAATTATAATGGAATAAGATATTTAGAATGGCATTTATTGTTGTTAGAGTATGATAACACCACGACCTTGAGCGGCGGCACTCAGGTTTCTATTTGTTGTGTAGCGGTGGTTCTGCTTATACTGGTTTACAATACAATACAAATACATAATAACTTTATTTTCTATCACACAGATTACTAAATTAGGTGAATTTAGTCATTAAATGTTTAGGTACTCAACAGATTCAATCTATGTGAGAGACTGCTGATTACAGATAACCAGACTCTCCAACTCTAGACCAGGTGAGTAAAAGGTAGGTACATAACTAATATAATATAATTAACTAATAATAATAATTAGCTAATAATAATTGTAATTTGTAATATTGTAATGTGACATGTAAAATCTTTATTTTATCAATAAATGGATTGTATTGTATTGTAAAACTATATAAAGTCTAATCCAAAATAGGTAGATATGAGAGTGGATGTAACTTAATATATTGTGTGTATGTATGCACGGATCAT
Organism: Athrips mouffetella; assembly: GCA_947532105.1. Lineage (NCBI taxonomy): Eukaryota > Metazoa > Arthropoda > Insecta > Lepidoptera > Gelechiidae > Athrips > Athrips mouffetella. The sequence continues at coordinate 20,473,357 of OX383964.1, read as the reverse complement.
GTAATTCCTTCTTTTATTTATTCGTGTTAAATCCAGTGTTTTAAAAGGGGTCACGTTTACAAATAATAACTTTCTAACATTGTAATAAATAAGACAAAGTTTCCGTACGTCTGAAGGCAAGTAGCTTAAAGCCTCTGACATGACTATCTAGTCACTGGCCTCACAATATCTAAATATCTACTATCAATATTATTAGTCAATTCAAATTAATTGTGTTGTAGGTACAAGCCACTGACATAAGTAGTCACCCAACACCTTCAAATAAGTTTCTACACTAGAGACTACGTTTAGATATCGTATATCCGTTTTGAGGCTTTCTTCGCACCGAAGCCTGACACAGAATTATCGTATTACCTACATATTCACAGAGAAATTGTATACCCACCCGTTAACATATTTACCAATATTTTCAACATTTTCTATGCTCTTTATTTTGTTGTTCATAGGTAGGTACATGGTTACGTAACATGAAATTAGACAAGGGATTGTTTTTCACATGATGCTGAAATAATGAGGCAAATTCAATCGTAGCTGGTACCGCAAGGTATTGGTTTGGTGGTTAGGTTTCGTAGAAGGTGAATCAAACTTTTGCCCTAGCTTTGTATTTAACCTTAATAAATAACGATTTATTTGTGCCATTGTTTTCTAATGACATGACTGTTTTGGGATGAGAGACATATTGTAAGCTCTCTTCTCAGGTAAGTCACAAATTTTACATAACCTCATCAGCTAATAACTTATCCTATACTATTAAACGAGCAATATTTGTATATATATATATGCTGCCCATCCTCCAGATAACCCATATGGGTTATCTGGAGGATGGGCAGCAGCATTCTCCTTTGTATCTTACATCTTAATTACTGCGGTCACCTACAACCGCGGTCCATGGTGTCAGCCGTAACGCTAACAAGCGAGGTGACTATGGTACTTCCCCTCCACATTTTTCCAGCAAAAGCTAGAATTCTGGAGGGTGCTCCCTGTCCTGTAGTGGACGTTTCATGGGATGTTATGATGATGATGATATATATATATTTGTAATCGGTTTCTCGAAAACGGCTCTAACGATTTTGATTAAATTTACCATACTGGGGATTTTCAGGGGCGAAAAATCGATCTAGCTAAGTTTCATATCTGGGAAAATTCGTTTCCGCCGGTTTTTAAGCATTTTTTTAAATCTTAGACAAAAACCTACCGCGCCATCTGTTGGCGGGTAGCATAGCTTGCTCACCCGATGATATTTCAATGTTGAGGCGGCTATTATAGAGCGAAGTGCGGTCGACCAGGTACTTATAAATTACTTCAAAACGACTTATCGGGGGCGCCTTATCTAGGCAACTTGTGACTTGCAGGCTGGCAGCCATTTTACCCGAGGTCTTCGAAAATATGGACAATTTGACATATTTAGAAACTTAGTCGATGTTTCATCCCCATTTCAAACACAAAAAAGCACAACATACAATATGATTTTTTATAGGATTTACTCAAAAATATTTCACTCTCCAAAATGAAGTGGTCTTGTGATTGACTTATTTTGTTGTACCTTGTACTTGAGCGACCAAGCTCCGCTCTATAATATTAAAATATCATCAAGCGAGCAAGCTAAGCTACCCGCCATCAGATGGCACTTTAGATTTCTGTCTAAAACGCGATATTTTAAAGAAATGCTTAAAAGCAAGAGGAAATAGTAGATTGTATCACAAGGCTGTAAAATAATATTTTTAAGGCGAGGGCGCTATTTTGAATCCAGAGCGAAGTGAAGGATTCTTGAGTAGAATCCCGAGCATGGCGAGGGATTCTAAAGTAGAATCCTGAACGTAGCGAGGGATTCAATAGGTCGCCCAAGGTAAAAATATATTTGCAGCAGCGTAATACACTCTACTTTTCATCTCCCTCAATGAGAAAAGAATAAGAGGCTCATTAAGACACACACTCATCATTAATTTTAAATATGAAATACTTGATAAATATCTATATCTATACAGGGTGTTAATTTAATTGCGTGCCATAGCTTAAGGGGTGTTTCAGTTACGATAAAGGAACACAAAAAAAATATTTAAAAAAATCCTACTGAAAAAAAAACTAAAACTGCATTGAAACTTAACTAACGCGGAGCAACGTCGCTAGCGCGCGAGTATCAGTGAATAAGGTAGGCATATCAGCCGAAAGACGTCCACTGCTGGACATAGGCCTCCCCTAAAGATCTCCATGACGACTACATAACTGAAACTCTTTAGCACGCAAAAGCGTATCAAAAGATAGCGCGCCCTTTCGCGCGGTCATTGCCCTCCGCGTTAGTTTTTTTTTTTTTTTGAGTAGGATTTTTTTCAATAATTTTTTTGAGTTTCTTTATCGTTACTGAACCACCCCTTAAGCTATGGCACGCAATCAAATTAACACCCTGTATATAAATATCTTGATGAAACAATACAAAAAATCATATTAAGTATTATTTGTAACAACTGAAAATGTTATTGACATTTTTGTATCAATTAGGAACAGAACCTCTTTGGTTGGTAGTCTTGTTTACGTTTCAAGCATATTTCTTTTTTTTTATATTCAGAATAGTTTTAACAGTACAACCGGCCAGTATCATTTTTCATACAATATTTTGGTTCGACCTCTATGGTTGACCTAAAATATCCCTATGATGGACCTAAATTCAAATTCAAATTTTAAATCCCATTTTTACCCGCTACGAAAGTCTCTTAAAGAAAACAGCTATTTTGTTCGCCTTTATTGACGAACCGTTCAGCGATTTTCGAATAGATGGGATGAAAACGAATATTTCCAGACGTGAGACCTAGGTTAGTTCGATTTTTTACGCCCCTAAAATCCTCGTATGGTAAGTTTCCTCGAAATCGTTAGAGCCGTTTACGTGGAACCGATTACAAATATACTAGGTAATTTTTTTTTTACCTGATATGAGTATGCCTACTTTGTTAGTGAGGTTAACAACTTTTGTTCTACGACATTGCTAACAACGCAGAAAAAAATTTCGACTCTCCATACTACTACTCGTACCGGTTGATGTTTACGCCTCGACTTATGTGTAATTACCTATCTGTTATGCATGTTAATACGTGTAAATTATGTGATTTGTTTTGTGTGTTATGTTTATTGAATAAAGGTTTTATCTACCTATCTATCTACCTAAAGTGGACACGTGACCGACCCATTTTTTAAGGGAAGTTGAAAAATTTTCGTGCGTTGTTAGCAAAGTCGTGGAACAAAAGTTATTGCTTTTGACCTCACTAACAAGGTAGGCATACTCATATCAGGTCCAAAAAAATAACCTAGTGTGGGGATGGACCCCAAATGATAGACGGAACAGTTTTAAACGTAAATAATTATAATTTCGAAGCTCGTGTAATTTTTGCAAGATTTTCAGTTTTCAAGCAGATGAAATAACAACGATTCACTATAGCAACCTGAAGTGTACGACGTTCATTGCGGGGCGAGCGCGACGGCATACATTGCGCGCCGCCACACTAGTATATAAAGGGTTTAAGGGACGGTGTACCGAAAACTGAAAGGGCGTGCTCAGCCAACGAAACTAAACAACTTTCCCAAAGAAACATTCTTGGGAAATGTAAAAAAATTTTGACCCCTCCATACAAATTGCTCACTCTGCTCGAACAGTTTGTATGAAAAGGTCAATTTTTTTTTCATTTCCCAGAAATGTTTCTTTGGAGAAGTTGTTCAGTTTTGTTGACTGAGCACGCCCTTTCAGTTTTCGGTACACCGTCCCTTACACCCTATATACAAATGTGGGTCGTTTAATGAAGTCGAATTTATATTTTTTTTGAGTAAATATTTTTCTTCAGGAAAGTTGCTTATTGTGTTAGTAAAAAAGGAAGAGGGTTCGGGAGGAAAACCAACAAAAATTTAAGTTATAGGGTATAAAGTTAGTTATATATTTCAAATTTTATCGACATCGTTGGAGGCTTTTTTACTTTCGAGCGGAGCGAGAAAGGTATTGTATTCGTGAAAAAATAAGTTTTTCTAATTTTCTCAAAAATGTGTTCTATATCACTTAAACATCATAAAAACAAGTCTCCCAAAAATGTCCGTCCGTCGGTCGGTCGGTCGGTCGGTCCGTCGGTCGGTCCGTCGGTCGGTCCGTCGGTCGGTCCGTCGGTCGGTCCGTCGGTCGGTTTGTCCTTCACGCTTTGGCCTAGCGGCTAAACGAATGGTCCGATTGACACCATATTTTCAATTTAGGAGTTTTATGCAAATCCATCGAAGGGTTCTACGAGGTTTCTTGCTGGCTCTCATTTGAGGATAGCTGTCATACAACGAAAATGAAAAATTGAAATTTTCTCAAAAACGGCTCCTAGAATCTTGTTGAAACTTTACATGACCAAGCATCTCCATGTAAGATATCTTGCGCCAGTATCAATTGATCTGTGTAATTTCATACCACCAAAAACATAACTATTAAAAAGGGGCCCAAGTTCCTATCGGCTAATTGTTTGCCTAAAAAAGGGTTGAAATCCGATCCAATGCCAAGTTAAGATGCACTTTAATATCGATCATAATCGTCTTCATCAGCAGCCTGATCCACTAGTAAACATTTGCCATTCCCAAGACTCGCCACCACATCCAGTCCTCCGCCTTCCGCATGCAGCCACTATCCGCCACCTTATTCACGTCAACGGTTCATCTGGCCGAAATTCACTTTACCATACACCCAACTTAAAATATGGTATAGCTGTGAAAATACGCAGGTACGTTGAAAATAATATCTAAAATGAAATTCTATTAAATTTTAACTTGGCAGGTTTTTGTGCTGTAAGTAACACTTGATTACTTGTGTAATTAGATTTATTATTTATATAATTAAATTAACCTGCCAAGTTCAAATTTTTTGAATAATATTTAGTGCACAGGGTGTACCAAAAACTGAAAGGGCTTGCTCAGTAGACTAAACTGAACAATTATCCATAAGGAGCATGTGTTGGGAAATTAAAAAGATCTCCATGCAAGTATCCTATGGTAGTATCCATTGATCTGTGAAAATTCATATAAAGGCTGTTCCAGTACTACCAAAAGTTAAACATGTGATTTACTTGAAATCGTTTGAGGTTTGTTTGTTTTAATGTTTGACAATTTGAATTCTAAATTGATTTGCTGACTTTTTGCTGAGTCGTTCACCTTTTCGCTATTGCGCCACCTTGCATACCTTAGTGCAGTTATTTAAGTTTCTTTTGTTTATGTGTTAACATATTGTTTTCTTTTATATGTGTACTTTATTGTACTTTGGTTTGTAGTGTCACAATAGCTGAATAAATAGTTTTTCTTTCTTTCTTTCTTTCTTTCTTTCTTTCTTTCTTTCTTTCTTTCTTTCTTTCTTTCTTTCTTTCTTTCTTTCTTTCTTTCTTTCTTACTTTCTTTCTTTCTTTCTTTCTTTCTATTTGTATATTTCATTCGAACATTTTTTTGGAAAAACGTAAATAAAAGTTTGTATTTCCATAATATGTGTATTGCTACAAATTTAAGTTTGCGGTTGATAGTTTTTTCTTGAGTATTGCGAGAAAGTAAGTGCAGTGCTGCTGTATTATTTTTTATAAACATGTTCAGAAAGGGTATTGCCCGTGATCATGGATATGTGGTCCAACTGCTAGTTCACTAGAAACATATACTCGTATCATCGTATTTCGTCTTTGCTGCAAGTTAGGGGTCGAAACGTGTTTCCACCCTTAGTCTTGAATACATTATCAGAATCTTATATTTATACCATCTCTAAAAACTGTTAAATTATGGTAGCCCTTCATTCTTCTGTAAAGTTGATTGAGCCGCAATCTCATTTGTAATTGCGAAACGTTGGAACCGAATATTTTAAAAGCCCTTATCGGCTTCATTGTCCGTATAATTACTCGAGTAATTTGAATAGATGTTAATGAGTATCAAATTACACCATTGTTTCCATCTGATTGGATATCGGGAGCTTGTAACGAGCTCGATCGAATTTTTTACCCATCCGATAATTAAAATAAATGAAAATGGAGGACATTCCACACGACGATACCTTATTTAAAAAAATCGGCCACTAAGGTAAATACACCGTTATTTTCAGGGACGCGCAGTCGCCCAGAAGTGTATTAAATGAGCACGAGTCCGACTCGCACTTGACTAGTTGATGCGCTATCGGCTGATGCAATTTCTATGGGAGGTCAAAAATGGATTTTCGTTTTTCGACCTACGTTCCACGGGAAAAGTTATTCAGCTTCATAGACAGATTCACACCCTTTAGTATTATCACACCTCTCCGTTAAACGTTTTATAGGGTCCAGTTGGCACCCTTGGGGTACGGTACCCTAAAAATATTACGTCAGAAAAAGCGCACAACCAGTGGTAATCAGTGGCATAATTCTTAGGATTCTGCAGTTGTGCGGGAGGAGTGGTTACATTATTGGAGTAATCTGTGCCGATGTAAGTCTAGGATGTCCCTAGGCTGCCAGTCTAGGGCCGACACCACTCCTCCTGTACCGCGCATCTACCTCGGGAACCTGCACAGTTATGTCTATGCGCTATGCCTATAATTCAGATTTAGATAAAAATATCAAAGCGCTCTGTCTGGCCCCACCCGAAACTCGAACCATTAACTCAGCTTTAAAATTTGCTCTGCCTTGTGGTATTTGCAGTGTAAGTTATTTTAAATATTAGTACCTGGGCGACCGAGCTTCGCTCTATAATAGCCGCCTCAACATTAAAATATCATCGGGTGAGCAAGCTATGATATCCGCCAACAGATGGCGCTGTAGGTTTCAGTCTAAAACGCGGTATTTAAAAAAATGCTTAAAAACACGGGGAAAACGAATTTTCCCAGTCATGAGACATAGCTCTATCAATTTTTGCCCCCGAAAGTATGGTAAATTTCAAAGAAATCGTTAGAGCCGTTTCCGAGATACCGATTACAAATATATATACATATATATCGTTTAATAGTATAGGAATATGTGCACTTTATAATTTGTGCAGTGGCAGTGCTTTTAATTATAGCTATTCAAAGGTAGAGCGATGTCTATTGGAGAATTCAATCGATAGAAGGCTCTAACCAATTTAGGCTTATATCATTAAGGAAACATTTTAAGACGTGGCGTAGATACGTTTATTTGAGGAGTCATTTCGTGCAAAGTGGATGTAGGCCCTCTAGCGGCAATAATTGGTAACGTCAACCGCTCGGCGGTAGAAATTTTTTCAACTCTATTACCACGCCATAAGGTCCAAAAGTGTTTCTACGTGCTGTCGAGTGTTCAACATCGAGCTTAGGATGAGTCAGAGGGTGAAAAGAGGAGTGTGAGGGGAGGGTTGTGTGGGAAGGTGAACGGAGGGGGTGAGGGGATGAGCGGTGAGGGGGAGGGGGGGTGAGTGAACGTTAGTGGGAGCGTGATGTGTTCTTGACTGAACCTACCTTTACTTAAACTTGGCTGTATCAATTGTTGTCAGCATTTTACAACCTCTGGCATCGCACCTGGTGCCATAACATTATTCAAGAATGTTTTCTATGTTCACCGCATATTACTTTATGTAAATATACTCAAACTATTGCAATTTTTAGGGTCTGTCTGTCTGTCCGCGGCCTAGCTCAGAGACCGTACTAGAAAGCTGAAATTTTGAAAGGATATACATTTCATTCACATTGACAAATTGGTAGAATAAAATATTGAAAAATATTTTTTTTAAGTTACCTCCCCTACAAGTAAAGTAGGAATGATGTTTTTTTCATGTCTACCCCATAGTGTGGGTTGTCGTTGGATAAGTCTTTAAAAAATAATGTAAGTCTGCTAAGATCATTCAGGAATCCGTGGGAGGGAGTTTATGTTATAAACGTTATGAAATACGATAAAAAATCGTAAAAAAAGCTACGTAATCCCATACTGCGCGTGGCCCGACACGCATTCCTGGCCGGTTTTTATCAATAAAATCAAGTTTTTGAAAAAAGCTGATTTAAGTATCTTAAGTAACACGCTTGCCAAACTTTAAGAAAGAAACTTCGTAAATTAAATTACGAGTTTATGATTAAGTTTAGAAGCTTATTTTATTTGCTCATTCAGCTTTAAGATTGGGGTTACTGACATATTTTGGAATTGAAAACGATGATTAATTTAAAACGATTCTTGCTGAGAAAGTTACTACAGAAGCTGAATTGGATAATGTATTTATTTAATGCTGATCTTAATAATAATAGCTGATCTATCAAAATCGTTACCTTTCTTTCAGCTAATGAGATAATTACTATGATGATGAATAAATAGAATGGAATTTGTTTGAGTTTGCCGCCTACTCAAGTAAGTCGACATTAAAATGTACAACTTTTGAATGCTAAAACTGCGCTAGTACTTATGTTATTCTGTAACAATACGTAATGTAGTTTTTAGGGTTCTGTAGTCAAAAAGGAACCCTTATAGTTTCGTCATGTCCATCTGATGTCTGTTGTAGTATTTACTTACCTTTATTTATTATATAGTACCTGGGCGACCGAGCTTCGCTCTACAATAGCCGCTTCAACATTAAAATATCATCGGGTGAGCAAGCTATGCTACCCGCCAACAGATGGCGCTGTAGCTTTTTGTCTAAAACATGCTTAAAAACACGGGGAAACGAATTTTCCCAGACATGAGACCGAGCTAGATCGATGTTTTGCCCCCAAAAACCCCCGTATGGTAAATTTCATCGAAATCGTTAGAGCCGTTTTCGAGAAACCGATTACAAATATATATACAAATATTGCTCGTTTAATAGTATAGGATTGTAGTATTTTCCTAGTTTTTCACTACTTTAATCCATTTATTATTACATAGCTTAAATTATCATTAATATTTTCGTTTTGTTTACTTTTGTATTTGTTTTTAGTGTCTTGAACCGAGGTCTTGAACACTGTCATAAATCAGTTTGTTTTACAGAATACGTAAGGAGATGGTATTTTAATATAAATCATGCTTCCCTATTACTTTTCGATGAAAATATAGGACTTCAGCGTTAGATTAGGACTCCGCTGAACCTGAAAAACGCTTCATGGAGAAGATGAGAATATAGAACCGTTTTTCCCCCGAAGGGTAAAAAACGGATATTTAGGTTTCTGCCGAAGCTTGAACCATATTTGAGATTACACTCCCGTATCTCAGCCCGTTTCACTCAGATTTCATATCTTGCAGCGCCCTCTGGCGACTATTTTGGTTACTAAGGTCCCCCCCCCCACGCCCGCCATCACAAGCGCCCGTCTGTTCTTTGATCAGTACCTTTAAATTAAGCCGGCAAGGCCTTGAGGTATGGTTCAAGCTTCGGCAGAAACCTAAATATCCGTTTTTTACCCTTCGGGGGAAAAACGGTTCTATTTAGGTGTTCGTGCCTTCGCTTGAACCATATTTGAGACATGTTTAACTTCTGACGGCGCTTTGGCGGGCGTACTGTGACCTGTCTCATTTAGTAAAATTTGTCTTTAATGCGTAATTTATAACAGAGTTAATTTAAGAATTTTAAATTAGTATTTTTAAATTTAATCAAACAGTCTTGTCGAAACTTTCTTCATAATAAATAGGACCCACGAAACAAATTAGTAAAAAAAAATCTAAATATTTCATTTTCTTGTCTAGATTTTCTAGCGTTGCACACGGTTGCAATACTTTATTTTTTATTTTTAATACTAATAATAATAAAATGTGTAGATAATTTCGAATAATTGTAAGATTACAAACATCAAATATTGAAAAACTGCAGGCAATTTGAGATGATGCTAACAAATAAATCTGTTGACCTGTCAAATCTTTCTTGGAAGTAGTTGAAACTCTCATCAATGCTCAAAGTTTTTCCTGCGTTCAGTAATCAGTCATTACACCAGACGCTTTGCAACGGTGAGTAGGGCTCGTTTATCTTATTACCTACAATGAGTGATTGAAAAATAGTATATTACAGTTTAGTATGTAAATATGCAGTGTATGTAATTTCTCTTACGACAGCTCTTTGATTGTTTATTTTATGGAAAATGAAACTTTTGGACTCACAACTTGTAAAAGTTACTTAGGTATCGCCTGCAGATTACAACCAGTCTGAGCATCCGACTTGTTTGCGGTGGTTAGTGCTCTAGACGGTATGCCTCAGATTATTCGCGCCCAGCGCTAATGGCTAGAACACCTCATTGAATTCGTGAAATGACTACAATACGATACGATACGATTTCTCAGGGGCATCTGGTAAGGTAAATATATAAATTAAGCAACGACAGTTATAGGAAATGCCCAAAGTATAACAAATACAAAATTCTTAGGTAAATCTATAAACTCCAAATAACAGTGACAGGAAATTCCAAGCGTATAACAATGGATACGAAAAGCCTTCAAGGCGAGAAAATAAAAATTTGGGTCTATATCCATAAATTGAAGTAGTCTGCAGTGGGAGCCGTGTGAATATTCTAATTGTCGAATGACGCTCTTCTAGGTACTCAGCAAATTCTGAGTATAAACAAGGTGAGGTCCACTTACAAAATGAATGAAAATCGCAAGTGATTTCGTGTTGATCTCATATTAATATGAAAAGGAACAAAACGGCTGAACAAAATGATCTATCGATCAATTCGATTTATTTTGATTATTTGAATTTTGTATGTTTATTTTGTAATGTTCAACCAACCAACCAATTCCAAAGATAAAATCCAATACTGTGGCGAGGCAACCAGGTGTTATAGCGATGTTGAAAACTGGCTGGTCTAGTCCATATGCAGAATATAACAAAAAAACAATTTCAATTTACCGAGGTGACTTCTTGTTTTAATAGTCTTACGAGTATCATGCTAAAAGAGCAAAGAAGATTCGTCGAGAGTTGAGATAGTTAGGGATCAAAAACTACTACTTTACTATGTCATTGTACTTACAAAAGTATTCTAGAATGCTTAAAGGTAACAAGGATTTTTGTACAAACCCTCAAACCACGATAAAAATATAGTGAAAAGTTATTTATGTTTAACTATTATTGATGGTTTTTTAAAATTTACAACAAAGGCCTTAATGCAAAAGGTGTCGAAGTCTTCATTGTTGGTGCATACAAGTTGGAACTAGAGTATTGGGATTTTTGGGATACCAACAAAATACGGGTATCCTTGATCTTACCACAAGTTCATCAGAACAAGCTGTTGCTGTTATAAGAAAGCAAACTATAGCAAACCGACCAAAGATTGTTTTTCGAAACTAACTCTGTAGCGGAATAAAGAATTTTTTGGACTGTTCAAGAAATCTTTTTACTTTACAGTGGAAAAGCAATCAAACTGAAAAAGTGCATTTATGACAATGCAAAAAGGCTACTGAACTACAGAGCAACTAAACTCCAGAGCAACCGAAGCAAAGTTTAAATTAAATATGAACATTATTGCAGATTTAACAATAATTTGTCAATTCTAACAGGCCGAATTCAAATACTTTTAGCGGGTCGTGATAGCTATCAGATAGACCTGATATTATTATTAGCATGGGTGTTTCCCCTTTGTACGGTTGCACTTAGGATGTGAGCATCATCTGGGAAATAAAGCTATTGATTAATGTTAGCAAATACATAAGTCTGGGTAAGGTTGACTTAGGCATCTGCAAGAGATCCTCGATCTACGACATCATCTTTTGGATCTGTAAACTCATACAAGCAAGAAGTAAATAAGTTACTGCTGCCTACTTGATTGCATCTGCTTAATCAATAGCAATGATTTGAGGCTTAGCTTACTATAGGTAATATGCAATTAAGGGTATCACAAATTCAGCTGTAAACATGTTGGTTACCTATCTAAAGCCTGTAGCTTAGTTAATAGGGTCCAAAAGGTCTATATTGGCGAAAGTTACCTACTTTTTCTTACACGATGACCTTTACAATACCACCGATGTGCTGGCTGCCTGTCATGTGTGGTGGAGTATTTTGTTTGCTCAATAAAGTATGCCTAAACGTATCACGCCAGAATCGGCTCGAAAGAACAACACATTTTAGTTGTATGTTCATTATTTACTTGCTGGAAAAAGCCTTCGTCAAATGCCCAAAAGGTGAAGAAAGTACTTACTAGATCCTGGCATCGGATAATTTAATACTGTTTTTGTAAGCACAAAACGATGGTTGAGAAGCTTTTGACAAGAGAAGCTAAAGTTGCGTGTACTTGTCTTAGTCTTTAAGTGCAATATTATTTAATCTTGCGACTCGTGAATTATACTCGTAGCATCATATTCACAGAAACGGTTATAGCTTAGATGAATTTTCTTTACAAATAAAGAAAGTAACGCAACATAAGTTCTGGGTATGGTTAACTGCGTCGGCTATAGCGTTTTTTGTGCTTCGGAAGGTCGCAGTTGTCTTCTTGGTTAGTGGATACTTAATCATCTCAGACGCCAAAATCTTTTGATATCAGGGTTGTCCTGCTTTGACTAGAAAGTGTTGATACGCTTACTGGCTATCACGCAACAATCAAGCTTAGGAAAGCTGGCAGGAACTCAGATTTATTAGCTAACCCCGTCTTTGTATACTGTGTGCAAAATAACTCCGTCTGTGACCGTTAATGCGCCGAAGTCAAGAGTCGCGGGGGTGAGCGCGGCTCCCCCCAGGGGCGAGCGGGTCGTTCATTGGCTCTCCGCCTGTCACCTATGCGCAGAAAATAACCGTCATAGACAGACTTTTATTGAACGCGCTGTAATAACATCTTACTCTGTGTTTGTATGTATGCGTTTGTGGACAATAAAGAAAGAAACGTTTAGAAGTAGTTTTAAAATAAATTTGACGTGAATAATGAATAAGTATTTTGTGTAGTAAGTATATTGTCATCAGGCTGCAGCTGTGAATAAAATTGTAAGTTTCACTTTACAGAAATTCACTTAGACGGGGAGCGGATAGGTGAAACCGTTTCTTCCCCTCTCTGAAAGTGAGGCTGTCCTTGTTGGACTGGTAGTTTTTATTGCCCCCCCCCCCTCTCATTCTATCTACCAGAAGAAAGTGGGAACGTACTTCCCAAGGTAGGTGTGCTGTGTTATTCATCATCATCATCATATCAGCCGAAAGACGTCCACTGCTGGACATAGGCCTCCCCTAAAGATCCCCATGACGACCGGTCCTGCGCTGCTCGCATCCAGCGGCTTCCCGCGACCTTGACAAGATCGTCGGTCCACCTTGTGGGGGGCCTGCCAACGCTTCGTCTTCCGGTACGTGGTCGCCACTCTAGAACCCTTACGCCCCATCGGCCATCGGTTCTTCTTGCGATGTGCCCTGCCCACTGCCACTTTAGTTTAGCGACTCTCAGAGCTATGTCAGTTACTTTTGTTCTTCTGCGGATCTCCTCATTTCTGATATTAATCAATAATAAATCATTTGTGTTATTATTATTCACAAACTATTAACATCAATCGTTATGGCCATGCAAGCAAATATATAATTTTGTGGGGGGATAAGGAAATTCATATTTTCTTATTAATACTTATGTCCCAACTTGTCGAGGAATCGTTCTGTAAGCCACGTATAAGACTTTCAATTTTCGCTTGTCTGTTAGAACAAAGGAATGAAGGGAGGATACGTTACAATTACTTCGGCGCTAATGGCTAAGAATATTTTGTTTTTCGTCTCTCATACGGATAAACAGTGTGTGGTTTAAGTATGAACCGTGTCGGCTTTGAAGCGCCACACTGTGCTACTCTGGATACAACGTCCTTTGAGGCAACAAAATATCTTCTTAATTTTGAGGTTACGAAGTGACTTTTTAATAATTTTGATTACCTTCCTTGTCGTGTTGTTGTTTGTTTGTTGCCTACACATTTATTTGCGGACAAGCAAGCGGTAAAAAGTGAGTGCATGGCATCTATTTTGGAGGTTGCTACATATTTTCCATAAATTGTAATTATGGAATTTCGCAAGGTAACGTCTGACGCTATTAACTACATAAAGTTCTCTCAATTTTAAGAACACCGGGTAATCTGACCTCTCACAAGTCCAAGTCATCAAAACAAATGATTTTGTTTGAAGAGAGAATAGCTTAGCGCCCTGGTCTGTTTTGATTATAAATTTCAAAATGAAAGGATGACCATTAGCTGACAACAAGTTTTTGTGTTAGGCGACAAAGATAATTGATTGAGGCAACATGCATAGGCCACTTAGACTGCAGACCGTCCATAACTACTGTGGAAGTACTTGCCATGTTCTGTAACTAACATGTAAGAGAAGCGCTCGTGGTCGAGTGGTAGTTACTCTTACTTTCTGATCAAGAAAGTTAAACAATGTGGGCCGTGGTCAGAACCCGGACGGGAGATCGCTATAGCTAGACTGTAGTGGCACAACGACTAGAGCGTTTCCGTGCTTTGGGTGGCGCGCTAAGCCGTTGATCCCGGCCTGTCAATGGTAGTATTTAAGCCAAGTCAGAGGCCATTTGACGGCTTGGGGCTCTGACATCCAGGCTGGCCACTAGCCATATAAAACCTTGTCTAGGTTTTGATTTGGTTTACCTTCCCTCTGGGTTGCAGAGGTCTGATAGCAGTCGCTCTTTGAGAATACCAGTGCTATTGTCAAATCCCCTAGGATAGGTCGCATAGAACAAAGCTAGGGCAATGATGATGATCGGCTTGTGAGATTAGTTTCAAAACTGGCCACTGTTCCTTGTCGTGTCATGCGCCGACACGCGTCGTCTCGTGAGACGACGCCGGACCCGCGTCGTCACTTGAAACGACGCAGGCCAATGAAGCGACACGCGTCGTCGACGTCGATGAGTGAGGCGACATACGACGTCTCGTGAGGTGACATGACGTCTCGTGAGGCGACACGTCGTCTCGTGAAGCGACACGTTGTCTCGTGAAGCGACACCCGTAGTATCACGAAAGCATGGCATTTACAATAACGGTGCTTAAGGGAGGCAGCAGTATGTGGCAACATACGTCGGTCAATGAGACGACGGTTATGACGGTGCCTAGAGAGGCAGCTGCGTCTCGTCACTGGACCCAAAAGTCCGAGCGGAATTTACAGCGTTGCACGAAAAATCATTTTACAATGACTTCGGTAATGACGGTGCCTAATAGAGGCAGCTGCGTCTCGTCGCTGGGCTAAAAGTCCGAGCGGAATTCACAACAGAACGAGAAAAAAAAAAAAAAGAAAAAAAAAAAATTCACTAGGCACGTGTTACTCGGCTGAGATACAAAAGCGTACTGATTAAAGAACAGACGGGCGCTTGTGATGGCGGGCGTGGGGGGGGGGGACCTTAGTAACCAAAATAGTCGCCAGAGGGCGCTGCAAGATATGAAATCTGAGTGAAACGGGCTGAGATACGGGAGTGTAATCTCAAATATGGTTCAAGCGAAGGCACGAACACCTAAATGAATAACTTCTACAACTGCTGGCCACCTAGATACTGATACTTGGCTGAAATGACTCTGGCCGCTTGATTTTAAATTTGAATCCTAAATATTTCACATCGTTCTTGAAGATGATAAAAGTCGATGTTATGCCATACCTCATGAGAAAGTGACATTCTGTCCTAGATCTTGCTTTGAGCTGGTAATCAGTGGGTCACCAAGACCTGCATAAATACCAGCTGCGTTTAACTTCGTATATTTTAATAATGAAGGGATGTACGTCGGGCATTTAACCGTAGCAATATTATATTTGTATTTTTTAAATGCAGATGATTTTGCGTACAGATTTATAGAATTTACCTTTACAATCACAGTTTATATAAATTTTATCACTACAACTATTTATAACCTTGACCATCCTTGAGACGGTTGAATTACCCCCTAGTAGATCTGGGAAGAGGACAAACTGATGTTATAGCATTTCGAGGCATACGAGCGGGGGCACGTAAATGAATACAACCAAAAATTGGAGGACAAACAACTTTGTTTGTCACAATTTTGTACAAAAATAAAGCATCTAATAATTCTCTTCGCTTATTTAATGAATCCATCCTGAAGTACTTGCAGCCTTGAATGTTCTGTACAAATTTACGATATGAACTTGGATTGGGTGAAAAGTGAAAAGTGTTGTTGGTTATGTATGAACCTAACATTTGTTGATAAATTCTATTAAGTTAGGCTTGTGTACATAACTGTTAGCTTTTGCAAATACATCAGTACAATGAACTTATGTAGGCGTATATAAATATCAATTCTATAAATAGTATTTATTGAAGCTAACCCAGACAAAAGCATTACCGATACAGATATCTTTGAGCCATAATTTTGATGCAAGTATCTATCTTCCGACTAATGTGACCACACCACCTTACAAAATCACAACAAAGCTTTTATTCATAATACCCGCCAAGAAAATACCAAAATGCCAAGCTCCCCCGTTCCGTCAAAAGGAAACACAATATTGCTTGGTGGAAACACGCATTGTCACATGAAATTATGGTTTTCGTAACGGTAAGCCCCAACATAAAATTAACGTTTATTCTCCCCAGTAGCGGTAATTTCGGTAAGAGGTGTTGCTTTTGGCTCACTCGCGTCACATTCCGAAAAGCCAAATTGCGGCTCCTTGTAGCAATATTAGCCGCCGCAATTCTGTTTATAGCTGGCCGGTGTCACACCAATTGGACTCAGGATATTACCGCATTCGTTATTGTCGGATTTTAGGGGCTGGGTAAACAAACCGACTAATAACCACAGCCCTAAACGTAACTTTTGATTTGTAAAAGGAAAATGCTCTGTCTATTTGCTAGGTAATTATTTACATTTTATAGGGTTAAAAAGTAATTTGTTTTGGATTTATTAATTGGACTAAGTGTTAGAAAGTAACTGGTACTTTTTCGGCCGAGTGGTTGTTCCTTTTTCTTTCCGATCACAAAAGTTGAGCGACATCGGCCGTAGTGAAGGCCTGGATGGGATACTATTAATAAAACAGTTGGAACTAATATGTCTGACAATAGTCATGTAGCTAAGCCAGAGGCCATTCGGGTCGCTTGAAAACTCAGACATTCATGTTGGCCACTATAGCCTGACAAAACTTAATCTAGAATTCAAACTCAAAATTTTTGAGACATCAAAGACCATAGCGAGATGGCAAATAAAACCTAGCTAGGTACATTTGGTTTTTTGTTGGACCTCTCAAAGTAAGGACATTATAGTTTAAAACAATAGTTATCCCGCGGGCCCACGAGAGCCGCCAGACGCAGCATCGTCTCGAAAAGTTCCGCTCACTGCACTGCGACGAAGCGGACTGCTTAAAATTCCACAATTGCGCTGCGTACAATAAATTTAGCTTCAGAGACTCCCAGAGCAGTAAATTTCGTGCTTATTTTCCGTAAATTACTTCAACTACCTAAGCGCGGCGCTTTTTAGAAAACATCACAAAAGTAACAAAACAGTTTTCGTGAGGGTTTTATATAAAAGCTCCGGCCTTTGGGCAGCGTAAACTCCATTACGGTCACGCCACCTCGTGTTTTAACATTTTTAGCTACTTTACGTGGTGTGAAATGAAAATAAATTAAAATCTTATCAATTTATTTCTGGACAAGCTTTTATTTGATGTAACATGCAAGGTTATTTTTTGAAAAGCTTAAAGTGTCATTAATGAACAAGTAGTGAATAAATGCGTTTTCTTCTTCTTAACCAATTTATAACTTTTATTCTGACGTAATTAGGTACCTACTGAATTCAGCAGCCTCAGCATGATGCCCTAGATACAAATTAATAGAGTAATCTATGTAATCAATGTATGGCCGAAATGAACAAATTAATAAAGTTTTGAAACTTATGTGGGATGATACCTTTAGGTGTGGTGTTCAAAACTCATAACTCTCCCCTCCCCTCCACCTGACGCTTCACCCCCCCTCACCGTGATATGTGTCCCGTTAACCGGTTTTTTCACTTTTTTGCGAAAACTGTTATAGATACGAAAAAAAATTCAAAAGAAAAAATAATCCTTATAAAATTCTTAACAAGACATATTTCATACATTTTTAGGGTTCCGTATCCAAAGGGTGAAAAACGGGACCCAATTAATATACCTCCGTTGTCTGTCCGTGTATCAGTCATGGGGCTGTATCTCATGAACCGTAATAGCTAGACAAATGAAATTTTCACAGTTTACGTACTTCTATTTCAATTTAAAAATAAATACTATAAACTAAAAAAAGGAATAAATTAAGGGGGGCCAATACCCGTTTTTAGGCGATTTTTGCTTGATTTTTGTTTTAGCTCTATCTTATAAACATGAAAATTGGTATATTTGTAGTACATAACGTATAGAATAACAAACAATCATAAAAACTGGTTAAATTTGTGTACACACCCAAAGGTATCATCCCACATAAGTTTCAAAACTTTATTAATTTGTTTGTATGAAAAACATAGAATTACTGTATTAAATTATATCTAAGATCCAATGTAGTTTTTTATCGTGTGCTCCATACATTAAAGTCAAAAATGTTGGAACCACATAGATACCATATCAGATGGAAATTAAAGGTACGCACACTAATAAAACCCCAAACATACCACGCTCGAACCATAAAACTGAACAAAGGAAGATAGGTCAAAATAGTATAAAAATGGCTTGCAGCGCCAAAATGATGAAAAAATGCGCTATCTGCTGATGCAGTTTCTATGGGAGTTAATTTTTTTTTTCGTATTTTAACCTTAGTTCCTTAGGGAGAGATGTTCAGTTTTGTATTTCGACCTGGTGTTTTATCTTTAATTCTAACCTTCATAAAAAATTTATTTTTCGCACAATATTGTACCTTCACTTATCTTTGAAATATTAATTAATGAAATAATTTAATTGGATAGAAACTTTTTAGTAACTGGATATTTTAAAAAAATAACCTACACCTACATAACCATGGTGTAGGACGCGTTAGCGTAATATTATATATTCTTTGGTGTAGGTGTAGGTTATTATTTAGACAAGCTCGATTAGAGAAGCTCGTTGGTATGGTTAGTATTGAGCCTGCCTTTCACTCCGTGGACTGCGGGTTGCGTGTCAAATCAATAAATAACACAAAATAATAAAAAAAGTCTCATATTTATAAAATTTTACAAAACATTGTAACAAAAAAATAACTTTACTGTATTGTCAACTAATTGGTTTTCCTGTACTCCAATTCATAAACTATTCTGAAAACCCGATAAGTTATAATTAAACTACGGTCTTCTTAGTTAAAAATGTTAAATTAAAACATTTTGAGACAGTGATCACTAGTCGCCATTGTGGTGTCTCTGGCGGGCCTCTTGTGATTGGGGACATATTTTAGTAATAATACACAACACCATTACATTAACACCAGTCTAATAACAAATAGAATTACATATCAATTCTACAATCAATAACACTAAATTATTAAAGTAGACGTGTGCACCATAGCGCGGCCCAACAGAGACTGCCTGGGACATCGGTCATCGACCCTCGGTCGCCGTTGATGAAGCTGGCCAACAGCATTGTCTGCTGTACACCACAGCCATAAGTTGACTATCAGATTTAGTACGACGATACGAACCATTATACAATATTTGTATATTCTGTGCTTTGTGATCTTGGAAACATCAAGAACATACAAAACATATTTTTAAAACACTTTTGTTGTTAACATTACTTCACTCATAAAACGTTGTGAAAAACAAAGTGGGACGTATCGGGACTAAAAGTAAAATAAAATAATCAAATCCCTTTACGGACCAAAATGGTGCGTAGGCACATGGGACGTAATGGGATTCACTCTTTTTTATGACGCAGAATCACCCTTTTTGTTTTTTACTTTCGAGCGGAGCGAGAATATTCTTGAAAAAAAAAAAGATTTTCTAATTTTCTCAAAAATGTGTTCTATACCACTTATACATCATAAAAAACAAGTCTCCCAAAAATTTCCGTCCGTCGATCGGTCGGTCGGTCGGTCCGTCGGTCGGTCGGTCCGTCGGTCGGTCGGTCCGTCGGTCGGTCTGTCCGTCACGCTTTGGCCTAGTGACTAAACGAATGGTCGGATTGACACCATATTTTGAATTTAGGAGTTTTATGCAAATCCATGGAAGTGTTCTAAGTGGTTTCTTGAGAGCCAGCTCATTTTGAGGGTTGCTGTCATACAACGAAAATAAAAAATTGAAATTTTCTCAAAAACGGCTCCTAGAATCTTGATGAAACTTTGCATGACTAAGTATCTCTATATAAGATGTCTTGCGCCAGTATCAATTGATAGGTGTAATTTCATATAAGGGGTGTTCCTGTACCACCAAATCGTAAATATGTGATTTACCCAAAATTGGATCCATTGAACTTATTAAAATTTTCTATAATATTAATCTTGGATGGGTTGTCTACCTGATTGGATATTCTTTATATTTTTTTAGAATAAAATTTAGTACACAGGATGTACCAAAAACTGAAAGGGCTTGCTTAGTAGACTAAACTGAACAATAATCCATAAGGAACATGTGTTGGGAAATTAAAAAAATCTCTAGTAGTATCTATTGATGTTTGAAAATTCATATAAAGGGTGTTCCAGTACTACCAAAAGTTAAACATGTGATTTACTCGAAATCGTTTGATGTTTGTTTGTTTTAATGTTTGACAATTTGAATTCTGAATTGATCTGTATATTTCATTCGAACATTTTTTTGGAAAAACGTAAATAAAAGTTTGTATTTCCTTAAAGATGCATTCAATACCATAACTGCATGTATGGTCAATTCCAAACTGGCGCCAAAATTTCATTCATAATACGACTCCAAAATTTATGTCCTGGGTTGGTATTCCGCTAAATTGTTAACTTCAAAACATGTTGATATTTGCTAATGGCGACAAAAGTTGTAAGAAGTTGTACATAACATATTTTGTGCAAGCTATGAAAATTTGGTTTCATACAAAAACAGCAACGTATAGTGATTTCTCAGAATAAGGACAAAATTTGCATTGCCTTTCTCCCTCTTATTAAGACAGTTAGAGGGAGAACATGTAGACGCAGTCGCGCAGCGAGCAACCCTACCTCATCGGGTACCTCATACCGTTTAGGTATGAGGTTCCAAGTAAGTAATGTGAGTAAAGGAACATGAAGGAGTAAAAAAATAAGCAGTTTTTTGCTGACTGTACAAAACGTGCCAGCTTGCGCCCAGGCAACCCTGTTTTTTTGACTCGCCATATCATTGTGCAGCAGCCTAGATAGGTCGCTGTTTGGTATCCAATGAGGTAGGGTTGTTCGCTGCGCGCTCTTATCTATTGAGAGAAAGGAAAAGACAAATGTTTATATGAAACTAAAAGGGATGGAAGAAAATGTGACATAAATATAGTTTTTACGTCAAACTGATTACCAACGAATAAACAACAAAATTTCTTTGAGTACTATTTCGTTAAAAACATTGAAATAAATAATCACATGAAGCTTGAAGCAAGCACAGGTTTTTTTAAAAATAAACAAAAGGCATTAAAAGTAAAAAAAGCTGTGCTGGACGATTTTGCAGAAGTCATGCTCTGACACCCAAGAAGTTCGTGGCACGATGCTCAATAACATCAGTAGAGTTTCACAACAAGTGGGTCACAAAATGAACATGGATAAGACGAAAATGATGTCTAACGCCCTTGTTGTACCCATTCCACTCAAAGTCGGAGACTCTGAAAATAGGATAATAGGTAATATTGTACCTGAGGGATAAAGAATAATCCCCAGCTGCTAATAAATGCTTCTTATATAAACCAAGTAAGTAAACTGTTGAAATTAACCAAGAACAAGACTGTAAAGGTAGGTTACTTTAGCTGGTCTGTGTCAAAAGAGACTGAGGCCACTGTTACGCTCAGTATTCCGTAACCCCTAACATACATACTTACAACTGCCTCTCAGCTTGAAATAACCATGGAATAACTACTTAATAATGCAAATTTAAACATGCCTAACCAATTCAATGGGTTCTACCTATAAAAGCTGTCTATAATTTTATCTTAACAGAGATACTACTAGCTATGATGATCATATTGATCATAGATACCAATATACAAATTTACTGATGATATATCTAATACAAATATTCTTCTGTCAGAAAGGTGGTGAACATAATCACATCATCAGGTATGGCCAGGGGAGGGGTATGGCGGGTCCGTCACGATCATAACATCCCTCCACTACAGGACAGGGAGCTCCCTCAAAATCATAAGCTAATCCTTTATATTAGTAGTTACATATCCGTGTAGGACCGGATAAGAATATATTAAAATTTTTCTTCCTATGAAATTAGTAAACGGCTACTAAGTGTACACAAACTGGCGCCAAACAGTATCCACCTTTTATATCTTTCTCGTCGTAGCTCTTGCAAAATGGTAGTAACCTCATCTCCAAAGACTTTAAGAATCTAACTGCTAGGGTCAATGAGTCTTGTTTTACAACCTCACATTCTTCAATTTGCAGGTACGAAAAGAGCAGCAGACACAGCGTGCAATCTATGCTACTCAGCTGGTGAACATGCATATCCCTTTGGAGCGCGATCAGCTCTCTCGAAAGATGTGGATATTACCTACTGAATCTTGTTGAGCTATTTGTACGGAAAAACTAAAAAGGAATTGGGTAGCAGACAACCTCTACAAAGAGATAATTATTCACCCTCACGCCTAAAAAGTCGTCACAGTTTTAACAAACACACAGTGCTTCCACGATTATTGATAGATTCAGATCCATCCAACATCATCGTTCCATGGGAACAGTCTCAGAAAGTGGATAACGACTAGTGTGAATAAGACGCTTTGCAAATCCTTAGCTGCGGCCTTGGCACGACAGAAGCCGGCGGCGAGTGCTAGCAGCGAATTCAGTACAGTTCATTATTTTTAGAAAGTTGATCAAATTACTAAGAAATTGATTACTAGGAATAAATCAACTTATGATTGTGTGTTATTTTCCGTCGAGATAGGTACAAGTGGCTTTTATACTGAAGTTAATTTGTAAATAAAACAGGTTGATAGATTAAAATAAAACCATATTTGTCTCGAAATATTTTATTCTTGCAACTCTCTGCACTTTTTTGTTCTTGCACAGTTTGGTATCAGATGATCAGATGACCTTGTGTGAAATGTCCCCCAATATGTATGAGTACTACCTGACGCATAATTACAAAATTATTCGTGAAGACTATAGCGACGGAAGCGTAGTCAAGCACACTAGCCTCCTTCTGTCCAAGCTCACTCACGAGCAGAGCGTTTTTGCTGGTTATATAATTGTAATATCATTGGTTTTTGCTAAGCAGATGACTACTGGACTTGTTGTAGTTTGTAGGCGAGTTTGTCTCGTACAACGGTTACATAAACGATTAATTGCGCCAGTACTTCTTTTTCAATTTACTTCTAGAAACTTTTAAAAGGTAATTTACATCCAATTCCAACGGGAACAAGGCGTGATGTTATGTATGTATGTAATTACATCATGCTCTCTAACATGGAATACTAATTAGGTACATTATGAAATATTATTATATTCATTTAGTGGCAGCCATTCATAAATAAATATGAAAATATTATCATAAGGGTCGGGCCAGATTGATCGACGGCACTTTGCCATGAAGGAAAAAAAAATTTACGCACCCAAAAAAATTTTTTTTTCTTCATGCACTTTGCCGATTGAAAAAGAGCACACTAGTATGCATTATGCCGATCCACCGCTTACAGAGGCGTTCGCATCCATACGCAGCTGTACGGACGCGTTCCCATCCGTACGCAGCCGTAAGGTGCCGTATACTTCACGCGGGGACTCCCTGCTTTATCACAGTATAGGTAATTACACAATGTTCTCTTTACAGTCAGCTTTTTTGTTGCGCATTTGAGGAAACAATTTAGTACACTGTTGATGTTTATTATCGAATTATTTCTAGTACCAGTTTTGTTAAGCAATTGGTTGATTTGCAGTAAAGAAATTTTTTTTGACGTAAAAATTATTTAATTTATAAACATAAACTGATAGGTAATGGGTAATAAATTATTTAATGTGCGTGCATCATGATTTTCATTATCTGTACAACTGTTTGGAAACAATAGTATCTATGTTGCAGTTAAATACCCACAATAAATACAAAAATCTTTCACTTATACGAATTTTGTGAAAAATATATAAAAATGTGTTGTAGCTTAAAACTGTGCTTAAAATATGAAATCATTGGAGTGAAAAATTATTAAAACATAAAATCTTATTTTACTTCGCATTTGTTGATTTACTGTACTTTGTACACTGTGGTACAACTTATCGCCATCGTCAGCCGTCGATCGCCGCGGTCGTTCTCCATCGATCGCCGTCGTTCTCCGACGATCACCGTCGTTCTCCGTCGATCGCCGTCATTTGCCGTCGTTTGCCGTCGATCTCTGCCGACGGTCGTCCGCGTTTCGTCTTCAGGGCGCGTTCGCCGCGTCGATACGAAAGGATTTGCATACTTTGCGCGCGTTTTGTATAGGCAAACCGTCGATCGCCGTGATCAGTGTGGCCCAACCCTAATTCATAATGACAACCATGAAACTGTCAAGAGATTTGTTTGATTAGATATTTATTTAATGGCATCACATCTCATTACAAGTCGTATTCCGCCAATATCAAGTAAAGAAATTGCTGCAAAATTATGGCGAAATAACACATCCACATCACGAGGACAAGGGCCTGTATACTATGATGACTCCGATAAGTTGAAAGGGGAAATAATAGGAGTCATGATGACAGCCGCTTTTAACCATCCGAAAATCTCAGTATATGATGTTCACTTTGAAAGTCGTTCACTGGATCTGGAACACCCTATCAAAATTATACAACGATCAAGTACGTTTTTGTTCAAATTATGAAAAAAAAAATATCATACGAGGCTCAGCAGACAAGATCCGTGAGCTGGGCAGACACGAGCAGTCACGAATTTTGTCCGCTAGTGTGGCCGATATTTCGAAAATTATAGTTTTTATCAGAATAAAATTCTAACCACAATTTTCACAATTGCTCTACATTTTAAACAAAATAACAATAAATCTGAACAACCTTTTCGACTAAATAACCCTTTGGTATGAACAACAATTCAAGCGGTTTTCCTTCCAAAGCAAAGATTGCGGAGCGTTTTTCTCATGTCATTGACAAAAGTTTGCCGTCTGCTGCACAGACCCTCAGAACAAAAACCTCCTTGCTTCGCTCGGCACAGACCTTTGGTCTGCTGTGGCTCGCGGGGATACAGCGTTTTTCTTACGTCAATGCTAGGATTCGAGAGTAAAAAATGTTCCTCAACAGAAGAAAAAAAAACCCTTATCGCTTGCCACCACCAATGATCTTACATTTACCATGATAGCGTACTCTTAACAATTTGTGCAGAGGCAAAACGAGCAGAGCAAGACATCATAGGCGATCTTAGATTATGAATAACGGCAGCTTACTGCCTATAGATAAACAAAGAGCCCGAAAACGCGTAACCAATTTTGATTTGTCAATGTGTGCGTTAGATAGTGATGTACATTTTGGTATCGATATTCGTGTACCCTGGCGACATTGACTTGTCTGTTCAGGCGGTAGCGTCGCTGTCAACAATCGCAGTGTTTCACTTGTAGTAGGTAGTAGTGTCGATAATCCTCCATTTCTCCGCCTGGGGCCGTAGATAAGTGGATTTCTACTATCGTAAATGCCAGTAGTATAGAATAAAATTGTATGAGATTGATATTCACTGACGAAATGTTGCGTGACGGCTATGGCTATATTATATGCAACTACCGTTTACGATTACAGAAAGCCCCTTTTCTAGGTACCAACCCAAAAAAGTCGGTGGAACTGTAATTTATGTTTCTTTGTTCAAACCTCATTTTTTTATCTTCGTCACTGCACGACCAGTGCCACCAGCATGAGCCCCTATATTAGGCCAAATGTTTAATTTTAATTTTTAATGTATGGAGGAAATGTCAAAATATAGCATTTGAGGCCGCCAAAGGCCTCTGACATATGGCTCTTTAACTACTATATCCATAGGTAGTAATCGGGACCAACGGCTTAACGTGCCTTCCGAAGCACGGAATCATCCAACTTATCGGACTATCAGGTGATTCATCCTGCAATGTCCTAACCAAACTGGGGAAGTCGCACAAAGGGATTTTTGTCTGACAGAGTCCCCACCGGGAATCAAACACAGAACCTCCGGACTCCGGATCGAGAGCCGAGCGCTCTAACCACTAGACCACGGAAGACCTTAATGGCTGATAATTCTACAAAGCAGAAAATCGCTAAATTTCACAACCACAAACGCAACGCAACGTTGGAATGCGTATTGAAGACGCATATTTCACAACATCAGACAGAACAGAACCACATTTTAGCCTAGTAGGTAAAACGTCTCCGGAACTTACGGAGAAGACGCAGGTTCGAATACTGTGTGTGTGAAATTTTGCGATTTTCTACTTTATAAACTAAAATTTTAAAATAGTCAGTTTTAAGGAAGGAATGACATTATATTTTGGTAACAAATTGTTTGAGCCGATAATAACTATACGGAAGTGCCTCCGCTGCTGCCGGCGCCGGGTCCCATATGAGCTACTGACCGGCGCCGGTTGCTGAAATGGCTGCCGGCGCTGATTTTTTCAAAAAATTGGTAACAGAACTAAATTTGTCAACCCCGATTCCAAGCTTCCGAATCTGTTAGCTCCTTTTAATAAAGTTGTATTTAGTCGACATTTTCTTTTATATACCTACGTCTAGAAAATGTTTGCTACAAACTTAACAGTATTTTTTAGGATTCCAACTCGTCCAATCACCCTTATCAATTTTCCTTTTATATTCGAATCCTTTGGAAACTGTTGAACAAAATGGCAAAACAAAGTTGGGACTGACCTACTTCTGTTTATTTCAAGACGAAAATGGTAAATCAAGTATTTCAGTACGCGACGCGTAACAATGCGCCTGTGAGCTCGTATTATAAACATAAAGGAAATAGGTATCGATAAATTTGAGTCAAGCCCTAGCGTAAATGTGAGCTATATTGATGAAAAATATAACACTAAAATTCAGAACATTATCAACAACTTAACTTATTTCAATGCAAAATACAAAAATTAGCAATTCAGAAGAAGCTATTCTATATTTTAAACATGAAATATAAGTTATTTTAAGCAAAAAAACATATAGTTCAAAAGTAATAACGTCCTAGGAATTTACCCGTGAAATGTACATTTCTCTGGACTATTTTTGTGATTAACACCACATCCAATTACACTAAACACCGTCATAATTAAAAGTATCCTTATTTTTATGTAAATATGTAGTTTTTACGCAATTTTTTACAAAAAACTGGAAAGCTGGTTTTTCGCGTGGCTCAAAGTGACCCCCTGTGATTCAAAATCGGTTACAGAGCTATTCGATTCGCTATCCTTTGCTATCTTGCAGTATCACCATAAGAGATTTGTTTCTCGCTCGCACTCATTGTTTGTCTTCTATGCTTATGTCTATGTAGGCGATGTACTTCGTCCCTTTCTAATTATTGCCATACTAATGAAGTTTGCACAATTTCCGTGCAAAATGTTAACTTTTATATTCACAAATTTATATTTATACGTATTTTTAAATACTTATTTGAATAATTTTCAACGTGCAAAGTATAAACTTCTCTCTCAGTTTTCATTAAATATTGATAAATGCAGAAAATCATTTTCTTTTGATTTATCTGGATTAAAAACTCTTTGGTAAAATGATTTTTAACAAAAATTTTGCATGACATTTTGTTGATGTTGTCATGGCAACATAAACAAAATGTCATGCAAAATCTATTAGAAAGGGACAGCTTCCTCTCATCTTACGTCCTACTCTGCTCGCATAATTTTTGGAAGAGCGCAATCTGGTTAAAAGCGCCACGCGCGAAGTAATAAATCTATGGCCACCACTGACCTCTATATATACAAGCGTACTTGTGTGGTACTTGTGTGTGTGTGTGTGGTGCTTGCCACACGATCACTGTGCATCTTCCAAGGAAATCCAAACCGGCAGAAAACTTCATTAACTAAATTCTTAGCGACAATGGTGGATCATTTTGATCGTCTATTTCACACTCAAATTGTGAAATTCGCCCCTTCACAGAATGCCTAATTGCCTACATTTTACAAATTGGTGCGTAGTTCGTTTCTCGCGTAAGTCGCATCGCAATAAACCTTGGCATTTTTAGGGTTCCGATACCAAAATGGTAAAAAAAGGAACCCTTATGGTGCGACTTTGTCTTTCTGTCTGTCACACCTCTATATCTCAGCAACCACTCATGCTATCGACCTGAAATTTGGAGTTGGTTTAGAGTATAGTTGCCCAACTTAATAGCACATGAAAGAATTTTGAAAAAATTATAATTATCAATGTAAAGGGGTCCAAAATAGGGCGGGCCAAATTTCAAATTGTCGCTACTAGGTCGAGTGGGGTGTCATATGAAAGGGC
This sequence comes from Athrips mouffetella, assembly GCA_947532105.1. Lineage (NCBI taxonomy): Eukaryota > Metazoa > Arthropoda > Insecta > Lepidoptera > Gelechiidae > Athrips > Athrips mouffetella. The sequence continues at coordinate 20,445,036 of OX383964.1, read as the reverse complement.
TTTACTTGCACATTACAAAATTTATTTTTTTACGTCTCTAAGCTTTAAAAGTAGTAGTAGTTGTAAAAATGTAAAAAAAATACCTTTATCCTCTTATCTCCGAAGTTTGTGAAAGGAAAAATCTGAATTAATTACAGTTGACAGAAATTTATGTCAACATTACAGAAAAATAAAACAATCTTGCTACGAGTATGTTGCGCAGTTTTTTTGAAATCTGCAAATAACCTTTACAAACAAATTTAGTTTTGCGGTCCTAAAAATGGACTTTATTGCCTCCAAAAATACAAAAAGTATATTGGAACCCTCGGCACGCGAGTCCGACTCGCACTTGACCAGTTTTTTTTATTTCTGATAGCTTTCTATTTGCAAGCTAGTTCGGAATTTAAATGGAATAATTTATGATAAGTTTCCTCCTGGGTTGATACCTCGTAGTTCGTTTCATTTTTTGGGTTCCTAAGTCGAAAAGGAACCCTGATAGTTTCTTCAACTCCGTCTGTCTGTCTGACTGTCCGCGGCATACCTCAGAGACCAAAGAGAAAGAAAAGTATCAGAGACCCTTAGTACTAAAAAGTTGTAATTTACTGGACATATATTTTAACCACGCCGACAAAGTGGTAAAACATAATCATGAAAAAACAACTTTTTAGGGTGTGTCCTCTACAAGAAAAGTGGGGTTGTTTTTTTGTTCTAGTGGATCTCATCGTGTGCTCTAGCTCTTTTGAAAACAACGTGAGTCTTTTAAGTTTTCGATTTAGGGATCCGTTTGCGAAATATTAAACAGTCAAGTATCCCCCCCCCCCCCCCCCCTGCCAGCAAAACTGTTGCCAATGGAAATATGAAAAAATTTAAAGGAAAACTATCACCGCTAAGTAGGTTTTACAGGTCATTGAACTATAGCAAAAAACTGGAATTAATAAAAATTGCCATAGCAATCAGGCGCTAGGACCTCGCATAGCATTAGGATGTAAAAGTTTACGAGTATGTTATCAACGTTATTATTAGCCTATGTAGTGTCCCGCTGCTGGGCAAAGGCCTTAAGTGTCCCACTGTTAGGCAAAGGCCTAATGAAAGGCCTTATCAACGTTATGAAATACTAAATAAAAACCTGCTATGCGATAAAAATAAAAAAAAGTTTTTTTCGTAGTTACGGAACCCTATACTGTGCATAGCCCGACACGCACTTGGCCGGTTTCTACATTATATGTATCATTTAATCTTGAGTCTCTGTAAGGAGCAAGTAGATTAATATCTTGAATTATTGATAAATTTTTCGTGGATAAATAAATAGTTTTAGTAAAAATACGATAAATAAACGTTTCATTTTACTATACTCTGAACTCTGATCTTGCTGCTGTTCAGCAATAGGCTGAAAATTTCGGGCTTCTTGTAAACCCAACTAAATCTCAAGCAATAATAGTTGGTAGCAGCAGACTAAGGGGTAGGTTAGGGGACTTAGCGTTGCCAAAAATATTTTACAACGGAGTCTGTATTCCCTACACGGACAAAGCAAAGAACCTAGGGATTATTATAGACCGTGACCTGTCATGGTCAGCGCAAGTTAGTGAGGTGAGTAGGCGCATGCACTACTCTTTTCACTCCCTTAAGCGACTCCAGTACTTCCTTCCCTTTCAGACTAAAATCTTGCTTGCACAGGCTCTACTCCTTCCTATTCTTGACTACGCTGATGTATGCTACTTGGATGTGACTGAAGAATTGCCGAACAAACTTGAGCGCCTACAAAATCTGGCTATTCGTTTCATCTTTGGTCTTCGCAAATATGATCATATCTCCGAATTTCGCGCTCAATTAAAATGGCTACCTATCCGACTTCGTCGTAATGTGCACATCCTTTCTACCTTATATAAGATCCTGAATGACCCTGCCACCCCTGACTACCTTCGCTCCCGCTTCAAACTTTTACCTCCTGATCCCCGCTCTAGGCGCGACTGCATCACTGCGATATTGGAGTGTCCTTGAGCGAACACCAAATTCTTTTTCAACTCCTTCTCTTCCCAAGCTGTGCGACTATGGAACAAACTTCCCAAGGATATACAAAGCAGTCCTTCAATAACATCGTTTAAGATGCGAGTAAAAGAGCACTACTTATCGCAACCATTATAATATTATTTTTAGCTTATGTAAGTATTTATGTTTGTATGTTGACTCATGCAAGCCGCTGTTCAGAAAATACAAGATTTTACCCCTTCCGTGTCTCTACATTAAAGAAGTTGCAATTTTTGTAAAGAAAAATAAGGCTCTATATGAAACTAAAAGTAAGCTTAATAGAAATCTGAGAGGTAAGCACAAACTGTTGCAATCTGGTGAGCACCTTTCTGCATTTTATCATAAAAGTATATTTTACATGACTGTGTCAATTTTCAATAGTATTCCTGATGAATTCAGAGACTTAACCGAGATTAAATTTAAACAAAAGGTGCATTCCTGGCTACAAACGAGATTGTTTTACAGTATTAATGAATTTTTGGAGAACCGCGGTAAATTATAATTATCATCGGCTAGTAATTGAATTTGTATTGTGACATTCGTTAAAAGTGTTAAATAATTGTAATTACAATATTGTACACCTAAGTAGGTAGCTATAGTGGACCCATGTAATTGTTAAAATTGTTATACCTTTTTTATACCTATAGTTATACAATAAAATATTTGATTTGATTTGATTTGTATTTTAAAAGGATGTTTATCCTTCTTTATATATGCCTTATTGTTTATATTGTAATTTTAAGTATATTAGTGTGTAGTATAAGTAGGTATTTTTTTTCTCTCCATATTTTATGCTAGTTTGCTATTTATTAAAAACATATGTATTTTTTTTTAATTCTCTTTTCACACTTCTAAATGCACATTCCTGTGCCCCTTTTCATGTCATTCTTTCACACCAGCTAGGTTGGCTGGAAGAGATCTCTTATAGAGATAAGCTCACCTTTGTAAACAAATTTTATGTTGACTACTATTTTATGTAATTTGTGCACAATAAAGAATATATATATATTTTTTATATTTATAAACTAATCAAACATTTTGTTATGGAAACAATATTTTTCATATGAGTGAAAGAGAAACCACATTAGTCCTGTCCTTGCCTATACGAGTACTTCTCTGCCAAAATGCGCGTATAGAGACATTCATTTCAGGAATGTTTAGTAAGGGCAAGTTCCAGCTACTATCTATGTAGTAGTCGTTGAATGAGCCATGTCAGGGGCCTTGGGTTGGGCAGCTCAACAACTCTGGCACCAGGGTTTGTGAGGTCGCTCATCAATCTTGTAACCCACACGATATGATAATGATCCGATCACTAAGCATAAGCAATGTTGGTCATGGTCAGAACCCGGACGGATGACTGCTAGTGGCACAACAACAAAAACCGTTTCCGTTTGAAAACTCCAGCCAGGTTAAATAAGCCTACGGTAATGAATGATATATAAGCAGTTAGAACAATCCAATATTGCTCTGGGCTGAGCCTGCTGTGTACAAGTTATTCAATAGCTATTGCGGTAGTCCGTCTTATTCATAACCGGCAGTTTCCCTTATCTCTGACAGGGTCAGAGAAGTTGGCGAATGCATTTGAACAGCTCGCTTAAAATCATCTCATACGTGCTCAACAGGGTTAGAGTTGGGATCGCCGGAAGGACATTGTTTTCTCGGAGAGCAGCTTTTACACGTTCAGCTCGATTTCCTGGTTCATTATAGTTGAAAAACACAAATCGGTGCCCGTAGTTTCACGATCATAGTGCCGGTAGTTTTTTAAATTTTTTGCTCAATCCAAGAAAGATAATGTTTAACGGTCTTGGGCAAGGTGGTCTTGGCGGCGTCTTCCAGCTGAAACTTAGCTAAACCGATCATAATGTTACAGTAAAGAATTTTTGATGAAAATCTAGATAGAATATCATAATATTTACATTGTCATATTGGATGTCTGTCATACTAATCTGGGATGTCTGTGACCAGTGACATAACAGCGCCCAAAAAAGTTTTAATTTTAAGGAGTAGACACACTCTATACAAAATAGAGTTCCATGGCAAAATACCTTTTTTACCTCACAAGCTCGGAAAACTTTGCTTTATCGGTTGAATCTGCGTGCACAAGTCATTTTTGCCGCTTGCGTGGAAAAGGTTTTTGAATTTTTTTTCGGTTGAAGTCTGCGTGCTAAGATTATTTTTGGCCGCTAACGTGGAAGATCTTTTTGAAATTAGAACCTGATGATGAATTTATTATAGTATAAGGTATCGGCGCATATAGGTAATTAGGTACCATTTTTCTCCCTGTAGTGAGATGAAAATTTTTGTTTTGCTCGGCAGCAAACTCGCTTCGCTTGGGGCTCAATCCTAGAATCCTTCGCTTGCTCAAGTTTCAATACATAGCACTCGCGCGAAATAATACTTTTGTGTACCAGTTGTGTTCAGAAAATGAAATGAAGCTAAACTGTGACAAATACTATTTCGTGAATTTTCCAGGAAAAAGAAACAATGGGTTACCAAATAAAACATTTCCAGTAAGTTTTTACAACAAGTTGCTAGCATCCGCGATCTTGGGATTTATTTAGATTCGGATATAAGTTTCAGGACCCAGATTTATGAAATTCTTAAAAAAGCTTTCTAGCTAACTGGATAAGGATTTGTAATAAGACAATTTAAAGCAGGTACCTATTTAAAGATCCAGATGTTATTATCCCTATTTATAATTGTGTGGTGCGTAGTGTATGCAAGTCCAGCATGGAATCCATGTTATCAAGTGCATATCAGTCGTAAAGAGCGGGTCCAAAAATGTTTCTATATCATTTGGCTTATGGTAACAATAAATAGATGTGACGTACACAATAAATGTGGGTACTCTGGGAGAATATCATTCGACTGCAGGCTGGCGAGCGGGGATGTTCTGTCTGTGTCCCACGTACCATTAATAGTTAGTTTTACTAGATGCATCCCGATAAATAACAGTACGTCCTACTGGACGTAACACTTACTTCATATGAATCTAGGTTAAAGTTCTATAAAAGAATACCAAGTATCCGAAGAAAATATGAAAACATAACATTCCTGTACAAATTAGTCAATGGGTGTATTGACTTCATGGAGATTCTACAAGCCATACAATTTGAAATTCCACGACCAAACAGCAGGCAGCAGGCTTCTAAATTGGAGAACATTATTGTCCCTGTTAGGTTAGGACCAACATTGGCCAACACAGTCCTGTCCACAGAATGTGTACCGGTTACTACGGTATTCGTTTTACATTTGACATCTTCACTGGTTCTTTGGCCTCAGTTAAAGATAAGGTACTTAGTCATTTAATTCTTCCCTAATTTAACCTAATTATCCCCTCACTTCTTAGTAATTTACTTCTTACCTAATTTAACGTAACTTAAAACTAGAACTATGTACCTGCATGACGTTTTTGTATACCCCTTGAAATGCTGTGTTCACTATTTGAGAATGCCAATTAGTAATTATTTCTACACTGAATATATTGTTTTGTTTGTGAGTTGAAATAATAAAGATTTTTTATTTTTCATTATCTACTTATGTTTGTCAGTATTCTAGTTGTAGGTGTGTAATATTCGGCAGCTAGGACCTTGATAGTGAAATTTGTATGCCCCTATGAAGGACCTTGTTTTTTTTTTAATTTAAATGTTTATTAATTCTTTTTATTTCGAAGAAAAAACAGCAGCAATCAAACAAATTTAATTATTTTTATACTGGGGGAACGTTCAGTATCAGTGTTTCCATTTTATATTTTCCTACTGCTAACTAGCAGCGCTTAATACGAGTAGTTAAACTTCCAAAAGCTGGTTGAAAACACCCTATTGATTTGCAAGCTTTCGCGACACCCCCGCCCAAAATAAAGTAAATACCTGATCAGGGTTGAAAACCGAAAACGTTTCACGCAGTTGATTTAAAACAAATAAACAATATTTTTTGTAACACATACATAACTTAAACTTTAAACTCGCGATTGAAAAGTATTCTCACTCAACACAGGTCTCTTTCAGCCAAAACACATTACCACATATTTCCAACTGGGGTTGGTCACTTTGACTGTCTATGTTGATTTTATCTGCATTTACTGAAATTTCATAAGACCGTGAATTTTAATTGGTTTCGGTGGGTTTATTAATGATTCTACTCACTAAAACAAGCAATGTTCGCGAAAAAATCAATTTCGACACCATACTTTAGTGGTCACGTTATCGACTCAATTCATACGGGTAGTAAAATTTTTTTTTTGGGAAAGTTTCTTCTTTTTAGTAATAGTCTACTGGGCTTGGGAAGCAAAACCAATTAAAATTATCATTATACAACGTGTAATGAAAAAGTGGGATGATAATAAAGGGTGTGAATCTGCCCATAAAACTGAACAATTTTTCCCGAGTAACATAGGCTGAAAAACGAAAAACCAATTGTTTGACCTCCCATACAAATGGCGCTGTCAACTGATGCACTATGGGAGGTCAAAAATATATTTTTGTATTTTGACCTATGTTCCTTCGGAGAAGTTGTTCAGTTTTATGGTTAAATATTTCAGTATTACCACACCTTTCCGTTGCACGTTGTATATCTTTCCTATTGACTAAACTCAAATTAAAAAGAATCTCATGTTGTTTGTTTTATTTGTATTTGTTTAAATAGTAATTTGTGATGTCCCTTTGTCTGTAGGTATGCATCCCCAAATGAGCCCTTAGACCAGTTTCTATACTAAGAACCTAATTCTCTACACAAACTGCCCTATACGACCAAAATCAGCAAAATTACCTTTTGCGGTTTTAAACTTGTTTCTCTTATTTTCACCTGAAGGATATTTCTTGAATTTAGCTTTGGCAGCATTTCTCTAATAGGTAACCTTTTGAATAGTGCGCATGATAGTTTTAGTAAGCACAATTGTTATGTAAACATCTCCCGCATCTATGTGTACTTTACCTTAGAGTTACTCATTTATAATATAATCTCTTCAGAAAAGAATATGGGGAAGTAAATGCAAACCTTATAGAACGTAATCTTTTCGAGAAATTCGTGTACGACTCGTATAAATCCGTGTACGAATCAAATTGTTTATCCGGTCTCACTGATTCCTATACAGACAGAGTGAGACATGAGTGAGACTGCAAAAATGATATCGTCTTCATATGATCTAGAATAAGGACTCCAAAAATTTGGGTATGAAAAGGGAGGCTATAGATTGATGCTTCCATATTACGCAATAACATATTCTTTAAAGAAAACAATCAATCCCTATCTCTTATCAGCCAAGATTTGCAACCTTTTCGCCGGTTAGTCGACAAAAGCCTTTAAAAATAGGAGAATCGCAAATTAGGACGCTGCTGGGCCGATATTTGATGAAATGAAAATCAGCTAGGGTTTGAACTACTACTGAACGCATGTCTTAAAATTAGGTCGTTGGGTCTTACGAGGAAATGTACCTACTAGCATTGAGACGAAGACATTTAGGGGATAAAGTTTTTCTAGCTAAGGTGAGGGGTGACAACATTGAAAAGGTTAGGAACCACTTGCCTTATGCACTATAAACATACCAATTTTATTTATTTTACTATGCACTATAACCATACCAGTTTTTACGACAGAGCTAAAACAAAAACGAGCAAAAATCGCCTAAAAAAATGTTTTTAGTATGGGAGTCCCCCTTATTTTTTTATTTTAAGTAGTTTTTAGGGTTCCGTACCTCAAAAGAAAAAAACGGAACCCTTATAGGATCACTTTGTTGTCTGTCTGTCTTTCTGTCTGTCAAGACCCTTTATCTCACGAACGGGTAAAGGTATCAGGTTGAAATTAATATTATATATTAGGGTTCATAAACCATACAAGATCTGAAAATTTAAATTTTTTACAACGACGCAATCAAAAGATATGGCTTTTTAAGTCGTCATCTCCATACATTTATGCAAAAAAGCAAAACAGGGTACCTACTTCCCGTAGACCTAAAATTATGAAATTTGGCAAGAAGCTACGTCTCACAGTACAAATAATGGGAAAAGTCTGAAATCATTAAATATTACAACTTTTCTCACAACTAATGGTAACCAAATGTGGTGAGCTCCCGTTTCAAAAACATTCATATAAGAGAGGGGTCAAGTTGGATGGTCGCGGAGGCGATTTTTGTTTTAGTTGTATTTTAAAAACGGGAACACTTACAAACTTGAAAATTAGTATTTTTACAGTGCATAAACTATAAAATAAAAACAAATAATAAAATTTGGTCAAGCGCGTGTCGGACTCTAAAAATCTAGGACATTAACTTACTGAAATTTCAACTAATACAATTATGATTATGTGGTGGTACGGCACCCTCAGTGTGCGGGTCCGACTCGCACTTGGCCGGTTTTTATAATAGAGGCTACAAAAGTTCATTATCTGTGAAAATTTCAACTGTCTACCTATTACAGGGAAAGGTAGGGGGGGAAGGGGGGACACGTGGATAGATGGATATTTGGATGGGTGGATATTTGGATAGATGGATATTTGGATAGATGGATAAATGGATGGATCGATCGAGCTAGTATTTACATAAACCTTTTTTGACAGTAATATAAAAAAAAAACCGGCCAAGTGCGAGTCGGACTCGCGCACCGAGGGTTCCGTACCACCACATAATCATAATTGTATTCGTTGAAATTAGATTTTTTGAGTCCGACACGCGCTTGATCAAATTTTATTATTTGTTGTTATTTTATAGCTTATTCACTATAAACATAACAATTTTCAAGTTTGTATGTATTCCCATTTTTAAAATAGAACTAAAACAAAAATCGCCTCCGCGACCATCCAACTTGACCCCTCTCTTATATGAATGTTCTTGAAACGGGAGCTCACCACAATTTGTTACCATTAGTTGTGAGAAAACTTGTAATATTTAATGATTTCAGACTTTTCCCATTATTTGTACTGTGAGACCTAGCTTCTTGCCAAATTTCATAATTTTAGGTCAACGGGAAGTACCCTGAGGGTTTTGCATTTTTGCATAAATGTATGGAGATGAGGACATAAAATGCCATATCTTTTGATTGCGTCGTTGTAAAAAATTGAAATTTTCAGATCTTATGTGGTTCATGAATCCTAATATATGGTATTAATTTCAACCTGATACCTTTACCCGTTTGTGAGATAAAGGGTCTTGACAGACGGACAGACAGACAGACGGACAACAAAGTGATCCTATAAGGGTTCCGTTTTTTTCTTTTGAGGTACGGAACCCTAAAAAGGACGGGTTGCACTCCGGGAGTGCCGGCAGAAGTAAAATCATTTTTTTTTTTAGTTTGACAGCTGCTATCCGAAATGTAGATCTTATCGAGACCTATCATTTGTCTCAGCACACGAGTAGTCTAGGGTCAGTAGTTTTCGAGTTATAGCGATTTTTAGTTTGACAGCTTTCATCCGAAATGTAGATCTCATCGAGACATCATCTGTCTCAGCACACGAGTAGTCTAGGGTCAGTAGTTTTCGAGTTATGGCGATTTTTAGTTTGACAGCTGTCATGCGAAATGTAGATCTCATCGAGACCTATCATTTGTTTCAGTACACGACTAGTCTAGGTTCAGTAGTTTTTGAGTTATAGCGATTTTCAGTTTGATAGCTGTCATTCGAAATGAAGATCTCATCGAGATCTATCATTTGTCTCAGCACACGAGTAGTCTAGGGTCAGTAGTTTTCGAGTTATAGCGATTTTTAATTTGACACTGTCATTTGAAATGTAGATTTGATCGAGACCTATCATTGGTCTCAGCACATGAGTAGTCTAGGGTCAGTAGGTTTCGAGTTATAGCGATTTTTAGTTTGACAACTGTCATCTGAAATGTAAATCTCATCGACATATATCATTTGTCTCAGCACACGAATAGTCTAGGGTCAATAGTTTTCGAGTTATATCGATTTTTAGTTTGACAGCTTGTGCACAACTAAAAAAGCCGAGACTATGACAAAGACAAAAAAGATTTTTTGGTCTTTATCACACTAGAACTTTTGTATATATTGAGCCTGCTCTAACTTGGTATGATTAGTTGCAAATCCATTTCTATACTTCATCTGAGATCAGACGCGACTATGACAAAAAAGATGTTTTGGTCTTTATCACACTTTAGAACTTTTGTATATATTGAGCCTGCTCTAACTTGGTATGATTACTTGCAAATCCATTTTTATACTTGATCTGAGTTCTGAAGCGCCATCTGATGCGACATCTGATGCGAATCTATCATTTTTTCCCGATATAAAATTTTCTAAGCTAAAGAAGTTATCACTTCAAAAATCCATTTGCATACTTCGGAGATAAGAATGGTATTTTTTTGGGGAATGTGCCGTCGTCCTACTGGAGTTTCCCACTGGTAGGTGGACGAGGAATATGCGTTCTCCCTTCACCTATTAGACATTTTTCATCGTAACTTGAAAACCAACTAAGCATTGTAAAAAGATATAAAAATCCATTTTGAAATAAACAAGTAAATTCCTTTCATAATACCCAATTAAAATTGACAATTTCATAGTTTGCACTCTCCCCTATTTGGACCCCTTTTTACCAGAATAACAATCATATTTTTTATTTTTCCATTTGCATTAAAGTTGGGAAATTATATTCTTTAACTGTTCGAAATTTCAAGTCCATAACATCAGTACTTGCTGAGATAAACAGATCTGACAGGCAGACAGACGAAGTTGCACCATAAGGGTTCCGTTTTTACCATTTTGGTTAGAAAGCCTATCAATAGGTACTAATTGCCGGTAACAAACCCAACGGGTTGTGCCACCAGCATAGATTTTCGAATTGCTCGTTGGGCCAGCGGCTTTGATGTGTAAAGCCCTTAAAAGATGAAAGGACAACATTCCTTAGGGCGTTGAAATTATTTATAATTCTGCATATTTCATAATCAAAAGTTCTGAAGTCTCGACACAGATCTTTGGGGCACAATAAGATCCCAATCCTAAGTTAAATAACCCTCTTCGTGGTTTGGTGGAGGACATTCGAGTGGGGTCAAGTCTCGCGAACGCTGTCTGATATGATGGCTTAAATCGGATTGCTTAGAGATTTGTTCGTACTCCGGTGTTGGGGTCAAGTGGGCTTATAATAATATTAAGATGTGCTTTTAATCGAATTTTCAGCATTGGCATTTGGACACAAATGTTTTGTGCTGTCTTCACTGATCTATGTGTTGTACAGGCTTTGCCTAGTTTGGGATCAGATGACCTTGTGTTAAATGTCCTCATTATAAAAATAAATGGTACAGCAGCACTGCACTTACTTTCTTGCAATACTCAAGGAAAAACTATCAACCGCAAACTTAAATTTGTAATGCCATACACATAGTATGGAAATACAAACTTTTATTTACGTTTTTCCAAAAAAATGTTCGAATGAAATATACAGATCAATTCAGAATTCAAATTGTCAAACATTAAAACAAACAAACATCAAACGATTTCGAGTAAATCACATGTTTAACTTTTGGTAGTACTGGAACACCCTTTATATGAATTTTCAAACATCAATAGATACTACTAGAGATTTTTTTAATTTCCCAACACATGTTCCTTATGGATTATTGTTCAGTTTAGTCTACTGAGCAAGCCCTTTCAGTTTTTGGTACATCCTGTGTACTAAATTTTATTCTAAAAAAATATAAAGAATATCCAATCAGGTAGACAACCCATCCAAGATTAATATTATAGAAAATTTTAATAAGTTCAATGGATCCAATTTTGGGTAAATCACATATTTACGATTTGGTGGTACAGGAACACCCCTTATATGAAATTACACCTATCAATTGATACTGGCGCAAGACATCTTATATAGAGATGCTTAGTCATGCAAAGTTTCATCAAGATTCTAGGAGCCGTTTTTGAGAAAATTTCAATTTTTTATTTTCGTTGTATGACAGCAACCCTCAAAATGAGCTGGCTCTCAAGAAACCACTTAGAACCCTTCCAAGGATTTGCATAAAACTCCTAAATTCAAAATATGGTGTCAATCCGTGCCTCAGGTAGCGGCGGAGGGACTTCCACACTTCGTGATTGCTGCATACTCACTCGTAGTTCTACTACTTCCTTTCGGAGCTCGTTCATCTCTGCCTGCAGGCGAGCGTTCTCTCGCTGCAGAAGCGTAACTTCGTCGGAAGCGGATCGCTCTTTGAGCGTTCCTACTGCATGCAGACACCCCTAGAGATGATATGTAAAAAAGTCCCGGGCGATCCCAGGTGGGAGCAGCTGGAAATGCTGGAATAAGTGTCCCTGACCCAGGTTTTGTTAATTTTCTGGAAAAACTAAAGGATTTAGGATAAAACTCTCAATTATTTAAATAATCTACATTTAATTTCCTATAATTTGGCATCTAATTTATTTCGATAAAGCTCTTGGTTCTTTAAGAATATAAGTTGAAACTTTTTGTTTTCTCCGTAATGCAATTTTTTTTTATTTGCACTACAATTATGGAGAAACGGCTGAGATTGTGATTAAATGGTGTATGAGCGAATTTATCCACGTATATTTACCTAAATAATGATACCTCATTTACTATCAGGAGTGTAGTGATTTCCAATTTATACCTGTCAGCGCAATAGTCTCCGAAGTACAGTGGTGAATTTTCATACAATTTGGGTATATATTTTTTTCTTCGATCCTAACTTATATGATATCATATGTAAGGTCTTGATTAGTGTATTATAAATATCAATTTTTTTTGTTGCCTAGTTTTGGAGAAATTCAAGAAGAAGCGTGGATGAAAAAATAAAACACCACATATTTTTTAAACGGTAAAAGGTAGAAATCTGGAACTGAGGCAAAAAATAAACATTGATAAGTTTGATACGTGAAAAATAATTTTGTCTTTCTAAATTTGATGGTTTAGGAAATAAATTTAAAAAACCGTAAAAATGAGATTTTTACGGGTTTTCGTATCTATTTTCTAAACCATTAAGGTAAAAAAGGCCAAACTTCTACTCCCGTAAAGAATTAATCAATATATGCTTGTAGTTTTATTTTCAGGTTTCTATATTTAACCATTTCAGAAATATAGGGTGTTAAGAAAAAATAACTAAGCTTTTTTAGATCTTCATTTAACGCTACTCCATGTATTGCAGTAAATGAGATACCATTTCTTAGGTAAATAAATGAGATTTATTTTCTTCCTAGACTATTTTATCACAACTTTAGTCGATTGTCTAAAAATTAAGCACAAATGAAAAAAATATACGTCCCAGAGGAGGAAATCTGCTGTTTGCCTTCATGGAGAGCGAGAATTTGATAATTACTATACTATTTTTGTACCAGTGTGTCCGGACACCTCCGGAGATAATCTGGAAAAAAGTCCCAAGAAGTCCCAGGTGGGAGCAGCTGGAAATGCTGGAATTAGTTCGCAAAATAATCCCTAACCGCGGTTTTGTTCATTTTCTGTAAAAACTATAGGATGTAGGATAAAACTGTCAATTACTAAAATAATCTCCTTCAAATTCTTTAAGATATGGTAGATATGTAAATTCAAATGGCTATTTATTACATGAAAAATATTTACTTAAACTTTGTGAACTTTTTATTTAGCATATTATTTTCTCAGTCGCGCTCAATTTGAAGACAAACGGCTGAAAATGTCATAAAATAGTGTACGGGAAAATAAGTTTTCATTTAATTACCTAAAAAACAATACCTCATTCACTATTGTGATTATAGTGGTTACCGATTTACATGTGTTTTTTTCTGAAATTTGCCTTTAAATTAACTTACCTATATGTACGGCATAAGGCGAAAAGAGACAATGTATCTGTTAGGTAATTAAGGTGATTTCGAGGCAAATTCCAGAAAAATCACTCGTAAATCGGAAACTACCAGAAGAACAATAGTAAACCAGGTACTGTTTTTTAGGTAAAAAAATTAAGATTTATTTACTATTGACTATTTGATTACTATTTTAACACATCTTCAGCCGTTTGTCTACAAATTGAGGGCAAATGAGAAAAAAAATATGCAGAATGAAAAGATAAAAAGTTTCAGTAAAAATTTTCCGTGAATCAATAGCCCCTATCAAAACAGCATAACCGCCATATCGAAGAAAATTTAATGGAGATTATTTTAGTCATTGACAGTTTTATCCTATATCCCATAGTTTTTACACAAAATGAACAAAACCGCAGTTAGGGATTGATTTACGAAGTAATTCCAGCATTTCCAGCTGCTCCCACTTGGAACTTATTGGGACTTTTTTCCAGGACATCTGCAGAGGTGTCTGGACACACTGGTACAGAAATCGTTTAGTAATTATCAAATTCTCGCTTTCCATACAAGCAAATCGGATCGGTCTTAGACTATATGAAGATTCTGGGTCAGGCTTATCCGAAACCCACTACAGGCTCCTTCCGCTGAAATCTATATCGAAGCTCATAACGAGGATATATGGAGACAGCGGAAGATCACAGGTGCAATAAGGCAGGGGAAGCACAAAAGATCCCATAGGATCGAAGTGCTCTGAGGCCCAACAAGGATCTCAGCCCCACGTAATAAGATAAGATGTACTAGAATCGTGCCGTGCCGTGAAGTTTCATCCCAGCGCAGGGGTTTTAGGAAATTTTCCGCCTGCTTGGATCTCAAACCATGCTTATGATTTTAGATTAAAAATATCTGCTATTTACAACAATTACGTACAATATACTTAATGACAGTGAAAGTAAAAAAAATATATTTTAATATTATTTTTTGTATGGCTCTCAAAACTTAATTTTACTCCCTACCTACATGAAAGAAAATAACGTAGTAAATAATTCTGTCTTGCCACAAACATTTTTGAATTTTATTTTTCCAACAATCAGGTTCATACTTACATAAAAAACTAGTATGTAAACAATTGCCCGTATTTATAAGAGAAGGTAAAATAAGCGTAAACGATTTCACCTATATGCCTTAGTTATAATAAATTTTGGCGCGATAACGATTCTACATTTCCGTGAATGATATGAAAAAAATTAAATGCAACTCTCGTGTTTTGTGTTTCTGGTGGTCTTCTTATGTGTGACTCAAGTTTTTGCAAAAAAACCAATGCGGAGTTGTAAGTTATCATTATCACTGACCGTATTTTAGGAGATTTAATTGTTAGATACTTTTGAAGCTGTAAATGCGCTTTAGAGTCACGCTGCTTTTGCAGAAAAGGACAGACTTGACGTTTTCATGCCACTTTCACTTTTATATACTTTATCATCTGATTTTGCTTATTAGTGAGCGCTCAAAGGAAAGTCGGTGTCGGAAATGATCGTGAACTTTTGAAACAAACCTAGGTAGACACATAGAGACTGTCAAAATATTTACTAATAAACGTTATTGGGTGTAATATTCATCATTCATATTACGTTTATACATGCCTACTTGACCTAAAGCAATGTTTATACAGGGTGTCTCATGCAAATCGGTCAGTATGGGAAAGTCTGAAACTATAAGACATACGAAGATTTGTTCTTAGGAACCATGTCACCGATTTTGATAAAAAGAAAAACTGCATTCATACATTTGAAAAAAAAAGTGTACCCAGCTGGGGAATCGAACCCGGTAGTTTTGAAAAAAAAGCTTACAGTTTTTCTGTTTAAATAACGGTTGTGTAGGTCTTAAGCAGTAAATGTCTCTATGAAACACGATGTCTAAAATGAATAAAATGCATTGTTTTTACATACTTTAATTTATCATAGTAGGTGTTCGAAGTGACCACCGTTTTTTTCAATACAATATGGGTACACTTTTTTTTCAAATGTATGAATGCAGTTTTTCTTTTTATCAAAATCGGTGACATGGTTCCTAAGAACAAATCTTCGTATGTCTTTTAGTTTCAGACTTTCCCATACTGACCGATTTGAATGAGACACCCTATACTTATAAACCTTGCTTTTTGAGAAATATATTGTTATATTCTGTGCTGAGAATTCAGTTTAAATATTTTTACAGATTTAGATTCAGATAATTTTATTCAATGTAGATTCTTTACAGAATACTTATTGAATGTCATGCAGAATACAATGCAAATAGAGCGAGTCTACGCCGTTTCGGATCGTGCTATAGCAGCGTAAAAGAAACGGCAAGAAACCACTGCAGCACGGCCTACTTTAAGAGTCGGCTTTTTACGTTTCGCTGGAATATCAGAGCACCATACCTCCTTGTCATTGATATAGTCATCTATATAGTAAGCTTTTTTACATAATTTTTGCTTTACACATTCTTTAAACTTTCTCTCTAGTAATTGCACTATATTGTCAGGTATTTTGTTATAGTGTCGTATACACAGACCAACGAAAGATGTATTGACTTTAGATAATCTTGTATATGGCTGATCAATTTTGTGCTTATATCTAGTATTAAAATTATGCCTGTCACAATTTTTAGGTAATTGATGAATGTTCTTTCTAGCGTACATAATGTTTTTATAAATATATTGGCATGGCACTGTCATAATGTTGATCTCCTGAAACAGTTCTCTCAGGGACTCACGAGTCTTCAGGCAATAAATTGCTCTTATAGCCCTCTTTTGTAAAACGAATACTGAATTAATATCAGCTGCCCGGCCCCAAAGCTACTGCTTTGGGTCCGGGCAGCTGATATCTATTCAGTATTCGTTTTATACTTGCCATAAGACATAATGCTATGGAAGTAGCTAAAGTAAACCAGCCTTGCGGTAGCCACATCAGTAAGTTGTCTGATTTTTCTGACAGCATATGCAGCCGAGCTCAATCGACCAGAAAGAGCCGTTATATGAGGCTATGATACAATAAAGTTTATCATAACTTTCTCAGAATTTTAAACCCTTCGATTATTTACAGATTATCTTCGTAGAGCAGACAATGATAGGTCAACGAATACAAAAAAATATAATAATGGGTATGTGTTAACAGGTAAGTGTTCAATCTTCATAGCTATACAGGGTTATTCTTTCGTACCTGACAGTCCCGTTTGCTCACTTATTAGAGAGGTTAAAAGCGACTTTTGTTCGACGACGTGCACAATTTTTTTTTAACTCAAGCAGTGTTGATCACTTACGTTACTTTATATGGGATGTTGAAGTTCTGTTGAAAACAAACAGTGTTGGTCAGTTACGTTACTTTATATGGGAAGTTGAAGTTTTGATTACAACAAACAGTGTTGGTCACTTACGTTACTTTATATGGGAAGCAGAAGTTTTGTTTAAAACAAACAGTGTTGGTCGCTTACGGTACTTTATATGGGAAGACGAAGTTTTGTTGAAAACAAACAGTGTTGGTCATTTACTTTACTTTATTTATATGGGGAGTTGAAGTTTTGTTGAAAACAAACAGTGTTGTTCACTTACGTAACTTTATATGGGAAGTTGAAGTTTTGTTGAAAATATCAGTGTTGGTCACTTACGTTACTTTTTATGGGAAGTTGTTTTTTTGTGCGGTCCGATTCGCCCTTGATCGTTTTTAATATTTGCAAATATTCGAAAGTCTAGAAAGTGATTTTAGTTAGCCCAGTAGTTTCATTTGTACCATTCACTAGGACCATCAATGGCACAAAATGAAACTACTTTGTTTCGTTTGTAGCAATGATTTAAATAAATACACAAGTTGTTCAGTTTAACGGACAGAATCACTTCGTAAAATATCCAGGGTGAAAAAAAAAATTACGCTGTATAACACAATTGTAAGGGTTTGACGAGACATTGGTCAAGTCTGAATTTTCTTGAAATTCTCTTGGTTCTGGGTTTTTTCAGTTTCTGGATAATCTCTGATTTTCTTGAGTAGTTTTAATACTGTTGGAATCTTTTGGATTCTTCATTTCCGAATGGTATTCTCTTACGTTCTCTTGATTTTTCTTGGGTTCTTTTGTATTCTTTATTAAGTGACCAGCGGTCCGCCCCGGCTTCGCACGGGTAGATATAGGTTTTTGTTGGCTGGGGGGTTACTAAAAAACCGGCCAAGCGCAAGTCGGACTCGCACGATGGGCTCCGTACCACGTAATATTTTGGATTCTATATTTCCGAATGGTATTCTCTTACGTTCTCTTGATTTTTCTTGGGTTCTTTTGTATTCTTTATTAAGTGACCAGCGGTCCGCCCCGGCTTCGCACGGGTAGATATAGGTTTTTGTTGGCTGGGAGGTTACTAAAAAAACTGGCCAAGCGCAAGTCGGAATCGCACCGAGGGCTCCGTACCACGAAGGTACCGTCCCGTCTTAGTCATGGGCAGTCATACCGTCTTAGTCACGCAGAAGTGCATTAAATTCGTACGAGACGACACGCACTTGACCAGTTTTTATAATTTTTTTGTTATTCTTTAGCTTATGCACCATAAACACACCCATTTTCACGCTTGTAAGTGCTCCCGTTTTTACGATAGAGCTTAATTAAAAATCGAGCAAAAAAACGTTTAAAAAACCACGTTTTTAGTAGGGGAGCCCTCCTTTATTTATATTTAGTTTTTTAGTATTTTTAGTTGTTGTTATAGCGGCAACAGAAATAGATAATCTGTGAAAATTTCAACTGTCTACCTGCTACGGTTCATGAGATACAGCCCGCTGACAGACAGACAATAGACATCGAAGGTATAATAATAGGGTTCCGTTTTGCACCCGTTGGGTACGGAACCCTAAAAACGAAGATTAAAAAAATAAATATATAAAGAAAATTTGGATATTATTTTGAATTAAATTGCGGTGCGGGGACCCGGGAGAGCGTTTAATAAGACACACGTGTGTTCCGTATGATGCAGGTTTATTGACTAATACTTATATACTAAGGTAGGAGAGGCGAGCACACTACACCTCCCCCGTAGAAAAAAAGAAAAAAAAATACAAGCTTTTTTTTTTTCTTATACATTTCTTATGTTACTACTTATAACTAAACATTCCTTTCAAATTTTTATTACCAATAAAAATATTTTGGTATCCCTTTTTTTTTCATACTTCTGATTGCCAAGTATTTATGTGTCTGAATTTTGATATGATATGATAATACTTTCAAATACATTTTATTTTAAGTAGAAATAGTATGTTTTCTTTTGAATTACTTAACAAAAAAAATTTAGTTATGCGTAATTTTAAGTTTCCATCATTTGTTCGTGTACTTTGTATAAAACTATAAGTACCCTTTAATTTTGAATTTCTTTCCAGTGATTCGTATCATTAATTATCTAATATTTAACCGAACCAAAAGTGAATTTTCTTCAACAAAGAAATCCTAATTATTGTTGATTGTCAATAAATTTTTATGCAAAAATACGCTCATTTTTCGTGCTATTTGACAAATCATTCAACAACCAACAACAACAATCATTCAATTATTCATCATTGATATCAAATCATTATATTTTATTACTAACTATATTATATTATACTTTTATCTAATAGTATGTACTGTTGGCAATATTCTCATAAACATAATTTAATTTTCTTTTCATTTTTATACTTATTCTAATGTAACTAACCACACATATATTTTTTTTTATAATGCATTTTGATTATATTCTTATTAACTAAAGATATACCACTCTAGTTCAAGTCAGGTCTAGTGTCTTTTTTCATCGTCTTATTTAGACTATTTCTCATAATTCCAAATTTTCCTTCGAATAATCAACAAATAAAGATTTGTTCCCTTCAAAAATTAAACATACTAGTCGTTTCTGTATTTTAATAGACTCTCTATAATTTTAATAAGTTGTTTGATAGGTAGCTAACCTAACCTTTACTACTCTACTCGTTTTAAACATGGGCCCATTATTTTGTCACTCATTGCATGCATTTAACATTTAAGTCATATTTATTTATTTAGTAAGGTATACATTATAACATACTTATTTATTTTTTGGGCCGGCCGGTCCCTTTATTATTATTATTTTTATATTATTATTGGTACGAAATATTATTAGTCGACTATATTTTATTATATTGGCATTATTGCCTTTTATGGGTCGTGCGCACGCCCTATTATTTTACGAGGTCATATTTTAAGCCTTTTAGACTCTAACTATTCTCACGGAGCTAACTCGTAGTCACCATGATCGAATGAAAGATCTGACACTCAACGTACCATTTTTATACATATAGGGTCTCTCATTTAAGACATTATTTTTGTCTCCAACAGCATTCATACCGGAGACTCGTCCGACCTATGACTAGACTGAAGGATTTGAGCTCTATTGCGTACCTACTTGTGTAGTGTACCACTAATTCGAGCATTTACTAGCTCTTTGTCTCTAATTACTCTCTAGGAGCATTATTTGTAACTTTCCATACACTTTTCTTTGCCATTCTCACAAATTTCACTCATTTGCGAAACCAATCCATTATTTGAATATTTCGACATCCATGTCTTGACTAGATAACAGACAACAAATAATCGTTTGGGTGATCAGTCCAACCGATCGTCAAGACTCTGTCTACCGAAATATTCCCATCTCATATCATACTACTCATACTAAACTTTTCGAAACAACTCTCATACCCGATTCCAATCAACATAATTACAAATCAATACTTTCATTAACATATCACATAAACAATCCATTTCATTCCATAAGAAGAAGTACCTAATTGCACGCAACAATGGTGACAAAAAGATATTTAATACTTTCCTCCTATACAAATACACGATACAATCCGACTTTCCTTCTTCATTACAATATTACTTAAACCTTTACCACCTCTTTTGTATTAATTTTTACACCTAATATCTATTTTTCATAGCATTTTTGGTTTTGAGTCTTATATCTTATCTTATCTTTTAGTCTTATCTGTCCTGTCAGTAATCATTAACGATTATTTGTCTCTATATCAGAGTGCATAACGTTATTAATAATGCGTTTTTAAGAAATGTTCTTATCTCTCTATCAATTTAAGCTCTTAAATGTTACGTTATAGTTAATTTAAATATACTGAGTGTTTTGTGTTACTACTTATTCTAAGACCCAATATTAAAATCATCATAACATGTAATTTAATTTTTAAAACATCGTCAAAACTAGATGCAGGTAAGACAATTTGTTTGAAAAATGCTTGCCTTTTGCGTTGAATCGTTTCGTGTTTCATTACTGCTAAGTTGCAAGTGATGCCACATGCAGTTCCAATTTAATACCAATCCATTTCATATTTCAAACAAAGTGCTGACTACAAACAAAGTGACTGATCGCACAAGACTTGCATAAAGTTTTTGTTACTATGTAGGTACTTACTTCAAGACTTATTTGATTTTACTAAAACTTTTACTATAAATATGCATAAAATATACATAAGTACTGAGTTTAAAAAAAAATAAATTATTATATTATTTAATGGATTCTTGTTTATTTGTTCAGTTGTATGATTATCAAGTCATAATGTTGTCAATTTGTTATTTCCTTCGTATCAAAAAAAAATTTTTTTCTTTACTACATTGAACGTTTAGTTTTAGTTACTATTTATCTCACAAGTTATAATAATACAACTGATTTAGAATACATGAATAATACAATTAAAACACATAAAACTTACTAACGTAACGATATAGTATCAAACTATTACAGTTTCCTTTATTGATAATTTTAAGACCCGTTATACTTATTTCACATTCATTTGGTACATTATCTGTTTACCTGTGCGACATTGGTTCGATGCCCACTTACTTACGCATGCTGCAGTCCTATTTATATTACACTGATTCATCAAAAACAGATATCTACCTAGTTGTTCATTTTGTATTTTCTGGATTTTTAGCAAAATTTGATTTTTTTTTTAGAATGTACAGTCAAGAGCATATCATGCTAGACACATTGGACTTTGTATCATTCTTATTTCAATAGACGTCCGAGCTAGAGTGGTTTCCGGTTGTCAAGCTTGAACTGTCGTTGGCTGTACTAGTGAGAGTAACAAGTAGGTATCTAGTTCGTTAACAGTTTTACAAAATATAGGTACTATTAATACTATAACGCATCTGAATGAAAATAAAATCTTATGTATTATTTAGGCTTCACAGTGCATAGCTGTAGCTAAAAATTATAATTACCTTTAAACCTTTTAAACCACGTGAATCGATGCAATATGAGCTGGCGTGCTATGTCGCCGCCGATACCATGTTTGTATGTAACAAGTTTTCCTAGAACTTGCTTTTAATAATCTCATCAAACTTTTCTAAAAGATAGTACTGATTAATTAATTTATTTGGTTTTTACAATAAGGGTGGTTATTTAAAGCCATAATTTGAATTGGGATAATCACAAAATAATAAAAAAACAATCTTTTAACTAGCGTACAAACAATTTTTTTTTAAATGCTCTTTCA
Source organism: Athrips mouffetella (assembly GCA_947532105.1). NCBI lineage: Eukaryota > Metazoa > Arthropoda > Insecta > Lepidoptera > Gelechiidae > Athrips > Athrips mouffetella. The sequence continues at coordinate 20,422,783 of OX383964.1, read as the reverse complement.
TACGGATATTTTTGATAAATATGGATGAAATGTAATTTAAGAATGTTCCAAATTATATAATGTAATTATTTTGACATATAGATCAAATACATAGGTAAGTAAGTATCAAATACACAGCAATATTACTTTGATACTCAACCAAATATTTTCCAAAAATACTTTTCTCTTCTTTTCAAAATGTTACACATTATTGTCACTACATTTTTTTTTACATAATAAAATAATTAGGGTAATTACATAGCACAGTGCGAATTTTCCGTAAAATATATCAATTAAAATATTACTTTTTAATAGGTTGTAGTAACACAAGACTCACTTCTCTAAATTCTCGTTAGGTCTAAATTCGTGTTCTTTTTTATTTGAAACTTAAACTTAACTTTGAAAAGAAAATGTTTTTAAAATAAAACTAACTTGTTTTTCTTTACTGTTAATAAAATATCCGGAAAACATACGTAAATTTTAACTTTACTATATTGCCAACAGTAAAATGGAAAGCTCACGGATCATGTAACTATTTATTTTTATTATTTTTTTTTTTCACTTTAATCATTAGGTATATTTAAAAGAAAACATTTTAAAAAAAAAATTAATCACCCAAATTTTATTTACATGATCTGTTGCTGTTTATTCTTAATTAAACTTACGTTACGATGCTTATGGTGAGCCACTGGTGAGCCGCTGCATGAATTCTTCTGTCTTCAAAATTTGCTGCATTTTTATTTTATTTATGAACTTCTTCCTTTAATTATTTATTATTATTTGACTGAACCTAGCTAAATTTTTAATATATTTTTTTTTCGATGCCTAGCTAATAAAAAAAAAACCGAAACACAATTTCACTGTATAGCCGCATCCACTTCCGACTCCAACATCTCCCGGCACCCTGCAAATCACTCATCCATCTGACTCCAACAGCTCCCTGCGCCCAGCAACACTCATCATCATCATCCATCTGACTCGTTCATCACCCGGCCGCCTGCTTTGTTCACTTTACTCTTCACCTTTTTTTTCCATCTTCAAAATTTTTTGCGATCTTCTTTCCTATTTAGTATACCTTTTTCCAAATTTTTGTTTTTCGGTTGGTAATTTTTCTCCATCATTTCGACACGGTTTTTTTTTATCCATCTTATCCCTGATCTTCCTTATATCTTCTTCTTTATTTCTGATTTCTTTCCTGTCTTCTTCTTAAATTCGCAAATGTGTACATTTTTGTTCTTCTGTTATTTCTTCTTATTAAAACACTGTCTTCCTGATCTTGTCTACCTATTTTTACGCCGTCTCTTCTTCCACTACCGCCACTGACTCACCATATTTTTTTTAGTATTCATTTACATATTTTATTTAAAGTTAAAAGTAAAATTTTATGTATTAATTTATCTTATAAAAATAACACATTTTTTTTTTATTTATTAGATTTTGAAGTTCATGACATATATTTTTTTTCAGTACAAATTGTTTATTTCATTTTTTATCACACGTAGCACAGAACCATTACACCAAAGTTCGCGCGATTGCACAGCGCTGCCCGTATAAGGCAGCACTGGCAGGGTCGCCATGCGGTGCGGGGACCCGGGAGAGCGTTTAATAAGACACACGTGTGTTCCGTATGATGCAGGTTTATTGACTAATACTTATATACTAAGGTAGGAGAGGCGAGCACACTACAAAATGTTTAGGTGAGGAAGGGATATAGCCCCGTGAGGAAGGGATATAGGCGTAAGATTACACTCAATTACACATACAGGAACCATTAGCCAAATTTTTCGTGTCTATTCTCTGTTGTAGATAAAACCATTACAGTCACTTAGAGCGCTGTTTCTTAAATTTCAATTTTGATAATGATTACACTCATGATAACTTTTGAATGGTATGTCCGATTTGATTATTCCGAAATATTTCAAAAAGTAATTTACAGGTACTGATATAGCCTTGAATACGAAATAATTTATTTGAATAAGGATTAATGGGTACGAATAATGTAGCCTATATAGTTTGTACCGGCGCGTTACAATCGCATATTTTAACATGAAAAAGCAGTTATTGTGACATAACTGTAATAGTTAGACATATGGTAGACTTTTTTGTAGATATTAATATCTTCTATAAAACTTTAGTACATTACTTTCTGTAATACTAAAACTAACATTAGGTACTTTGCTCTATAATTGTCAATGGTCTCCGCAGCGAACGCGATAAAAGGATGTTATTTGGGATTTTTTTTACACCTTGGGTTACGTAACTAAAGTTTTAGTAAGGATCCCTAATCTTTTCTAGCAATAAATATAGCCTATGTTACTCAGGGTGAATGTAGCTTTCTAATGGTGAAAAATTTTAGAAATCGGCAGAGTAGTTTTTGAGTTTATCCATTACAAACATACACACAAAAATACTTCTTCTTCTTCTTCCTTCCCTGTTCCCATTATTTGGGGTCGGGTCTCCTTACCCTTCTGCGCCAAGACAATCGGTCTTGAGTTGTCGGTTCTGGCAATTGGGCTTTCTTGAGGTCTCTTTCGATCTTGGACCACCAGGTCGATGGCGGCCTCTGCCTCTCTTTTGTTCTGGGATTTTCAGGGCTAATTTCACTACGTGATCTTCGCTGCGTCTTTTTACACGTCCATACCATCTGAGGCGGTGTTCGGTCATTTTGTCCGTGATCGGCGCAACCTTAAATTGCCGCATATGTGTTCATTGCGCACCTTTTCCAGTCTCACCCCTCCTGCCCACCTCAGCATCTTCATCTCATTGACGTGCACCTTTTGTTCATGAGTCTTCTTAGCTGTCCAACATACGGAGCCATATAATAATGCTGGGCGGACTGCTGTCTTATATACTTTGCCCTTGGTTTTCACTGGCATGCGAGGATCACACAACACTCCGGTAAGCGTTCGCCATTTTTGCCATGCAACATTGATTCTGTGGGACACATCTGCGTCTATGTTGGCATCCGTTGTGAGCATAGAGCCTAGATATTTGAATTTCTCTACTGTGGGAATAGGTATTGACCCAATGCATATCGTTTCAGGAGTTGAGTTTCCGCTGAAAGGGCATTTCAGGTACTCCGTTTTGCTTTTGCTTACTCTCAATCCGTATTTTTCCAGAGCGTGTGTCCAGGTGTTAAAAAGTTCCTGCATATGTTGTGAAGTTTTGGTAGCCAGTACAATATCATCTGCGTAGAGCATGGTCCACGGTAATGGTGCCAGTATATCTTTAGTGAGGTGGTCCATAACTAGATTGAAAAGGAAAGGGCTGAGCGCTGGAAAGGGCTGAGCGCACAAAAATACAAATCGTTCCTCTTTATAATATTATAGTGAAGAAGTGTAGATATACTGGGTGGCCAATTCGAAAGTATACTTACAAGTGCAGGATGTTTTTTTTTTTCATTAATATCGGTTAAATTCCTGGCTAAGCGAATTTTAAAAAATCTTTGAATGCAGTTTGATTTCCTTTTAAAATAAAATTACGTTTCCTTTGAGTAAAATTTTCTATCTTCATATTATATTTTATATTTATAGTATTTAAGGTACTTTCGCTCCATATGGAATAGCCATATTAGCCATGGGACGCCCTGTGTCTCCTCGAGCGCCCAACCGGACGTGGCCGTCCTGACGGTCGACCATCATAGGCTCTCTTGACGTAGCGGTCCTCCCCCAAGCCAGTGGAGTCTGTGAGTTTTCGTCAACTCTGAATAACGAATGGTCTTTTTTGTAGGACTACCTAAATTACCAAATCAAGCCGAAGAGTATTTTCAGAATAACGCACGCAGAGACTTTTTGCCAAAAAATTTCTCAATAGGTAAGTAAGGTAAGATCCATACTAAAAATGCAGGTGTGTTAGCAATTGTATCCACAATACATTACCTAAAAGTATATTCAGCGTCAGTGTAATGACTATCAGCGCTAAGACTGCAAGGTTATTTTTAGACACTGGCACGTTAAAAACCAACCAGATTGTTACTTCGTTCAGCAAAGACGATTGCGATGTGCGGTGGCTCCTTTTAGTAGAGGATTAAATTCTGAGATTGTATGGTTAGATCTTTTCGAAACCTGTTCGGATGAAACTTGGCACGATTCAAGTACATACCTTTAGGTAACATATATAAGTGGTGTTTCCCGGCAGAAAATTCTCACAATATTGTGTGTAAGACAATCTGAATAAATTATAGTATACAGAGGTCCATGTAGATATTATAGTAAAAATACAACCATCTCTATAAGTAGCATAGTTGTTTAGAAATCTGCTAAAAACCTTTACAAACAAACTTAGTTTTACCGTTCTAAAATTGACTCTATTGCTTCTAAAGGTATATCGGAACCGTCGGCGCGTGAGTCCAACTCGCACTTAAGCGGTTTTTCTTGTTCTTAGATAGCACCACTTTATAAGCGATGTAGTTCAGCTGACGTCACGTCATATAGAGATAAGAGAATTTATGAATAAATGATAATGTATTTTATTATTTTTGAATGTTTTTCAGATGACCGTCTAACGTCGATAACGCTTGAATATGATTATAGCATTACGGTTAACCCAAATGTTACTTGGAATGGTTCTGATTTTATACCAAACGTAAATTTAAACGTGAATCTAAATAATCACCATAGTAATCATCATCATAACTCGTATCACAGCGAAGAGGACTATCATAGCGACCAAGATATGCAACATCATGAAATGGACGGGGAAAAAGATCTTTATACTTATGTTGCTCTTATTGAGTAAGTTTTTTTAAGTGACGTTTAAACGTGAAACCTGTTTCGCATTATATCCTATACTATCAAACGAGCAAATATTACTCGTGTATATATAGTTGTAATCGGTTTCTCGAAAACGGCTCTAACGATTTTGATGAAATCTAGCTAGGTCTCATGTCTGGAGAAATTCGTTTTCCCCGTGTTATTAAGCATTTAAAAAAATACCGGGTTTTAGACAGAAACCTACGGCGCCATCTGTTGGCGAGTAGCTTAGCTTGCTCACCCGATGTTATTTTAATGTTTAGGTAGCTATTATAGAGCGAAGCTCGGTCGACCAGGTACTGAGATTATAATGTGAAACCGGTTTAAGTCTTTCAATGCATAGGGTCGTGATTCATTAACGACCAGATTATCACCGCCTCGCCACATAACTTAGTTACTGAAAAACAGACTCTGATTATTTTGTGCGGCACAAACTATACTATCACTTGTTAGGGTAAACAAACACTGTGAAACACTTTGTAAAAACTGTGTGGAACTCTGTGTGGAACTCTGGTGCAGTTTCTAAGGGAAGTCAAAAGTTTTTATTGTTTCTTAGGGAAATCTGTTTAGTTTTATGGTCTGTATGCACAGTTTGAAGGATCTCAGTGTGTACCCTAACACACTGGATATATTTTTAAGTGAAAAAATAAATATAATGATAATAAACAAGTTTGTGCGCACCGTCCACTCTTGTTATACGAGTAGTTCTGTAGCCCGTGGACATTCAAATTACGAAAAAGGTAACCGTTTGTCATTGTGAAATTGTTATAGATTTCGTCATTTCACATACTAAAAGCGAAGTCTTTATGATCGTAACCCGCCGTAAACATAATATAGTGACCAAACAAGTGACCAAGTGTAATGTTAGTTGTATACATTTCTAGGTTACCGCATTGTTTCGTTATTGTCAAGTTGTACAGCTTTGTTGAATTACCATACGTAGAAGTAAGACTATGGAAATTTGCCAAAAACTAATTTAAGACCAAATGAGCCTTAAAATCTTAACCGGCCACAGAAACAGTATTAAAATAGGTATATAGTTTGTTCAGAGGGTCTTTTAACAGATGTATAAATTTGAAACGGTAACTCTTAAATGTAAATTATTTTCAATATGGCCGGACTACATCACTAGTCACTATATATGGTTACGGCGGGTTACGATCTTTAAGACTTCGCTATTAGTATGTGAAATGGTGAAATAACAATTTCACAAAGACAAACGGTAACCTTTGTTGTAATTTAAATGCCCACGGGCTACAGTACTATTAGTTGTTGATAAGATATCGCCAGTGAGGAGTCTCGAGGCTGTCGAGGCTGTTGTGATTGTGACAGTGCGCGGGTCTACCAATGGCTACGCGCGGAACACCACGCCCAGTGCTACGGGAAAGTGCGCGGATTTCGAGCGAATAACGCGCGTGTCCTGGGCGAACATTTTATGATTTGGAGGGTCTGGTTCTAAAGCAGTTAACGGACGATAATAGTAGATTAGTAGCCAACGGCTGTAAGGCATCAATTGCAGCCCGAGATATTTAGGCGCACGAGCGCAGCGAGAGCGCCTATAGTTCGAGGGTGCAATTGATGCTTACACCCGAGCTAACTACTCTGCTTTACATCTCGATTGTGAGGTAAGTAGGTCCTTATTACCACCAAATTGTAGGTGACCAATTAGCGCTCTAGGGTAATAATGTAGCTAGAAAAGTTGCGGCGTAAAAGAAGACGTAGTGACTAAAATTGAGAAAGGGATGCTGAGATGGTTTGGTCATGTAGAGAGGATGAATGAAGGAATATTGACGAAAGAGATCTACAAGGCGAGAGTGAATGGAAACGTTGGAAGGGGAAGACCTCGGCGAACGTACCAGGACCAAATTCAGGACGTTCTGAATAAAGGCCAGGTTAAAAGTACCCTAAACCGACGAGCATGTATGAAAGGATTGATGAAAGTTCAGGAAGCAAGGGAAGTATGTCAAGATCGTAGCAGGTGGAGAACTGTGGTCTCTGCCTACCCCGACGGGAACAAGGCGTGATGTTATGTATGTTTGTATGTAGAAAAGCCCTAGCACGGTAAGTAATTAAAAAAAAAACACTTCACTCTTTCAAAACTCAATTACTTACCGCCCTAGGGCTTTTCTAGCTACATTATTACCCTAGAGCGCTAATTGGTCACCTACAAGCCCCATTTGGGGGTAATAAGGACCTACTTACCGAATATGAGAGATGTAAAATAATTTACCATTTCGGAAAGCAAAGCAAATATCCAAAAACTATTTTTTTTATTGCGGAGGTTAAAAATAGAACCATTTGAAAAATGCACACTTCCGTCAAGATCCTCGGCATCTTTTTAAAATGATGGATGTATCGAAAAGACTTTCCTACGACAGATCATTTCTGGACTCGCCACGATATTGAAGTGGCCGCGATAAAACATATTTTAAGCGTTGACGCATGTTTCGAGTCAAGAAAAATGAAACTCAGTGAGACTTTTTGATGTTTGAGGATTGATATACTTTTTGGCGTGACATTTTTTAGTATCATGTTTGAGGACCGATGTAAAAGGACATGTACCGGGGCTATTATTCATTCAAACGTCGTCATTACTGCGGCTCATTGCTTGTAAGTTAAACCAGTTTTAATTGAAATTTTACCTAGAAATGGTTGACATAAAAGTATTTGGGTTTCCGAAGCAAAATGATGGTGAATGGTAGCGGATCGTTCCGGCGCGGAATTTCCGCAGTTGTGTCGCTACACTGAGTAGCACAAAAACTTATACAAGGTGTAACAGAAAGGGTATATCAACCCTGAAGGATGTGATTCTGCCCATGAAACTGAACAACTTTCCCAACTTTCATCTTCTGTTCTATATCACTTATACATCATAAAAAACAAGTCTCCCAAAAATGTCCGTCCGTCGGTCGGTCGGTCGGTCGGTCCGTCGGTCGGTCGGTCTGTCCGTCAGGCTTTGGCCTAGCGGCTAAACAAATGGTCCGATTGACACCATGTTTTGAATTTAGGAGTTTTATGCAAATCCATCGAAGGGTTCTGAGTGGTTTCCTTCTGGCTCTCATTTTGAGGGTAGCTGTCATACAACGAAAATGAAAAATTGAAATTTTCTCAAAAACGACTCATAGAATCTTGATGAAACTTTGCATGACTAAACATCTTCATGTAAGATATCATGCACCAGTATCAATTGATCTGTGTAATTTCATATAAGGGGTGTTCCTGTACCACGAAAACGTAAATATGTGATTTACCCAAAATTGGTTCCATTGAGTTTATTAAAATTCTCTATAATATTAATCCTGGATTGGTTGTCTACCTGACTGGATATTATTTATGCTTTTTTTCAATAAAATTTAGTACACAGGTTGTACCAAAAGCTCAGAAGACCAAACTGAACAATTATCCATAAGGAACATGTGTAGGGAAATTAAAAAAATGTGCATGCAATTATCCTACGGTAGTATCCATTGATCTGTGAAAATTCATATAAAGGGTGTTCCAGTACTTCCAAAAGTTAAACATGTGATTTTTAATGTTTGACAATTTGAGTTCTGAATTGATCTGTATATTTCGTTTGAACATTTTTTAGGAAAAACGTAAATAAAAGTTTGTATTTCCATACTATGTGTATGGCATTACAAATTTAAGTTTGCGGTTGATAGTTTTTCCTTGAGTATTGCGAGAAAGCAAGTGCAGTGCTGCTGTACCATTTATTTCAGTTTCTTGATAATAAATAGTTTTAATACTGTTGGAATCTTTTGGATTATATTATTTCCGAATGGTATTCTTTTACGTTCTCTTGATTTTTCTTGATTTCTTTTTTCTGTTACAACTTTTTGACACTTTTGTAATGTCTTTTGGGTTTCCAAAGATTTTGCTTCCTTTTCTTTTTTCGTCTCCTTAAGATTCTGTTGGATTTTTTAGGTTTTCTATAAGCTATTTTGGATCTGGTGGGAGCTCATCATAAGTCATAAAAAATCCAAGAGCATCGAAAACAAAGTTCATACTATTGAAAACATCCTAAAACCTATGCTAATTAGAACTTTTTACCCTAACATACGCTGCTATTTTGTGTATTTTCAGCACTTTTCTAAAAAACAAATATTTGCAACCCGAGTTAACGTTTTCATTCGTTGTAATTGGTACAAAAAATATGTTTGCGACTGGTTACGAACGTTATCTGCCTATAGAAAAAGTGTTGACGCATCCGAGGTTCAAAGTGTGGACAGCAGACTTAGCCCTCGTGTTTACATTCGCAAACATGGTAGCAAATAATCCTGGTCAGATTGTGCCCCTGGCTTCAAGCAGGTCTCAAGACGGGCGAATTGACACCAATATGACAGTACTAAGTTGGGGACTTTGTAGTTCGGATGAAGATGCATTCGCAGATGTAAGTTAACAGTTACGTTTAAAATGTAGCTTTATGAAACGCTTCCTTTCGCAAGGTCCTTTCCATTCATTGATGTCAATATCATCATATCAGCCGAAAGACGTCCACTGCTGGACAAAGGCATCCTCTAAAGTTCTCCATGACGATCCGCATCGTTAATATAGTGTACCTATAGTAAATGCCATACCGGCTCCGAACAACTTAATAATACCTACTAATATCTTAGAGGATATAATATTTTTATACATACATATATTCTTCTTTTCAGGAATGAAATTTGTTTAAAATTTTAGTTGAGGTTTTTGAGAGTTTCGGTGCTTCTATTAAAACGTTGTGTAAACATTATTTTGCAGAACGATTACAGGAAACACCAAAATCAGGGAAATTCGCAAACAACCGACAGTTCAAAGGAAAATACTCAAAACGACAGAAAACAGCAGACTTATCCAGACGAAAGAAGTCAACAAAGCCAAGTTAAACTGCAGGTATTTTGAGTATTTAGTTGCAACAGCCGATATACATTTTTTCTGGTACCTATTTTAGTTCCATAGCGAAAGTTCTTCATTTTCATAGTCTGAAAGTACAGTTTCTAGGGTCACAGTGTTTACCTTAACACCCAGTATATTTTTTATGTACAGGAACAAGAAGATGCACTTGTCCTCGAAAATACTCGCCCAATTTTTAAAAACGGTCCACCATTTTCACGGCGTAGCATGAACGAGCTACGAAAAAGACACGTTCAACATTTCTTTGACCTACAAGACTATGACGATTCTCGTTCACTTGAATTAAGACAAGGCATGACAGGTATACCTAAAACAAATTCCAACAGACGTTCAGGGACAGGAAAAAATCCTAAAAGCGAATTTGATTCAAGTAATGCTGAGGAAATAGCACAAACTAACCCAGAAGATAAAGATAATGTAGCTCATGGTTCGCCACAACAATCTCGTAAAGTGAACTCTCGCAGCAAAACTGGAAAACAGGTAAAAATCCAACGACTCTTAAAATTATTAATTAACATGACGATAATTTTATTGACAAATCAGTTAATCACAAATAAAACCCGGTCAAGTGCGAGTCGGACTCGCGCGCTGAGGGTTCCGATATACCTATAGTTTTTTTTTATTACAATAGGTACATCAACAGTAATGGTTGCAACACATTTGTAACTTATGCTATATTAAGTCTAGGAACTGTTACCAAAACCAATGACAGGCGTACACAACTATCGCCAAAATTGAGATCGGATAGTAGAAGACCAACAATGAGTGCGAGCGAGAAACAAATCTCTTATGGTGATACTGCAAGATAGCAAAGGATAGCGAATCGAATAGCTCTGTAACCGATTTTGAATGACAGGGAGCCACTTTGAGCCACGCGAAAAACCAGCTTTCCAGTTTTTTGTAAAAAATTGCGTAAAAACTACATATTTATATAAAAATAAGGATACTTTTAATTATGACGGTGTGTAGTGTAGTTGGATGTGGTGTTAATTACAAAAATAGTCCAGAGAAATGTACATTTCACGGGTAAATTCTTAGGACGTTATTACTTTTGAACTATATGTTTTTTTGCTTAAAATAACTTATATTTCATGTTTAAAATATAGAATAGCTTCTTCTGAATTGCTAATTTTCGTATTTTGCATTGAAAAAAGTTTAGTTGTTGATAATGTTCTGAATTTTAGTGTTATATTTTTCATCAACATAGCTCACATTTACGCTAGGGCTTGACTCAAATTTATCGATACCTATTTTCTTTATGTTTATAATACGAGCTTACAGACGCATTGTTACTTACTTGATTTACCATTTTCGTCTTGAAATAAACAGAAGTAGGTCAGTCCTAACTTTGTTTTGCCATTTTGTTCAACAGTTTCCAAAGGATTCGAATATAAAAGGAAAATTGATAAGGGTGATTGGACGAGTTGGAATCCTAAAAAATACTCTTAAGTTTGTAGCAAACATTTTCTAGATGTAGGTATATAAAAGAAAATGCCGACTTAATACAACTTTATTAAATGGAGCTAACAGATTCGGCAGCTTGGAATCGGGGTTGACTAATTTAGTTCTGTTACCAATTTAAAAAAAAAATCAGCACCGGCAGCCATTTCAGCAACCGGCGCCGGTCGGTAGCTCATATAGGACCCGGCGCCGGCAGCAGCGGAGGCACTTCCGTATAGTTATTATCGGCTCAAACAAATTGTTACTAAAATATAATTTCATTCCTTCCTTAAAACTGACTATTCTAAAATTTTTGTGTATAAAGTAGAAAATCGCATAATTTCACAACCACAGACAGTATTCGAACCTGCGTCTTCTCCGTAAGTACCGGAGACGTTTTACCTACTAGGCTAAAATGTGGTTCTGTCTGATGTTGTGAAATATGCGTCTTCAATACGCATTCCAACGTTGCGTTGCGTTTGTGGTTGTGAAATTTAGCGATTTTCTGCTTTGTAGAATTATCAGCCATTAACGTCTTCAATGGTCTAGTGGTTAGAGCGCTCGGCTCTCGATCCGGAGTCCGGAGGTTCTGTTTTTGATTCCTGGTGGGGACTCTGTCAGACAAAAATCCCTTTGAGCGGCTTCCTCAGTTTGGTTAGGACATTGCAGGATGAATCACCTGATAGTCCGATAAGTTGGATAATTCCGTGCTTCGGAAGGCACGTTAAGCCGTTGGCCCGACTACTACCTATGGATGTAGTCGTTAAAGAGCCATATGTGAGAGGCCTTTGGCGGCCTCAAATGCTATATTTTGACATTTGCTCCATAAATAAAAAATAAAAAAAATACATTTGGCCTAAGATAGGGGCTCATGCTGGTGGCACTGGTCATGCAGTGACGAAGATAAAAAAATGAGGTTTGAACAAAGAAACATAAATTACAGTTCCACCGACTTTTTTGGGTTGGTACCTAGAAAAGGGGCTTCCTGTAATCGTAAACGGTAGTTGCATATAATATAGCCATAGCCGTCACGCAACATTTCGTCAGTGAATATCAATCTCATACATTTTTATTCTATACTACTGGCATTTAAGATAGTAGAAAGGTAAAACTTTAGATTATGGACCGTCGAATATAGGGTTTTTTTTTTATGGGGGGGGAGGCGGGGGGGAGGGGAGCCCCCCCTGTGAAGGGGGGGCTGCGGAAACCCCCCCTTTTTTTTTTAAAATGTTTAAAGTTTTGAGGTTATGTTGAGTAAAAATAGGGTAACCCCGTTGTTTTGCACACACCAAAGGGGAGTTAAGTGTGGGAGAAGATGCCCCCCTCCCCCCTCTCTGACGGGGACCCCCTCTTTCTGTAGGGGGACTGCGGAAAGCCCCCTATTTCTGTTTCGTGGCTCAAGGTTAGGTAATTTCGAAGGGGGAGGGTTGTTTCTCCCTCATCTTCCGCTTCTCAAGTAGGACTGTGGAATTTCGAACTTTCACAGCTCCGGAGCTGCGGGAAGTGCAGCCCCTTCGCCCTTGGAACGGCGGGCGGGGGCTGCACTCCCTCCGCTCCTCCGGCTTTATAAAAAAAAACTCCATCCATTAGAGTCGGCAGCTTGGAATCGGGGTTGACTAATTCGGTTCTGTTACCAATTTTGAACCTAATCTATCCTATTCGGGGTTGATCAATTTAGTTCTGTCACTTTTTGACCTAATTTATCCCATCACGATTGATAAATTTGAGTAAGGAATAAGAAACACCAAAATAAATTTACAATTTATTTATAGTATTATAATTTAATACAACCATATTTAATCTATTAATTATACAATTGATTGTGAAACACAATTTGTAATGTTGTGTACAGTATGTGTCAGTATGTTAGTGGATGTGTGTAGGCATATTTTTTCTTGAGCCCCGCTCCTGCTCAGCAAATGCCACGCATTGCTCATCCAAGCCCAGCTCGGAGAACACACATCTCCAGTTCCACATGGAGCTAAAACAAATATAAATAAATATTAATGAACAGGCCTCCTTTAACTTATAATTATTCTCACTCTCCTTTTTATAAAATAGATCACCCTAGTTTTACTCAACATATAACTTTTCACTCTAGTTTAAATAAGAAATGACAAAATCAAGGAAATAATGAAAAATTACCTTAACGCTGAGGAGTATTGGATGGATTCTTCTATTTGAAAAACCTGTAGGTCCCCGCTTACGTCTAGGCCAACTAGGGCCAACAGTGTCCTCAGACAAGCCACGAGGAGGCCTGCCCGACCAAGTCGAGGCCCCAGAAATTTCACCAGGCGACGAGCCCCCTCTGGCAGACGCCCTGGACTCATCAAGTGATTCGTCACCAGTCCATCTCACGCGGGGTGCGGCGGCGGGTTGAGCACAGAGCACAAGTCAGGGTCCAACACTTGCACTCGCGAGGGCGGAGTGCACAGCACCGAGCACAAGCGGGGTAAAATCGGGGTAAATTATAATAATACGATTATATTATATTAAAACAGCAAAGCAATTAGCGATGACTTTTTGACATGACGTAAGTAATGACAGCTAATATTTTTCAAAATGGCGGCCGACACGCGTTTCGTTCTACACATTGCTTATTGTTTAATAATGTCAAAAATATGTAATAAATGAATTCAGCTAATTTAAATGTAATTTACTTGTATACTATACAAATTAGTACCAAAGTATACATTTTGGGCTATTTTTAAAATATAAAAAAATAAATTACTCATATTAGGCTGTATGGAGGTTGCTTCGTTTAGTTTTTGCGTTTGGTTTTCATGCAGGGTCCATTGCAAAATTTCGATTTTCAAAAATTTATAACTAAAAAACTAGTTATTTCCGCAGGTTGAAACTTTGCACGCAGGCTAGGTATGGTAAGACCTTTCCCCAAAAAAAAAACCAGCTTTCAATTCGACGGTCCATAATCTAAAGTTTAGCCAGTAGAAATCCACTTATCTACGGCCCCAGGCGGAGAAATGGAGGATTATCGACACTACTACCTACTACAAGTGAAACACTGCGATTGTTGACAGCGACGCTACCGCCTGAACAGACAAGTCAATGTCGCCAGGGTACTCGAATATCGATACCAAAATGTACATCACTATCTAACGCACACATTGACAAATCAAAATTGGTTACGCGTTTTCGGGCTCTTTGTTTATCTATAGGCAGTAAGCTGCCGTTATTCATAATCTAAGGATACTACAGTAAGTGCTTAAATGAAGTAACATTACCTACAAAAATGAAAAACGATATACAAAAACAGAATATGTAGTGTTAGTTAGTTAAATATTATAAACAATATCTATGTCAACGAGAAAAATTTGAAATAAATGAGGTTAGGTTAACATCAAATTTAGTTTATTTTTGAATGTATTTAGAGGATCACAAAATATGTCAAGTTCAGGGTTAAGCCCATTAAGGTCATTGTACAAAGTTACAATGCGAGTAGTAGGTGAGTTAAGACCCATATTGGTTTTTCAAATCGGTTGAAAACATTCTCGGTGCACAACGCCTCTGGGATAGCGAAAAGGCACAGCGAGACCTATAGAGCTTAGGATGGAGGGGGCGTCAATGAGGGCTACAGAGCGTCATGAATCTTCCTTCTGCTGCGGAGTGATTTTAATTCAAAGAAAGTCAGACGGGACTCATAAGGGCAGCGATGATAAATGCCATGTGATGAAAAAACCAGCGATCGGGTAAAGGATCTTTGAATGCACTCCGAGCGCTGGGATTGAATCGCATAGAAAGGGCACCATGCAGTCGACGAGTACTCGAGACCTGTGCGCACCAAGGCAATATATAGGGTGAATTTTAATTAGTTCTTGATAGCACAAGATATGCATGTACTCATGATACTGAACAATTTTTCCCAAGGAACATATGACGAAATACGAAAAACCAAATTTTACCTCCCATACAAAATGCGCTATCAGCTGATGCAGTTTCTATGGGAGGTCAAAACTTGATTTTCCTATTTCGACTTATGTTCCTTGGGGAAAGTAGTTCAGTATCATGAGTACATTCATACCTTTTTCTATCAAGAACTAATTAAAAGTCACCTTATATAATGCCACTTTGGCTTTTGTAAAACGAAACTGACTGGTATTGCGTCTAAAGAAGCCCAGCATCTGAGCACCTTTACTAACAATAGCACTGATATGCGATTTGAAGGAAAGCTTCCCGTCGATTAGGACACCTAAATCACGGATTTCACTGACTTCCTGAATAGTGGACCCACCTAAGTTGTAACTGGCTGCTAAGGCTGCTTCTTTTGAGTATATTTGATGTGGTAGCATTTACTTGTGTTCAACACCATTTGGTTATCCGTACACCACTGAAAAACATTGGTGACGTCTCTCTACAAAAGGCATGTCTGCATGCGAATTCATAACCCGATATACCTTGAGGTCATCAGCAAATACGGAAACATTGCTGGAGTGAACGTGATTAGAAATGTCATTGTTGAATATTGAAAATAATATCGGGCCCAGGTGTGATCCTTGGGGAACGCCAGACTGCGCAACATATACAGCGGAAGTATAGTTGTTGACTGACACCACCACAGAAAAATAAGCGAAGCAAGGAGGTCCAAAATCTTTGGACACCACAAGAGCTCTCTCTCTCTCTCTCAAATAAGACCAAAACCATTTCAACAAGGTGCCATCGATACCCATCTCGCGCAGTCTAAACAGAAGCAACAAGTGACTCACTTTATCGAAAGCGCTACTAATACTCGTATCAGTATAAACTGCATCTATCTCGTGACCTTTATCAACCCACGAAGCTAGATCAGACACGAAGACGAGAAAGTTCGTTTCAGTCGAGCGACCCTTCTTGAATCCATGCTGATGAATAGAAAGAAGCTGATCAACATGATGACTAATTAAAGGGCAGACAATTGACTCAAGAGTTTCGAGGAACAAGAAAGAATCGAGATGCGGAAGCCATCAGGACCGGGGGTAGTCTTCAGGCGTCTTATCGCGTTTGAAATCTGTCGCCCCGTTATATGCACCAAGTTTAGAGTATAATTCTTTTTTAGGGTTCCGATACCAAAATGGTAAAAAAAAGGAACCCTTATGGTGCCGCTCTGTCTGTCCGTCTGTCTGTCACACCTCTATATCTCAGCAACCACTTATGCTATCAACCTGAAATTTGGAATAGTTTTAGAATATAGTTGCCCAACTTAATTGCACAAGAAAAATTTTTGAAAAAAGTATGATTATTAATATAAAGGGGGCCAAAATAGGGGGGGCCAAATTTCAAATTGTCGCTACTAGGTCGAGTGGGGTATCATATGAAAGGGCTTTACTTGTACATTTTAAAATATATTTTTGTATTTTTTTAAATTTCTTAGTTTTAAAGTTATGATGAAAAATGTCAAGAAAAATACCATTCCCCCCCCCTTATCTCCGAAGTTTGAGTAAGGAAAAATCTGAATTAATTACAGTTGACAGAAGTTTATATAAACTTTACAGCAAAAATAAAACGATCTTTCTAAGTTGCACAGTTTTTCAGAAATCTGCAAAAAACCTTTACAAACAAATTTAGTTTTGCGGTCCTGAAAATGGACTTTATTGCTTCCAAAAATACTATAGGTATATCGGAACCCTCGGCGCGCGAGTCCGACTCGCACTTGACCGGTTTTTTTATGTATGGTGAGGATACCAAGTTCGGAAGTTGGTCAACGCTACCGCCACTAGAGAATTTATTTATTTAATTATTTATTTTTGGAACCAGTAAAGTCACTTTTGTAAAGGTACCTAAATTTGTTTGTAAAGGTTTTTTGGAGATCTTTAAAAAACTGTGCAATTCAGAAAGATCGTTTTATTTTTGCTGTAATATTTACATAAACTTCTATCGACTGTAACTAATTCAGATTTTTCCTTTCACAAACATGGCAGATAAGGGGATATCGTTTTTTTTTACATTATTCATCATAACTAGAAAAATGAGAGTTGCTAAAAAAAAATACAAAAATATAATTTAAAATGAACAAGTAAAGCCCTTTCATATGATACTCGTATCCCACTCAACCTATTAATGACAATTTGAAATTTTGCCTCCCTTATTTGGGCCCCCTTTACATTAATAATCATAATTTTTTTTTATTCTCTCATGTGAAATAAAATAGCCATCATATCCAAAACTGTTTCAAAATTCAAGTCGATAGCACGAGTGGTTGCTGAGATATACTGGTGTGACAGACAGACTGACGGACAGACAAAGTCACACCATAAGGGTTTATTTTATGACCATTTTGGTACCGGAACCCTAAAAATGGCTCAGGAAAGTAAAAAATGGTAATAGTACATTAAGATGCACGTGCGCTATTTTGGATATTACGGCCGAGGCTCAGAAATTGCAGCCCGAGCCGCAGGCGAGGCGTAATGGAGCCGAGGGTGTAATCACCAAAGCGCACAAGCTTCTTACGACGTTTTTCAACACATTTGCGAATAAAAACGAATCAAATTCGCTTACCTGCAATTCCTGAGCCTCCATTTTTCGTTCTCACAATACTTTTCAACGTGGAATAAATACACCACAAAGAGCTAGGTTTATACTTATGCGCCAGCTCATTGAAATAAGTCAAAAAGACATTCTCTGAAAACGAATTGGCATTTCCATTCAATTAACTTTTCGTAGGCAAGAATATATTTTTCCTTTGATTTTGCTGGAAGGAGACTCTCACTTGCATTTTGTGCCCCAGTAATTATTTCCTGTGGGGTTAAATTAAGTTCTTATTCATTGCTTGAAACCAATGATGACATTGTTAGTTAGTCACAAAAATCATAGCATATGAAAATACTTCTGAAAAATGGCGCGCGGAATTCTTGTTGCGCGCGCATTTCTTCTTTCAAATGAGGAGCTGTGACGAACCAGTGACAATGCTCCCAATCAGCGTAGTCATTGAAAAAGTACAAAAAAATTATTTCTTACAAAATCAATGAATGTTAATTTGTTGTCAAATTTAACTAATCTCATGCAACAAACTTTATATATATATTATATTTTCATCAACATTAGGTATATATTTACGAAAATGTCATAAATATTTTAGGTATTAGAACTCCTTGCTCTTTGTTAATATAACTAGTGCTGTAATATATAATAAGAAAAGCACGCGTTTTTAATAAGCTGGATTATGGACCTGAATACAGTACATACAGCTGTTTTATGAGCAAATGTGTTGAAATCTGCCCACGAATTTTCTAGGAACATACATAGGTGAAAACACGAAAGAAAAAATGCTACTTCCCATATAAACTGCAGTAGCTAGCACACATTCCAAGGTTGTTATACCATTTTTGTTACAACTTTTATTGATCCTTTTATCAGAACTTTTGTTTCAAATGTATGTAAGTGGTGTCTAGACTTTCTCGAGTAATCAATACAAGTGAAAGCATAAAAATGAATTCACTTTACACAACGGCCTCCTAAATAATTAAATAAAATTATTATGTATTTCAGCGTAACCAAAACCTTACAATTGGGGAATTCGGTTTCGTGAATATTGATACATGCAAGAGGAATATTGAGCGGTCTTTACCACCCATGTATGAAATAAGTAAGTTCTTGGTTTTTTCCACGGGTTTTCACTAACTGAATGTAGCCTAAGAGCCAAACGATTTCACTGTATGAAGATTCAACAAAAATTCATATCAGCATTTTTTTTTCGTCAAAAATTAGATTAGCTGGTCTATAAAATAATTCATTAGTAATCCACCCAAATTTACGACCGCATGATTTAAAAAAATAATAATAAAGGTATTATAAATTTCACAAAAGAAGGGCAAAAATGCTATAAATATTATTCACATTAATTACTTTTATTTTTATCTTTTTTTTAAGTAAATAATCCTCCTATATTTGTAAAAGAAACACAATTAAATCTAAAAAACAAATTTAACGTAAATCTCAAATCTGCGTTGGACCTATTATAAAAATGCTATCAGATCAGTTCTTCAATGATTTTGTTTCATTAACGCCCCTAACATATAGCGTACTAAATCCAACAAAAAAAAAATGGAAATTGAAACCTCCAGAAATTGAAATTGTACCTTCCAGTTTGAAATTTGGGTGGATTCAAAAATATAGTCTCTTAATATTGCATTTAAAAGCCGTTTACAAAAATTTGGCCTTATATGAATTTTTTCTCCAAATTATAGCATAGCTCTTAGGGTAATGTCCAAGTCCTTGTATCTTGTATCATCATGATATTCCTATTTGATTCCTTTGGAGGTTTTATTCAGTAATAATTTCTCAGCTTAACTCATGTACCTACATATTATCTTGCTTTAAGATCGCTTTGGGCATTGCGTTGTCTATCATTCATCATCTGTTAGTCTTTATTAAGTACTGTTTTCAGCAGTTCAGGGCAATCTAATACTTCAACGGTATCATTCATAGATGTTTCGCTAGCACGGGGCCAGCAAAACCCAGGTCTAACCTTGGTCTAGTTATGTCACCGTTCATAGTCACGGGAAGACCAAGAATAAATATGTGGTGTTAACATTTTACTGTGCTAGCGAAATGAATTAGACCAAGGTTAGACCTGGGTTTTTCTGGCCCTGTACTAGCGAAACGTCTCTGAGTGACTCCCCAAATGTTCTTCTTTTCTTTAAATGAATCAGTCTCAATTGCAAAATAAATAATTTGAGTATTTTTACGACATTACAGAAAACAAGAGTGAATACTTTTGCTACACTAGTGAAGAGCTGTTCATTACAAATGTAAGTTGAACGTCATCCTTGTAGTTGTATTCCGGGATGAAGTTATTATAGAAAATCATGTATGGAAGGGACACTAAAAACATCTTACAAAAGCATCGTAAGCGCAAAGTTTCATATACGGAAAAATTTTAGTTATGCCATCTTGAAGATTTTCTATCAGACAACTTAAAAATACACTCCATATCTGATGACGAGACTGATCGTGAAAGACGGCTGTGGCCACTCTGACGCCGAAAATATACGATCTTATTAATACAAAATTATAAAAAAAACCTGCACACAAAATATTACAGGTCTCTTTTTCAATTGATTTTTATTTAGTTTTGGACCCAAGCATCATCCCTATTCACACGTTAATAACGTTCGTTATAATAACAGTTCTTTGTAACGTGGCTTTTAACCAACTGAGACTGAAATTTTCAAAAATTAGAGAAAAGTTATTTTTTATGTTAATTAGCAAACATCAGAAAACTATAAAAACTACAGCATTCAACGTTATTTTGTCAAAAATTATTGACAATTTTCATATATTTTTTTCAGAAATTTCAGCAGTAAATTGGTCACAAAATAAAAAAAAAATATATATATACTGTAGTTCTTTTATATAAATAAAAATTTTGGCCTGAACACATCATTTGTCATTTATATATTTTTTACCCTTTTTTCTGATAAGAAAATGCCTTATCAAATAAAAAAAGATGTTACGAAATTATTCAGTCTCTAGGTCATTTCGGCATCTATCTCGATTGGTTTTTGTGATTGTGATTTTTGGAACGTATTTTTAGGAGGATTCTGGTGCTCCAGTTCTGCAACTAGACGAACTGGTGGCCATAACAGTGGGAGGGGTGGGCTCCGAAGGTGATCACTTGGCTATTGGTATCAAGCTCGCCTGCTTTTGCACGTGGATAGCGAAACAGCTGCAGTAAGTCAGATTACGTTTGTATAGGTAAGGTATTCGGCGTACAAAATTTCTCTGGCTGTAACCGTTAATGCGCAGAAGCCAAAAAATTAATCGCGAGGGTCGCGAGGGTGAGCGCGGCATGTGGAACGAATCGTTCATTGGCTCTCCTCCTGTCACCCATGCGCAGAAAATAACCGTCACATCCAAATATATCCTGCGCAATTGTTAATGTATGTTTAATTTGATATGAATTTTAGTTTTAAGTTAATATTTATGCACCGTCCCCGCATCACTTTTAGCTGAATATCCTACACCCAAGCGATGCCTGGAAATAATTGCTATTTAGAAATAAGACCGCCTTATCCCAACAAACAATCTGACCTTATATAATTGAATCTACAAGTTCTGAACTCTTATAAAGGTTTTAAAAGAGCATTCATTACGTCAATGTACCTTATAATTGCACATAATAAGAAGATTTGGCTAATAATACCTTTATTCTTATAATTTGGCTAGGTAAACGTTTATAAATCCAATTAATATGGCTACAATAAGGGCTCGAAAATGTCTTCTTCTTATAGAAGCTAGTTGCTTTTTAGCCGTATAATATTCAAAGCCATATAAAGGTTTTTAATATGGCCAATTATTCTTATAAAAGTAATGCCCAGGTAACTATGATGCTTTTTAACTTATAGGAGCATTTTATAAGATGTCTATATAACGAATAATAGCATTTTATATGGTCTTTACAAGAATAAAAGCAATCCTTATATAGTAATTATAAAGGCATCATTCTTTTTATGGTTACATTAAAATGTTTTACATATCTAGACTCGCCATTATGAAAGTGCAAGAATGGAAATCGATTACGGAGCTTTCAAAGTTTACATCTAAAAAATGGATTCAAAGGACTGGAAGAAGTTTAGGAGTTGTGGTTATATGAGAAAAGTTAAAAAATTGCGAAAACTTGGTTGTGAGCAGTCCAGCACTACACCCACCACTTTTACTCCTATAATGTTACAAAATGAACAAACTGACAGGCATCAAAAATCTGCAAGTGGTTCCGTAGAGAATCGTTTTATGAATCATGATAATGAACAGGAGAACAGTGAGGATGAATATTATTATTGCGGTATTGATATTGATATGAGCATATTTTTAAATGAAAAGTTGAAGATAGGTTGATATTCGTTGAGATATCAGAGACTGGGCAGTGAAATTAAATATTTACCATATCGCTTAAAGTAACATTAAATATGTTACACAATGTTATACCATACAAATTGACGCCTTTCACTAAAAATAAAAACTTTATTTTATGCGAAAATTGATAACCTTGAAGTCAACTTTCAAATATAAGACAAATGAAAAAATAGCATTAGAATTATAGGAATTATGATCTCATTAATCTGTAAGAAAATTTCGGCAATAATGTGTAGAAGTGTAGATTAGTGTAGATTAAAAAAAGTAACTCTAGGTCTGGAGTAATTTTTAGGGTTCAGAACCAAAATGGTAAAAACGGAACCCTTATGGTGCGACTTCGTCTGTCTGTCTGTCTGTCACACCTGTATATCTCAGCAACCATTAATGCTATCGACTTGTTTGGAATAGTTTTAGAATGCCCAGCTTTACTGAAAACTAAAAAAAAGAAAAATATTACTATTATTATTGTAAAGGAGGCCTTAAAAGGGAAAGTTAAATATTTAATTGTCTTTACTAGGGTATCGGGTATAGGGCTGACGGGTATCATATGAAAGGGCTTTATTTGCAAAGTATATTTTAATATTTTTTACCACCCTTAGTTTTCAAGTTATGATGAAAAATGTCTAAAAAACTACCTTTCTATCCCCCTTATCTCCTTAATTTGCGAAAGCAAATATCTGAATTAATTACAGTCGATAGAGGGTTATGTTATATTACAGGAAAAATAAAATGGTCTCTCTATATAGCATAGTTTTTAAGTAAGCTGCAAAAAACCTTTACAAACATATTTAGTTTTGCGGTCCTAAAAATGAACTTTATTGCTTCTTAAAATACTATAGGTATATCGGAACCCTCGGCGCACGAGTCTGACTCGCACTTGACCGGTCTTAGTAGTTTTTTATCAAACGGATTTATCTTTTTATTATTTTTTACAGAAAATACGGCGGATCAAATTTAAACTGTTGTCGCTGCTGTTGTGATGATAATCTGAAAAGTAAAAAGAAACATACCCGTGAAGGCTCTCATGAACAGAAAATACCAATAATCCGAAAACCTGCCAGAGGTTGGGATTTCCTTAAACTTCTCCAAAAGACATTTTATTGTAACCGTTGTGAACATGAAAGTAACTTTCAACAGTTTATATCAAGAAACAATGTGTTTTATTCTTCCTTGATCAAAAATAGGTACAAGTTATGCCTTTTTTTTAAACTCTCTTAACATTACTCTTTTTTTCAGCTCGTTTCAGTAATGTACACTATAACATGAAGCTTGCTGATAATTATGAGTCCAAAGAGGATTTACCAAATAAAGAAATAAAATAGAAGTAAGTCGTATTTATTCAAATTTTAAAAAGCAACGAAGAGCGAGTCTAACTCGCCCACTAAGGACTTGACTGCCAGGACTTAACTAAGTATTATTAACACAGTAGAAAATCGCAAAATTTCACAACCACAGGCAGGATTCGAACCTGCGTCTTCTGCGTCAGTACCGCAGACGCTTTACCAACTAGGCGTACGTACGCATACGCATTCCAACGTTGCGTTAGTGCTGCCACCTAGTAAGCATTAGCTGTACTAATGTTCGTGCTGCCAACTAGTAAGCATGAACTGTACTAGCCCAACTAGTCCATTATTGCAAATAGAATTCAAGTCAAAAATTGGTAACACTACGTATAGTTGAAAATGATTTTATTTTAACACTTCCAGTGTTCGGATAAATCTACAAAGTAGAAAATCGCAAAATTTCACAACCACAGGCAGGATTCGAACCTGCGTCTTCTGCGTCAGTACCGCAGACGCTTTACCAACTAGGCTACTGTGGTCCTGCCTGATGTTGTGAAATCTGCGATCTCTATACGCATTCCAACGTTGCGTTAGTGCTGCCACCTAGTAAGCATTAGCTGTACTAATTTTGGTGCTGCCACCTAGTAAGCATGAACTGCACTAGCCCAACTAGTCCATTATTGCAAATAGAATTCAAGTCGAAATTAGTAACACTACGTATAATTGAAAATGATTTTATTTTAACACTTCCAGTGTTCGGATAAATCTACAAAGTAGAAAATCGCAAAATTTCACAACCACAGGCAGGATTCGAACATGCGTCTTCTGCGTCAGTACCGCAGATGCTTTACAAACTAGGGTACTGTGGTCCTGGTACTGACGCAGAAGACGCAGGTTCGAATCCTGCCTGTGGTTGTGAAATTTTGCGATTTTCTACTTTGTAAGTTTATCCGAACACTGGAAGTGTTAAAATAATAAAATCATTTTTAAGTATTATTAAGTTTAAGGACTTCATGAATGACGGTAAAACATGATGACGATACAGCTCGCGAACTTTATACAAAATCTGTACAAGATTTCTTGATTTGTTGTAAAGAGTATCATTTGACAGTTAAAGCTCTGTTAAATCTAAATCTATTGTTTTAATTAAAGCTTCTCAAAATTTTAGAAAAGCTCCAACTTCAAAGACGATTTATGCAACTGGCAATTAGTTGAAAACAAGCAAATTCTGAAAATACACTGTAAAGTTATTATTTAGAGATCAATAATTTACAGATCTGACGAAGATAATAACAGCCAAGAAAAAGCTGATGAGTCGGGTGCAGGCAACGCGAAAGGCGAAAATGACAATCTAAGAAAAGCTGGACCATTTCGTGTAAATCAGGGTGAAGAAGATCTTGACATGCAAGGCTTCAAGAAATTATGGAGAAAATGAGTCGCTGACATAAAAACCGTAAGAGATTAGTGATCTATTTTAATTGGAACTATTAAATACAATGCGTTTTATTTACTGAGCAAAAATGTTTCATCTACCACTTTGAACTTAGATATTTCAACGTTGATTTTAACGGATGAGACAATCGCCAAATATAGAAATATAATCTGCGTCTCCTCCGTCACTACCACGGACCTATAGTGAAGGCGTCCATTTGACTGCCTCAGCATCCGACCAGCACCAGACAAGCACCTAGTATATAGGGTCCTACAGAAATAGGGAACATAATGTTAGCATGCTACTAAACCATGAAACTGAACCACTTTTCCCAAGAAATAAAGGTCGAAATACGAAAGCAATTTTAGACCTCCCTTACAAAATACGCTATTAGCTGGAGCAGTCGATAAAGAGTTTAAATAAAAAAAATCTGATTTTGACCATGTTTCAAGTTCAAGTTTATTTATTTCATATCAAAGTTCCTCCGCTAATCCCAAAGTTCCTTAGGAAAAGTTTGATTTAAGTAACATGATAAAATTATATTCACTATTTCATTAGGACCCTATTTGTAGCCCTATGTATGGTGTTTTTAAATTAGACCCAAATATTTCTAGGGGAGGTGTAACTATGATAAAGAAAAAGGTTTATCAAAGTTTTAGAAAAATCGTCCCGCCAGTTTTTTTTTTATAATTTTCAAACAAAAAAAATATTAATATTTGCAATCAACCTGTAGTCATGATTTCGACCGAACTAAGAGCCCGAAACCGAGCCGAAACCGCCCGAACTGCGCACTCGGCTTGCGCGTGATTGGCTCACGACTCCGCGCTTTCGCCTGAGCTGATACGGAGTGTTCATTTTACGATATTTAACGGTATTGTTTTTAGGATAGAAATGTAAAAAAATAACACCAATAGTATTCATTTAGGTCCTTGAGGTAACCCTAACAATATTTGGGTCTAATTAAAAAACACCTTATATATTAAAAAAAGTGAACGCCACACGATTCTAAATTAAAATTACTACTAACTTATATTATATTACAAATTATATTATATCAGAGATAGTAAAGTCAAAATAAGAAAAAGTGTGGAATTAATTCAGGACTAGTTAATAGAATCAGGCGTTACTTTGCGGAAGTCCATCTCAATATTATAATAATATAATAATGAGAATAATAATAATAATAACAATAACGAACCCGCGTTATTGAATAACACCCCTAGAAAAAGGGAGAAAAAAAGAACTACCAACATAATAATATAATAATAATAATAATATTTGTATTTGTTTCTTAATATTTGTTTCATTTCTTTAATTCAGGACGTTGCAAAATCTTATGGAATCGTTAAATGACAAAAAAAGAAGTTCATGCCTGATTTGCACCGTTTCTGGTGCATATGGAACGCTCCTAAATATTAGATTGAAACTTTGAGTGGGTACAAATTTTACAAATTGATACAAGTTTTGCTACGTATAGATACTAGAGCTATTCCCCGACGCACTGCACTGCTCGAAAAAAATCCGCGCGTGCTAGGGCCATCCTATTACGAGAACCTACCTGCTGACATAAAAAATGAACCCTCTGACGAAACATTTAGGCGTCGACTGAAGGATTTTTTATTGGATAAAGTACTGTACTCTGTAAAAGAGTATATTAGTTTTATTAAATAAATTTTGCATTTATGACATAAATATTTAATGTTAAAATAAAAGTAATTTAATAGTTTATTTGACATTTCCTTTGACATTATTATTATTGATTAAAATACACTTAAGGATTTTATGTTTATTTGTTTATTTTGACATTTTTCACTTATTTTGACATTAAATATTATAATTACAATGAATTTGCTTTGTTTTACCTGTCTTTTGACATGCTTTTATTTTATTTGAATTATTTTTATTTTATTTCCAATATTATTGACGATCATATTATTCATTGACATCTGAACAATCTATGTAATTTTGAATTTGATAATATGAAATAAAGAAATCTATCTAATCTATCTATCGATACTGTCTTACTGCATTAAAAAATATTTCTGTAATCTGTGTTAAATGAGTATTTATTAAAATATATTGAAGTGCTCGAATTTCTTGGTTTCCTTTAAGGTAAGTTTCAATTTTTACCTTCTAACTGCAGTAATACATTAATTTATTTTTATTTAAACTGCAGTTGGTATGTAATATGGTTCAATAAAATATGCAAATGCCTACCAAACACGCTACCAACCTAGACGTGGGACCGGGTGTACTTATAATTACCTATTTTTCACCATGTAAAGATCTTGGCTTCCAACACCAAAACACGCCATACTTCTTTATCGGTAGTCGGTCTACCGACTATTACAGCACCGTCAACAAAACCGAACAACTATCCCTAAGAAACATTTTTGGGAAATAAAAAAAACCAGCCAAGTGCAAGTCGGACTCGCGCACTGAGGATTCCGTACAAACCTGTACGTATATAAGAAAAAATTATGGTATGTTTATTGCTACAAAACTTTATTATGTGATGTAAGTAACTAAAATTGTTATTTGAGTTGATTGAATGAAAGGTAAATTGCGGTTTACGATTTATGACGTATTAAAAAAAACTGCATACTAGATCTCGTTCAAACCAATTTTCGGTGGAAGTTTGCATGGTAATGTACATCATATATTTAGAAGTTACGGGGGGGGACACACATTTCACCACTTTGGAAGTGTCTCTCGCGCGTCAGTTTAGAAAAAAATTACATTAGAAACCTCAATATCATTTTTGAAGACCTTTTGATGAAAGAAAAAATTTTGAGTTTCAGTTCTAAGTAAGGGGAACCCTAAAATTTATTATTATTTTTTCTATTTTTGTGTAATAATCTTAATGCGGTTCGCGGAATACATCTACTCACCAAGTTTCATTAGTATAGCTCTTATGGTTTCGGAAAAAAGTGGTTGTGACATAGGCCGGACAGACAGACATACAGACATGACGAATCTATAAGGGTTCCGTTTTTTGCCATTTGGCTACGGAATCCTAAAAACTACCTGTCCATATAAATTAATCGAACAGTGCGTATAGGAAGGCCAACTTTTTTTCATAACCCACAAATTATTTAAAGTAATTTCGGTAAAGTTGTCTAGTTTCGTTGACTAGCTAACTCGATTTCCAACTGCATGTTTCGTGAGCAAATGGCCACCGGCTTATCTACGCTAGCTGCGCTACACTACACTGCAGCACTTTCCCTAGTTTATCCGCTATTTTGCATTCACCTACCGCTGCATTTTTGTAAAAACGTGAACACTGTTGGAAATCACCTTAGCTGTTTAATTTGTATGTTTTACAAGAAGTTTTAAACAGCTCTTTATCAAGTTGCTTGCACACATTCTTGGTAAAATGTTACTAAAGTATAATTAAAACTAAATGTTGCATGTGTGACGTACACAATAAATGTGGGTACTCGGGGAGAATATCACTTCATATCCAGCCGGCGAGCGGGGATGTTCTGTCTGTGTCCTACGTACCATTATTAGCTAGTTTTACTAGATGCATCCCGATAAATAACAGTACGTCCTACCGGACGCAACAGCATGCAACAAAAGTTCAGTTTAAAAACGTATATTATACACCTTCTTGCACTAACTTTTACGCAGTCAGTCAACAAAAAAAAACTGCCTTTTAATTAGGAAAACTCCGACCGTTTCGAAAAAGGAAAGGAATTGGTGCAATTGTGTCTGTCTGTATATTTTATTTCACTTATATACTTAGGCACAATACAATGAAGTACAAAACCACTAAATTTATTTTTTTCTACCAGTACTTACAAACCTTGTACCATAGAATTACTCAATTTTATCAAGCAACATAAAGTCAATAAGTAACGATGGGACATAATCGTGGTATTGTCGAAGCAGCCCGAGATCTTGGATTAAGAGACAAATATCTTATTTAGACGTGTGTCCAGTAGCGCGGCCCGACGGAGACTGACTGCCTCGCCCATGGTCTCGGTAGTGGTCGATGCGTTGACAGCCATTGTCCAAGCTGGCCACTAGCATTGCTTGCTGTACACCACATCCCTTCCTTGTTTTAATTGGTTTATATCTGAAACAATACAAACAGCACAACAACCATTCACCAATGAAGCCTGCCTACAGCAGCCAATCAATAATATCCAGGAGGACCTAATTTTAAAGCCCTGTGTTACTTTAAAGCCTTTAGAGGAAGGCAAGGATGAGGAACACAACGACCTATCTTTCCTTTACCTTTTTTCTTTTTATTTATTTCACACCACCGGTTTCCATAGGTTTGCAGGTGGTAAGCAAGGTGAAAACAAAGACTTCCTATTGAAAATAAATGGAATATGGCTTTCAATATCACAACTAATGCAGAACAATTACAAGTTCTTCAGATATGTATTTATTATATTATTATCATTTTCCGTATGGTTTGCAGAGTCAACGTATTCTTGGTGTTCTACTACTAAAATTACGATCTATACCCAGACCTAGAACGAACTCTTCGAAGTACAAGATCACCCATGTCATCAAAATGTGTGGCGATTAAATGATATATCAATAAATAATACCTTTAGAAGGCAAAAATAAAAATGTTGTTGTTGTTGTTTTTTTTTTCTTAGTATTATTATTATTTTGTTGGCACCGGTCAATAAATATCTAGATTTTCCTCTAATACTTATTGCACCTCTGCCACTATGTAGCTATCAGTTGCACTAACTTTGCATAGCTTCAAAATAGGTATATGCACAAGGGCCACTGCCAAAATAGGTTTTGTTTTTCTTTATTTTTATTTTATTAGCACCGGTCAATAAATATCTAGATTTTCGTCTAACACTTATTGCACCTTTGCCACTATGGTGGTTATCAGTTGCACTAACTTTGCATAGCTACAAAATAGGTATGCACAAGGGCCACTGCCAAAAATTGGTTTTGTTAGCACCGGCAAATAATTATTAAATTATGATCCCACTAATTATTTCGCCCCTGCTACTAAGTGGTTATCAGTTGCACTCACTTTACGCAAAGTAGGTATTTATGCGCAAAAGGGCTACTGCCAGGAGGTTTGACCTCTAATTAGCACCGTCCGATAATTTTGACCAGTAATTATCGCGACCCTGCCACTGTGTGGTTATCAATTGCACTCTCATAGTGAGTATTGTTTAGGTACGTCAGGTCAGTAGTGATTAATCTGACCGTTCTACTACAAAGTGCAATTGCCAATTCTATTGTTTAAAAACATTGATCATTACTCTGGTAAGTCCTGTAGTACGCCAGCACACCCCACGAGCTTCCACAGACCGCAAAAGAAACAACATAAGCGTAAGCGTATCTACTTACACACATACATCAGAAGTCACGGTCCTATTAGAATATCATTGGTCTAGGTGTAGGTAGTATCATAACTTGAATTTAAATAAAACTTTTCTAGGTATGCAGTTAAGTTACCTACTCGTACCTATCACTATTTCGATGCGAGAAGTGTTTGGTGTGGACACACTGACATAATGGTATAGATACAGTCAACAGCCAATCAACCCTGACACATTGTACTTTATTCTGTTTTTATTTCAGATTCAGATAATTTTATTCAATGTAGATTCTTTACAGAATACTTATTGAATGTCATGCAGAATACAATGCAAATAGAGCGAGTCTACGGCGTCTTCAAACGCTCGAAATCCTAGTGTCGTGTAAGTTTCAAACTTAATGTGTCGTTGACTGTACATGCGGTCTGTGTGTCGCCACCGGTGTCTACGGACGTACGATCAACCGCTTGTCGGTAGAAACTTTTTCAACTCTATTACCACGCCATAAGGTCCAAAAGTGTTTCTACTGATGGATGTGGTAATAGAGTTGAAAAAGTTTCTACCGACAAGCGGTTGATCGTACGTCCGTAGACACCGGTGGCGACACACAGACCGCATGTACAGTCAACGACACATTAAGTTTGAAACTTACACGACACTAGGATTTCGAGCGTTTGAAGACGCCGTAGACTCGCTCTATTTGCATTGTATTCTGCATGACATTCAATAAGTATTCTGTAAAGAATCTACATTGAATAAAATTATCTGAATCTGAAATAAAAACACAATAAAGTACAATGTGTCAGGGTTGATTGGCTGTTGACTGTATCTATACCATTATGTCAGTGTGTCCACACCAAACACTTCTCGCATCGAAATAGTGATAGGTACGAGTAGGTAACTTAACTGCATACCTAGAAAAGTTTTATTTAAATTCAAGTTATGATACTACCTACACCTAGACCAATGATATTCTAATAGGACCGTGACTTCTGATGTATGTGTGTAAGTAGATACGCTTACGCTTATGTTGTTTCTTTTGCGGTCTGTGGAAGCTCGTGGGGTGTGCTGGCGTACTACAGGACTTACCAGAGTAATGATCAATGTTTTTAAACAATAGAATTGGCAATTGCACTTTGTAGTAGAACGGTCGGATTAATCACTACTGACCTGACGTACCTAAACAATACTCACTATGAGAGTGCAATTGATAACCACACAGTGGCAGGGTCGCGATAATTACTGGTCAAAATTATCGGACGGTGCTAATTAGAGGTCAAACCTCCTGGCAGTAGCCCTTTTGCGCATAAATACCTACTTTGCGTAAAGTGAGTGCAACTGATAACCACTTAGTAGCAGGGGCGAAATAATTAGTGGGATCATAATTTAATAATTATTTGCCGGTGCTAACAAAACCAATTTTTGGCAGTGGCCCTTGTGCATACCTATTTTGTAGCTATGCAAAGTTAGTGCAACTGATAACCACCATAGTGGCAAAGGTGCAATAAGTGTTAGACGAAAATCTAGATATTTATTGACCGGTGCTAATAAAATAAAAATAAAGAAAAACAAAACCTATTTTGGCAGTGGCCCTTGTGCATATACCTATTTTGAAGCTATGCAGAGTTAGTGCAACTGATAGCTACATAGTGGCAGAGGTGCAATAAGTATTAGAGGAAAATCTAGATATTTATTGACCGGTGCCAACAAAATAATAATAATACTAAGAAAAAAAAAACAACAACAACAACATTTTTATTTTTGCCTTCTAAAGGTATTATTTATTGATATATCATTTAATCGCCACACATTTTGATGACATGGGTGATCTTGTACTTCGAAGAGTTCGTTCTAGGTCTGGGTATAGATCGTAATTTTAGTAGTAGAACACCAAGAATACGTTGACTCTGCAAACCATACGGAAAATGATAATAATATAATAAATACATATCTGAAGAACTTGTAATTGTTCTGCATTAGTTGTGATATTGAAAGCCATATTCCATTTATTTTCAATAGGAAGTCTTTGTTTTCACCTTGCTTACCACCTGCAAACCTATGGAAACCGGTGGTGTGAAATAAATAAAAAGAAAAAAGGTAAAGGAAAGATAGGTCGTTGTGTTCCTCATCCTTGCCTTCCTCTAAAGGCTTTAAAGTAACACAGGGCTTTAAAATTAGGTCCTCCTGGATATTCTTGATTGGCTGCTGTAGGCAGGCTTCATTGGTGAATGGTTGTTGTGCTGTTTGTATTGTTTCAGATATAAACCAATTAAAACAAGGAAGGGATGTGGTGTACAGCAAGCAATGCTAGTGGCCAGCTTGGACAATGGCTGTCAACGCATCGACCACTACCGAGACCATGGGCGAGGCAGTCAGTCTCCGTCGGGCCGCGCTACTGGACACACGTCTAAATAAGATAGAGCTATTAAGTTATTTGTTATTTCATTCACCAATATATATACAGTACTATCTGGAAGTTATGGTGTTGTGTATCATTGTAAATATATCCCGAAACACACGAGGATTTGTCTCTTAATCCAAGATCTCGGGCCGCTTCGACAATACCACGATTATGTCCCATCGTTACTTATTGACTTTATGTTGCTTGATAAAATTGAGTAATTCTATGGTACAAGGTTTGTAAGTACTGGTAGAAAAAATTAAATTTAGTGGTTTTGTACTTCATTGTATTGTGCCTAAGTATATAAGTGAAATAAAATATACAGACAGACACAATTGCACCAATTCCTTTCCTTTTTCGAAACGGTCGGAGTTTTCCTAATTAAAAGGCAGTTTTTTTTTGTTGACTGACTGCGTAAAAGTTAGTGCAAGAAGGTGTATAATATACGTTTTTAAACTGAACTTTTGTTGCATGCTGTTGCGTCCGGTAGGACGTACTGTTATTTATCGGGATGCATCTAGTAAAACTAGCTAATAATGGTACGTAGGACACAGACAGAACATCCCCGCTCGCCGGCTGGATATGAAGTGATATTCTCCCCGAGGACCCACATTTATTGTGTACGTCACACATGCAACATTTAGTTTTAATTATACTTTAGTAACATTTTACCAAGAATGTGTGCAAGCAACTTGATAAAGAGCTGTTTAAAACTTCTTGTAAAACATACAAATTAAACAGCTAAGGTGATTTCCAACAGTGTTCACGTTTTTACAAAAATGCAGCAGTAGGTGAATGCAAAATAGCGGATAAACTAGGGAAAGTGCTGCAGTGTAGTGTAGCGCAGCTAGCGTAGATAAGCCGGTGGCCATTTGCTCACGAAACATGCAGTTGGAAATCGAGTTAGCTAGGAATTTGCTTACATTTAGAGTTAGCAGTAAATCTGAAAAAAATTGTCGCATGATTAAATTTTTGTAGTTCTCAGAATGCAAATCTGGACAACTTCCTCAAAAGAACGTAGAAAACGAGATATTACAAGCATTACGTCGGCAATAAAGAAAATTTGTATGGACAGACCAAATTTTTTTTATTTCTATACCCATGTTCCTCTAGGAACGTTGTTGAGTTTCATATTTTGAGAAAAAATTGGCAAGGGTCCAAAAATATATTTAATAACAAGGATTTATATAAGGCCTTTGGCGGCTCTAAAACTAGGCACCAAGGTTTGTGAGGTCGGTCATCGACCTTACAATCCACACAATATGATGCTGGACGAACTTTCATGTCTATACCTACAGGTGAAAGAAAGACAGATGATATACATCAAATTACAAGCTGTGGTATTTAGGTGCCGGTAAATGCGTAGACTTCAAAAAAGCTGTCGCGGGGTAAGGGTGGAGTGCGTGGAGCAGGCATGAGAATCGTGCATTGGTTAGCTATGCGCAGCTTCCAAATAACCCTCACTGTTAGATTCATACGCCGCGACCTGTACTGCAGGTGAGACATGTAGCTGTTCTATGAAAAATTAAGAGTTTGGTAATATTTACCTCAGCGAAACCTTCTGAGTCATCATTATCATAATATTCCATGAAATGTCCATTACAAGTCCACAAGTACGTAAGGAAGGGAAGTTCCACAGTCACGACGCTTGTTAGCGTTGTGGCTGGCACCATAGACCGCGGTTGTTGGTGACCGCAGTATATAGGTAAGACGATACGATACACAGGAGGACGCTGCTGCCCAAGGAGTTAGTATAATTTATTAGAGGGATTTTAAAAAGTTGAATTTGAAACCAGTATCTATCCTTGTTTCACAAATGTTTGTAGTGATTTGAAGAAAGAGAGGATCATAGGAACACAGCTACTTCCCTTTTTCTAGAATTTCGCCACTTTTACTATAGATCCCTATATTGCATTATGTAGTGCTCTAGGGATGTGTTGTGAAATATTTCCTTGTATATGCTTCGAAATGCTTGAATGGCTATTGCAGCTGGGAACAACACACACCATTGTTTGTTAAGTATGCTTCACTTCTATTTTTTTAGGTCTTTTTTACACAATTAAAGCAAAATACACAATTTATAAATGATCACCAGTTGGTGATCACTGATCACGCCACTGTCAATGCATCGAATGGTGGCCCGCGGAATTCAAGACGACGTTGTCAAAATAGTGTTATCTTCTTTTTTCAAACGGGGAGTTGTAATTTAGACTAGAAAGGGATGTAAATAAGGTTTTTAGCTCAACTTTTTAAAATCCCTCTATAGCTGCTGCCCATCCTCCGGTTCATAATCCCTCAATCGTCTCTTGCTGGCATCATATGGGTAACCTTGTGATTACGTTCAATACAATGATTTAAAAGCTGTTCCACCCAGTTAGGTAAAATCTACTTAAAGACTTTATATATTCTTTATTGCACAATTAATATTTAGAAATATACAAAAAACAGGACATTTACAAAGGCGGTCTTATCTCTGCAAGAGATTTCTTCCAGCCAACCCATGGTTGTGAGAGAGAATGTTAATTAGCGGGACACAAAAGTGCATTGAAAATAGTATAAATAAAAGTAAATAATACCTACAACTCAATAATAAATAAAATAATACAAATCCACATAAAAAAATATCATAATACATATAATACATACCAGTGTATACCATTACATAAAAATAGATAAAACAATATATACATAACAATGCTAAATAGAGAAATTCACAATGATGACTACGAAGACGAATCAGAGATTTGAAGGAGAAAATGCTCTTTTGACTTTTTGTTTACTTTCACTTTCTTAACATTTTGATTCCATATTCATCTTATGCTAATGATATGAGGTTCCTCACTTTGCCTCCATCTTATTCAGAATAAACGTCTGAAATGGCAGAGCGGATGTCGGGTTTGATTAATCCAGAAACACGTGACCAGAAGACGTGATCGAAATGTCGCAGTTGAAATTACCGTGATTGGGACGGGAAACCTACTGCAAGAAATACCACAATACTTCCTCAAGTATAATCATTTGTGGTAATATGTTATCGTTGCTTGTTATTTTTAGACTTATAACTAATTCTAGAACTGTACGACTTAGTTAGACTAAGGAATATATGTCTAAACATTCATAAAACTGAAAATTATACTGTCTAAGGGATCCCGCACACGACCGAGAATCGGTGACCGATTTTTTGTCGGCATCCCGCTCTGACGTGTTATAGCCTGAATCTTCCGTCCTTGTCCTGGCCGATAATCGCCCACCGATTCTCGGACGTGTGCGGGAGCCCTAAACATTGAAGACATTTTGTGCAGGCATCATGCAAAGACTCTCAAATAAATATAGATGAAACACGTTTGTTATTTAAACAGCTTTATAATATGAATATTACACTTAAATATTATTAGCATGCAGTGTACTTAACTCTGGAGGTATAAGCAGTATAAGGGTGAAGTATAAGCAGTATAAGGGTGAATATTCACCAGTGCTGTGTGAGCTAACATCTGTGAGCGGTGAAACCAGCCTACAAGATTGCTTCATTTGACAGCACATTTAAAATGATGCAATCCTACTGGTTGGAATTTTTCCTGCTCAAAGTTCATAGCTCCCTGTTCATAGTTCATAGTTCATATATATGTATGTATGTATACATATGTGTGTATGTATTATTTAATGTAAATATATATAAGTATATATTATTATTTATTTATATTACACTAGTGTGTGTATATGTGTGTGTATTTATTTATATACTATATTATTAACTTAGTTATATACTATATTACGTATTACTATGTTTAGTTTACTATTACATTCATTTTAAATTTTTCGTGGCAATTGTTATCACATAATTACTTGCAGACTCTGAAAATGTATTCCTGTCGTCAAAGGTTGCCTGTAAGAGATCGCTTGCAGCGATAAGGCCGCCTTTGCCCACATTAGGTTAAGCTGTCCGTGTGTGTTTGTATTTTTCTTTTATGTAAGCAATAAAGTGTACATCTATCTATCTATCTATCTCCCTGGCGCAGCACTGGTGGAAATTCATCCTAAATATGGGAACTGGTCTTTAATACTTAAACATATTTTACATCTCACATATTCGGTAAGTAGGTCCTTATTACCCCCAAATGGGGCTTGTAGGTGACCAATTAGCGCTCTAGGGTAATAATGTAGCTAGAAAAGCCCTAGGGCGGTAAGTAATTGAAACGCCCGCCGCCCCGCTGCTGGAGGCGGCCATCAAGGTGGACGTTTTAATTACTTACCGCCCTAGGGCTTTTCTAGCTACATTATTACCCTATAGCGCTAATTGGTCACCTACAATTTGGTGGTAATAAGGACCTACTTACCTCACAATCGAGATGTAAAGCAGCTCGCTGCGCTCGTGCGCCTAAATATCTCGGGCTGCAATTGATACCTTACAGCCCTTGGCTACTAATCTACTATTACTCGTAAGTACAACCAATATAAAGTGAGGACCAGGATCAAAATTGGACTGTTTCTTGCACGAGATGTCACGCCTGGGAGCAATAACAATCATAGACAAACTATAATTTTGTTGTTTGTGATACTCCGCGAGGTTCATCGTCTTTAGCACAAAGGTCATATGCCTTCCTTAGTGGGCGCTTGTATAATTTGGCCGACAAATTATTTTGTATTTATCCCATGACTAAACAAGAATGTAAAAGCATGCTTATAAAATGGCTTTTAACTTTAGACTATGACGTAAGTGATAAACTGCTTACCGTTACAAAGTAGTGTATATTGTTTGAGCTGTGTATATTGTTTGAGCTGCAAATAAAGTTTGTTCCACGCGCATTTACACTCATTTTCGTTTAAAACACATACACACTTACGCTCACCCACACTTACACACCCACACACCTTCACACACACACCTTCACACACACACACACACACTTACACAAACAGATACAAGCACAAATACAGATACGTTCTAACACTCTCTCGCTTCACTCACACACTAACAGTATATTTTTGGCAAAACAACCTACATACCTACCTTTAAATCTTAAGTCTGCAACATTTACCCGAGTGGGAGAGAACAGGAGACCTACAGCACAGGGTCTACCTAGTTTAGGCTCCTGTCTCTCGCTACTACAGATTTACATAAGAAAGTCTATTTTAAGTGCTTAATTAAGATGTTGGTCACAAAATCTATAGTGAGAGAGAAATAAACTTATTTATATTATAATTTTTATTTTTTATAGTTCATGCGACGAAATCGTGAAGAAAAGCTGGATCATATTTTTTCCAATACAAATCTTTTCTTTTTGTAGAACTTAGTATGGGATGAGCAACAGTTTCTTTTAGGCCCGTGTTTTAAAAAAAATCCAATAAAATTACTTCGATTTTGTTTAACAAAAATAAAACATAATTAATTTATGTGTGTAATTTTTATTAATATTGTATGTACTTGTGAAGAGAATTCAAAGAAGATGAAACACAAAAGGTACCGAAGATACAGAAAATTCGCTACAAAATAGCTGACAATTTAATAAAATTAGAAAAGGTTTTATTTCAACAACAAATCAAAAAGAATTGTTCCAGGTGTATCGTAACCAGAGATTCACGTGCAAAGGAGTCGGAAGTTGTATTACAAAGTGCAAACTATGCTATCTCCAAAGAAGCTTTGTTCAAGGTGCCTTTCGACGTCTAAGGTAATAGGAAATATCAGATAAATCTTTAAATTTAAACTTTTGCTATTGCGTTTTATAGTTCCTTCAACTTTCTTTTAAGAAATTAAAATTTTCAGATTCCAATTTTACTGTAGAAACATTTAGGTGACTAGGAACATTTAGAAGTGTAGTTAAGTAGAATGAATCGGGTAAAAGTAATCAAACAATCCTAGTAGTCAATTCGCAGTTTTAATCATTTTGCAGTCGTAAAGCTAACAGCACGCGTAGCCAATATCTACAACACCACCGTCCACCATAGACCGCGAGGTAAACACCTACCAAGGGGGTGCTCGGGGGGTTCAGTTTGCTCGCGGTCAGACGGCCATTACTCCGCGGAGGATGTTTGCTCCACCTAATGGCTCCGCTGAACTTGCAATATATTGCCCACCAGCTTTTATTGCATGCCGAGATTATTTAAACGGCTGAGGGCGCGCAATAATTTCTAGAAACGCTCCTCAGTTCTCGACCGTAACGAGATGTTGCGCTATAATTTTAATCTCAGAGATTCAGATAGCTTTCCTCTTTCTTACAAAAATAATTTCCACACAATTTAACATTTTAACGAGTCAGCTTATCAGCTTATATTTAAAGTCTTCTTTTTCTGTAGCATGGAAACGACATAGCTATATCTCGTAGTAACACAAAGTTCTGCTATTTCACAAAGCCCGAGAGCGAACTGGAAACTTCAACCATTCACTCTGGCCTACACTTGAAATCCTGGCACAACTTTAAGTTTTTGTGTTTAATTAAACGTCATAACCACCCCCACAGGGCGACCCTTGTTTCTACAATAGAGTTCTCTGAAGCATATCATTGAATTAAGCGGTGACCTAAGAGTCAGTCTGTTTTATTTGCTAAATACCAAACGCGTCTCCTTCGCATTGTCTTAGCTGGGATTACTTTTGTAGAAAACATGGAAAGTCCATTATTGGCTGAGAAGGAGCTCGCTAACAAACTACCTACTCGAAACTCACTTGCAAGATATAAAATGTACTACACTTCACCTTTTAACTTAGGTACTTATTTTTCTTACAAAATACTAGCTAACAAGAAAATACAATAATTAAGGTACTTTATTCGATACCTAAGTACAAGAATTTCTTAAAAAAATGTTATGTTTCAGTTTGAACATTTCTTATGATAAATGGAGCGAAATATTTTCAAGTTAGGAACGTGGAATCTCTGCCGTTTGCACTTCATCAAAATCAAAAGTTTGCTCTCGGAGCGGTAATAAAACATCACTTATCGTACTTAAAACAACTCAACGTTGGAACTCAGGATATCTAGCACTTTACGTCGAAATGTACTGATGTATGACAATATTATTTAAATTAGCCACATTGAGACGAGTTGGTTTTTATGTGCTTTACAATGTCGCAATTAAATTAGGATCGCTGGACATGAACCTTTTCCCCATATAGGAGTAAGCGAGGGCCATGTAGTCTTAGTCCTTTCAACCCGACTACGATGATTTTGACATACTTCTCTCTCTCTCTTATTCATATCAACCCTCATTTATACATGCTCGTTTGGTAAGACCACTCTTGGATTGGCCTTTATTCGAAATGTCCATTTGGTCTTCGAACATTAACCCAAGCTTTCTCCTTCCAACATTTCCATTTATCCACCTTATAGATCTTCCGTTAGCCTGATGAACAATTGTACATTGTATACACACAAACAAACTGAGATTCAAAAAAACTTACCGTATTATATAAACTGAGGAGTCAAATCTGAATCCATTTTACATCAACCCAAAAAAGTGCACCTAAGGCCGGTATTTCACTGGGACACTGGTAGAGCGACTGGTTGCGCCACTGGTGTCCGTAACTGGACACCAATAAAGACACCAGTAAAGACAAACCCTGCGGCCACAGTATTAAGGGCTATATTTCACTGGGAGTGGTAGCGCGACCAGCAGCCGGACTGGTTGCGCCGCCAAATTGGTTAATACTGTACTGTGGCCGCATTGTGTGTCTTTACTGGTGTCTTTACTGACACCAGTGGCGCAACCAGTTGCGCTACCAGTCGCCAAACCAGTGTCCAAGTGAAATACCAGCCTAAACGACAGTGAAGGATAGTAGCTTGTATTATTAAGTTGACCACTCGTTTGTCTTCGTCACAGGCACGGACATTTTGCTAATTTGTATACGTTTTCATTTCACGCGGCGATGCATTTCACGAGTCCAACCTGACTATTTTGTGTAGGTAAATTGGCCTAGCTTGATTTAGAAATACAAGCAAAGTTTCGAATTTGTTTAGGTTAATTTACCATTTTCAATTCTTCAAAACGTCACAGTACGAGTGGACATATGTTACAAGATTAACAATGAAAGAAAAACGTCCAGGAAACCTGAGCTCTTGAAAATTCGACGCACAAACAAGAACGTAGAAATTTAGCAGCGCAGCGGGCGCTCTACAAATCACGCTTGGAGTAAAAATGCGGCAATTCTTGGTTCACCGCTACGATTTACATTCAAAACTACCTCACATCCTCGAAAAGAGGTAAGGAATATAAGAAAATATATTATCTTGATAGCATCTTTTAGGGTTTCATATTGCGATGAACGATGAAACATTCCTCCAGCGTTATTAAATATCTCAGGTAGGGGTACGTTGCGTATAAGACTATTCTAGAAGTTTCATTCTGCGAAGATTCATGTCTCTCAATGCGACATGTTCATGCTAAGTAGGCGAGATACGTTCTCAAGCATTGCATTGCTTTGACGTGTAGTGTTGTACGTAGAAGCTACTTGAGTTCACGACAAATATGCAATATCGGTGCTTAGTGCCTGTACTCAGCATATGTAATATGAACCGATATGTGTCTTTATGAGTATTTGATTGCCTACACTCGGAAGAATCTTTTCGAAGCCATAATTACTTAAAAACAGAAAGATAATAATTTTGTATAACTTAGTAGTTGTTATCATGTTAGTATCCTGTTAGTATCTATCCATGCTAAACTAACCAGTTAATCCAATTTCAAATGTGTCGAAATAAATAAGAATAAATTTTAAATGAATTATTGA
Organism: Athrips mouffetella; assembly: GCA_947532105.1. NCBI lineage: Eukaryota > Metazoa > Arthropoda > Insecta > Lepidoptera > Gelechiidae > Athrips > Athrips mouffetella. Next base: position 20,381,737 of record OX383964.1, on the reverse strand, counting down.
AGCACCTTATGTATTACTAATTAATTTTATCATAAAAAGTCAGAAATATTGTAATACGTATCATATTTTACTGATAAGGAACTTTTTCAGATTACTGTTAAATATATTTGGTTTTCCAATATATTTTTGGGTTGGAACGTACTCGTACGTTCTCACTCTCACCAGGTGAATAGCCAGGCGGCGCCAAGCCTGAATCCCTAACGTTTGTATGTAAAACAAATATCCAAGTGACTCACATCTGTGGCTCTAGGTGCTGAAACAAGCCACCTGAAGCGCAAACTTAGCCATAGCTATTTTAGTTATTCTTGCATAATACTGTAAAGAAAAAAAAAACTAACCGTTATGAATCAAAGTACATAGTATTTTGGGAACAATTCATAAGTGAGTTCTCACCTTCTTTAATTCCAAACTTAATTCGGCGTACATTGCTGGGAGACTTGGTTCTGTTAAATCCAATTTGCTTACTTCAACGAGCAATGTAGGCCGACTTCGTGTCTGAATTAAGGAATACGATTCCTAGTATCACCGCTTCTTGTGTCGTATCCACACGTTGTGCACGTCCATAGATAGCGATATATTATTTTAGGGTTTGTGAAATGATACGTGACCTCCAAGTCAATACACATCACACATGATTGCAAACGTTCTAAGAGGGAAGGAAGTCGATTTCTAATAAAAGAGGGTATATATTCAACAACACATTTTTAGGGCTCCATAGTAAGCAATGAACCTGTCGAAATGCCCATTATGAAGTTTGGGGATATTATGATATGATAAAGAATAAAAAATCGCTCAGGGTGAAATGAGAGGGCACTTCGAAAGGGATGAGTCAAAGCAAGGTTAGTTACCTGAGCAGATGTATTCGTTACGAGCAGTGCAGCTGGTAGAGGACTCGGCACCAATGGGTTCTCACAGGCTCCATCTAAAATGTTTATACAACAATGCCATCTCCATCTCTTATACATCAATCCTAAGGGGGAAGGGTCGTACCGTGGTACGACGCTTCTCCCTTTTCTCGGATCGAAACCAATATTGTTACACAAGCAGAGATGAGAAGTTAGCAAATAGTCAAATCATGATAAATACAATATGTGATGTATGGTGTAATACTGCCTCGTGTTTAACCTTGTTCAGAGTATTCGTGTAAGATGATGATATGTGACTACATAGAAGTATTCGCCGGTGCCTCATTAGTGTATATCTAAGTCCACCTGAATGATTCTCTCCTCCCTACCAATTAAGTAAGTCTACGTTCGGTAATGGTAGTAACCGATGACGAAGTTGGACATCCATGGGCGTCAATCCTGGATTCCTTAGGTTGCCGTTACCCCGACCACGGACCTCATGTCCCGGCCAGACGTAAAGACACTATATTATTATTATTAGTATAGGACTTTCGTGAAGCCTTCATATAAACAGCACGTCCACACTGGACTGCATATCTCTCAATCAAATATAAGCTAGCAATAATGAAATAAACTCACAGGGAGTTTCGAGCTCGTATCAAATAAATAGTGGGTAATTCCACAAATCTTATTATCTCAGGCCTGAGAGACGCATATCATTATATTAACATATTATCCTATCAAATCGATAGTGTGTCTTCCGTAACCTCATGTACTGGTCTAGGTTCGTATTCAAGATAGTTTAAATGGAGTCAAACATGATGATGTCTGGTGTAGGTGGGTAAGTAAGGCACATGGTAAAATAAATAACGCGACAAATTGAGAATTGTTAGAACCAACATACAAAAAATGGAGATGACTTAACTTCATTACTTCGGCCGTCCTCAGGAACTGGCTTGCTCCTTCAACTAATTGTTACTGGATCTTCTTTGCCGGTTTGCTGGGAGAATGTAGTCGTCTGACGCTAGCTCGCATAATGGATGCATGAAGCAGGGCGGAAATCACTATCTCTATCTTTAAGTTGGCTGTTATGTACTTCCGGTGTTACCCGTTGCAAATTGACTATTTACATTTTGTACAAATGCAGTTCGCGAACGCTCGTCGCGACACTGCCGGGGCGACTAGAATAAGGTCAACAAACTTCGAGTCCACTGCCTTATTTTCTCTAAGGCCTTAGTGGCTGCTGCTCGCCGTTGCTTCTGATCGACTTCTTCATTTCCATTTTCAATATCTACTTCTTGTTCTAGTTCACTGTCTGTTACATTCTCTTTCATGTGTAAATCGCTTATATTGTCAGGAATTTCCATTGTATCAGGAGTTGTGTCTTCTTCTATGGTTTCAATATCCATTAATTCTTCTTCTAGAGTTTGTAAGGGTTTTTTTTGTTCACTTAATGGTTGAATGACTGTGTCTTCTATGTTAACTTCGGCTTCGTCTTCAACTTCAAGAGGATATAGATGTGTTATGGATCGGGTGAATTCTTTGTTATCTACTTTGACTTTAGCCGTTCTAGTCTCACCATCATTGCTAGGGATTAATGTAGTGATTCTTCCAACCTTCCACGTCTCTCGGTTTTTTATGTCATCTTTGATCTGTACGACGTCTCCAACCTTGGGAATTCTGGTGGATTTGACCCTAGGTTCCCTATGTGAATGTTGGTACCTTTCTCTTAAGCTACTTAGATATTGCCCTAGGAACATTCTTTTAAATTCCCCCAGTATTCGTTGTCCTCGTTTCCAGCTGTCGATAAGATTTTCTTTGGTAATGGTTCCTCCGGGAACAGCATGTTGAAGAGATGGGGTAATCAAGATGTTCTTTCCAAATGTTAGAAAATCTGAGGGTTTCAAGACGTATTCGATGTCAGATCCTACATAGGTTAGGGGTCTGGTATTGACTACTGCTTCAATCTCTTTGATAATGGTGTTTAATTGAGAAGTTGACAATAGATGTTTTTTGATGGACCTTTTTAGGCAGTTTTTTACGATGCCGATTAGTCTTTCATAAAATCCACCATTCCATGGTGCTAATTCAGGTATGAATTTCCATCTTATCTTGTTATCTATACAATATGGGTTCGTCAATACCTCTGCGGTTAATTTAAATTGAGATGCATTATCTGTTAAGATGGTTTCAGGTATTCCTCTGGATGAGATGAATCTCCTCAGGGAGAGAAGACATTCCTCTGCTGTCAAATTCTTGACTACTTCCATGTGAATAGCTCTAACGGCTAAGCATGTGTACAAACATATCCATACTTTCTCTTCTCTACCTTCGTCATTCACAAACATTGGTCCGAAATAATCCATGCCTGTATAGGTGAAAGGTGCGCTGTAATTCGCTCGTTCTTTAGGTAAAGCTGGTGTCGGTGGAAGACGGTATGGACCTCCTCCGTGTTTGACGCATCGCGGACATTTCTTTATTATCCTCTGGACTTTTGCTTTTCCTTGGGGTATCCAATAGTTTTGACGGATTATACTAAGAGTATGTGAAGCTCCCACGTGATGGTTTTTTCCATGTACTTCTCTTATTAGTTCGTCTGTAAACTCGCTGTCTCTAGGGATGAGGATAGGATGTTTTAAATCATAAGGGCATGTAGTATTCATTAAACGTCCCTTGCATCTGAGTAGACCGTCGATGTCACGAAAGAGTCCTAAATTTCTTGTTAGGTGTGTTTCTTTACCTTCTATTTCTTCTGGAAAGTATGATTGTTGCAAGCTTTGTAGTTGACTTATGAGATCCTTCGGGAGAACCTCCCCGGCGAAAAGGGATGACGTCGTCGGTAGCTCTGTTTCTAGAAGAAATTGAGGGCCAGTTAACCATTTGGTTTTTTCCTCTTTTGTGCTCTCTGGTCTTGTTGCTACATCTGCAGGATTTAATGCTGATGATATGTGTTTCATCGTGAGTTCTTTATTCTTTTTTATTTCTTCTCCTCTTCTTGAAACAAAGGGCGGTAATAGTTTCTTGGAGTTGCACCATTCTATTGCTATTTGGCTATCTGTCCATAGCGTCTGTTTTATTATCGCTGGTTGCAAGAATTTTAAAGTGTATTGGATGAGTCTGCAACCTATCAAAATGCCGAGAAGTTCTAATCTCGGAATTGTCAGTTTGTCTTTATCCTTTATCGGAACGAGTTTTGATTTGCCTATAATAAAGCTTATCTCTTTTCCATTGGTTAAGTATACAACTGCAGCATAGGCTTTGAGGGATGCATCCGTAAAGCAATGTAGATGATAGTCATTTCGTTGGGGATTCTCGAAATAACGTCTTGGTATTATTAGTTTCTCTATGTCGATGAGATCTTTAGTAATCGTTTCCCATTTGTTTGTTATTTCTTGAGGTAGTGTTGTGTCCCAAGCAGCTTTTATCATACATGTTTCTTGTAGGAGTAATTTAGCAGATAACAATGATGGGATTGTGAATCCACAAGGATCATACACTGATGCTATAATTTGTAGCATCTCTCTTTTGGTTTTGGGTTGTATGTTCGGCATTTTAAATCTTAGTTGTAAACTGTCTTCTTTAATATTCCAGTTAAGTCCTAATACTTTTACGGTATCTTCTCGATAACTATCGGGAATTTTTTCCATCAGATGTTTAGAGTTTGAACTCCATTCTCGTAGATTCATAGACATTTCTTTGAATACTCTTTTGGCTGTTTGATATAGTTCAATTGCTTCTTGATCTGTTTCTACTCCAGTGACTAGATTATCTACATATATGTCACTAGCTATTTTGTTGACTTCTTTCTTGTTTGATTTCTTCAGATGATGTTTAATGGTAGCGTTGAGTAGAAATGGACTGGATATCACTCCAAATGGCATTCTTTGGAATCGTAAGTGTAGGAGATTATCTTCTGTTATTGGCTTATTTATATCTTTGACCCATAAGAATCTGGTAACATCACGATCTTGGTCATAAAGGCCAATTTGAAGAAATGCCTTTTCTACGTCGGCGCATATGCCTATGTTGTGATATCGGAACTTTAGTAGCAGGCCAGTGAGTTCTTCTAACATGATTGGTCCACGGAATAAGCATTCGTTCAGGGATTTGTTGTTTCCTGTCTTCGATGACCCATCGTATACAATTCGGAGTTGTTTATTCTGGCACTTGACTCCGTGATGAGGCAAATAATGTGTAATATGATTAGACGTATCTCTCCTTTGCTGAGCAGGTACTTCCTCGATAATTTCCTTTTGTATTTGTTCTCTAATCATCTGGTCGTATTGTTGTAGTGTAGAAGTGTCTAGGCGTTTCAGGAGACTAGATAGACGTCCAAATGCTAATCCCTGATTTTGGTTAAGAGCTGGTGGATATTCGATCCATGGCCATGATACATAGTATCGATTCGCGATGAATTTTGTAGTATCATTGAAGTGTTTTAGTGCTTCTTCTTGACGGTCTTCTTTAGGTGAGTCCGTTATTCCGATTGATTCAAGGCTCCATAGGTCCTTAACGTTATAGTCATTTATAGGTAGATCCGGTTGGTTGAGATTAACTTCTAAGTTCGTTTGGAAGTATGTGATCATGGTTAAGTTATTTGTTGGTTTTGATTCAGTTTTCCCACTCAAAATCCAACCTAAATCGGATTTAATCAAATATAGATTTTGTTCAATCTTTATCTTTTCCGTAGAGATTAGAGTGAAATAGTAATCATTTCCGACAAGAATATCTACTTGATCTTGAAGTGATCCATCATCAGCTAAGTCAGATTTGAACATCTTTTCAACTTTTATATTAGGGTATGGTACACTATTTGTTATTTTCGGAACGACGTTGGCTTCCATGGTCATGAATTGACCGGTTTTCAATAAAACTTGAATTTGCACAAGTGGGCTTTCAATTACTTGCGGTGTTTCAGCTCCGAATGTAAATATAGTTAGTTTGGTGTCTTCTTTCACTTCTAGGTGCAAGTCTTCGGCTACTCTTTTCGTGATGTACGTCCTCTGACTTCCAGAATCTAGGAGGATGCGATAGGTTGAATGACGTTTGCTGTTTTTGTTCTTCTTGATCTTAGCGATAGCTGTTTGCAGGATGGTTGCATTTCTTTCGTTGATGTAAAACGTTTTAGACTGAGTTTCTCCTTTTACACCTCGTGTAGGACATAATGCTCTGTTATGTTTCCCATAAATTTTACAGTGATAACAATTGGTTTTCTTTCGGCATTGTGTAATGGTATGACCCAATCTGAGGCATGAAAAACATCTATTGATCAAACGTGATTGTCTAGGCTCGGGTCCTTCTTTATTCTCCCTTTCAGTGGTTTTTTGGGTTCCATTGGCGTTTTCGTATCTCCTTTTTTGCGATCCTTGGTTAAAGTGATTTCTCCTGTAGTCATTAGCTTGTCCTGGATTAAAGGAGAATCGTCCTGTCAGTCTAGCTGCCCCTGGTTGGAATGAGAACCGTCTATTGTTGTTTGAAGATTCGTGATTAAAGAAGGCTCTTCTATTATCATGTGAAGTTCGCTGGTTGTGGAAGGTGGGTTGATTTTCACAGGATTGTCCTTGATTAGAAAAGAATTGTCCTGTATTGTTAGTTATTCTTCGATATCTGTAGGGGTTTGGATTGAAATTAAATAGTCTTTTCCTATTTCCAGTGGATTGCTGTGGTTGATTGCGTTCTTCCTTGGATGCAGTTTTACTCTGTTTATTGCTGACATGAAGTGCTTCTGTAGTGTAATTTCCATTCTGGTTGTTCTGGTTTTTATGCGTAGCTCGGTTGGCTTCTTCCCTAGCTGAAATGATGTTTTGCAACTCCTTTCGAATGTCATCGACAGTATTTTCCCTGATTTTCATCTTCATTTCATAGACTAAGTCCTCGGGAAATTTTTCTAATATGAGAAAACGAAGGTAGCTGTGTGTGGTATCTTCTCCTAAAGAGGCCAATATTCTCAAATGGCGGTCTATATCATCGAGGGCTCGACGGCACGTAGTAATATCCTTTCCTGCTGGTGGTATTTTATTGAGTGCAGAATAATGGGCGTCGATTAATTTACTAAGGCTTCCATAACGTTCTTTTAAGGAAGATATGGCTATATCATAATTGGCGTTGGTTGATTCTAATCCTTCTATTACTTGAAGTGCTGTACCTTGAAGAACAGTCTTGAGGTATAAGAGTTTGTTAACATTAGACAGATTTCTGTTGTGAACATTGGATTCAAATTGGTCCCAGAATTGGTACCATTGCAGGATGTTTCCATCAAAGGTGGGTAGAGACAGTTTGGGTAATTTTCCAGATACTACTTTGTCATCTTCCTTGCTCATGGTGGGTCTCTTAATCTTAAACTTCGCTTCACAGAGTACTTCTTCTGCTTCTAGTTGAATTGCAGAAATTTCCGAAACTTCATCAGGATCAGGGTTATTCACATATTTGAAATAATTGTTAAGATCTTCTTTCAATTTCCCCAGATAACTCTCTAGTTTAGCAGTAGAAGTCTCGTATTCTAATAAATTGTCTTCGGATGGACCTCGAAATTTGTCGACCAAATCAGATTTTAGTTCGTTTATTTTAATTACAGTTAAGTGCAGAACTCGCAAGAGGCATTCCTCCATCTTGGGGTGTCCTGTAAAGATGCAAAAAATTCCTAAATGAATATGAAATCAACCAACTGACATTGATGGTTTATCATGAAAATGTCAGCAAGTTGGTCCAAACATTCATTTATATTCAGCATCCTTGATGATACAAAGGTTGTGTAGGTAATTGTTTAGATTATCTAGATTAATAAAGGGAATTAAATGTTTGAATCGCTATTCAAAAGAAATTTTTCCAAATATAGTTAGGTATGAGTAACCACTTCATAATGTTGTTCCGCTTCGCTATACCTATCATAGTTAAGAAAAAAAAATAAAAGGGGGATGAGTGAAATAAAGGAAAACAGGGTTTTTTATTATTCAACACATTCAAGAAAAGAAAATTTTTTCAGAAGGATAATTGACCTGGCAACAATGTACTAAAGGTCCTTCAACTTTATTTCAGTACATATGTAACTCCGAATATTATTTCACAATTTTTATTTAATGATACTTGTATTATTTTAGATGTTGGTGCGCGTAGACCGGAGGCAGGAGTGTTGTGTTGGATCTGCTTCGCTAAATCTTCATGAAATGAGAGTCCTCCGTCCACTTCACTGATGTTCGATAGGGCGCGGTGACAAATATAGTCGAGTGGTACATGTGGTGTTTCAAGACCGTACCTTGCAGGGTTGCGCATCACTGGGTTGAGCATTTTTCGAGATGCGTGTGGATGCGTTGCGTTATACTGGGTTGAACATTTCTCGTTTGCACATTAATAGGTAAAACATTACAAAATGATACATTCATAATCACAATTTACTAACAAAAACATAATCTTCATGTAATCAGATCACTAAGAATTTAGTATTGTGAACTGAATCACATTCATTTTTTATTTACACAGCACCAAGTATTTGATACACTGACCACTGCACAAGTTTACCACCTCTACTCGTCACTAATTTAAAAGAAACTTTTCAAATCATGAGTGTATAGGTCAAGTAAAATAAATAGACCTACATTGGTATAATAGTATAAATTGGTATAATGATGTGTATCACCGCACAAAAAAAATAAAAGGAAAAGTTTGCTTCACAGGAAAATGTTTCAAACTGTATTTATAAATTGTTTCACCTGCACCTGAATTTATTTTGTTTTATTTGGTATTATTACCCTTTATAAAGAACAACATTATGAAGCTAGAAAATTGAAGTAAAAGTTTAAAATAATTTTATAAGAGTAGATGACAAACAATTAAAATTTAATTGTAATGTGATCGCTTTCTTCACTCGCATTGTAAATTATACAAGAGTAAAGTACAATATATTTTTGTATTATAATTCTGATTCAAAGATAAATTATGATTTGAGATAAGGTTAATTACAATACAAGGTTGGAAATGTTTGTTGTTTAATTGGTTTTGTTGGTAAATTAATGTTTTTTAATGTTTATTTGTTGGTCATTTCACAAAAATCACTAAAGGTTAGTTTACTATTATTTAATTTGTGGCTAAAGGGTCACCTAGCAATAGGATATTGATAAGGTTAGGCGATTAAATAAAAACAAATAGTTATTATGTGGCAGTTGTCTCTCTTGCTCTGCCCGAGTAAAACTTTAGCTCATGAAGATCCTTTTGTCTTGCCATCTATGAGCGTCCGATGAATTGAGTTTTTCTAGTGTAAATGGGAGTAGAACAATATTAATCAGATGAAAGTTTGCTTTCCTAGTTTTAAAGAGAGAAAAGGAATGAGAGAAAGCAAGAAAGAAATTTGAAATTAACTATTGAAGAAATTCTCTGATAATAGTATTCTTTCTGCTGGCTCTATGGACTTTTATTTCAAAATTTTACTGAGAATTTTCTTGTCAAACTGATCATATCAAATTGTAAATTCAAAGACCTATTATCTATTTGTTTCAAAGGGAAATTGTTGAAGAAAGTGATGACTGTGTCTCCATAGGTGTATGGTGAAATTATGATTAAGTTTTCTGCTCCCTTTCCTTATTGTTGGGGGAAAGTAGAACCAAATAAGTAACTAGTCGGTATAGAGATCTCTTTTCTTAGATAATTCATAGGAAGGCAAGAGGGACTGTGCCGTTTTCTAACAGAGAGAGTACTTCAATGCTTGATATTTGTCTATCCGGTATTTGGGCACGGAAAGTGTTCAACAAGTGTTCACCGAGGTTTGTATAGATGGGAAAGTTGTAAACCTCTTTGTCGTGATTCATAACGCACGTCCATGACGTTTTTACTTCTTAATAGTCTCATTTTTGTACTCCACCTTTTAACTAACTAAATAGAAAGAATAAAGTTGTTGTACATACCAAATAGGTTTACACCGCTATCTAAATGGATCAATTACACTTTCACACACCACCGAATGAATGCACCGAATGATTTTAATTACTAGGAGAAGAGTTTTCTAGTTTTTTCAGTAATCTTTAGTATAAATTACAACTCACGACGCCATTTGTGGAAAAAAGGGTACTGCCAACATGACGACACGAATGACAGCCAAACTTCATTATTTTGCTTGTGATCCGTCTTGCCTTGCAATAAGGTTCACAGGTATAAGCAATGGCGGGAACTACTATCACTGCGTGTATGATTGAGTATCTTATTCGCGATAATATTAAGAATTATTGATTTGTTGCTAAGAAATTTCACGAAAAAATAATTTTCCTTCTTTTACAGGTTTTGTTCACTAGTTATCTGATAAAATGGACTTCCTTTGAAAACAAGCTATGCACGACATGTACTTATTACCGGCTTGCGAATTATTGCAAATGGCGGCTGGAGTCCTTTCACCCCGACCGCGCACCATTTCCTAAATTATGTTATCACATTAATTTGGAAGCGGTTTTTTGATGAATTTGACACGATATTGGTTTAAAAATAATCATTTAGTCCTTCGGGAGGATAGATCACGTACCATCTAGCAATAATATGGATGTGTCTTCATTTCATTGAGAATAAAAGTGTATCTTAACGCCATCTATCTTTGAATGTTTGAATATGCGCTTTCTTAGGTTATGTACCAGAAAGAAAAAGTTTGATAGCTATCTGTTTGAATAACATTCTAGGATTCTTTTTAAATATCGAACAGGTTAATTTAAATATAAATTTGTAGATAAGACTGTAATCATGATGTGGTTTTAATATTCCATTGTTTTTCAACTTCCTTTCAAAGCAAAAAGGAAACGAAACATACTTATAAAACGTTGCTTGTTTCTATGATAAATATTAACTACACAGCCAAAGTAGGGTGTGCTGACTAGTTTGTTGATGCAATAAATGATGATAAATTTTATTTCTTTGGTGTTGTCTTGTAAATAGTATTTCTGTTCTGTATGATTTATGTGTTTTAAGTAGAATGATGAATATCACGTTTAAATAAATAGATAACATTTATGAACACCCATCGATGCCCATCCTGTACCCAACTTTACTTTGCTCTGCTGAAAGTCTAGATCATTTCTCAGCTATCTTCACCATGTCGAAATGCCCATTATGAAGTTTGGGGATATTATGATATGATAAAGAATAAAAAATCGCTCAGGGTGAAATGAGAGGGCACTTCGAAAGGGATGAGTCAAAGCAAGGTTAGTTACCTGAGCAGATGTATTCGTTACGAGCAGTGCAGCTGGTAGAGGACTCGGCACCAATGGGTTCTCACAGGCTCCATCTAAAATGTTTATACAACAATGCCATCTCCATCTCTTATACATCAATCCTAAGGGGGAAGGGTCGTACCGTGGTACGACGCTTCTCCCTTTTCTCGGATCGAAACCAATATTGTTACACAAGCAGAGATGAGAAGTTAGCAAATAGTCAAATCATGATAAATACAATATGTGATGTATGGTGTAATACTGCCTCGTGTTTAACCTTGTTCAGAGTATTCGTGTAAGATGATGATATGTGACTACATAGAAGTATTCGCCGGTGCCTCATTAGTGTATATCTAAGTCCACCTGAATGATTCTCTCCTCCCTACCAATTAAGTAAGTCTACGTTCGGTAATGGTAGTAACCGATGACGAAGTTGGACATCCATGGGCGTCAATCCTGGATTCCTTAGGTTGCCGTTACCCCGACCACGGACCTCATGTCCCGGCCAGACGTAAAGACACTATATTATTATTATTAGTATAGGACTTTCGTGAAGCCTTCATATAAACAGCACGTCCACACTGGACTGCATATCTCTCAATCAAATATAAGCTAGCAATAATGAAATAAACTCACAGGGAGTTTCGAGCTCGTATCAAATAAATAGTGGGTAATTCCACAAATCTTATTATCTCAGGCCTGAGAGACGCATATCATTATATTAACATATTATCCTATCAAATCGATAGTGTGTCTTCCGTAACCTCATGTACTGGTCTAGGTTCGTATTCAAGATAGTTTAAATGGAGTCAAACATGATGATGTCTGGTGTAGGTGGGTAAGTAAGGCACATGGTAAAATAAATAACGCGACAAATTGAGAATTGTTAGAACCAACATACAAAAAATGGAGATGACTTAACTTCATTACTTCGGCCGTCCTCAGGAACTGGCTTGCTCCTTCAACTAATTGTTACTGGATCTTCTTTGCCGGTTTGCTGGGAGAATGTAGTCGTCTGACGCTAGCTCGCATAATGGATGCATGAAGCAGGGCGGAAATCACTATCTCTATCTTTAAGTTGGCTGTTATGTACTTCCGGTGTTACCCGTTGCAAATTGACTATTTACATTTTGTACAAATGCAGTTCGCGAACGCTCGTCGCGACAGAACCTCTATAGTTTCATGTCCGTCCGTCTGTCTGTCTCTCCACAACTTATCTAAGAATCCATTAGTACAAAAAGCTGTAATTTGATATAGGTATAACTACTCAGTAATTACGACAATAGAGTGGTAAAATAAAATCTTTCTTTTTTGGTGCTAAGCTCTAAGAAAATCTCATTTGTCTCGTCTTGTAAATTTGCACAAACTGATTCAAGCAATAACCGTATGATTTAATTAAAACAAAACATAAAAGGGAGTCGTGGAATAATATCACATCGATTTTGCTGAAGCTAATGATTTTCTCTCCTTTTCAACGAAGGCGAAGAGTTAGTAATTGGTTTGTAATTAACATTCATAGCTACTATTTAATTAAAATTTTAAGCTTGAATGAGGTGGCAATTCGATTCTGTTCCGTTTACTTTTATTTAGTAAATTACCTTCGAAATATATTTTACATCGATTAAAAATATGCTTATGCTCAGTCAAGCAAGAAGGTTAAAATTTCAAAACAAGCTTGATGTGGTCTTGACTATACACACACATTAGCACCATCATATATGTACATATGGGCGCACGTCTGCGGAAACAATTTGTACTTGAGCGGGTCTCTGGTTTCGGGCGTTTTAGCGTAGCGCTGGTTCAACTTATATTACTGATTTTGTTTCTACGTGGTTACTGCCATGTGCGTACCTATATTCCTCCAGAGCTGTGCGACTTGAGAGGTAGCTAAAGCCGCTATTACACCTCCCTAATTCAGAAACTAATGTGGGATACATTGCTGGTTGAAGTAAGAATATTAGAATTAGCAGAACCATGCCTCCCAGCTAATAGTCTTTCAATTTAGGAAGATGTGATTGCACTTAAGCCGTGAGCTGGATATATTCTAAAAACTAGGATTACTCCATTTTTCTAGCTTGGAGCTGCACTTGAAAATTATGCATTCCTATTGGTTAGAATTTTACAGCTCACCGGTTAGCTACCTAAAAAAGCTCTGATGGAAATACACTCTTAAAGCAAATGGTGACCTAAAATGCGTTTCATGATTCAATTTTTTCCAGCAAAAAAAATATAGAATTGAATTGATTAATAGTATTATTCTTTTGTTTTACAAATTAAAATAAAATTATATCTCGACCACATCACTTATCATATCTTGGGGGTGATCGTGGTAATTTCAACGATAGTACCAAAACAAAAACGTTTGCCTTAAACACTTGGTTAAGACTTAACATGACTTTTGAGGCCAACGTTTTCGTTTTGGTAATGTCGTTAAAATTACCACGATCACCCCCCTTGTTTGTTACTACGTTTTTCTTTCTGTTGAGATGAATGCTATATTTAATGTAAAAAGTGGTAACGAAGTTATTCATTCTTAAGTTTATTCAGAAAGGTACACCTAATAGGTAAATTTATTTATTTATGAGGTAAATTACATAGAATCTTCCTTAAAATAATGAGACCCCGCTAAACCCACATAAAAGAAAAAGCAAAAATATACACGTAAAACTTAAGTAGATAATTCGATTTTGTCGCAGGTACTTGATGTTTGCTTTTTTATGAACAGGAAAATTTCTGGAATGTCTTTGATTTATTACGAAAATTACAGTTGCCGTAATAAAATATATGATAAATCCGAGGAGACAAATTCAACGAGTCGCAGACGCAATAACTCAGCTGGAAGAACGTAAAAGCCCGGCGCGCGTTGAATTTTTCTTTATAATTCATGTAATTATCTTCTTTATCACCAAAAGGCAATCATTTAAGATGGTCACAAAAGAACCCAATATTGAATTAAACAATGATCTTTAATGAAGCAGGTGAGGGTTGGGAACCTGGTTCACACCTCGCTCACGTACCGCAAATTCTTTATAATTCATGTAATTATCTTCTTTATCACCAAAAGGCAATCATTTAAGATGGTCACAAAAGAACCCAATATTGAATTAAACAATGATCTTTAATGAAGCAGGTGAGGGTTGGGAACCTGGTTCACACCTCGCTCACGTACCGCAAATTGATATAAGGGACGTGCTACACTCACAGAGGTGATACTCATTGCCCGGCTATCAACTTTGTGCTGCCACTTGGGGAGGCAATAACACTTTTAGCGACTTATTTGATAATAAAGAGTACAGACAAAACATTGAAGAAGAATAAACTGCCCTTAGGCCTGGAATATACTTATTATAAGGCTTACGAGAAGGGCAAGGGACAGGCAAGAAAAAGGCACTACGGTGCCACTTCAAATCTTCTTCATACAAAATGTATAAAAGCGACGCATCGTACGTAAGCGACGTTGTAGAGGCATGCCGCTTCGCCGCCTTTTGTTTAATTTTTTATTATGTTAAAAGTAGGCAAACAAGCAGGTGGGCCACCTGGTGGTAAGTGGTCACCACCGCACCGCCCATGACACCCACTGTCATACTAGTGAAATAATTTGACACTAATAAGACAGCAAAGCGCGTTACCAACCCTGAGAACTAAGATAGTATGTCTCATGTGCCGGTAATTTCACTGGCTCCCTTACCCTTCAAACCGAAACACAACAGTGCAAACACTGCTGCTTTACGGCAGAAAAAGGTATAAGAGGGTGGTACTTCCCCAGACGGACTTTGCACAAAAGCCCTACCACCTACAAAAAGTCTGTTCTTGCCTTACGCTTTTAAAAGTTCCGAAGTCAACAAGGAACCCTTATAATTGTATCATGTCTGTCTGTCGGTCTGTCTGGCTGTCGGACTAGGAGGGAAAATGTTTATATAAAAAAAACTTGTTTAACAACAATAATTTATACTGCAATAATGAACACTGCATGTAGCCTGACACGCACTTGACCGGCAGAAAACGTCTTTAATTTTAACACTACAGCATCAAAAAAACCTAAGATAAAGTACGGGAGGGAAGACAGGGGTCCCCAAACTAGAACGCAGCCTTTATTTTGCTTGAGAGACCTCAGTTTTATTATTTGCTAGAAGTATGTTTAAGAATAGAGATACATTATTGGGTAAGTAATAGATGACACGACAACTTTTAATACAGGGTTTTCGGGACAGCCTTCCGAATACTGAAGGGGCATGATCAGTCAACGACACTTAACGACTTTCAGTGAACAAAACTTTCAGGAAACGAAAAAAAAGTCCGCGTCTCCGTACAAAATTGTAAACTTGATCGGGCAGTTTGTATGGAGAAGCCGATTTTTTTTTTCGTTTCCTTTAAGTTTTGTTCACTGAAAGTTGTTCAGTGTCGTTGACTGATCATGCCCCTTCAGTATTCGGAAGGCTGTCCCTAACACCCTGTATAAAATTTAACTTATACAGGGTGTAAGGGACGGTGTACCGAAAACTGAAAGGGCGTGCTCAGTCAACGAAACTGAACAACTTTCCCAAAGAAACATTTCTGGGAAATGAAAAAAAATTTTGACCTCTCCATACAAATTGGTCACTCTGGTGGAACAGTTTGTATGAAGAGGTCAAATTTTTTTTTCATTTCACAGAAATATTTCTTTGGGAAAGTTGTTCAGTTTCGTTGACTATGGGCACGCCCTTTCAGTTTTCGGTACACCGTCCCTTACACCCCGTATAAGTTAAATTTTATACAGGGTGTTAGGGACAGCCTTCCGAATACTGAAGGGGCATGATCAGTCAACGACACTGAACAACTATCAGTGAACAAAACTTTCAGAAAACGAAAAAAAAAATCGGCTTAACAACGTTTCGTATAATTTTGTTTGATATAATGATTATTTCATACTATAATTGACGTTTCACATAATTTCATTTCGTATAATTTCGAAGCGTACTATAATCGTTTCATTTCTTATAATACTTATTTTGTACAATACTTACTTCTTGTAATATAAATACATGGTACATTCCACATAAGTAAGTGAAGAAGCAAGAAAGCGTTCATGCAGGCAGGCAAGCAAGCATAGACAAGTATGCAGGCAAGCAGACATGCACAAACATTCATATCAACCTAACTGGAAGGGTATGGCGAAACCTAACCAACTGTGTCGGGGTGCCCCGAACTACAATTGTATATTTTATTACTATAAAGACAAATTTGTAGTGAGCTGGTTAATTAATACAAGTATTTCCATGTAATTAACATTTATTCATCATCTTATCGAACACAGTTTATTTATTCATTAAAATATTATGAATGTTATAGATACCTATAGGAACTCCTTGCATCTTGCCTATTAAAAAAAAACCGGCCAAGTGCGAGTCGGACTCGCGCACTGAGGGTTCCGTACCACCGCATAAACATAATTGTATTAGTTGAAATTTCAGTAAGTTAATGTGCTAGATTTTTTGAGTCCGACACGCGCTTGGCCAAATTTTATTATTTGTTGTTATTTTATAGCTTATGCACTATAAACATACCAATTTTCAAGTTTGTAAGTGTTTCCGTTTTTAAATAGAACTAAAACAGAAATCGCCTCATTGACCATCCAACTTGACCCCTCTCTTATATGAATGTTCTTGAAACGGGAGCTCACCACAATTGGTTACCATTAGTTGTGAGAAAAGTTGTAATATTTAATGATTTCAGACTTTTCCCATTATTTGTACTGTGAGACCTAGCTTCTTGCCAAATTTCATAATTTTAGGTCAACGGGAAGTACCCTGTAGGTTTTTCATCATAACATCCCATGAAACGTCCACTACAGGACAGGGAGCTCCCTCCAGAATTCTAGTTTTTGCTGGAAAAATGTAGAGGGGAAGTACCATAGTCACCTCGCTTGTTAGCGTTACGGCTGGCACCATGGACCGCGGTTGTAGGTGACCGCAGTAAGTAAGATGTAAGATACAAAGGAGGATGCTGCTGCCCATCCTCCAGTTTATAACCCTTAGTCGCCTCAGGTTTTTCATTTTTGAATAAATGTATGGAGATGAGGACATAAAATGCCATATCTTTTGATTGCGTCGTTGTAAAAAATTGAAATTTTCAGATCTTGTGTGGTTCATGGATCCTAATATATGGTATTAATTTCCACCTGATACCTTTACCCGTTCGTGAGATAAAGGGTCTTGACAGACAGACAGACAGACAGACAGACAGACAGACAGACAGACAGACAGACGGACAACAAAGTGATCCTATAAGGGTTCCGTTTTTTTCTTTTGAGGTACGGAACCCTAAAAAAGGCCAAGTGCGAGTCGGACTCGCGCCCTAAGGGTTCCGTACCTATCTACCATATGATATAAGTACTAAAAGTTTTTGCTCTTTGATTTTAAAAACTCCGCGACCATCCAACTTGACCCGTCTTTTATAGAAAAGTTCTTGAAACTGACCTTAATTGGTTACTATTAGTTGTAAGAAAAATTTAAATATTTAATGATTTTAGACTTTTTCCTTTATTTGTACTGTGAGACCTAGCTTCTTGCCAAAATAATTTTAGGTCAACGGGAAGTACACTGTAGGTTTTGCTTTTTTACATAAATGTATGGAGATGAGGGCATAAAAAGCCATATCTTTTGATTGCGTCGTTGTAAAAAATTGAAATTTTCAGATCTTGTGTGGTTTATGGACCTTAATATTCGTTATCAATTTCAATCTGATACCTCGTCTCGTTCGTGAGAAAAAGGGTCTTGACAGACAGACAGACTAACGGGCAACAAAGTGATCCTATAAGGGTTCCGTTTTTTTATTTTGTGGTACGGAACCCTAAAAAGACGAAAATTACAACACTAGTTCGGTAATATTAATGAAAAAAGCACGCGTGTTTAATAAGCTGGATTATGGACCTTAACACAGTGCAAATATAGGTGTTTTATGAGCAAATGTGTTGAATATAAATTTTATATGAAAGAAATTTAGGTCAAATAATAATTATGCAAAATGTTATTAGAGAAAACGTTCATTATAGTAAATGTACGTTATGTCAAACAAAATTTCTTTATTCTTTATTGTACACGAATACATTACAAAAACAAGCACAAGTGAGAACATATAACAATGGCGAGCTTAACTCAAAATTGAGTTATCTACCAGCTTACCTTAAATAGAAAAATCTAGTAGACAATACAGCGGGCATTAAAGTGTACAACACAAATAATTAAAACAAGATTCCTTACTACAATACTTTAACACGAATAAATACTAAATAAGTAATAAATATAGAAATGTAATACATATTTATATAAATATATATATATATTAAAATATATATAGGTATATTATATACAAAACTTACGTAAATAAATAAATAAATACATATTTTAATACTAAAAAGAAAAATAATAAGAATAGAAATGATGTATAAGTAAAAACTAGTTAGAGAGAAAGTGCTCTTTTAGCTTTCGCTTGAAAGTATCCAGCGACGGACTAGCGCAAATGGAGTGAGGAAGTTTGTTCCATAAACGAACAGAGTGAACCGTGAAAGAACCACCGTAGCGGCTTGAGGAGTGTTGAGGGAATTTGAGGAGTAGGGATCGACTGGTGCGGCAAGGCTCACCACGAGGAAACTGATATTCGAAGCGCTCACGGAGGTACTGAGGAGATGCAGGGTTATTAAGAATCGTGTAGAGGGTGGACAGAATATGTACATCACGGCGACGTCTGATGGGCAACCATTTCAGCTGAGATCTGAACTCCGAAACATGGTCGTATTTGCGCAAACCAAAAACAAACCGGATGCACAGATTCTGGAGCCGTTCTAGTTTGTTCAACAATTCCTCCGTGGCGTCGAGAAAACAGACGTCTGCGTAATCAAGGTGAGGAAGGAGTAAGGATTGGGCAAGAGTGACCTTAGCTTCGAAGGACAAAAAACGTTGGAGACGCTTGAGGGACTGAAACGAGTAGTGCACTTTTCTACTAATATCGTTGATATGACTTGACCAAGACAAATTACAATCAAAAATAACGCCTAGATTTTTGGCAGTTTTTGAGTATACGAACGGAGTACCGTCAAATAATACAGTAGGCAAATGTGCGTGGTCAATGCAGCTGATCATATAGTGGCTACCGATAATTAAAACTTGTGATTTTGCCGGATTCACTAAAAGCCCGTATGATTTTGCCCATTCATTGATCTTTACTAAGTCATTGTTGAGGTCTGAAATAGCTTTGTTAACATCGACAACATGGAAATGGCGGTAAATTTGCAAATCGTCTGCGTAGAGGTGATACTGAGAAGTAATTACTTGGGAAATTTGGTTAATAAATACCGAAAATAAGAGAGGAGATAATACGCCACCTTGGGGGACGCCAGCAGCTAGGTCACACCATGTTGATGCAGCATCGTCAGAGCGAACTCACTGCGAGCGCCCCCGAAGATACGAATCAGACCAGGTGAGTACAGGTGGAGATACGTTAAGAGATGCAAGGATACCAAGGAGGATGTCAAAATCTACTGAATTGAATGCGCTACTAAAATCCAAAAGTGTCAGCACTGTCAGTTGTTTTTTATCAATAGCTTGCCGAATGTCATCACTGACTTTAAGTAGGGCGGTTACAGTGCTGTGACCTGGACGGAAACCAGACTGTAGAGGATTCAGTAGATTGTATCGGTACAAATACTTTGAAAACTGTTTCTGAACAATGCCTTCGAGGACTTTCGATAGGATGGGAAGAATAGAAATAGGACGGTATTGAGAGAGAGTGGTCGGATTGGAAACCTTCGGCAGTGGGAGAACATGGGCTCTCCTCCAACTACTTGGAAATGAACCTGTTGACAAGGAGTGATTGAGGATGCGAGTGATGATAGGAATAAGTTCATCTACAAGTAGAAGTATCATCTGAAGGTAAATCCCATCATCGCCCACAGCTTTTGTGGAAATAGAGAGGAGAGATCTCTTAACGTCACACTCTGTAACCGGTGTGAAGGTGAAAGGAATGCACGTGGGTAGAGGCTTATTAGAGAGGTGAAGAAGAGTTGCAGATTTTATTTCATCTTGAAGAGTGACAGGAGCTTGAGAGAAGTGAGCATTTAAAGCATTAAGATCTAAATTCATAGAAAGTTCATTTACTTGTTTGCCAATACCCAATGTCTTAAGAAATTTCCATGTTTGAATGGTGTTAAGATTTTCAACAGAGCTATAAATGTGGCGTTTTTTAGCATTTCTACACAAACGATTGCAAAGATTGCGTAGCTTCTTGTAGTGCAACAAGTTTTCGTCAGTAGGAGTTTTTCGATAGATCCGCTTAGCTTTGTCTCTCTTGGCCATCATCCGTTTGATTGAATCAGATAACCAAGGAGTAGGTAGTTGCTTGACCCTGACACGTCTGACCGGAGCATGGCAGTCATAGAGGAGAGTGAGAGTATTGTTGAATGAAGACACCATGTCATCAACCGTGTCAGAAACGAAAACAGCAGACCAGTCAATGACGTTCGCATCAGCCCGCAAGCGATCCAAGTCAATGCCCCTAAAGCTGCGCAGGTAAATAAACTTAGGTTTAGGCTTAGGGGGGCGTATTTTGTAAGACACATAAATCAAATCGTGGTAAGAGAAAGGAGCTGAAAGTTGTCCATGTGTTGCAACCATGTGCGGATCCGAGACAATAATCAGATCGAGAAGGGAGTGATCGGGATACTGAGGAGCGCGGTGTGTTGCTGAAAGAGGGAGAATGTTTAAATTAATGGAGGAGACTAGAGTTCGGAGTCTGTCAGCACGGTTGTCGGACTTAAGGAGACAGGTGTTGAAATCACCAAGAATAATAGTGTGGTCATAAAGAGAGGATAAGGATTCAAGTTTGGATTCAAGGGATGAGAAGTAGTCAATGCGAGAAGAGGGACTATAGAGAACACCAAGAAGAAGTTTAGTGAGATGAAAGGAAATTTCCAGGAACAGGTGCTCAGCTGATTGCGAGTATTCACTGCGAGATAAGTCTACAATTTTGGAGGGAATATCAGATCTAAGGTAAATAGCTACGCCACCTCCTCCTTTACCTGTTCTGTCATTCCGAAGAAGACGGTAACCAGGTAAAGAATACTGAAATTATACAAAATTATACAAAAAGTTATTATAACAAACGTTCATTATATCAAATCAACGATATTGAAACATTGTTATACGAAACTCATTTAGAAATGCGACGCACTCAAAATTTTTTCATGGGAAGCCTTAGCTTTAAAGATCCTGGCTGTTTGTAAAAAAATCAAAACTGGTGGCTTTTTGTTTGAATTTTAGTTCATTTCAATACAAGGATATTCTGATTTCTTAATTTTTTTTTTAGCTTTTGCAAGATTTTTTAGTAACTGAAATATTTGTTTAACTGGAGGTTATTATTATTTCAATAAATAATAAGGTACATTTTATATTGGGTTGGTTGTCTTTCCTCCGACGGGAAAGAGGCGTGATGTTATGCATGTATGTATAAAAGAAAATTGTGTACAATTTTGTCACGTCATAAAAACTATGAAAAAAATCAAAATTACTAAAACCACTTTATAAAGTGTTTTAAGTACCTACTTAAGTTAATATTTCTGATTTTCAGTCCAGACTTGTTAAACAATTTCATTTTCATAGTTTCATAGTTACTTATATTTTAGTATTTGAAATTCAAGATCAAAAATTGAATTTGAATAATTACCAAAGCTAATTTATATTCTATTCAAGTTTCTTTGAGAGGAGTACGATGGATTGGCGTGGCTGTTATTTTTATCACCGAAATTTTAGTACTTGTGCCTATGAGCTAAGCAGCGATATCGCTAGTATTCTGTGCCGATATTGGAGTTATAATACAGGGTGTTTTGCGTATCGTATACAAAAATAAAATAAAGTCTACTATAAAGTTAAATATTATGACTGATAAGAATATTTTTTTAATATTTTGTAGGTATATAATTTTCACATAGGCAGTAAAGAAGAGAATAAAGAGTGTAAGAGTTAATATCTGTATGTTATAAATTTTAGGTACTCAGATAGTGAATTAGGAGTTACTTTTGTATGTACACATTGCAATGAATAGATATACTAAATGAATTGGGCGTTAGGAGGGATCTTCTTCTATCCCTTCAGCCCCGATAACCCCTAATCAATGCCCTACGGTTATTTATAAGTTAAACTTTTCACGGCTATTAAAAAAAACGGATCGGGATCTCTCGATTTCCTTAAAAGCTTTTTGTCTATCTTCTTTCAAATGGCATACAACATACAAAATTATAATAAAAAATTCGCTAAATCGAGTCACGTCAAGCTAACATTCGATATTCGGATTTAAATCTTATAAAAGATTTTATTTATTTTCACTTGTGACTGTCTATATGTAACCAAATCTTGGAGCTGATCTGATGATGAAGCCGGAAAATGGCTAAACGCCATCTGTTGGTGGGCAGTATGGTTTGCTTCCCTGGTAATATTTTAATGTTGAAACAATTCTTCGAGGTTGCTTTATAAAATATTTGAGTTAAGTTTGGTTTTTTGGGGAAACTAAGTTGTTACATACAAAGCAATGACTATATTTCCCGCGCAAGATGCAACAATTACTTTTGTATGATACTGTAGTTTATCTACTTCATACTAGAGGCGCTGTTTTCTATTGTCGATTAAGTAGGTATGTACCTAATTTAACCATTTCTTACGTACGGTCAACCGCTTGTCGGTAGAAACTTTTTCAACTCTATTACGACGCCATAAGGTCCAAAAGTGTTTCAACTGATGTGCGGCCGTGTGCACGTAGAAAAATATTGGGCTCGTCTGATTTTAAAATCTGTAGATAGTATTTTTTTGTATTTGGCATCATAAATACAAAAAAAGTGAAAAATAAAATTTGAGGAAAAAATAATTTTATAAGAAGCCTTAATTAGATGTAGAAAAAGAAATTAAACGTTATCGGGTTTTTTGTACTCAAGTCCTTCATAATAACGTTTCACTCCGATTTTTGTAGAATCCGAGAAAAAATACAGTAAAAAAG
Organism: Athrips mouffetella; assembly: GCA_947532105.1. Classification (NCBI taxonomy): domain Eukaryota; kingdom Metazoa; phylum Arthropoda; class Insecta; order Lepidoptera; family Gelechiidae; genus Athrips; species Athrips mouffetella. The sequence goes on along the minus strand of OX383964.1, from coordinate 20,358,693 downwards.
TAAATAAAGTTAATTTGCATAATTCTGTCATTTCTATGGCAAATGAACTGATAATTTTTCGAAAGCATATTTCAGATTCAGAATTGGTAACAAATATATTTTATACTACCAGCTACTACTAGTTAGCCTATCTTACTGCCAAACTACAATTGTAACATGTTATGTTCATGTCATTAAAAGCGTTTCATTATAGAAAGTTCTTGCAAAAGAGCTACGCATGTTTCCTTTTAAGTTATCTGAAGTATACAAATTTCCTCGAATACTTAATTAAGTACTTGACTTCTCGCACGCTTGGCTCTAAAGTTTGTTTACAAGTTCGATACAGCTTTATTAAAGGTGCCCAAATATGTTTATAATTTAACTTTGCATAGCAACAGCTAAGTTAAGGAACGCGTAAAGCAGTGATCACACCTGGCTGAATTCATAGACTAATTCGGCATAGAGTGCTCGTTATAGTAAGGATATTGCAGTTAACATAACCAAGCCTCCCAGCAATGTATGCCGAATAAGTCTTTGAATTCAGCCAGGTGTGATCACTCCTTTAGGGTGGTTTTGCACCAGAGCTGTGCGAGGGAGCTGATTGCTCCATTTTCCTAGCTTGTCAAATGCGCTGACAAATGGAGCAATCTTATTGGCTTGAATTTTCCAGCTCACAGCTCAAACCGTATAAAAGAGCCAAATGAAAGAGTCTTCTGAAACAGAAATCCTATGAAAATAGAGCACGTAGGTAGGCTCGTAATTGGTCTTTCCGAAGCTTATTTACACTTTGTACTTGGGAGGAAGACCCTGCGCTAGGTTTCAAAGGGAGGGAGGAATACCCTGATAGAGGGTTTGGAGATAGAACGTCTCTGTGAGAGGACGCAGTAATACGAAAACGCTCCTTATTTACTATTATTTAATATGTGTTAGTAGTAAGGGACCCGTCCAACAAACGTCACGAAGAGTGAACCGAGAAACTCAAGGGAAAACTAAAGACTTTGGAACTTCCTGCTATACAAAGCTTCAAACTAACTTTCAAAGTTAGAACAGTCATCTCACGTCAATTCCACAGACTGCTTGTTTCATAATAAAACACCAAATTACTAGTATAATACTTGTTGTTGTAAAATTTTAAAAAAAGAATTTGGCTGCTGAAGATAAGGGCAAACAATTCAGGGTGCAGACAGCGAGGGTGGGAAAGTACTCGGGGGAAATTCACAGAGATCCAATACGATAATGCTCCTCATACTCCTGCATTACTGACTTGTTGTTTTTTGTATGAATACGCAACCAAATTTCAGTAGCGGACACAATATAAGTAATATTACTAGCTGGTGCCCGCGACTTCGTCTGCGCAGAATCTGCGGTTTCACCCGCATTAAATGCGTCTTCCCGTAGGAATGCTGTGTTTTCCCGAGGTAAAAAGTAGCCTATGTGTTATTCCAGGACCTAAACCTATATGTGTGCCAAGTTTCATTCATCATCATCATCATATCGTGTGGGTTGCAAGGTCGATGATCGACCTCACAAACCCTGGTGTCAGAGTTGTTGAGCCGCCAAAGGCCTCTGACATGGCTCATTAACGACTACATCCGTAGATAGTAGTCGGGACCAACGGCTTTACGTGCCTTCCGAAGCACGGAATCATCTAACTTTTCGGACAATCAGGTGATTCATCCTGCAATGCCCTAACCAAACTGGGGAGGTCGCACAAAGAGATTTTTGTTTGACAGTTTCCCCACTGGGAATCGAACCCAGAACCTCCGGATCGAGAGCCGAACCCTCTAACCACTAGACCACGGAGGCATTAAAATCCATTCTGTAGTTTTTACGTGAAAGAATAACAAACATATATCCATACATGTTTACAAACTTTCGCATTTATAATATTAGTAGGATAGGATATTTTATTTGCACATTTCGTATGGGGACCCCTTTAATTATTAATTTTGTGTAACTCTTATCATTCGTTGGGCCTTACGAGTATCAGCCATCAACACATATTCTGTGTAAATGTAACACACAGTCAGATAGACGGCAAAGGCTTAGTACGGAACCCTAAAATAGTAGTCTTTTCCATTATCAAGTTTGTCGGCCACCCCACTCCCTTGCATAATTATATCTGCCGTAAAGTAGCAGTATTTGCACTGCTGTGCTTCGGTTCGAAGGGTAAAGAAGCCAGTGAAATTACCGGCACATGAGACATGTCATCTTAGTTCTCAAGGCTGCCGTCGCGCTTTGCAGTCTTATTAGTATCAAAGTATGCCACTAATTGGAGTTGACTCTTCTGCTCGTTTTTCCAATTGTAACTATAAAAAAATTGGTTCCACCGAGAATATTTTACTTACGTAAGTACCTATGGACGATACAGACCTGCAAAATAGATCTTTTGTACATCTGAAAGCCTCTCGGTTTTTTGAAGCGGTTTTTAGACACTGAACTACTTTTTTTACGACTTAAATTGCACAAAACTGTTTACTTCTCCGTACAAAATAAAAAGCGGATCGGGTCGATTTGTATGAATAAGTACTAAAGTTTTTGTAGTTGTAGAACAAAAGTTCTTCAGATTCGATAGAGCCATCATCATAGAATATTTGACACTATATAGGTTGAGGAGTAACGAGAGTTCGAGCGAACACGCACTCTATGTGCGTGTCGCAAGCAAATCACATAATTCGCCGTTTACAAACGACCGGATTGTTTACGGTCGGCTAATTGTAAAACGGCGTCGGCATGTTGTAAATAGGATCACTAGTGCATTTTATGTTTGTTACCCAAGGCAAAGCCTATGGTTAGGTAATCTTGGTACCGCAACGCACGAGCCGAGAGAGCGAAGCAAGCGTGTCCAGCACCTGGCACCGAGTGCCAGAAATGAATTTGCAACGGAAACCCAAATGTAAGGAACCTTGAAACTTGGCCTATAAATAAGGTAGGGTCATTGAGTAACTATTGGTCATTAAGTTATTGTAAAAAATAAAAAATAAATTCAAACACAAATAACGCAGCTAGCAATATTTTTTTGTTTTCGTAAAATATCGATTCCTTTATGCCAGAATGGAACATAGTCTTAGCCTATTATACTATCATCACGCTTAGTGACGTGAAAGCATTTTTTTCTAATTCATAGGCTACGCGACTGTTCCTTTCTGCCATAAGGCAATAGATACTCGTACTTATCGAATAGAAAAAAAATTTCCAACAGCATTATTTGCTTTCAAAAAATATTTTTATTTTTAATAGTTACTCAATGACCCTACCTTATTTATAGGCCACGTTTCGAGGTTCCTTGCATTTGGGTTTATGTTGTAAAACGCCTAGGCAATACGTGAAGGGGCAAATTATACAATATATCTGCGACATGTGCATGCGCTGAAAAGCGTTTCTCAGTTGCTATACCGTACGTGCGTCTATTCACGTCTCTGTCCACTCAAAAATTTAATAATTCTGCACAGTGAACAGATTTCATATCCCTTCACGTAATACGACTGTTGGAATTATTATTATTATTAATTATTAGTAAACGCTAATTAATTATTATCCATAATTAGTATGTGCTGAAAGAATCTTATACCATCAAACGAGCAATATTTGTATATACCTATATTTGTAATCGGTTTGTCGAAAACGGATCTAACGATTTCGAGGTTCTGCTTATGGTGCAAGGGTAAAGTTGCTAATTGTCGTTGTTTTCCATGTGTTTGTCACCTTATAAGGTAGGTATAGTTAGCCGCACGTTAACAGTAACACTATTCGCTATAGTAAGATTGACGTTTCATGAGTTTGATACGAAGTACTGGTTTTGCTTAATCTAGTTTTGTTACCTCTTTATCTGCGGCCGTGTGCACGTATGTGCTCAACTTTAACGATCTTGTTAACCTAACTAAACAAATATAATTACGCCTTTGTCATGTTATCCCTTTAGATGAAGTGACCATTACATTTTCTTTATTATTATTACAAGGTGGGATAAAACAAGACATGAGTGCCCTTGGTAGAACCACAGTTCAACATTATACCTAATCAAAACCTTTATTGATTCCTTCACACAAACAAGGAAAAATGTAGGGATTGATAGACAACGAGAAGAGACCTGGATACAGGATTGACGGAGACTCACCTGATGACAATACTCTTCCTGACCTGACAGAAGAAGGATGATCATAGTACGAAATAAATAAATTTGTATACGCTCTTAAAAGAGTTAGATAACCGATGTTAAAACCGCCCTAACTACGTACCATGCTTACGTAGAGTCTGTGCTTAGGTTTGTGCTTATATTCTGGGGAAACAGTATGGATGCTGGGAGAGCATTTATAGCCCAAAAAAAACCGGTCAAGTGCGAGTCGGACTCGCGCGCCGAGGGTTCCGATATACCTATAGTATTTTTGGAAGCAATAAAGTCCATTTTCAGGACCGCAAAACTAAATTTGTTTGTAAAGGTTTTTTGCAGATTTCTGAAAAACTGTGCAACTTAGAAAGATCGTTTTATTTTTGCTGTAAAGTTTATATAAACTTCTGTCAACTGTAATTAATTCAGATTTTTCCTTACTCAAACTTCGGAGATAAGGGGGGGGGAATGGTATTTTTCTTGACATTTTTCATCATAACTTTAAAACTAAGAAATTTAAAAAAATACAAAAATATATTTTAAAATATACAAGTAAAGCCCTTTCATATGATACCCCACTCGACCTAGTAGCGACAATTTGAAATTTGGCCCCCCCTATTTTGGCCCCCTTTATATTAATAATCATACTTTTTTCAAATTTTTTTCTTGTGCAATTAAGTTGGGCAACTATATTCTAAAACTATTCCAAATTTCAGGTTGATAGCATAAGTGGTTGCTGAGATATAGAGGTGTGACAGACAGACAGACAGACAGAGCGGCACCATAAGGGTTCCTTTTTTTTACCATTTTGGTATCGGAACCCTAAAAAGTGTATTCGAGCAGTGTGCGGGATCTCTCCTTATGATTCGTGTCAGTCCTACTTTAAAAAACTTGGTATATTACCGTTACCTTCGTTGTACATTTATGAAGTCTGTCTTTTCGTAAAAAACCGGCCAAGTGCGAGTCGGACTCGCGCACTGAGGGTTCCGTACCACCACATAAACATAATTGTATTAGTTGAAATTTCAGTAAGTTAATGTGCTAGATTTTTTGAGTCCGACACGCGCTTGACCAAATTTTATTATTTGTTGTTATTTTATAGCCTATGCCCTATAAACATACCAATTTTCAAGTTTGTAAGTGTTCCCGTTTTTAAATAGAACTAAAACAAAAATCGCCTCAGCAACCATCCAACTTGACCCCTCTCTTATATGAATGTTCTTGAAACGGGAGCTCACCACAATTGGTTACCATTAGTTGCGAGAAAATTTGTAATATTTAATGATTTCAGACTTTTCCCATTATTTGTACTGTGAGAGCCAGCTTCTTGCCAAATTTCATAATTTTAGGTCAACGGGAAGTACCCTGTAGGTTTTTCATTTTTGAATAAATGTATGGAGATGAGGACATAAAATGCCATATCTTTTGATTGCGTCGTTACAAAAAATTTAAATTTTCAGATCTTGTGTGGTTCATGGATCCTAATATATGGTATTAATTTCAACCTGATACCTTTACCCGTTCGTGAGATAAAGGGTCTTGACAGACAGACAGACAGACAGACGGACAACAAAGTGATCCTATAAGGGTTCCGTTTTTTTCTTTTGAGGTACGGAACCCTAAAAAGAACTCTCTGTTGTACAAAAAAGCAACCGAGGGAAATCCACGCGCTACCAGATATCCGCATAGACTTGTAATTGATGACGCTAACCGAACGATGATCTATGACAAAAGCTGTTTAGCAATGGCTGTAAGAATTTTCAATAAAGTACCACATGATTTCAAAGAGTTAAATATAAGAACTTTCAAGATAAAATTGTACAAATGGTTAAATGAAAATAACTTCTATAAATTGACTAACATTTTAAATATTTGACAATGTAATTAATTATATAAATAAAATCGAATTTTCATTAGTTTTTAATTAATTAATTAATTATTAATTATCTCTTATTAATTGTTTGACAACATTTATTTTACAATTAAAAATACTGTTATTTAAAATTTTTGTTGTTGTAATTTAAAAAAAATATAGTTTATTTTGCATGCTAATATTATAAGTTGGCAAAACATGAATACACTACACAATATTTTATAACACCATGTAAATACCATGTTTTAAGCAAATAAAGATTTATGATTTATGAGCAGTCATGGGCAGATGAGGTAGTTGTAATTTGGTAGATGAAAGTAATTATGTGAAACAAATTTATAGCCACCTTCCGCAACAATGATGGACGCCATGCACTCACTGTGTACCGCCCGCCCGCCCGCAAACAAATGCGCATGCGCAGGCAACTGCAACACAGCAACCACCCAAAAACACTCTACACGTGTTTCGCCTCTACACGAGGCATCCTCAGGAGATGTTAGACCGACCAGTGCCAAACACCGAGTGAGTGAGTCACTTGTTTGCGGGCGGGCGGGCGGTACACAGTGAGTGCATGGCGTCCATCATTGTTGCGGAAGGTGGCTATAAATTTGTTTCACATAATTACTTTGAGATGGACTTCCGCAAAGTAACGCCTGATTCTATTAAGTACTGGTAGATGAAAGTCAAGTGATAATATTGGTGCTGTTCTATCTAGCCACATTGGCCACATTTTATTCCTATGCTTTTCCCTTTTCCTTTTACTTTGATAGTTTGACAGTCTTGTTTTGCTTGGTTGTAAAGTGTTTTTTACTGCGTGTTTTTGTTTATACGAGTAACTAATAAAGCCTATAGGCGCAGGAGGCCATAGTATCATAATCTTTCAGGATATAGTGGGTTCAAGTATAATTTTATAGGAACCAAGTAACATTGATCACAAGTTTGATGGATTGGTCAACTTAACTAGTTCTACACTGTGATGATTATAATCAAAGATTGCTCTGAAAATTAATAGGCTACTACTAGATTGGACAATTTGCCATATTTATTTAGGAACCGCACAAATTAGGATTTTATTCCAAGATCGCTAGCTGTGTCGTGTGCCTTCACATTGGCACTTTGTCAGAACGACAGCTATCTACCATACTTATATATTATTAGCTGATGACTCTATTCCAGTAGCAACAACCAAGGAGTCTTCACTCGGACTAATGAGGCGCGCTGGTAGTAACACGGGGTAGTAATATGCTGACAAGCCTATATTCTGTGGAGCCGCCGTTTTATAATGTCGAAATTAGCACTACCATTATCATTATTACAGTCAGTATACAGGATGTAAGGACGGTGTACCGAAAACTGAACGGGCATGTTCAGCCAACGAAACTGAACAACTTTCCCAAAGAAACATTGCTGGGAAATGGAAAAAAAATATGACCTCCCCATACAAACTGTTCGACCAGAGTGAGCAATTTGTATGGAGAGGTCAAAATTTTTTTTCCGGCGCCACAGCGCCATCTGTCGGCGAGTAGCATAGCTTGGTCACCCGATGATATTTTAATTTTGAGGCGGCTATTATAGAGCGAAGCTCGGTCGACCAGGTACTTCATCATTAAAAGAACTATATTCATGACCCGACCGTTACCTGACAAGAACGAATGTTAAATTCCTTTTTTAGTATTCCATTTTATAATAACGTATTAAATCAAATCGAATTATTGATATGCTTGCAACTAACATGCAACGAGAGATACACGAGAGGTACATAAAAGCTTGAACACAATAGCCGTCAGCTGTTGTCATGTCAATAAACTTGCAATAAACCGATAAAATTTAACGTTCCATTGACGTGCGGTAATGTGCAGTAAATTGAATCGTATCTCCCGGGATGGGTGGTTACATAAACCGAATATTATTAAATATTAAAACTTTAGTTTTAAATTTGCCTGCCAGAGTATTGAATTTTGAAAGTATAACTGAACAAAAAATCAAAATCAAAAGCATTTTATTCATTATAGAGTACTTACCAATTTATTAATAACGTCAGTTATATTAAAATGCTTCACAAACAAATCGGCATGCGAGACAAAAAAGGGATAGAAAAAATAAGCTTTCAAGACGTTTTTAGGGTTCCGATACCAAAATGGTAAAAAAAAGGAACCCTTATGGTGCCGCTCTGTCTGTCCGTCTGTCTGTCACACCTCTATATCTCAGCAACCACTTATGCTATCAACCTGAAATTTGGAATAGTTTTAGAATATAGTTGCCCAACTTAATTGCACAAGAAAAAATTTTGAAAAAAGTATGATTATTAATATAAAGGGGGCCAAAATAGGGGGGGCCAAATTTCAAATTGTCGCTACTAGGTCGAGTGGGGTATCATATGAAAGGGCTTTACTTGTACATTTTAAAATATATTTTTGTATTTTTTTAAATTTCTTAGTTTTAAAGTTATGATGAAAAATGTCAAGAAAAATACCATTCCCCCCCCCTTATCTCCGAAGTTTGAGTAAGGAAAAATCTGAATTAATTACAGTTGACAGAAGTTTATATAAACTTTGCAGCAAAAATAAAACGATCTTTCTAAGTTGCACAGTTTTTCAGAAATCTGCAAAAAACCTTTACAAACAAATTTAGTTTTGCGGTCCTGAAAATGGACTTTATTGCTTCCAAAAATACTATAGGTATATCGGAACCCTCGGCGCGCGAGTCCGACTCGCACTTGACCGGTTTTTTGCTACTTCCTCGCTCAATCTTTAAACATTGTCCGGTATCTGTCGCTCAGGCACAGATTAAATTATAGTAAACTAACGGCTCAGGTCACACACAAACTAAAAATATACTTATTTAAAACGATAGGAGTTTTATATTCGATGGTACTTCCAGGTCATCCAATTCTTTGAATCGACATGTGCTCAACAAACACCGCCTTTGACTTGTGTTTTTGTAACTTCAGTCAATCTAAATATATAAAAGAGCATGTCCTGACTGACTGACTGATTCATCAACGCCGAGCCGTAACCGCTATAGATACAGATCTGAAATTTTGTACACAGGTTCTTTGCACGTCAAAACCACCCATTAAGAAATGATTTTGGAAAATTCATCTCCCAAGGGGGTGAAATAAGGGATGAAAGTTTGTATGAAAGTCCTTTATTTCTTGAGCTAGATTCACACAAATTTGAATTTAAGCTTCCGGTAAAAAATAAAGAAATACGTGTTTAAGCATTTCTTAAAAATCATCCTTCAAAGGGGTGAAAAAGGGGATGATTTTTTTCCGTATATTGGTCTATAAGTCTTACATTTTTAAAGGTAGAATTATAGAAATTTGGTTCCGTGCTCATGGTAAAAAATAAAAAAGTACATGTTTAATAATTTTTCAACATTCATCACCTAAGGGGGTGAAATAAGGGATGAAAGTTTGTATGAAAGTTATTTGTGTCTTGGGTTAGATTCACACAAACTTAACTTTAAGCTTTTGGTAAAAAATAAAGAAGCAAATGTTTAAGCATTTCTTAAAAATCACCCTAAAAGGGGGTGAAAAGGGGATGATATTTTTTCCGTATCTTGGTCTATAAGTCTTCTATTTTTAAAGGTAGAATTATAGAAATTTGTTTTTGAGCTTTTGGTAAAAAATAAAAAAGCATTTTAGAATTTTTCAAAATTCATCTCCTAAGGGGGTGAAATAAGGGATGAATGTTTGTATGAAAGTCCGTCAGTTTTGAAGTTAGGATCTTCAAAATTTGTATTTAGAGTGATGACTAAAAATTAAGTTTCACGTGTCTCAGGGTTTTTGAAAATTCTACACCCTAAGGGGTAAAAAGGGGGATGAAATTGAAACTCCTTCATTTCAAAGTAATATTCACTAAATTTATGATTTAGGCATTAGGGTTGAAATTCTGTGGAATATACATCACTGTTATTGAAATTCCACCCCAAATTCAACCCCTTAAAGAGGGAAATGGGGTGAAAAAGTCTAAAAACCAATATGGGTATCGTTTGTACGGTTTATCGGGTTGCTGATTACGAAAACTACAACAATTTTGAAATCTAAGGTGGTGGACATGAAATACCATCATCCCCTGGTTATAATGTCTAAAAATCAATATGGGTGTCGTTTCTATGTTTATATAAAGATAGGGATAGCGGTTAAGACGGCGTTAAGGTTAAGGATAGGAGTAGGGGTAGGGTTAAGGGCAGGGATAGGGAGAGGGAGAAGGAGAGGGAGTGGGATGGAGGTAGAGTGAGAGGGAGGGGGAGAGGGAGAGGGAGAGGATGAGGGAGGAGAAGAGGGAGAGGGAGAGACTGCAAATTGTCTGAATATTACGCGGGCGAAGCCGCGGGCACAACTAGTATTAGTATAACTATCTAGCTACTTTTTCAATCCAGACTCTGAAAACGATAAAATTTATATGAAATATCTTTTTGAATAAATACTTACCTAGACATTTTCATTAGTAAATGAAAAGGAATATTTTTATGAGAAAATACCACTTGTTTCAAAAATTAATCTCCTTGAAGCAGAATTTATAAAAAAATCTCCCTAAAACCCTCGTTTCCTTTGAAATTATGCCAATTAGTTTTGAATTTCAGTTGTCATTATACTATATAAAACGATTTCGGAATAAAAATATATTCTGAGCTAAAAGGAATGGAAAATAAATTTGTACATTTCATTGATTGCATGCACAATTCTTAGAAAACTGGAGATATGTTGTTTTTTTCCATGTCTTCTTACCACATCTTTTTTTATTATGTCAGGGGTACACCACCCGCTTGCTTTTTTCTGCCGTGTAGTAGCAGTGTTTGCATTGCTGTGTTTCGGTTTGAAGGGCGAGGGAGCCAGGGAAATTACACTATCTTAGTTCTCAGGGTGGGCAACGCGCTTTGCTGTCTTGTTAGTATCAATTATGCTAACAGAGCTTATTGCGCGATACCCCTTCTACCATTGGGAGTCAGGTAGAGATGGATTGGTATTATTCTTTGCCGGCACCACACGGGCATGTGCACAATCTTTGGGTACGGTACCCTAAAATTAATAAAGGAGCTTATTAAAAGGTAATAAGTTGGAACGAACGGGTTCTTAGGTTTGGGAGGCCAGCGGCGTAATATAGCAGCTGGCTTCTGGCCAAATGGCGAGAAGGCCAAGTGCCGACGCTCTTGACGCAAAACTTTATGAAAATGAAAGACCTACTTTGTAATGAATCATACTCTTCCGTATTGCGATTGCTTGAGATGCTGGCCCTAGTTTAAAGTTAGCCCCAGTAAAGTGCAAACTACTTTTTCTCATTAAAAATAAAATTTCAGATGATGGTTGGTTAGCACGAAGAAAACATGTGCCTGCTGATACTTATAGTCGTAAAATAGGTGATAGTACACACGGCCGCACATCAGTAGAAACACTTTTGAACCTTATGGCGTGGTAATAAGGTTGAAAAAGTTTCTACCGACAAGCGGTTGACCGTACTTTTGAGGGACAAGTTGGGTAAACGATTTATTATAAAACAATCGATGGAACCGGCCAATTGCGAGTCGTACTCATTCACTGAGGGTTCCGTACAATATATTTTTTTTAATTTCAGAAGAAATTTCGCTCTATAGTCGGTTCCACGAGTCAATGCCAAAGCTTACCAACACACTTTGCAGCTATATCAAGGTTATTGTGCTCCATGATCAATAGTAATCAGCTAAAGCTGTTAGAAAAAACAAGTTTGTAAAACAATGTTATTTTTTCCGTTAAATATACTCTGGTTCATCTGATTCGTCGTACTCTGTCTGGTTCTACGGCTGCAAAATGTGTTGGTAAGCTTTTGCATTGACTCGTGGAACGGATTATATTTCTAACGGACCACTCATACCACTCACCTAAGTGGTCGGTAACTCCAGGGTACATGCAAAACTACTGTTTCAAATTTTCTTGAGTCCAACTCCCTTATTAATCGTAGTTATCATACCAAGTAGTAGATACGTAGGTAATGAAGTCCTACTGCCATTCCTCAGAGATACGGAACCCTAAAATCTTCAATAAAGCTCCGAGTAAACAATCTTAACCATCCACAAAATACGCTCCAGTAAAGCAATGAAAGAGGCCATATTTTAGATTCAACCTTTTAAGAAAAGTCTTTAACAAGGCGCCATTCTGCACAGAGCACTTCAAACACGAAGCACGTACGTACTCGGGACGTGTAACGGGTGTAACCCGAACGTGTAACGCTAACGTGTAGGGTCTGGGTTACGTTTGGGTTTGGTTTGCTTTATGTATAGAACTTCAGTTTTAATTTTAAACACACTGAGCCGCGAATGTTGTTGTTGTGCATGTTCATTTAAGAGTTTGATAATTTGGTTATTACAGTCAATAGCACGTGAAGCTGGACACAATGGTTTGTAACGGTCCAAATTCAATCAGTGTTCAAAGTGTCAAGCTTGACCTACTCTTGACTGTACTTGATCTAAAAAGCACAATAGCAGTCTACCTAAACATACTATAAAGGTTGTAAGGGACGATGTACCGAAAACTTAAAGGGCATGATCTTCCAATGAAACTGAACAACATTCTCAAAGAAACATTTTTGATAAATGAAAAAAAAATTACCTCTAATTACAAACTGTTCGACCAGAGTGAGCAATTTGAATAGTTTGTATGGATAAATATATTTTTTTTTCATTTCCCAATAATTTCTCTTTGGGAAAATTGTTCAGTTTCGTTGACAGAGCACGCCCGTTTAGTATACCATCTCTTACACCCTATTTAATAAGCAGAACTCCGTCTCTTCCAAGTCGATGACAGGATATTCCTTTAAAGGCAGACAGATCGGCCGCTTACTCCAAAACTACAAGACTCTTTCTTGCGACGGATCACAGGTTGCTCGTGGTACAAACGCAATCGCGATCTTCATGCAGAATAGGCCCTTACGTCCATCAAAAAGTTTGTCCAAGACGCAGCTACGCGATTCTTCGATTCCGCCACCCCACCACCCGAATCCTCTGGTGGTGCAGGCAGCAGAATAATTCCCCCATCCCACTTGCAAATTCAAAAGACGTCCTAGGAACGTCCTTACTCTGATGACACCAATCACTCAATAGCCCAGATTAGTAAGTATAGTACAGCTCAATACATCAAATCTGCCCAGAAACAGTATATTGCCAAATTACTTTAATGAATTTCCACTTCTGATTCTAAATATATCCTTTTTTTTATTTTTTATACAAACAGCTTTTACGCTATAAAAATAGGTACGTATAATGCTTCGTAGATAAATAATTTGCGACATTTTAACGAGTAAAGTATTATGTATAATGATAGTCCTAATGTATGTAATAGTGAACATAGTTTAAGCATGCTACTACCATAAAACTGGACAACTTTCCCAAATGGACAAAGGTCGAAATAAAAAAAAATTCAACGTAAGTATTTCGACCTACGTTTCATAGGGAAAATTGTTTAGTTACATTGGTAGAGCATTTACTAAAAATCTATAATCTTGCATATCGATTTCTTTGCTATAGACATAAAAGTACCTATAGATAAATACGACATATTAAATATTTACAACAATTATTGAGTTAGTAAATTGTCGTGATAAAACCAAAGTTTCTCTAGTGTAAAATGAGATCGGCTGAAGTTGTGACATGATTTATATTTCGCGCTGGAATTTATTATACTCATTACAGTTTCAAATTTTTGCGCCGCACGTGACGATGAGACGTGGTTACAGAACGATGGATGGTATTTTTCACTTTGAAATGGGTTTATATTCAGAAAGAAATCTTCTACAATCAAGGATTTTATAGTATGTCTTATTAAGTCTTCATCATCAGCTGGTGGACGCTCACGAATGGTCAAAGGCGTCCCTTATAATATAATCTTCATACAACCAGTCCTGCGCTGCCCGCTGGGTGAGCGTGTTCCATCGTCACCTCATCCCTGTCCTCTGGTTTGATTAAGGTCAAGAACAAGGCCTTCCAAAGATTAAGGCTTTCCACCAGTAGGTACTGTGTGAGGGGAAAATTACAACCAATAGGATTTTTGAGCCATTTTTCTAGCTTATCAAATGTGCTGTCAAATGGAGCAATCCTATAGGCTGGAATTTTCCTGCTTACAGCTAAGCGTACAGCACCCTAAATGCATTTCAAATGTTAATCCCAAAATTTAAGCCGATTTGTAAGCAATGCCACTTCTCTAGAACAGAGCTGAGGGGTCGAAAGACAAGTCTCTCCAAGATGTCAGTAAGTGCTGTGTCAAAGAATCTAGCACTTTAAGTTTTTAAAAGCTTGCACGTTAAGCGTTCTAGAGTAGTCCGAAGAACTTTGCTTTAGCTAGAAATAGATACGTGCTACTTATTTGCTATGTTTTTACTTTCGAGCGGAGCGAGCATGTATTTAACGCGGCGACAAATGAATCTGAATTAGGGTTTCAAAAAATATTAAAGCAGGTAGCAAAAATAATAGGTTGGCAGCTACAGTGAAGTATCATTTTAAGCAGAAAATGGCAGCTTTATAATCAGTTGTAAGCTTTGTTTTAATTTAAACTGGCATCGATTTTTTTTTTTGGCAACTGAATTTATTGTTAAGCGAACACTTAACGGCGGATAAAAACTAGAAAATAGGCTTTCTTAAAAAATTAAATGAGGTTGTATATAAAGTTAACTAGGGTGTGAAGAAAATATGAACATGGTCATAAAAAAATTACTTTTTGCGACATTTTAAGAGCTCTAAATAAAGCAAATAGTGACATGCATAAAAAATTGTTTGACTTAGAATTTTTATTATATGGCTTAAAATTTTCCTACAATGGCGAAAGAGTAAAAGGTATAATTTATTTATTCAACCCGCAATATTTATTTATTTATCCCGAGCTGAGTGTTCCTCTTAGTTCATTGTTTATAATTAAAGCTCCATTAAAATCCTCTTGACTGTAGGTTAGTTCGATGGGGACCCACTGTGCGGGGGTGTCTGCGAGGGGTCACAAGGGGACCTAACATAACCTACCGTGTATGTGTCGTCCTGTCTGGAGTTTGTTTTTGATGGCGGGGGGCTCCACCCCCCTGACCCCCGATTCTGGGGAGCTGCGCCCCTTCGTACCCCGCTTCGTGATGGTAGTGGTCATTTAGAGAAAAGCGGTAGTCATTGTAAAAAGGTTAGAAAGCACGCGGAAGTATGATTAATTGATTAAAAAGTAAAGCGAATTTATAATTAAAGCTCCAAGGTCATGTTTCAAGGCCAAGTTCCCTTGATACCCCTCGCAAACAGAAACAGGAGACCCTCACAGCACAAAAAAATATAAAATCTATATATATATTTGACCCGCACTCTGTTTCTATGCAATGACTAACCTTGTCGCCGTTTTCATTAAATTATGATTCTACAAACAAAAATACTGAAACCCAAATACTTAATAATAGTACCTGTTTTAATTTTTACAACTGCCTATAAATCGCAGCCCAAAAGTGTATTTTTATATGGGAGCCTATTGTTGCCTATAATACAATCTTTGTCATCCCACTGTTAAAATTTGTCGCCAAGTCATTATTTATAAGTACCTCGCTTATTATTTCAGTGCCCCTGTTTAATATATTTGCTACCTTAAAGAATCAGCCATTATTTAGTTTTTATAAATCCTTGCATTTTGATGCTTATCTATTATAATTGTTGCTAAAATATTTAATCGCTGCCAGATTAATTTATTAGCTGCAAACTGTCAGTTGCCGTTTCATTTGTTAGTTGCCTAAAAAATAATAAGCATTTTCTTACTTACTTACTTACTTACTTACTACGCTGGCTCAGCGACCCAAAGTGAGTCTTGGCCTCCAATACGAGATGTCGCCACTTCTCCCGGTCTCGTGCGGTCTCTTGCCAGTCGCTAGCTTGGAGCTCGCGTAGGTCTGCTTCCACCGCATCTTGCCAGCGATACCGGGGGCGCCCAACTGGTCTTTTGCCTGTTGAACATCCTAGATAGGCTTTTTTGACACCACGATCGTCATCCATCCTAATAAGGTGGCCAAGCCAGCGCAGTCTGTGTGCCTTAAATTCGCCTATGATGTTGGAGTCAGCCAGGAGGTCTTCGACTTCGGCCTGGCCTTGCTAGGAGAAACCCGTGAAGAAGTGAAGAAATCAGTAGCAGTCCTGGAAACTGAAGCTCAAAAGGTTGGTCTAAGAATATGTCACGGAAAAACCGAATATCTCTTCATGAGACGCTATAATATCCGCGTAAGACCTAAGGGACTACAAGTTGGAGATATTGAGTACAAGGGAGTGGCTAATTTCAAATACTTGGGCTGTACTGTGACTGATACCAATACGCGGGACGTGGAAATCGATATTCGCATCCAGAACGCTTTAAGATGTAGCGCCGCCTTACACAAGGTTTTAGTGTCCAAGCTTCTCAGTAAAAGCACCAAAATCAGAGTCTATAAAACTGTCATTAGACCCATACTCATGTACGGATGTGAGGCTTGGACACTAACTCTCAAAGAGGAGAATAAACTCCTGGTAAAATTTTCGGCCCAATACAAAGGGAAAATGGAACATGGAGACTCCTCAAGAACACCGAAATCGAAGCCTTTTCTATTTTTCAAAAATGTGTTCCTTATCACTTATACTATACAACAAAACATGTCTCCAAAAATGTCCGTCCGTCGGTCGGTCGGTGTGCCCGTCACGCTTTGCTCTAGCGGCTAAACGAATAGTCCGATAGACACCATATTTTAAATTTAAATTTTTTATGCCAATGCATCAAAAGAATTTGAGTGGTTTCTTTCTGGCTCTCATATTAAGAGTTTTTAATAATTAAAATTTGCGCAATATTGGCTTGAACGATCTTGATGAAAATTTTTATAGTGAGTAGGCAAAGAGGTTACAATATAAAACCCTCACGAATAGCTCAGAAAAATAAGGGTTATAGAAGTAGGAGTAAAGAAATAATTCGTCACAGGTTAGAGATGTCTGATGTAAAGTCCCAACAAATTGCATTATTATCTTTAGGTTTAAAGAATATTTATTTCCTACGGTCACTTGCATAAGAAAAATCTTAATAATAAATCTGTTGTTCACATCCCAACATGAACACAATAATGTGGGTAGGTTAACTTATACAATACAAGATTATGTTGTAGATTGCATACTAAAAACTCTAGTTTACGTCTCTAAAATATGCTCGGCTAACTTATATTTGAATACGTTGAAAGAGTTGATATTTTTAACTTCAGCGGGTATATTGTTATACATTTTTGCTGCTTCGTAGGTAAACATTCGCTTACCGTAGTTTGTTTCTTAATTCAATGAAGGCATCGTTATTAATTTGGTGTGTGATATGAGTGTGACATTTCATAGAGAAGGAGATGTGACATGCTGGCAGATGTCCTCCTAAATTAACACGGTATCTATTCCGAACGAAGCAAGGCGGTCAGAAATCTTTGCTTTCAACTGAACCGATATTGCTGTCATCATCATCACTACATATTGGTGGTGGTGCAAATCAGGATGTATCTGGGTATAGACCAGTGGCAATGTTATCAGCAATAGCAAAAGTATTTGAGTCTATACTGTACAAGTTAATGTTCTCACAAGTTAAAGCCAAACTCTCAGACGCACAACATGGTTTTTGTCCGGGTCGAGGAACGCATGATTCCAACTTGTTGTGTTTCATGGAATATGCAACTACGGCTATGGATAAACGTCCTGGAGGTCAAATGGATGTTGTATATTTAGAGTTTAATAAGGAATTCGATATGGTAAATCACGATGTGCTATTGTCGAAACTAGCTTCAGTTGGATGTTCACCATCTCTGTTAAACATGTTCGCTAGTTACCTCAAGGATAGAATGCAATATGTAGAGTATGAAGGATATACGTCACAATTATACAAAACGCCATCTGTAAGTAAGTCAGGGCAGTAATTTGGGACCCTTGGAGTTCATACTTATGATCAATGACCTGCCTGAGGTAGTGCAAAACGCTCACTCCTTGTTATTCGCGGACGATTTGAAGCTTTGTAAAACTATAAGAGATATCGGGGATTGCGTAAAACTACAGAGAGACATTGAAAGGGTTGTGCGTTGGAGTGACGAAAATTTGTTGTCATTTAACATATCAAAATGTAACGTGATGTCGTTTTCTAGGGGATTGTCAAAAGCTGAATACGAATATCAAATTGGTGGTGAAGCTTTGTCAAGGGTAAACTCAGTTAGAGATGCATATTAGTTAAGGATCAGGAGGAGGTTCCGGGAACATATTAGTAACATATGCAAAAAAGCTTTTCGTAATTTAGGATTTGTTATTCGTCAGACGAAAGAATTTAACAATCCTTCGACAGTATCCACATTGTACAACGCGTTGGTTAGAAGCCATTTGGAAAGTGGAAGCATGGTGTGGCACCCTCACGAAGCTAAATATATAGGAATCTTGGAAAAGATACAAAATAAATTCTTAAGATATTTATATCTCAGGCTGTACGGAGTGTACCCATTCTACCCGTTACAATACCCAACACTATTTGTGTTAGGGATGGTTGGCTATGATAGGTTAGAAGTAAGAAGAAAGTTGGCACTAGTTACGTATGTGTTCAGGGTATTCCGCGGAACACTATGTAACGCGCATATTTTAGAGCGTATGGGGTTAGCTGTACCAAATCCGAGGTTGAGACGGGGACCTAGAGATGTAGTATTTGTTCTCCCTGACTGTAGGACAAATATTTTAAGACATTCCCCGTTTACTACTGGGCTTAGAATTCTAAATGCCATATCTGGTGAGTTGGACTTATTTAACTGCACATTGACGAAATTCTCAAAAGTAGCCTTGACATTTATAAGTAATTCAAATATTGACTAGTTTTACTCATTTAATTTTATTAATTCTATTTGTTATATTTAATTGTTATTGTTAGAATGAACTAAATGTTATAAATAATTTTATTTTATCTTTTGACGGAATAGATTCACACATCATATATTTTAATGCTTTTAAATAATTTCAATTGTGGACTAAAATATTTTTTTTTAATAGAAGGTAATGAATGTTTTATGCATCGTCGCATTGGGTTGACCTGTACGGACGATGCACTTGAGTGTTTTTAGATTTAAATAAATGAAATGAAATATTATAAAAGAAAGTCCCCCGAAACGTTTTTCTGTCGTCATCCATCACGTTTATCTGTGATCGCTAAACTCAGGAAGTACTATATCGATTTCGATCCGGTTTTTACTAATAGATAGATTAATTCAATAGAAAGGTTTGAGGCTATCATTTATAAATATTGAATGCAAATTAACTGAACTGTGAAGTTTGTCGATCGAGTCGGAAAAAAAGGTGCCTCTAGAGAGTACATGATAAACAAGAATCAACTTGCTTCTCATTTTAGCCGGGTTCACAAAATTTGTAAAACTTTTAAGGGTCAATGTATACACTTCTATAATAAGGTGGGTACCTTATTATAGAAGTGTATACATTGACCCTGACATTGAAAGTTCGCCGTTAGATAAATTCAAAGATGTTATCAAGCAAGAATTGTATAATAAAGGTTATTTATAAAATATCAGATTACCTAAAAGAGAAAAATCCATGGGATCAGGCTAGGGTTCTAATAGGCTAATTCAAAATTATTATTTTTTATTAACTGTTTTTATTTTTTTCATTCTTCATATCTAACTACAAGTCAAAAATTTACACAAAAATCAAATTAAAAACAATATCAGGTCAAAATTAAAAACAACAGCATAAGAACATATCTCAGTCAAAAAGTCCGCCCCGGAGCGTACCAGGTTAGAAATTCCCCATAGTACCAGCCGCGTTGCCGCGCTAGGTGTCCAACGAAATGTGTTGGACATCCAGCGCGGCAACGGCACTTAGGCACGCTCCGGAGCGAGGGTCACAACCGCGATCTCGCAGGCGCCGCCCCAGTTCGTTTACGAATTGTTTAGCCTCCTCATACCACGGATGAACTGGATGGGTGACCGAAAGAGGCAGTAGAACGATTTTCAAAATTCTTTTTTATCGGACAAAACATACTTCTGAAGTTGTTCCATGGTCACCAAGTCAGGATCTCATTATGGGATCCCAGGGAAATCGAATGTAACGCAAAAATTTTATGGGCACGTATTAACTTCGTGTTTAATAAAAAAAGTGTTAGGTAAATAACACAAAACTTCTCAAGTGGAAGCTCTGCTCATAAAATTTAACATCTTGGTGATGCCATGGAACGCACGGCAGCGTGCATTTAGAGACAAAACAGTGTAAGCTGAAGTCAGCCGAACCAGTGCTACGCTAAACTTGTTTACTAAGTATTATATATTCTGTGGCTATGTTACAAACGCTTTAAACTAGAGACCCACTCAAGGTCAAAATGTTTTCACCAACATGCGAACATCTTTAAGTTGATAACTTATTTATTACTGACCATCAATTTTAGAGATTTATCCGTGAAATGATCGAACATTTTTAGTGACATCATGATTGTAAATAGTGATATTGATAATGATATTTAGTAAATAATAAATTATATTAGATTAAGGAATAGATAAGATTTACAGTCATATTGACGTCAACATTGTCGCTTTGGGTTGAGTACCTGTTATGATAATGATTGTAATAAAATAAATATAAATAAATAAAAAAAATAAAAAATGACAATACCACGTCTTTTGTGCTTCGGAAGGTTTTTTAAGTCGTTTGTCCTAGCCGCTCTTAAGGAGTGATCATAGTTTATGGTTTTACAATAGGATCACTCAGGGTTACTAACCACCTCTTGGTGCCAGTATCTTACGGTGTTTGCTTAAAACTAAAACTTGTAAAATAAAAATAGTTTTAACAAAACTACACACCTCTTTCAAAGTTTTGCAAGGTTTCTATCAGCACTTAAAAGTATAAAATAACCATAGCCTCGAAGGTGAAATTAAATAAAAAAATCTTTCAACGTCTTCTATAATAAAAGACATCAGATTAGACACTGTTACCAGCAATGCAACTTCTTGGCTGGCACCGACTCCAAAATGAACTGTTGTAATGAACCTATAAAATAATTGAAATAAATAACAGGCTTAATTATTTTCTATTACTTCACTAAGTTACTGATTATTAACTGCTATGGTTATTTTATACTTTTAAGTGCTGATAGAAACCTTGCAAAACTTTGAAGGAGGTGTGCAGTTTTTGTTATAACTATTTTTATGCTCAAATAAAATGTACTCTCCATTTATTAGATTCTACTTAATACGGCTTTCGTAAAACTCAAGGTGAGGGTACCTTTACGGGATCGGTATAAACCCCGTTGCTTCCTGCCTGCCTCAACAAAACCCAAGACGGTCGGATTGACAGGGCTATTGACTGCGCAAATACTTACCTTACATTCAGGCTCGCATAATACTCTATTGAGAAAGGTTGTCCTGTAAATATCTTTGAGGTATTGGGTAAGATAGAGAAAGAGGACTCCTGTAAATAAAAATTCAATTTTGGGTGTTTACTGCTGAACTATTTGACTGTCATTTAATCAAAATTTTTATTTGTCGTTTCTAGTTAGACTAAGTAAATAAGATATTCCTAAATGTTTCAATCTTCTTGAGTTTATGACGCCTCTAAATCGTATTATCTGGGACCCAATTCTTGAATATTACCGGGTGATTAAATATCACTTCTGAGATTCTTTAAATTTTAATTCACCATGACACACTGTTTAAAAGTAAAAAGTTTGTATGAAAATTAAAAATTATACACTATTCTATATTTGACAGTTATCAAACCTCGCTTTAGATGAAAAAATCTGTGATTTTGAATTTTACGAGTGATAGGTATTTCATCACCCGGTGATATTCAAGAATTGGCTTCCTGTGCGTGCGTAGAAATTACTTTAGTATCTATTCTGTTTCTAATCCTCACTCTGACCGTCAAATGTTGTTATTTAAGAAAAAATACATGCCTAGTTAAAGTTAGTAACTCAACAAAAATGTAAAACTAAGTTTACCTTGAGTTCCCCTTATTTCTTGTACCTAGTACATTTGTTTGTAACAGGTTTCAGCACCGTTTCAGTTCTTAAGAAGCTACAGTTACAAATACAAACTATTTGTTATAGCGACACTATACCTCTTGGGACATCGGACTCAGCGCTCTAACAAGCAGTCGGCGAAATCAAAGTGAACTTGTTGGCTCGTGTTACTACCGTTATTTCTTGCTAGGCTCTGAACACATGCATCTTCTTACCAAAAGATGAAAAAAACATTGAGGAATGACATCCACTAACGAGACACACCATAGGGACACACTTAAGTTGAAAATTAACCACACAATTTTTTTTTAAAGTTAATCTCTTGAGTCAAGCTAGTCATGTCTTATTTGGTAGATGGGCAAAGGAAATGGTAAATCTGAATAAGAAGCTTATAGGTACTTAGAATTTTTAATTTTTTAGGAGCTTTAGTGCTGCGTAGCTACAAAATACGACTCTCCTGTTTTATTAGCCAACTGCCCTAGAAGGAAGTTCGAGAAACATTCCTTCATATTCTTTGGTTGGTATCACTAATCCAGCAAAAAAAAGGGCCAAGCGCGAGTCGGGATTGCGCCCTAAAAGTTTCGTCCGTACCCATCCACCATATCATCTTCTCTCTCTCTTTCATCTTCTCTTCTTTAAGCTTTTGCCTTTGAATTTTAAAAATTCCATGTCCACTCTAACCTGACCTCTCATTAATATGAATTTACTTGAAACGGGAGGTCACGTGAAACTATTCAAGAGTACTTCTGGGGAAAGTTGAAATATCTAATAATTTTTGACTTTCCTTTGCTTGTACTATGAGACCTTGCATCTTGCTAAATTTCATTATTCTATGATCAACGGGAAGTATTCTATAGTTTTTCTTTTGGGTTACAAATGTACGGAGATGGAGACATAAATGGCTGTATTATTTTATTGTGATGTAGTAGAAACTTGGTAGTTTCACAACTTCAAGGATTTATAGATTTAATCTATCTATATATATATATAAAAGAAGAAGGTGACTGACTGACTGACTGACTGACTGACTGACATATCAACGCGCAGCCCAAACCACTGGGTCTAGAGATTCCAAATTTGGCATGTAGGTTCCTTATGAGGCCTAGGGGTGCACTAAGAAAGGGTTTTACAAAATTCCACCCCTAAGGGGGTAAAATAGGGGCTGAAAGTTTGTTTGAAAGTCCGACAGTTTTGAAGTTAGGATCTTCAAAATTTGTATTTAGACTGATGACTAAAAATTAATATTTACGTGTCTCAGGGTTTTTGAAAATTTGACACCCTTAAGGGTGAAAAGGGGGATGAAGTTGAAAATTCTTTATTTTTAAAGTAAAATCCACATAATTTATTATTTAGGCATTAATGATGTAATTTTATGCAACGTTTATCGCTGTTATTGAAACTCCACCCCAAATTCAACCCCTAAAAAGGGAAATGGGGTTAAAAAGTCTAAAAACCAATATAGGTATGGTTTGTATGGTTTATCGGGTCGCTGATTACGAAAACTATAACAATTTTGAAATCCAACGTGGTGAACGTGAAATACCATCATCCCCCTGGGGATGGAGTTGGGGTGCGATAGGTTTGAAATGTCTAAAAATCAATATGGGTATCGTTTGCATGGTTTATCGGGTCGCTGATTACGAAAGCTACAACAACTTTGAAATCTAACGTGGTGGACGTGAAATACCATCATCCCCTGGGGATGGGGTTGGGGTGCGATAGATTTGAAATGTCTAAAAATAAATATGGGTGTCGTTTCTATGTTAGGGATAGCGGTTAAATTGGCGTAAGGGGTAGGGATAGAGGTAGAGGTAGAGAGGTAGAGAGGGAGAGAGGTAGAGAGGTAGAGAGGTAGAGAGGTAGAGAGGTAGAGAGGTAGAGAGGTAGAGAGGTAGAGAGGTAGAGAGGTAGAGAGGTAGAGAGGTAGAGAGGTAGAGAGGTAGAGAGGTAGAGAGGTAGAGAGGTAGAGAGGTAGAGAGGTAGAGAGGTAGACAGGTAGAGAGGTAGAGAGGTAGAGAGGTAGGGAGGTAGAGACGCAGAGACGTAGAGAGGTAGAGAGGTACAGGTAGAGGGAGAGGGAGAGGGAGAAGGAGAGGCAGGAGGAGAGGGAGGAGGGTGAGGGGGAGGGGGAGGGGAAGGGGGGAGAGGGAGAGGGTTTTAGTTTTTCTCAATTACTTCTGCGAATTGGCTCTGTTTTGAAATATTACATAAATGTGTCTCTCATCTCTCTCTTTACATTTGTTAGGATACTGCTGCTGAGTTCCTCGGTTCTGAGTAATGTATGAGTAACGTCTGTATATTTAAAAAAATCAGCTTGATCTTGAATTACACTTATTGATTTGCGCAGGGTTAGTCCTGTTTTTCTTTAGTTTAAAATTACCCCGAAATGACGGGAAAATATCTCATCGCTTCGGAAAACCGGTAACAACATAAATACGAAATCCACGCGAGCGAAGCCGCGGGCAACAGCCTGTATTTGATATTAATTTCAACTTGATACCTTTACCCGTTCGGGAGAAAAGGAGTACTGACAGACAAACAGACACACGGACAACAGAGTGATCCTACTTGGGTTCCGTTTTCTTTTCTTTTGACGTACGGAACCCTTAAAAACACTTTAGGAAAACTGTTCAAATAAAGTTTTATTTATAGATACTTAATGCAAGTATTCCTAAAATTTCACTTTACCATATTATGAATACCATGAAAAGAGTTATTTTTGGACACCTTAAACAACCTTTCTGAAGAACTTCTTTTTTTGTGTCTTGGGTTGATAAGCGATGTTTGTTGCTATCATCGGCGCAAGGTTTGTTTGAGAAAGCCAAAACAATCTCGTTTTTCATCCATTTATTCGAAAAATCCGTTGAAATTTAAGGATTCCGAGCAACATGGTGAAATATAGTTAAATTATATTATAAACAGTACCTGGGCGACCGAGCTTCGCTCTTTAATAGCCGCCTCAATCTGAAAATATTATCGGGTGAGCAAGGTATGCTACTCGCCAACAGATGGCGCTGTAAGTTTATGTCTAAAACTCGGAATTTACAAAATGCTCAAAAAGATGGGGAAAACGAATTTTCCCAGACATGAGACCTAGCTAGATCGATTTTTTGCCCCCAAAAACCTCCGTATGGTAAATTTCATCAAAATCGTTGGAGCTGTTTTCGAGAAACCGATTATAAATATATATATATATACTTATATACAAACATTGCTCGTTTAATAGTATAGGATTATATCGTTGTGAACAGAGCAGTGTGTATCCGGCCTAAGTCCTTCCAGGTGGTATTTGAGCTTGCCACGTTCCCCATTTTCACTGTTCTGGAATGCGCGGCTTTGTAACAGACGACCAACTTTAGTTTGTCCCACCATTAGCAAAGAAAATACTAGGTAAACATTTTGTACACCTGAAAACTCGTCAATTTGCATGACAAATAAGGCTCTTTAGGGCTGGGCTCTTATCCTAAACTATTAAACGAAAAATATTTGTACATATATACTCGTATTTGTAATCGGTTTATCGTAAACAGCTCTAAGGATTCCGATGAAATTTACCATACGGGTCTCAAAAACACGGAGAAAATACGTTTTCCCCATGTTTTAAAGCATTTTTTGGAAGAACTGCGTTTTACACAAAAATCTACAGCGCCATCTGTTGGCGGGAAGCATAGCTTGCTTGCATTTTTTTTTACTTTATATTGCATTGTAGTGTTAATGTTAATTAGGCACTTTTCATGCCTTTTGTATGTATGTGAATACTTGCAGAACTCTCTTTATGTATCCCTAACGTCAAAGGTTGCCTGTAAGAGATCGCTTACAGGCAACCTTTAACTTACCTTTGCCCACATTAGGTTAAGTTTCCATGTATATCTGTGTTTTCTCTGTTATGTGAGCAATAAAGTTTTCATCTGCTCACCCGATAGAGCGAAGCTTGGTCACCCAGGTACTAATAATAATCAGTTTAAATTATTTCTAAAAAAAATCACTCTTCATCGCCATAGTCAAATTGTGTGAGATGTATTGTTTGATCTATTACCGACCTCACAAACCCGAGTGTCAGATTTGTTGAGCCGCCTAAAGCCTCTGACGTGGCTCATATTAATCCTACTACCGCAAATAGTAGCCGAGACCGGGACCAACGGCTTAACCTGTGAAGACTCTTAATATCACATGTGATGAGTGATAATGAAATTTTATCTCTATTGCAATTTTCCATAGAGCTCCCGGAAAATGGAAAATTTATGAAAATTGTTTTGATGTTTATTCAAAAATATACCTTATTACGCAAACAACTACATTTTATTTTTGATTCTATCAAATCTTGCTACTTGGTGCCTTTTGAAGTATGGAATCATCTTGCTTTTTGGACAATCAGGTGATTCATCCCGCAATGCCCTACGTAACCAAACTCACAAAGTGAAAAATGTGATTTTTGATTCATCGGGAATCGAACCTAAAACCTCCTTATCTAGAGTTGATCTTACCACTAAACCACGGAGCCTGATAGGCAATATTCCTTAGTAGTCCGTGTTTGTGACAACGTCTACTATGATCTTGGATCTGAGCATCGGACCGTCTCTGTGCAACACCCAAACTGCGAGTCAGGCGAGTTGGCACAAGTCTGGAATGTTTTCGGACGGGCGGTTCGTGTTCCACAATATACAGGACTGCCAACTTGCTAGCACTACCAACATGCTTGCATTGTTGCGCAGATAGTTTTAAACGTATGGAAGCCTGACTCACTATATAACAAATTTGTGTGAGTGGGTACAATCATAGGTAAGTACAATAGATACTCAACAATGTTCTAAAATGAGAAAGGAAATTTTAAATGAGTTTAAGATAAGTACTCGTAGGTACAAAATTTAAAAACAAATGGTAAACTTTTCGCTTTTTTACTTTCGAGCGGAGCGAGAAAGGTATGGTATTCGTGAAAAAAAAAAATTCTAACTTTCTCAAAAATGTGTTCTATATCACTTATACATCATAAAAACCAAGTCTCCCAAAAATGTCCGTCCGTCGGTCGGTCGGTCGGTCGGTCGGTCGGTCGGTCTGTCCGTCACGCTTTGGCCTAGCGGCTAAACGAATGGTCCGATTGACACCATATTTTGAATTTAGGAGTTTTATGCAAATCCATCGAAGGGTTCTAAGTGGTTTCTTGCTGGCTCTTAGTTCTGCAGCATACGCAGTGAAAAGAATAAGAGCTCTGACGGATGTAGACACCGCGAGGTTAGTCTACTTCAGTTATTTCCATAGTCTCATGTCATATGGCCTTTTGTTATGGGGTCATGCTGCGGATGCAAACAGCATTTTTTTACTACAAAAGCGAGCTGTTCGTGCAATTTATAAAATGAAGCCTAGAGAA
This sequence comes from Athrips mouffetella, assembly GCA_947532105.1. Classification (NCBI taxonomy): domain Eukaryota; kingdom Metazoa; phylum Arthropoda; class Insecta; order Lepidoptera; family Gelechiidae; genus Athrips; species Athrips mouffetella. The sequence goes on along the minus strand of OX383964.1, from coordinate 20,331,404 downwards.
TCTCTTCGAAATAAATTTAAAGAAATCAACATTTTGACTTTTGTGTCGCAATACATTTATGAGAATTTAATATATGCTAAACGGAATATACATATTTTTGATAAAAATTGTGACAGGCACAGTGTCAACATAAGAAACAAGAATCAACTTGCTTCTCATGTCAGCCGTATTCACAAAATTAGTAAAACATATAAAGGTCAATGTATACGCTTCTATAATAAGGTACCCACTGATATTGAAAGTTTACCGTTAGATAAATTCAAAACTGTAATCAAGCAGAAATTATGTAAGAAGGGTTATTATAAAATATCAGATTATCTAGAAGAGAAAAATCCATGGGATTAGACTACGGTTCTAACAGGCTAATTCAAAATTAAAACTGACCTATGTATGTTGTATATCAACCTTGTACATTCAAACATATTTAAAAGAGCGCGTGGGTTTTTATTGTCGCTTCTTTTTTTTCCCACAATGGCGCCACATTGTTTGTGAAGCGATGTAGTTTAGCTGACGTCATTGAGAGATTTTAATATCCAACAATGAATAAACGATTTTGATTTGATTTGATTTGATTTGATTCTCATTTTGAGGGTAGCTGTCATACAACGAAAATGAAAAATTGCAATTTTCTCAAAAACGGCTTATAGAATCTTGATGAAACTTTGCATGACTAAGCATCTCAATGTAAGATATCTTGCGCCACTATCAATTGATCTGTGTAATAAAGGGTCCTCCTGTACCAATAAATCGTAAATATGTGATTTACCCAAAATTGGTTGCATTGAGTTTATTAAAATTTTCTATAATATTAATCCTGGACTGGATGTCTACCAGACTGGATATTATTAATGATTCTTTTGAATAAAATTTAGTACACAGGGTGTACCAAAAACTGAAAGGGCTTGCTCCGTAGACTAAACTGAAGAATTATCCATGAGGAACAAGTGTTAGGAAATTAAAAAAATATCCATGTAAGTATCCTACGGTAGTATCCATTGATCTGTGAAAATTCATATTCAGGGTGTTCAAGTACTACCAAAAGTTAAACGTGTGATTTACTCGAAATCGTTTGAGGTTTGTTAGTTTTAATGTTTCACAATTTGAATTCTGAATTAATCTGTATATTTCATTCGAACATTTTTTGTAAAAACGTAAATAAAAGTTTGTATTTCCATACTACGTGTATGGCATTACAAATTTAAGTTTGCGGTTGATAGTTTTTCCTTGAGTATTGCGAGAAAGTAAGTGCAGTACTGCTGTACCATTTATTCGTAATCTAGTAATAAGTAATGTTCTGACAGTGTGGTACCGGCAAAGAAAAGTACCAACCTATCACTACCCATGGGTGACGTAAGAGGCGACTAAGGGCTTATAAACCAGAAGATGGACAGCAGCATCTTTCTGTGTATTTCACCATCTTGCATACAACAACAGCGGTCGCCAGAGCCGCAACGCTTTCAAGCGTGGTCACTATGGGTAATCCCCTCCAAAGTAACATGCGTTTTTGCAGGAGTTCTGGAGCGAACTCCCTGTCCTGAAGTTGACTTTTCATGGGATATTATGATATAAGTAATGTTGTAAAATTGAAACTTTTTGAATACTTACCTACTTACTTACTACGATGGCTCAGCGACCAAGAGAGGAACTTGGCCTTCGGCACAAGAAGACACCAACTGTCTCCATTTAATGCTGTTTGGCGCCCGGTAACAGCTTGAAGCTCAAGCAGGTCATTTTCAGCTTCATCCAGTTGTTTTCTATCTAGTTGTTTTAAAAATAAAATATGTTGTATGGCCTTCAGGGATTACGTTTGTGGGATGAAACAAAATATTTTATTTCCATTTTATACAGCGCAGTCTATTTTCCTCGCACCGCTATTTATTTTATTCGGCAACACGCGACACGTACCTAGGTTCATAAAAATTCACCTGACAACTTTAGAGCTCATTTATTCCGAGTAACAGGGCTAAAAAGGCCCAATCCTGGTATAAAACGGTCGTGAAATAACAGTAACCACAAATGTCACGTAGAGAACACATTCGCGCGTGCACAGATAGAAATTAACTGAATCGACGTTCGGTGATTACAAATGGGTAGAAGTGCGAATGCGGATATTTTCTTACTTCGTTACGTGGTTTGTTGATAACACAGGGTGTAACAAAAATACGATGATCCATCTAGGGTTGATTCTACATCACTAATAGATTGTATGAAAAATATAAAAAAAATACTTTTCCTTTAAAAAAAAGTGCCAGGATGGTTCAATGACCTCTATGATCAGCTGGTGATGAAAACAAAGATGTTTTTTGTTATAATATCCAGTCACTAGTAAGTACCTATCTATTTCAATAAATATGTCTACCTAATGTGTTTCAAATTAAAATAAAATTTCATGATCAAGAAAAATAAAAAAAAGATTTTTTTTATTATTTTTTTTACCACCTATTAGTGATGTAGAATCAGCCCATAGAAGGATCATCGTACATGCTCTCACACCCTGTATTTTAGTACGGAAGAGTTTATTCACTATCTTTCTTTATAAATAAATAGTTGTCTTTTCATCATATCAGCCGGAAGATGTTCATCACTGGATGAAGATTAAAGGCCTCCCCTGAAGATCTCATGACGACCGAATCTGCGCTACCCGCGTCGAGCGGCTCCCACTGACCCTGACTAGATCGTCGGTCTACCTTGTGGGGGGCTTGCCAACGCTACGTCTTCCGGTTCGTGGTTGCCATTCTAGAACCTTTAGCTGATAAATATGCTTTTCATGTTGCTTTTTATAGATGGGCTTTAGTCTTTATTTCTCTAAAGTTGGCAACATTTTTTGCCATTGCACAAATTGTTTTGATTGGTAATGGAAACTCTATATTAAGTATTGTTTTTTATTTCATATTTTAACTCCACTCGAAGTTGCAAGCATATTTTATCAACAACTGAATTTACGTAAACTGAACTTATCTGCAGTTTTCTTAAATCTAACACCTTGGGCTACGATCGCCATCAAAGCGTCCGCTCGCATTCTAGAATCAATACTCGGGCCAGAGTCATCGTGATTTCCCATTATTGGGCTCATTCCCGGGAATATTGTCACGTTAGCGACACCGTCCGGGAATGGACTGCGCTAGCGTTTCCAGGGACCGGAACAACATTACTGGACGTTGTTGTCCGTTCCAACGATTTGGTATTGAGTTTGCTTTCCATATTAACAAATAAAATAAAGAAATGCAATTTTGAGTCTAACTTTAAAATTAGTTTTAAATTAAGTACGGCACCATGTGAAATAAACTAGTACAAAATTATAGTCACTTTAAGTGTGCATTTCCATTTTACCTTGCTAGCTAATTTCAAACTTCAGTTTTTACTGTCCGCAGTGGGACATTCTAAAATGAGTTGACGTAAAATGCAGCGGCTAGTATAACTACAGTATGCATTTAGTTTCAGATACGCTTTTAGTCTAGAGCTGTTGACTAAACACCCAGGAGGCGAGTTGCTCTACACCGGAACGCCTCTAAAAGCTAACTATTCAGTTTCAATGCCGCATGCTCATGAGAGCCAATAATCTTCATAAGAATAATTCCTTCATGATTGAGATCCATGGTGAGAGCAGTTCTACGCAGACCAATAATTCTCAATGCTTAATAATTTTTTTATATGCAGTGTTTCATGAATTTTCATATCTCAACGAAGTTGTGGTATGAGTAACATGACGAGGGTCTATCGGCTGATAAGTGTTCTCTAGCGCCGTAGTGTCGATCGTGTCACGTGTCATGTATCGACATGGGTTGTTTATCTTGAAGACCCTCAAGCCATTACTAAATCTAACTAACCTTCATGTCATGTTGATGTCTTAATTAACAAGTTTTTTACCACTAGCAGTTTCCAGAAGGGCTTTTGTGCAAAATTTGTCTGGATAAGTGCCAACTCCTTGTTTTTTTCTGCCGCTAACAGAAGTGTTTGCACATGCACACATTCGATCTTAGTTTTCAGAGTAGACAACGCGCTTTGCTGTCTTTTTGGCGTTAAAGTATGTCGCAAAAGAGCGGGCGAGCGAGCACTTGCGATTGCGTTTGTGACATAAAAAAATCTATCTGTTGCCCTGCCGAGGATAGACAGGTAAGAGCAATCATCACTAGGCCCCGAGTCATTCAAGTAGCGGTTTTAAAGGCCTACCTGCACCAGTTAATTGCGGATATTTGAAAATGTTGGTTGAGTTGTTTGTGTACACTGTAAAAGTCCAAACTCCTCGCGAACGAAGTCATGGGCACAGCTTGTGGTCAAGGCATTCAGGTAGCGGACTAGGTGCTCTCCAGTTAATTACGCATATTTGAGAATGTTACTTCTACTCACTACTTACTCTAATGTTATTTAGTATTATGATTTGATTAACATACTCAGATACTCTCAGTTAATTAGGAAGCACCTTATAACAAACTTACATACGAGTACTACGCTGGCCTAGCGACCCTAAGAGCATCTTGGCCTCTGACACAACAGTTCTCTGTTCTTCCCTGTTCTGCGTTGCTTCAACTAATCTATAACAACTTAAAGGGGTCTTTGTTTACATCCAGCAAATTCAATTATACTTTGTTATTTAATCAAAATTTTCAAGGTAATAAAGCTTGAAAGGCAAAGCCAAGCAAATTATCTAAAGTAGGACCTCAAACACACGGTCCGCAATCATCTTTTAATTTATTTGTTGTTTTCAACTTTCCCTCCAGACGAGACGGGTTTCGTTCTGAAAAAGTTAAATGAAAAGCTCATTTATGAACGCTATGATTGAAAACAAACAGTGGAACGAAAATGAGAAAACTTGCGAGGAGTATTTAGTTTGTGTAGCCTCTACCGTTTGACTTCACTTTTAAAGTAATTTTAATATGAAATTCTTTCAATCATAAGTTTTTTTAACGTTATTTGCTTTTTACATAATATTTTACATAGAAAAACAAAAAGCAATTTATAGCCATACATACAAGTCATCAAAATGAAGGCTTTCTAGAGTCGCTTGTAGAGCTAGGCATTGTAGGGTTAAGGAATTGGCTTTACATAGGATTTGATAACTTTTAACTATGAAAGCATTTTGTATGAGCCAATGTTGTATCGGTTAGCTCTTCCTTTTTTCATAGCCCATTCTCTTACTTCGCGTCTCTTCCTTGTTAGCTTGTTATTTACAAAAAGTGATAAATTTATACGTACTATAATTTTTATACAATAGTACTGCAGTGCAGAAGCATTGCTGTTTTACGACAGAAATAGACAAGAAGATATATTTCAGGAGCTCTTATAAGCTTGAAACATTGGAATTGTTACCATTCATGCTTTAATAGCTGATGGAGCTAAATTGCACTGCGAGTGTATAGCTTGATCTGCTCTTGACTTTACTTCCCCAGACATTTCAAGTACAATAAAGGGTGTTTGCACGAAATGCAATGAGAAATGTTTTTGTCGTCTCGTACAAATCAGTGCAAGGTTTGTGTGGGAAAGCCTTTTTTTTTTTTTTCAACCCATGTTTTTGGGGAAAGTTATTCAGCTTCATGTCCTAAGTATTTCATTATCACGTTGTTATTATTTACCTATATGAGTTATACAGGGTGTAAAATGTTCGATGATCCTTTAAGGGATGAATCTGCATCATTAATAGATCCAAAAGAAAGGGCCATACCTATGAAAAATAAATACAGGGTGTGAGGGACGGTGTAGGGCGTGTTCAGTTAACCGTTAAATTTTCCCAAAGAAAAATTTTTTGGGAATTGAAAAAAATGTTGACCTCTCCATACAAATTGTTCGATCAGAGCTTAGTCAAAAAAAAAAATTAAAAAAAATAAGGTCAAGAATTTTTTTCATTTCCCATTAATGTTTCTTTGGAAAAGTTGTTCAGATTCGTCAACTGAGCACGCCCTTCCAGTTTTCGGTACACCTCCCTTACGCCCTGTATAATTACTCTTTAAAAAAACCAGTCAAGTGCGAGTCGGACTTGCGCGTCAAGGATTCCGATATGCCTGTAGCATTATAGAAGCAAAAAAGTTCATTTTTAGGACCGTAAAACTAAATTTGTTTCTAAAGGCTTTTTGCAGATTTCTTCAAAACTGTTCTACTTAGTGCGAGTTTTTTATTTTTCCTGTAATATTTACATAAACGTCTATCGACTGTAATTAATTAAGATTTATCTTTTAGCTAACTTCGGAGATAATGGGGAGGGAATGGTATTTGTCACACATTTTTCATCATAACCCAAAGATTTTGGAAACTACGCCAGGGGGCGCAGCGTTTTTCTTACGTCAATGTCATAACCTGAAAACTAAGAGTCGTAAAAAATGCAAAAATCTATTTTGAAATTTACTAGTAAAGGCCTTTCATAGGAAACCCCATTCGACCTAAAATGACAATTTATATTTTGGGCCCCTCCACTTTGAGACACCATTACAATAATGTTTTATAATTCTTTAATTTTCAATAAATTTGGGTAATTATATTCTTAAACTAATCCAAATTTCAAGTCGATAACATTAGTGGTTGCTGATATAAACAGATATGACATACAGAAAGATGAATTCGCATCATACGGGTTCCGTGTCGAACGAAGAACGTTCAGTAATAAACTTAAACACAAAAGCCAATGTACATGGAAGTAATCTGAAAGTATAAGGTGTTCTATTTTATAAAGTGATAAAAAAAAAATATCTGTAGGCAAAGTGAAGAGCGTGGAAATACTTAATTTCCATTCTATAATAACATACAAGGTGTAAAAAAATTGGTTGGCACTATTTTAGCGTGTTACTCATACCGTAAAATTAGATAATTAATAAAATAAAAAAGGAATACGTTCCTTAGGAAAAGTTGTCCGATTGTGCCGTCAATATGGGTCGAAATATGAAAAAAAAAAACAACTTCCCACAGAAACTGCACCAGCTTGCTTGATTGCGCATTTATGTATGAAAGGTATTTTTTTTTCTTACGCTGACCGACTTATGTTCCTTAGAGAAAGCTGTTAAGTTTCGTAGTCTAAGTAACAGGCTAAAATATGCATTATCATCATATCAGCCGAAAGACGTCCACTGCTGAATTTAGGCCTCCCCTAAAGATCTCCATGACAACCGGTTCTGCGCTGCTCGCATTCAGCAGCTTTCAGCGATCTTGACCAGATCATCAATCCACCTTGTGGGGGACCTGCCTACGCTTCATCTTCTGGTACTCCAGAACCCTTACGCCCCATTGGCCATCGGTTCATCTGGCCTCGTGGGTTAGTCTTGCTGCTAACGGGTGGGCCGTATGATGTGTATAACTGTCCACAAGACTTCTCAACCTTCTTTAGTAGCTCAGGCTTGGACGATACAGTTCTGCCATCCTCGGCCTTCAGCTTCGTCAACTGGCTGTGCCCAATAGACAATTCTCTTGCGAACACTTTGGAGCCTTGGTTACGCTCAATCGCCTCTTTAATATGGTTAGAATTAAATTGCCGAAGGTCGCGAGTCAGATATTTAGAGATCTGTTTACTGAGCCACTGATATTGAGAAGCATCTTCCGAAGACTGTAAAACCATTTCGCGCCTTTCTTCCATTAGCTTGAGGGCATACCCTCAGATCTCAGATCATAATCTAGATCTTTTAGGTTTTTTTAGTACGGTGGGATCTTAAGTACTTTGACCTAATTGTATGAACAGTTTCCACGAACCCGTTAAATTAGTCGTCCACATCTAGGCATTCACCAAGGCACTCAAAGCGGTTTTGCAGTTAGAGCTGAAAGCCGTCGGGGTTTTGGATATTGGTGGCTGCTGGTTTGAGAGTAGACTTCATCAGTCGAATTCTTTCCAACTTGTCATTGATATTCAACGCGTCTCTTACCAACCGGTGATCGCTTCCGGTTTAACCGCATTGATCACAGAGACATAATTGAATACCTATTTGCTTCTTCGTCGACATGATAAAATCAGTCTCCACTTTTGAAGCAGCAAATGTGTAGGTATTAGTAGTATGTAGTAGCATAAAACAATGCTTACAAATTTTTATACACCCGATATAGAGTTTTATTGCCTCTACGATCAACTGTTTTGAGATATGATAATATCTGGCTACTATTTGATACAAAAATAAATCAGATTTTTTATAATACCCTGTATAGTGTTGATTTGGAAACAATTAGGGCGGCCGGTAATGACGTCGGCAGAGACGAGAGGGCCTCGCCTGATGGCTTTTTTGGAATTATTCTTTGTTTATGTAATGATTATGACTTTGTCCATGGACGAGCCCATTAAGGAAAACAAGCGTTTTCGCGTAGGAAATGAGGTTTTTTTTTATCTAGATACAATGTTTAATGACACATTAAATAAATAAACCACGGCTAAAAGAATTTCTTTAAAATTTGTACAAAGTAGAGAAAGGAAAAAAATACTTGCCATTTTTAGACCTAATTCAGTCAAAATCTTCTATAAAAAAGGCGCTCGTAATTCAAGAGAGAAACTCTCATAATTCTCTAGATTTTTTAACCAAAAAGAAGTTAATGAGCAAGCCCCATTATTTGCAGAAAGGGGCAAAATTTTATTTGCATTCGTATGCACTACGTTAAAACTTTACAGTCGAGTCTTAAATTCTGGTTTTAATTTTATGTGAAGGTTATATTTCGCTGGTCTGTTATTTGAAAGTTCAGTGTGGTGGTATTTTCTGCTTTTAAGACGAGTTCATCATTTTTATTTTATATTAGTGCTGAATGTTGGTTTTGTAGAAGTGAGGATTTTATATAAGGATTTAGCATATTTATACAGGGTGGAAAAAAGTACTATAATCCATCTAAGGGGTGACTCTACATAAGTGTTTGCTAGTGACTAGATATTATAACAAAAACATATATGTCTGCATCATAAATATTTTAACTGACGTCATTAAGAGATTTTAATATTAGATTTTGACTTTAAAGGTAATTTAACCCTCCAGGCGCTTCACTTCTTCTTGAGCTACTACTTTATAAAAATAAAAAAGTTTTATATAGGGTGTAACTAACAAGAGTATATCGACCCTGAAGGATATATCTGCCCATGAAACTGGACAACTTTCGCTAAGAAACGTATATAGGACGAAATACGAAATCGTTAATTATGCAGTACTTTTAGTCATAAATACGCTCATTCCTACGATAAGGCACAAAAAATTTCATGTCTCTGTGGTCCAAGTAAGCAAAATTAAACTAAATGCATCATGAAAATGTATTGTCGGCCTTTTTACAATCTAAGGTCAATAAATGTCGTTCAGTAAATATCGATTACCACCAAATTGTGTGTTGCCCGTATGGCTGATAATGAAAATGTATCAAGGAAAGTATAAGGAGTAAACTATACCGAATTAAACAAAAATCATAACGTTTAGACGTTCTAATAATGTATTTAGAATCAAGTGAGTATTGTGCAAAGGAATGGCCGGGGTCCTATAGTAAACTGAAACGTCTCCTTTGCTATGAAATAATTAAATTATATTTGTTAATATCATAAATTTTATTCCTTCAGAATAAAATTATCCAGATTAAAGAGACTTTCATAAATCCACCTACTCAAAATAACTCTATTACCCACTCTCTAAAGTGCTGACTTTTTATAGAAGCAGAGTATCATTTTCGATTCCCCACTGAAGCACAAATATATTGCAATATTCGCGTCAGCTCACATTACGTTTCAAAGGATTGGAAATTTGGAATGCTCGCAAAAGGAACTTCTAGTTCATCTACTTTGCATGAACACACTCATAGAGAGAGTCTTCTTCTTGAAAAATATCAAATACTCTCATACACCTGTAGCAGCATCCTACGAAGATATTTAATATTGCCGAAAGAATGTTTCATCGCTCACAGCAGTATGAAACCCCGGAAGATGCTATCAAGGTAATGTATTTTCGTGTCTAACGTACCTCTTTTCGAGAATATGAGGCTTGTGAGGTAGTTTTGAATGTAAATCTTAGTGATGAACCAAGACTTGCCACATTCCTACTTCTAACATGATTTGTAGATCAATTGCTGCGTTTTTAGATTCATTAGCGTTTAGTTGTTGCTCATGTAATGGGTGTTCCTTGATTTAATTTTACCGAGCGAGTGTACTACAAATTGGAACAAAAAAAACCCTGAGTAAATTTCTTTAATATTAAACGATCAATATTTGGCGTTAACGAAAACGGCTCGGACAATGTCAATGAAAAACTTAATTTTATTTCGCGGTTTTCGGGCACAAAAACTCGATCTAGCAACATCTCATGTCTGTCATTTTCTGCGTGCTTTTTATTAAATACTGTAAACCCACATGTGATTTTTCTGCTGTGCACTAGATGACGCTTTTTTCGTACCTACTAGAAGTTTAACGAGTAGAGCTCGGTTGCCCAGCAAGCAACTACTGCATAGTTTTAAAAGATTTAGCTGAATGAACCTCGTATGTACAAACTATTCAAATGGCAAGTGGCCGTTGAAAGTGCCTCTTCAGCTACATGCAGATGCAGCGCGGCATTCATATTTCATATTCACTGAATACCAGTAAGACCTTTTACTCCCCGGCGAGTTATCAAGTTTTACGCTTGCCTCTTGACAATTTGCTGAAATGTTTTCCTCATTTTTCATAACGAAATATTCTAGAAACAAATGTTTTAAATGAAGCAAAGAGGAATCTAGCTAATTTTGCAATAAAATCATAGTTGTTTTTCTTCAAGACTTCGCAAGCTTTACAGCGTTAGAAGCTCTTTTGAAATTTGCAGCTCTCAAAATACTTGAGATTCTAGCCTTTGAGGAACAGACTAAAGTTCTAAGATACCCTCTTACACAACTATTCTTTTTTAACTTAATTTATCTTATGATCGTTGTTTTGTACTAGGTCCATATTTTTTTTAGTTCTGTCTAGCTAGATATCATCATCATCATCATCATAACATCCCATGAAACGTCCACTACAGGACAGGGAGCTCCCTCTAGAATTCAAGCTTTTGCTGGAAAAATGTAGAGGGGAAGTACCATAGTCACCTCGCTTGTTAGCGTTACGGCTGGCACCATGGACCGCGGTTGTAGGTGACCGCAGTAAGTAAGATGTTAGATACAAAGGAGGATGCTGCTGCCCATCCTCCAGTTTATAACCCTTAGTCGCCTCTTACGACACCCACGGGTATGTAAGGGTTGGTACTATTCTTTGCCGGCACCACACGGGAGCTAGATATAGTGCCCTGCCACGCCAGCATGAGCCGCTAGATAAAAATTGTACCTAACGTGAAATGTTGTTATCTTTACTTATAATTTTATTGGTTTTGCTCCCGAAGCTCAGTGATTCTACTCATGAAAATAAGCAACTCTCCCGAAGAAAAAGAATTTTTATTCGAAATAACATTTTCGTGTTCCCAAGTTCCCATACAAAATGAGTCGCTCACGTGACCACTATACTACGGGGAGTCTTCGGGACAATTACTTGTTATCATGAGTAGAACCACAGGGCATTGGGATCAAATCCAATGAAAATTCTTAAACTAAAATTTTACAAACAATGACAATTTTATCGCGCGGTCGTAATTAAAGCCCTTACCTAGGGACTCATGCTGGCGCTGCTGGTCTTCAGCTTGTTATTAATATCAGGCTTTATCATTCGTTGATGTATTGTCGGCCTAAAAAAAACAATGTTGAAATTAATATAATTAGGTCATCCATTATCATCATGTTGTGTGGTTGGGGCCTCACAAACCCTGGTGTCAGAGTTGTTGAGCCGCCAAAGGCATCTGACATGGCTGTGTAATAATAAAATGACAGTTCTAAGTTCCATTAATCTATCGCACCTACAGGGTGGGCGTAAGATGAGCACAGGGCAGTATTCCTATCTTTTAGTTTTCTTCGTGAAAGCATGAGGGAAGACGCATCCTGCCCTACCCTATAAAAACCGCATATCAAATTTTTCATTCCACGTAGAAATTTCGATTAGAGTGCAAGAAGCGGAAAATTCCGTCTAGCTGTTGCTGTGTTTCATATGCAGCACGTAAACGAGTAAACTTGGTAATATAAATGTAAATTCAGTAAAAGAAATGGAAAACGTCAGCATTCTGCCAGCTCACGCTTGAAGCGCCAGGCTGGCTGCGCGACTACCTAACGAAAAAAAATATTTTGCCAACCCAATTCAAATGCTTCCTTTTCAACTTAAAACTGTGAAGGTTGTATAATCATATTGTTACCCGACTACGGCAAAAAGGAGGGTTATAAATTTCACCGGTATTTATGTATATACAATGTACATAAGTATGTATATGTATGTATGTTCATCTGTTGTCAGAAGTAATGAGGGATCATTACTTCTAAACTGCTTTTCGTAATTTCACAAATGAAGTGTCGTTAGAAGCGTCTTGATCATCCGCTGGTTATATTATAAGATACTAGCGGCCGCCCCGGCTTCGCACGGGTACTAATCTACGGGTAGAGTGGTGCCTTTTATTACGATATTATGACGTAGTCTTCAACTTGCTACACAATTTTTAAAACATTCTAAAATATTTCGTTGTATACAACATTTATAACTTACTTCTTCAGGATAAGGTGCAAAAGTGAACATATTGAGTTTTGATGTCACACGTGACAGGGCCAGGGCCCGTGTGAAAGACAGGAGCATCCTAGCTCTTCCAAGGGAGCATATAAGAAAATTTTTTTCGAAAATGATTTTTATTTTAACACTTCCTGTGTTCGGAATTTTGTGATTTTCTAGTTTGTAAAATTATTTTCCCTATGTTATTGTTGACTGATGACATTATCGAATCGTATACATTTTGCACGCCCAGAAAGCTCTCAAGAGGCACGTTTTTTTCCGACTCGATCGACAAACATCATCATAGTTCAGTTAATTTGCAATAAATATTTATAAATTATAACCCCAAACCTTTCTATTGAATTAATCTATCTATTAGTGAAAACCGGATCAAAATCCATACAGCAGTTCCTGAGTTTAGCGATCACAGACAGACATGATGCATGCATGCATGACGACAGAAAAACGTTTCGGGGGACTTTCTTTTATAATATGTAGTGATAGTGATATATTAAATATTACCTAATTATGACCCCAAAAATATTTTTATAAAGAATAAATTCGTAAACTTAGATAAAAGATTCGAAAACTAGAACCTGACTTCTGAAAAATATTGCTCTAAAAAGAATGGAGGAAGAAGCCGATTTTTTTTTTCATTTTGGGTAATAATGTTAGAGGAACTTCAGTTAAGTTTCATCGACTGATCATGCCCGTTCAGTTTTTTGGAAACCTGACCTTTAAACCCTGTATATAACCCACATTTTGACAGGTACTTACCGCGAGAGTCTCATATGACAATAGTTCGGTTTTGGCACTTGGACTGAAAGAATCATTGTTTTTAACAGAAAGTATAGTTTTCTGTGGTTTTAACATCGATAGGGAAGAAAAGTTGTCTCTAAATATTCAATTCAATTTTGGCAACACCGCTCCCCATGAGAAATAGTAACAAGTTTTGATTTTCCAATTTAAAAATGTTCTTAACTTAATCGGGTAGACCATTTCGAAGAATTTTATAGACATCTGATCTCAAGGGAAATACTATATTGGACAGTTTCGAGCAAGATGAATAAATGCGATTTATATCTTACTACGTGGTAGTAGAGAAGGCTATTTTTGAATTTATGTAGTTTTAAACTAAGACGGAACAATATTTAAATTATTTGTAAAATAGGAAAATATGTGATGAGACGATGGCGTGACGATTTAAGCAATTTCCTAGAAAACTGACCATCAGAGGCTCGGAACAGAGACGAATGGCGAAATAGATCGGAGGCCTTTGCCCTGCAGTGGGACACCCTACAGGCTACATAAAAAATATGATGTCGGTTAGGCACTGTTGTGCCGTCTGAGAATAGTGCTGTGTTTCGGCCGCCCTAATTTTTTAAGATTTTTCTATTTCTTATTATTTTTAACACATATTCTGTGAAATATTAAACAACATAGCTACCCTAGCTACTTAGATAGCCCATCTATAGACAGACGATGTAGGCTTAGTAATAGGCGTTAGCGTAATATGATATATTCTTTGGTAATAGGGTCCCGTCGGCACCTTTTGGGTACGAACATTCAAACATTTTTAAAAGAGCGCGTGGGGGTTTTTATTGTCGCTTTTTTTTCCACTGTGGCGCCAATTTGTTTGTAAAGCGATGTAGTTTAGCTGACGTCATTAAGAGATTTTAATATCCAATAATGAATAAACTATTTTGACTTTGAATTTGATTTTGAAACCTTGAGTACACACCAAAGGGACCTAATCTGCTCATAAAACTGGACAACTGACTAAAAAAACAACCGGTTAAGTTAAAGTTGGACTTGCGCGCCTAGGGTTTCAATAGTATTTGTAGAAGCAATAATAGTTATTTGTTATGCAAGGCAGCAAAAGGTTTATTTGGCGCGAGTGCCTCGTATTGAAACCTGAGCAAGCTAAGGATTCTAGGATTGAACCACGAGCGAAGCGAGTGGTTCAAAAGAAGAATCCTGAGCGTGGCGAAGGTTTCAAGGCACGAGACGCAAAATAACGTTGCTGCCGAGCGAAACACAAAATTTTTCACCTCATTAAAGCGAGGAAATGTTAACATAATGCAAGAATAGCAATTCAAATATAAGAAATAATTACTCAAACGTTTTAACGTAAGGGCATAATACCTACATAATGGTACTGACGGCAGCAAGCAAGTGGAAACATAACCAGTATAACCTGAATCAGCGCTTCGCTACAAACCTCCGTACCTACCCAGAGACCAGCTCAAGGTCAAAGAGTTTTCACGGACGAGTGGCCATGTATAGATAAAGAATACTAGACATTAAAAAGGAAATCACTATAATTAAATTATTATTATTTTTGGGACTGCTGTGCTTATGTTCGTGACTCTACTTATAAACTACTTGATAAATTTGCGGAACAAGGTTCATTTTCATTGGATTTCAATATGGAGACAGAGGATAGGCAGTGGCAGGCAAATCTATTTTGTATTGCGTTGATTTGAAGTCAAAGGGCGAGTCCATTAATCTGGGCAAGAGAACAAAAAAAGGCGATCGAATTTTAAATTTACTTTTCATTATCAGCCAGTACCTTACCCACCAGGCATTCACTATTCATAATACTATTTGTTTCTTTCCTATAGCTGCATCCCTCTTTCTCATCTTGAAAACGATAGTGCGTGCCTGGTTTTACAAGCGTCCAGTACTGCAGCATACTACAAAATAATAAGTACATCGCGTTCGAATTTCAAAAACCTTTTGCCCGCTAGAGGCCAAAAATCGCTTTTGGCCGCAGAATTTAACCGACAAAACAAATGTTTCCGAGCTTTGGAGGTGAAAAGTAAATTTATGGGACCGCAAAACTAAATTTGTTTGTATAGGATTTTTGCAGATTTCTAAAAAACTGTCCTATTTAGAGAGATCGTTTTATTTTTCCTGTAATGTGAATAAACATAAACTTCGCAGATAAGAGGGGGGAATGGTATTTTTTTAGAAATTTTTCATCATAACTTGAAAGCTAAGAGTAAAAAAAGAATTCCATTTTGGAATACATAAATAAATATATATTGTCCTTTCATATGATACCTTATTGGCCAAGTAACAATAATTTATAAAAATTCCTCCCTATTAGGGCCCCCCTTTACAAAATATTTTTTTTTGTATGAAAAAAAAGTTTGCCAATCTTATTATTATTCTAAAACAACTACAAATTTCAAGCGAGGTATGACAGACAGACAGCCAAAATCAAAGGCTTCCGTTTTTACCATTTAGATACGAAACCTTAAGAATTGACCTCTCCCAAAGAAAATGTCTTGTCGACATAATTTTTTGCAGTACAGCCTAAATTCTTTTTAAAACGTTCTATCTCAGTCATTGTTCTCATTGCTTAAGTTTAAAGTTCTTAAACCCTTTTTACTACACGTAGTGGCAAACAAAGAAATTGACGTTTGTAATATGATTGTGAATGAACAATTCTGTTATTTGCCCGTGAATTTCGCTGCCCTATCTCACGCAATCACGGCCTGTAAGCCACTGTAAGTATCCCCTAAATCCAACTCTCGGGAATCGTACACAATCTTTGTCCGGATCTTTTCAATGAAATTCAATTTTCTGGGATGCGCACTTTTCCTTTGTTTACGTATTTGTAAAGTTTATCTTTAGTATGCATAAGGTTTCCGCAGGCACGAGGAAAATAGGAAAACACGTGTAAGTAGTAGCTATATGCCTGTAGCTCCTACTTACACGTACATAACTTTCAAACAGGGACCGAAAACCCTACGGGCAGATTCTTACAGCAAAAGCCCTAAAATAAAAATTACTAATTAGCTTTTACTTAGCGGCATGCTCGCTTTGCTCATTCGGCTCATACGTTGTGGTAGAAAGAGTACCAACAGTGTTTGTATCCTAGGTATGTACCGAAGTCAACGCTGCGTCAATAGCCTCCGTATGGCAGTTGAAAGGCAGAAGAAGACTTGGGCGTCCTGAAATCACTTGGCTACGCACCATTGAGAGCGAGCTGAAGGTTGCTGGACTGACGTGGGAGGAATAAAAAGAGACAGCTCACGACAGAGGGAAGAAGAAACAGCTCGTGAAGGCCCTATGTACCATCGGGGTACCTTAGGACAAAAACCAAAAACAACAACACAATGAGTTTTATTCTAAAGTGGTTTTGACAGTCATATAAGGGAATAAAGTTTTGAATACCGGTGTTTTAATTATATTTCATCAAGACTATTGTTACCTTCTCTACCTGGCAGAGAGAACCTTGTATGTATAGGTAGAAGCAAGGACAATACAATTGGAAGCTTATGATGATTGGCTTTACTCATTTATTAGCTTAAAAAAGATTTTAATACAAAATAAAACCAATCTTCGTTACTTTCTCAATGATGTATAAAACGTCACCTTACTGGAACAAATACCCTTTACTTGTTCTGTTGCTGGGATTTCGAGTGTCGTATAGAACACACATCGAGTTCATCATGCGTTTCATGTCTACCAAGGGAGTAGTTTGGCAGAGACTCTTACTCAGGAAATCCTGAAAAATAGTGGAACTTGTGTAATAACTTCTTATTGTATCTGTAGCACAAAGGGTAGTTTTCCGTCAGAGCTGGGCGAGGTAGCTAAGCCGTGAGCTGGGAAAATTACAACCAATAGAATTGCTCCATTTTCGTAACTTAGGCCTCATTTACACTGCTACTTTTTGCACCGGTACAGTCGCGATGCAAACGCGATGCAGCATCGATACTGTAGCGTGTGATACGTTTGCGTCGTGACTGTATCGCGACTGCATCGATTCAGTCGCGATGCAAAAACCGATACAGCGTTGCCAGTACGTTACTTTTGTAAGTTGAGTTGAACACCAACAACAACACCACCACCACCATTAACAAAAGTAACGAACTGGCAACACTGTATCGATGCAGCATCGCGACTGAATCGTAAATGAATCGATGCAAACGCGCGACGACATCGATACAGTCGCGATGCAAACGCGTGTTTGTATCGCTACACACGACTGTATTGATGCCGCATCGCGACTGTATCGATGCAAAAAGTCGCAGTGTAAATGGGGCTTAAAGATGCGCTGCGCTTAGCTATGAAAATGAAGCAACCCTATGAGTTGGAAAATTCTAGTTATATATATATATATAACTCGCAAAGCTCTGGTGAAAAGCAAACCTGACCTGAAAGTAACATGGGTTAAATAGCACCAATTGTACATAAGTAGGGTGCTTCCACTAATCAGTTGGTTCCTTTCATCAGTACCTATGTAACTCGGACCATAAACCTGAACAACTTTCCCTAAAAACATAGGTCGAAAACGAATATTTTTTGTTGACCTCTCATACAAAATGCACTATCAACTGATTTCGACCTATGTTCCTTAGGGAAAGTTGCTCAGTCTTAGGGTCCGAGTAATAAACTCAGAGGAATACAGTTAATTAGGAAGCAACTTGTAAGATAAACTTGTGATCGTGAAACAGTACGGTACAAAATTAGCAAATTTATTTATTAATTTGATCCTACCGTACCCTCATTCCATCTATAAATATGATTTACTATGGAACCATCCTTTTATAGGGTTAACTGTGAGATTATTTTTTAGAAGACCGCTCATCCAAGCTTTGACACTCGACTGCACAAAAGAAGGATCCTATTTATACAAAGTTAACGTTGTAACGGGAGCATTTAAGGCGGCGATACATCACTCCCTTCCGGCGTGGGAGAGGCGATGTGACCTACCCGAGTTACCCGACCAACGCGGGCCGAGTCGACTACAAAGTGGCCTGTCGATATAGCCGGGACCCTCTTCACGTTACAACACCTAGTGGATATGTCAGCCTTCATACGTGTACGACATTTTATGAAAGCAAATAAGTAGTTTTAAAAGAGTTAAATAAATATATGTTCCAATAGGTCTGTCTTTTTAGAGTTTCGTACCCGATGTCTGTCTCATGAACCATAATAGGTAGGTATGGGGTCATGGGCGTAATAGGTAAACAGTTGAAATTTTCTCAGATTATGTATTTCTGTTGCCACTATAACAACAAATCAATGAAATGAAATTTACCATACGAGGGTTTCCGGGGGCGATAATTAATCTAGCTAGGTCTCATGTCTGGGAAAATTCGTTTTCCCAGTGTTTTTAAGCATTTGCGTTTTAGATGAAACCCTACAGCGCCATCTGTTGGCGGGTAGCATAGCTTGCTCACCCGATGATATTTTAATGTAGAGGCGGCTATTTAGAGCGAAGCTCGGTCGCCCAGGTACTCATAATAAAAAAAAAATATTTTTAAATATACTTAATAAAACGTGTTTTTAGGCGATTTTTGCTCAATTTTTGTTTTACCTCTGTCGTAAAAACGGGAACACTTACAAGCGGAAAATTTGGAATGTTTATAGTGAATTAGCTATAAAATAACAACAAATAATAAAAACTGGTCAAGTTCTGCGTGACTGCGCGTCCATAACTAAGATGGTATTTTTCCTTAGTGGTACGGAACGGAACTCACGGTGCGCGAGTATAACTCGACCGTATTTGGCAATTTTCTAGCATGCTTTGTACCTATTATTGATTATATATCTATATCTACAACGTTCTCACTAGGTAATTTTCCCTTATTTAACTTAGTCCGCGTATTAATTTCCGTTTTCCTTTGAAGCCTTAAATAAGCTCGCATACAAATGAAAAAGGCTCATTTTCATCAGAAATTAAAGAAACCGCACAATTGGGCTAACAACGCTGCTGAGCGATCTAATTTCATTTCTTCGTAAAGACCCAAAAATTGTAGGTATAACGCAAAATGGAAGCCTCTAACTTTTAAACGAACTTGAATTACAGTTTTGAAGGTCCGTATAATGTCTTATATTTCTATAAAGTAGGTAAAGAAGTAAGTGAAAAGACGAAAGTGCCTTATTTAAAAAAAAATACTTTTAAGAAATTTCATTTTGGATGCTATAAAAATACTCAAGTGGAGCCTACAATAAGTAGTAAAGCATAAAAATAGTACTATGGTTCCGATTCACAAAGTTACAAGACTTTTCCGCGCAAACCGGGCTTGCGCGGATTCGACACGCTTTGCTCAATATCTCTGGCATAAGTCATAAGATGGTAGTGTAGGTATCATAGACAATAGGTTAGACGAGGCAGGAATTTTAAAGGTACGGAACCCTTATAAGAACAATCAAAACCAAATTTAAAAATAATGAAATACAGAAATTCTCGCAAAAAGAGTAATCAAACTAAGCATCCGGCAGCGCTAGAATTGAAACTCAATCGTTAACGATTTGAATCGGTATCATGATTCCCATTGAGTCGTAATCGTGTTGAACAAAACGGTAGCATGTAACTATCAGTTTGGTTGAATACGATTGATGGGGTTCATGAATGATTAAAGTGAACTAAATATATGCGTTACGTTTCTTCACCATGAAAATATTTCGGAAGCGATTTAAAAATCTTTGATTAGAAGAATGTTACTTTTTATACACTATTTTGGCTTGAAAGGGATTAATTGAGTGAAATAATTATTTTTTATTTGATTTTTAGATCAAAAAAATAAAAAGTATTGAATAAAAAGCTAGCAACTAAACGCACGACTTCTCAGTCTTTCTTTTAGGTTATGTTTTCCACCCTAGGTTATAAAATTTTCTATCTGGCGCTTTTGACGACGTTTCTTTGATATTGTGTCTGAAAAGCCCTTACCTGCCCCTAATATTCGCTCAGCAGCAGTCACAAATTATTAAACGACAAAAAGAAAGAAGAAAGTGGAAGTCAAGGTTAGTTACAAATTTTCTGTTTCTCTTGTAATTTCCTCTGCAGATACATAGGCTATGTCTAGTTTGTAGTGATTCTCAAACACAGAAATGTTTTAGTTTAATCATGCACTTTCCTTTCGACTGAAATCCAAATATTTTGTGAATTACTTTTTGTCTGCATTTCGGTAGTCTAGTCTGCCATTCTTGTTTAGTAGATATGCATTTAACATTTTGTACAACATTTCAGGATGCCAGCTCCCCGAGCGGTTTCAAGGGAGCAGCAAATGGATGTAATGCTTATGTATAATATGGAGACATAATAATTTTGTTCGGAGCGGCATAGCTAATAGTGGTGACCCCCATTGGAACCTCTAGTCACCTCCCAGTGGGTGCGAAAAGTTAAATGGTTTCGTGCTTCAGAAGGCACGTAAGCCATTGGTCCTATTTTCTGAAGAAGTCACAGGCCTTAACGGCTTAACAATTCTGTCAACAGGGTTTGTCAGTCATCAACCTTACAACCTACATAGTGACACGAGCATGACGTCAGGTTGCCAGCTTTCAAAAAGAACTATCAAAATTTCATCGTTAATAGCCCCATGGTCCAGTGGTTAGGGCGTTGGGCTAACAAGCCAATGGTTGCCGGTTCGAATCCCACCCACCCATATGGCTGTTTTATTATTTGTTTTTTGTTCAGAATATTCTAGAAATAAAAGAAAGAGATAGCTGAAGAAAGAGAGCTAATTACTAGAAATATCTAACAAAAACCTAAATAAAAAATGATTCCAGAAAGTTCGGAAACGAGTAGCATGGGTATATATATAAGCTGGGGAGGCCCCTCCCCTCCCCCGCCGCACCCTGCGGCCACTAGGCAGCCCATGCCCACTACTCCTCATCTAACAGGACTGTGGGCGCCTGAGAAGATACCAATGATGATGGCTACTCCGTAGTTCAGTGGAAAGCAAACTAAAAAGAGAAAAGAAGAACAAGGAAAAGAAGAAAAAGTCCTAAGGAAGAGGAAGTCTCAGAGGTAACTCAAAGAGGGTACAGAGGGAACACTCTTAAAGAGGTGCCGGAGGTAGTAGAGTACGGAAAGAAGACTCCATACAAGAGGTCCTGGAGGGAAGTCCCCTTACAAGAGGTCCCGGAGGGAAGACTTCATTGAAGAGGTCCCAGAGCGAGGACTGCTTGGAGGGGAAACACTGTGGAAGAGATCCCTGAGGGAAGAGTGCACGGAGGGAAGACCGTACGAAGAGGCTCAGAGGGCAAACTTGGTGAGGTGTGAACAGGAAGCTCGGGTTGTATATAAGTCCTAACTATTAGAGCAATATTTGTATATATATATATGTTTGTAATCGGTTTCTCGAAAACGGCTCTTACGATTTCGATGAAATTATCATTCGGGGGTTATTGGGGGCAAAAAATCGATCTAGCTAGGTCTTATGGCTGAGAAAATTCGTTTTCCTCGTGTTTTTGAGCATTTTGTAAATTTCGCGTTTTAGACAGAACCTTACAGCGCCATCTGTTGGCGAGTAGCATAGCTTGCTCACCCGATGATATTTTAATGTTGAGGCAGCTATTATAGAGCGAAGCTCAGTCGCCCAGGTACTAAGTCCTAATAAACGGAAAAACTTACTTTGGTGTTTCACTCCAATCCCGAACCGCTAGCTCATAACAATATGATATTATCTGACGATGATTGTAAAAGCCAGTAAATACTGTGATTATACAAAAACTTAATTTAGGCTACGGTGTTTTATTAACAAGAACCGGCTGTGATTAAAACAAAGTTATAGTAGGTATATGTTTATTTTCTATTAAAAAAATACAAATTTTGAACATTGTTTTCTTTTAAAAAAATATTCTTATACTACTATAAGAATATTTTATAAAATTGTTTAAGGTAAAGTCCACAATTTACCTTAAATAATTTTATAAATAACAATAAATAAACAATAGGCCGCCTTTGCCCACATTAGGTTTAAGTTCTCCATGTACATTTGTTTTTAGGGTTCCGATACCTAAATGGTAAAAAAAGGAACCCTTATGGCGCGACTTTGTCTGTCATACATGTATATCTCGGCAACCACTCATGCTATTAGGCCCGTCCACACCAAGCGAGCAGCCGCGCCCGAGGCCCGCCGCGCGCGGCAGTCGCCCTGCCGCGCCCACGGCGTGCGGGGTCGTCAAATTCCACGCAACTAGTCTGCCTCGCTTATAGATGTAAAACAACGAATTTAGAACGTTTTAAACAAAATGTTGCGGTTTTAAACCTCAAAAAAACCGTTTTAAACGGTTGAAAACTCGCCTACAAAAATAAAAGAACTGTGTTTTACACGTCGTTATGGGGAAGTTTTGGTCACTTGACGTCATGTTTCGTTTAATTAGTTTTAAAATACCTACCTACTACCAAAACGAAAACTTAAGTATGTAGGTATACGGTATAACACACAATACTTATTTATTATATTACACATACTAGATTTGAAGACATCATTAACATAATGCCGTCCGTTTTACTTTTAACCGAATGAAATTGATTATTTACATCGTTTGAAATCAATGAAAAACATATTTATTTACCAACACACGAGTTTTTATTACTTGTGTGTTGCGCTTCTTGGTCGGACGGACCAAACCCGCTAAGTATATCAATATCAGAATATCACACTTATAAAAAATCTTTACACAGTTGATAGGTAGGTACTCCGTTATATCCCTACTTCGGTAATATCCAGAAAATGTAGTTATTATAAAGAAAAACATAGACATCCATCAACACCGTTTTAAACCGAAAAAAATTGTTTATTTCGTTTTTAAACGGTTTTTTTCGTTTTAAACGGATTGGTTTAATTGGTTTTAAACCGGCCTTACATCTATAGCCTCGCTAAAGCAGCCCGAGCCATCAAACGGAAAAGATGGCGCCGTACATGCGCACGGCCGTGGCAGCTTTTGCTTTTATTGTGCTACACACGAATATAAACAAGAAAGCCGACCAATTGACCACCAGCCAACCACTCGACCATAAGTCGACCACTTTACCACTAACCGACTACTTGACCACCATCCGATCACTTGACCAGCAGCCGACCACTTGACAACCAGCCGACCGGTCGGGCGACCACGGGCGGCCGGCGCCCAAAGCCAATTACTTGCGGCATACAAACGTCGACACTGATCTTTATCAATTTTTTGCGGCACCTTCAATTAGGCCCGTCCAAGCGAGCAGCCGCGCCCGAGGCCCGCCGCGCACGGCAGTCGCCCTGCCGCGGCATGCGGGGTCGTAAAATTCCACGCAACTAGTCTGCCTCGCTAAAGCAGCCCGAGCAAGCTCGAGCAATCAAACGGAAAAGATGGCGCCGTACATGCGCACGGCCGTGGCAGCTTTTGCTTTTATTCAAATTCAAAATTTTTATTTCAGACAACGTCCATAGTATGTTAGTAATACAAAACACTTATACACTATTGTTAGTTAAAACTAAAAATTATTATTTATTTCTTAGCCTATGTAGCTGGTCCTAATGTTGCAACATTGGAGAGTCCCAGCGGTACACAAACACCTTCAGGAGACTGTTGGTGCTGGTGCAGAGCCGGTGCATGAGAGAGGCGCAACATTTTCTCATGATGGCGTAGAAGTCATCCGTGTGCGCCTCCGCGAACATTGCCGACGCACTGCAGCGCCACTCCAGCCCCATCAGAATCCTGAATGCGTTGTTGTACTGCACACGAAGGTCGCTGTATGTCCGTTTATTGTGCTACACACCAATATAAACAAGAAAGCCGAGCTGGCAGCCGACCACTTGACCATTAGCAGACCACTAGCCGACCATTTGACCACTAGCCGACCACTTGATCACTAGAAGACCACTTGACCACCACTTGACTATTAGTCGACCATTTGACCACTAGCCGACCACTTGATCACTAGAAGACCACTTGACCACTAGACGACCACTTGACCAATAGTTGACCATTTGACTACTAGCTGACCACTAGACGACCATTTGACCACCAGCCAACCACTTGACCACCATCCGATCACTTGACCAGCAGCTGTCCACTTGACCACCAGCCGACCGGTCGGGCGACCACGGGCGGCCAGCCAATTATTTGCGGCATATACAAACTTATCAAACGTCGACACTGATCTTTGTCCATTTTTTGCGGCACCTTCAAACGACGCGTCTACACCGAGCGCGGCAAACGACTGAGGCACCTTTGAGCAAACCGTTTTACCGACACCGCGCGGCGGGCCTCGGGCGCGGCTGCCGCTTGGTGTGGACGGGCCTATTGACTTGAAATTTGAAATAGTTTTAGAATATGGTTGCCCAACGAAATTGCACATGAAAGAATATTAAAAAAATATGACTATTGAATTACCCAAGGCAAAATTCAAATTATTGCTATTAGGTTGAGTGGGGTGTCGTATAAAAGGGCTTTACTTGCACATTCTAAAATATATTTTTGTACTTTTTTAGGGTTCCGTACCTCAAAAGAAAAAAACGAAACCCTTATAAGATCACTTTGTTGTCCGTCTGTCTGTCTGTCTGTCAAGACCCTTTATCTCACGAACTGGTAAAGGTATCAGGTTGAAATTAATACCATATATTAGGATCCATGAACCACACAAGGTCTAAAAATTTCAATTTTTTGTAACGACGCAATCAAAAGATATGGCATTTTATGTCCTCATCTCCATACATTTATTCAAAAATGCAAAACCTACAGGGTACTTCCCGTTGACCTAAAATTATGAAATTTGGCAAGAAGCTAGGTCTCACAGTACAAATAATGGGAAAAGTCTGAAATCATTAAATATTACAACTTTTCTCACAACTAATGGTAACCAATTGTGGTGAGCTCCCGTTTCAAGAACATTCATATAAGAGAGGGGTCAAGTTAGATGGTCGCCGAGGCGATTTTTGTTTCAGTTCTATTTTAAAAACGGGAACATTTACAAACTTGAAAATTGGTGAGTTTATAGTGAATTTATATTTAGCGAGCAATATTTTTTTAAATGCGGCTGGTAGCAAAGGGAAAGCGTAGTGTTTCTATGGATGGTAGCCTCAATTTAAATCAAGATAATGATTTAAATAAATTATCTCCCATTCCCAAACAATTTTTATTTTGACCTTGGGAAAATCTGTTTGGTATTATGCTCAGAAGACCCCTGTATGTACAGTGTACATCTTGTAACAAAAAAGTTGTAGCAACCCTGAAGGATAGAACTGAAACCAGAGAGGATTTGCGTATTTAGAATTACATGTTCCTAAAACCTAAAGGGTACCGTTGACATAAATTATGAAATTTGGCAAAAAGCTAGGTCTCACAGTACAAATAAAGGGAAAAGTCTGAAATCATTAAATATTACAACTTTTCTCACAACTAATGGTAACCAATTGTGGTGAGCTCCCGTTTCAAGAACATTCATATAAGAGAGGGGTCAAGTTGGATGGTCGCTGAGGCGATTTTTGTTTTAGTTCTATTTAAAAACGGGAACACTTACAAACTTGAAAATTGGTATGTTTATAGTGCATAAGCTATAAAATAACAATAAATAATAAAATTTGGTCAAGCGCGTGTCAGACTCAAAAAATCTAGCACATTAACTTACTGAAATTTCAACTAATACAATTATGATTATGTGGTGGTACGGAACCCTCAGTGCGCGAGTCCGACTCGCACTTGGCTGGTTTTTTTTAAGACTTAGTTTTCAAAATATGATGAAAAATGTCAAAGAAAATACCATTCCCCCCCCCCCCTTCAACATATGATGAAAAATGTCAAAGAAAATACCATTCCCCCCCCCCCCTTTTCTCCGAAGTTTGCGGTAGGAAAAATCTGAATTAATTACTATCGATAGAAATTTGTTTAAATATTACAGAAAAAATAAAAAAAAATATTTCTAGGTTGCACAGGTTTTTAGAAATCTGCAAAAAACCTTTACAAACAAATTTAGTTTTGCGGTCCTAAAAATGGACTTTATTGCTTCCAAAAATACTAAAGATATATCGGAAACCTCGGCGCGCGAGTCTGACTCGCACTTGACCGGTTTTTTTTTGTTATTATGTGAGCAATAAAGTGATATCTAACTAAATAGTAGGTCAATAAAGATGTAATGGTTTTAAACATAACTTTACCTACCTACTTTAAAAATAGTATGGCAAATAAAAAAACAAGTGCGAGTCGGACTCGCGCGCCGAGGGTTCCGATATACCTATAGTATTTTTGGAAGCAATAAAGTCCATTTTCAGGACCGCAAAACTAAATTTGTTTGTAAAGGTTTTTTGCAGATTTCTGAAAAACTGTGCAACTTAGAAAGATCGTTTTATTTTTGCTGTAAAGTTTACATAAACTTCTGTCAACTGTAATTAATTCAGATTTTTCCTTACTCAAACTTCGGAGATAAGGGGGGGGGAATGGTATTTTTCTTGACATTTTTCATCATAACTTTAAAACTAAGAAATTTAAAAAAATACAAAAATATATTTTAAAATGTACAAGTAAAGCCCTTTCATATGATACCCCACTCGACCTAGTAGCGACAATTTGAAATTTGGCCCCCTTTATATTAATAATCATACTTTTTTCAAAATTTTTTCTTGTGCAATTAAGTTGGGCAACTATATTCTAAAACTATTCCAAATTTCAGGTTGATAGCATAAGTGGTTGCTGAGATATAGAGGTGTGACAGACAGACGGACAGACAGACAGACAGAGCGGCACCGTAAGGGTTCCTTTTTTTTACCATTTTGGTATCGGAACCCTAAAAATAGTTAAAAATCTAGAACCCGACTACAGCTGGCAAATCTTGCTCTAAATTGTATGAAACAAGAAAATATTGTCACTAAAATTGTTATGTATAAACTATGGTATTTAATAAATATTGATAGTGATATTCATATAATAGCCGTGGTTATATTGTTGTCACTTTTCCCTAAAGCCTTTGCTCGCTTTTAGGGTTGGTGGCATAATATGACCACGGCTATTATCTGACATCACTATGAATATTTATTTAATATAATAGTTTGTACATCATAATTTGAGTTGACAATTTTTCTTGTTTCATACTTTTTAAAACAACATTTTGCAGTACCTACTTGTTGAGTTTTTGAACTTAAAATATATCTATATATCTGATTTGCGGATTGGGCCCTTGTCAGACCGACAATGGTTTCGATCGCTTGTTGAGCTTCTTTGAACGGAGTTACAATTCACCCTTTTTTTGCCGTAGTCGGGTAATGCCATGCCACCTTCCCTCAAAGAAGCTTTAGGGCAAACAGCCAGTTGCACAAAGCGTCTTTAGAGTTAAAGCTGATTTAAATCTATTACTGTCACTTTCTTTGTCAGCAAAACAGAAAGAGTCAGCAATAGACTTAAAGGAGCTTTAATTTTAAAGATGCTTTGAGCAACTGGCGAAAAGTGGCATAAACTTAATAACTTCATTTAGTTAGGGAATGTGGCATGGCATATGACCATGGCTATTATCTAAACATCATTATGAATATTTATTTGATAAAATAGTTATCGATGAAGTGGAAGCTAGTTTCATCTTCTCCTCACTCCAGGCTGGACAGGCTGGATCTTCCTTCATCTTCATTAAAGTTAGGTGTCTATTCAGGATAAAGTGTCCTGTTATTATTACACCTACTATCTTAGTTATATCTGCTTTCGGAAACTGTAATAAATGTCTGATCTTTGTCTTATCATACTCTTTTATAAAGAGTTTGGATTGTCGGCCTCTGTTATAATTAGTCTCTTGAAAACCCCTTTAATTATCTTGCTAGGGATGGGTAGGCGGGGTTCTGGGCCTATCAAGACTTCATCCACTCCCAACCTAGCCAATTTATCAGCATATTTCCATATGTCTCTTTTCCCTTATTTCTATATGTCCAGGCATCCGGGCTATGAATACCTCCTTGCCTGAAGCTAGTTTTAGGCAGGGAGGAGTTTCTATATGGTAAGTCATGAGTTTTGTTTTTATTTCATCTCCAATGCAACTTTTTAACTTTCTTGAGCAAGTGATTGGAGCATTTGTCTTAGGTTTTTAGCCCAGTACTCGTGGAAACTGAACTTTTCAATGAATCTAAAAAAAAATCAACTGTTAAGGGCATTTAGGTTGAAAGTGTATCATCATCAATCATAACATCCCATGAAAACTTCCACTACAGGACAGGGAGCTCCCTCCAGAATTCTAGCTTTTGCTGGAAAAATGTAGAGGGGAAGTACCATAGTCACCTCGCTTGTTAGCGTTACGGCTGGCACCATGGACCGCGGTTGTAGGTGACCGCAGTAAGTAAGATGTAAGATATAAAGGAGGATGCTGCTGCCCATCCTCCAGTTAACCCTTAGTCGCCTCTTACGACACCCACGGGTATGTATGGGTTGGTACTATTCTTTGCCGGTACCACACGGGGCAAGAAAGTGAAAGTGTATATAATATCTAAATTAATTATTCATCATCATGACATCCCATGAAACGTACACTACAGGACAGGGAGCTCCCTCCAGAATTCTAGCTTTTGCTGGAAAAACATGGAGGGGAAGTACCAGTAACCTCGCTTGTCAGTGTTATGGCTGGCACCATGGACCGCAGTTGTAGGTGACCGCAGTAAGTAACATGGTGTGATACACAGGAGGATGCTGCTGCCCATCCTCGAGTTTTTAACCCTTAGTCGTCTCCTACGACACCCACGGGTAAGTTCTAAAGAGAATCTAAAAAAAATCAACTGTTAAGGGCATTTAGGTTGAAAGTGTATATAATATCTAAATTAATTATTCATCATCATAACATCCCATGAAACGTCCACTACAGGACAGGGAGCTCCCTCCAGAATTCTAGCTTTTGCTGGAAAAACATGGAGGGGAAGTACCAGTAACCTCACTTGTCAGCGTTATGGCCGGCACCATGGACCGCAGTTGTAGGTGACAGCAGTAAGTAACATGGTATTATACACAGGAGGATGCTGCTGCCCATCCCCGAGTTTTTAACCCTTAGTCGCCTTTCTACGACACCCACGGGTAAGTTCTAAAGTTCGAGACTATACGAATGCTTGTGTTAGTTATGTTCCTCGCTGTTGTTGCTTGTGCAGCTTGTATAATGCCGACACATTCAGCTTGGTATACTGTGTGAAATTGTCCTAGGGCGCTTGATATTTCAATATTAAGGTCTTGTGAATATGTACCTGCACCTGTGCCTAGTTTTGTTTTTGACCGATCAGTGTATATGCGCAGTTCATTTATACCTGAGTAGTCATGTGTTTCTTCTTGTAAGTTTATGTTGTATGTTTTGTTAAAGGTGTTTTGTTAAGGGTGTTTTGTTTAGGTATCCTGTCACATGGTGCGGCTAATAGCGGCTGGTGACTTAGGGCTTTCTCTTTTATTTTTGTGTGGTGAATTCTAGAGTCTACGCTTAGTGTCCCTGACAGTCCTAGCCTGAGTGATGCTAGAGTTGCCTCCTGTTGTATGTATAAGTCTAGGGGTGGCAGGTCTAGCATCACCTGCAGGACTGCTGTTGGTGTGGTGCGCATTGCACCCGTTATGCAGATGCATGCTGGTCTCTGTAGCTTTTCTAGGTCCGCTCGAGCGGTTCTTAGAGTTGTCCTGGGCCACCATACCACGCGCCGTATGTGGTGATTGGTCTTATTACTGTTGTGTATAGCCAGTGCGCAATTTTGGGAGAGAGACCCCAGTTCTGACCTAGGAGTCTTTTACATTGGCTTTTTTCAGTGTGTTGTCTAGGTGTTTTTGCCAAGTTAATTTGCTGTCTATCATTATTCCAAGGTATTTAACCTCGGTTGAAAGAGTTAATTTTGTTTTGAAAAATGTTGGCATTCCCATTGTTGAAAGTTTCCTTTTCTTTGTGAAAAGGACCATTTCGGTTTTGATAGGGTTAACGGAGAGATCATATTTATCACACTAGTGCCTGTCCCATGAGGTTGCATAGAGTGTGCTCATGGTTTCCGTTGATTAGGATGGTAATATCATCGGCATATCCTATTGTGAAATAACCTTTGTCATTTAGTTGTGTGAGGAGACTGTCTATTACAAGATTCCATAGCAGCGGAGACAATACACCTCCTTGTGGGCATCCCCTCGCCACTACGGCTCTTGTTTTGTCGTTCACTGTTACCTGTATCGCTCTTTGTTCTAGCACATTGCATATCCAGTTCTTGAGGGTTGTTCCCACCCCATGGTGGTGTAGTGCCGTTCTCATGCTGTGGAACATTGTTTTGTCAAAGGCTCCTTCAATGTCTATGAAAACGCCTAGTGTTGATAATTTGTGATGTATCGCACACTCTATTTTCCCTACTACCTCGTGTAGTGCTGAATCTGTGCATTTACCTGTGGTGCATTTACCGGTGGTGTAAGCGAATATGCATCACACTTAAAGGCTGCCACATCATGCTAGAAGTTAAAAATTACATAATAATTATTATATCATTATAAGAACTAAAATATCATGCATGTCATGTCAATTTACCGTTAAAACTTACATACCTAATTATAATATCACTAAAAGAACTAAAATATCATGCATGTCAATTCAATTTTCATTTTACATTAACATTCAATTCAAATATCATTTACGAAAAGTATAATTTTATCTTAAACAGATCAGATTACCTAAAAGCATATTACATTATTGTTTCTCATACAAATATCTTTTAATTTTATTTTTGTACATGGGTGAGGTATCGTTGAATACATCCAAACCGAAATGCTTGTACATAGAATTATAAGTTTTTATCATTCTGTTAATAGGAGCTGAAGCACCAAGATTTGTTCTATATCCAAGAGCTCTAAAGGGAACATAGTTTGTAGGCCTTGCATTAGGTCTAGGAACAGTGTGCTTTATATTAAATTATTTTTTAAATTATTTGACGGTGAACATTAATAAATCAAAAGTGATGCAATTTTATTCATATAATTGTAATCCGATTCCACTGCAAATAAACTATAATGATGTGAAAATAGAAGAAGTAGATACATTTAAATTTTTGGGAGTAAATATAGACAGCCACCTAAATTGGAAAAAGCATATAGATATAATTTGCCAACGACTAGATCGTTTCGCATTTGCTTTAAAAAAATTGAGACAAACTGCTTCAACTGAGACAGCTCTGACAGCATACCATGGATATGTTTCATCAGTGCTTACTTACGGATTATTAATATGGGGTAATTCTGTTGATATCATAAGGGCCTTCAGAGTTCAAAAACGATGTGTTGGAGCTATAGATAATGCATATATTACAGACAGCTGCGTACCTATTTTTAAGAAATATAATATTTTGCCATTACCCTGCTTATACATAAAAACTCTGTGCTTATTTGTAAGATCACATCCTGAATTTTTTGACAAACACTGCAATCACCGATCTCAGTATAAATATATGTTATATAAACCTCCTTGCAAGAAATATATATATGAAAATAATGTGTATAACATGTGCATCATCATTTATAACGCATTACCTAATAATTTGAAATGTTTAGACGAAAAAAGTTTTAAATGTAAACTAAAGGTATGGCTTTTAGATAATTGTTTTTACTCCATTAAAGAATTCTTAGGTTATAAAAATTGACATGATGTAATTTAGAATCTAGACTAGGTATGTAAGTTATTTGTAAAATTTGCACACCTGCATGCAGGTTGAGATCAATGGACTCCTAAAATTATTAAAACATCTACTTGACATGAACTCTGGCAAATAAACTATTTTGATTTGATTTGATATCTTACTTAATAGTGATAGAGAATCTACTGAATTATTGATAATTCTGTGTAAAAAACACAGATCAAGCATTATCCTACGGTTAGCCTAAGTTAATGCCTTGTATTTTGAGAGATGCTTAGCATAAGATCTATAGTTATTTAGAAGCCCTTCCATGCAACATATGTGTGTGTATTTTTACCTGGTTTTGGCAGAAAAATTTACCTTGACATCCCGCCACATCAGTATATATGTTCCTTGGGTACTATTCTTTGCCCGTACCACACGGGAATTTTAAATTAATTATTACCTCTGTAGAAGAGCTTCTCTCTCAAGTTGCTGTGGGAATTTTATATATTTTCTTAAAATATGTGGCGAGTTTAAATATGAGACATTAGTGACCTCTGCCAGGCAATTCGACATTGTCCTTTGACACACATTAATCATCCTGTGATCTCCAACACTATGTTGGTAAGAACCACTCGCATAACTCCAGAATCTGAAAGTCAATAAATTTGTCTGTTTTGGGAGAGGGTTGATTGAAGCTACTTTCTTTTAGTAGATAAATTTCACAGGGTTAGTCAAATAACAAACTAACATCATCTTGATTGATGTTTTTTACAGTATATAGATGCTAAAACACAGGTAAGTACCATAAATATCTGAGCGCATTGCGCTGCTCCTTTAATCCTGTGCCAAAAGTGAGATCAAATCTTCACAAAGATCTGTAAAAGTCCTTTTCGAAAGGTTCGAAAGGCAAAAACTGTCGATGAATGATTTGTCTGGCAGCAGCAGAGATCTGCAAGCAAGAGTCTCTCATTACTCTTCGCTCCAAAAGATCTCTTTTCTTTAATCATTCTTGCTCTGCCGCTGCTAGGAGGAGTGCAAAAACACAAAAGAAACGATCAAAAGCAACAGCAAAAAAAACAATACCTAACAATATGTGGTGAAAACACCGTAAAAACGCAGGAAATCTACCAAATTATACCAACAAGGTAACGATGGAGTAACCTTGTTCATTTGACGTTTTGGACTCGGAATCGGAATCAATTTTTGTTTCTTTTTTTTTTTTTTAAATTTCGGTGCTACCGATAATGGCTTTCAAATGTCAAATAGTACCGAATCATTCATTCAATTGATCGAATGACTATCATTGAAGACGGTTCAAATGGTAATCGTCTTGAAGCCGATTACGATTGTGTTCGGTGCTACCGTGAAACCTATGCATTGGCTTCAACTCAATGGATAACGATCACGATTGTGTTCAATTCTAGCGCTGCGGAACGGCTACAAGATTACAAGCTGATATGTGCACTCGCATGATCAATCACTGACTGTTCAACCCTCAGAGTAAAAAACTAGAGAGTCCGTCATATACATATTCGGTATGAACTAGTGAAGTGTAAAGCGTCTCCCAGTCGCCTATACTAGTCGGTCAAAAAACTCAGTTAAGTTTTACAAAAATCAAGAAATCTTTAAAAATATAATGTTTTAGTATAAACTTTGTTTCCAAAAGTGAAAATATATCTTTTTTTACTTGTGAATTGATCATTAATACTAAGAACGGAAGCGTAAATAATCCGTAGTAGCCATTTTATACGTGATTTTTAACACCGTTTTTTCCTGAATGGTAAGTGTTTTCGCCAGGAAAACTGTGGTAGTAGCATTTATTAGTCCCATGTTACATATTTCTCAAGAAAGATAAAAATTTTACGTTTTTAGGATTTGATAAAAATCCATACATTTTAGTATGGAGGTCCTTCGCAAGAAAGTCATACGCTTATGGCTCCTTCCTTAGCAGAAAGAGCTGCTACTTAAACCTCCTTGGTTCAACCCATACGATAAGAAGAATTAAATTACTGTAGAGTAAAGCAAAACCGAGTGAAATAGACCAAATTAAAAAAATTCAAGAACAAAGAACTAAATCAAAGAAAAATAAATAAATTCGCATTTTAAGTTTATTCTCTTAGGTATACCCACCTTATACCCAATGTAGTATTTACTTCAGCTTCACTTCACCAACTAAAGTGTAAGCTCATAAAACTAGAGGTTGCATTTCATACAAAGATTTTGGAAACTACGCCAGAAGCGCAGCGTTTTTCTTACGTCAATGATTTCATAAGTAGATCTCTGCTATTATCAAGCGGCTTCGGCGCTGTAAAGTGCTGCTTTCAAGCGCTTCATACAATTACTCTTACTTTGTGTTGTTTATGAGACAGTTTACAACGCAATCTCTTTATGGACTCAAGCTTTGGTTAACGACTCATTTATTATATGCTGAATAAGTCAAAAAGAGTGGTTTCGTTTTAAAAAATATTTGGATTTTACAAAAAGATGCAGACAGAAAAATGTATTCCATTTTAAATTCTCAATGGGCTTACTGTTGACCTCGATCTAGGTTGCTAGAATGAACATATTCACTCGCGAATTGAATAGATAGATTTTTAAAAGATTTAGAAAAGGTTGCAGAGTTTTTCTAAACACAAGTTTTTTGGGTCTCTTAAAATTTATAAATTTAGGAACGATCTATAACTATTTGAAGAATTAGTGTGTGAACCTTCTGAGGGCTCTTGTTCCATATTGTTCCAAGTCATTTCGGGATTCGCAAAAGAAATGACTGTTTACACAAAATGATCAGTTAAAAGATGAAAACCATGGGGAGTTTTTTTTTCATATTTTGAAGACTTAGAACAAGCCCCAAGATATTTTTTACATATTTTACAGTAATTCCTTCAAATTAAATTTTATAGAGCTGCTACTCTACTGCTACACCTACTATATCGCACTACATCTCGTTACACCTAGCATAAAAAGTTACAATGTAAAGCATCTGTTTAATATCATTTCCGTTGATACATTCAAAATGTATCACAATGTTGCAGTAACGTAACTGGTTGGTAATATTATCCTCTAAAATTTCCCCATATAGTGTAATAACGCACAAGTAAACAGTTCCTTAAAGCTTGGTGGAGAGGCACAGAGTGCCTATTTCCTGCCTCGCCACCGCCCACAGATTAAAAATCTCGTAGACTTCACTTAACTCTGAATATCGCTCCTTTAGGCTGCTTTTCCACCAGTGTTGTGAGCTGGAAAATTCCAAACGCATTAAAATTTAGAAATTATAAGTGCCGCCCCAAAAGTTTTCTGTAGTACTTTCTAGGGATCCTTACCCAAAGGGTGAAAAACGAGACCCTATTGATATGTCTGTCCTATTGATATGTATGTCTGTCTGTCTGTCAGCTGACTGTATCTCATGAACCGTAATAGGTTTAACATTTTCACATAATATTGTGTATATCTGTTGCTGCTACAACAATAAATAATACAAATAAAATAAAATTAAGGAGGCTCCCAAACAACTAATGGGGGGTGCGAAAAAATTTTTTGACTTACCCCATCAAGTGGGGTATCTTTGTTTAGAGCTCGTTGAGTAGATAAATACTGTATTTTGTTTTGAAATAAAAAAAATGGAATAAAAAAGATGCCACCATGAATTTTATTCTTTTGGTGTGCATAAATTGCTGCACAAGTAATGATGAATTCATCAATTATTTAGATAATATATGTATACTACTACATGAAATCGGAGCTATAATTTACCATTATTTCGTTGACAATAATAAGTAAATTTCACGATTAATTATAATCAATTAAGCTAATGTAACATTATATAGGGGACTATATGAAATTAGAGGTCGTTGAAATAATTTTATCAAAGCAATTGTTACACTTTTTAGAAGCTGGCAATGTGCAGACATATTACAAATTTAGTTTCTATAAAATATGTTGTTTATGTTGATATAAATAAATTATATACGGTTAGCAGAGCTACAGCGGTCGCTTGAAAAGTATTTATGAAGCGCTTAGAGTTTGACCTATTATTGTATTAGACAATTAAATGTATTTGAAGACGAGATTGACAGTTAAAGGAACCTGCATTAATTAATACCCATTAAGAGGGGGTAATCTTATTTTTCTGTGGGGCAATCCTATTTGTCATAATTTTCCCAGCTCACAGATTATGATTAGCTGAGTAAGCTGTCACGTTGTGACTGGCTTTGTTGACAGCTATTCGTTTTGTTTATTAAATAATGCACCCAAGATTGCAGGTTAATTTTCCCTTCTGATCGAATATATCTATATTTTATCGATCGAATATATATTTATATATATATTTTAGGGGTGGTAGAGATCTACCTCCTAGCGGTCCACCCCGGGCAACGGCGCTGCGGGACATCACGTTCTGTGGCGACGGCTGAAGGTCTCTCTCAGCGGTGGTAGGCTTCGGCCGCCTGGCTCGCGACCACCCTCCCGCCGGAGCCCGACGCCAAACAGCTTGTCTGTGTTCCGTCGGTGTGCGGGAGTGCCAGTGCCACTGGGGGATCGGAGGTGGTCAGTTGCGTGGCTTAGGATCGGTCTTGGTCTCTAGGCAAGTCTGTTCCGGGTAACTCATACTGGAGGGTAGCGGGATCCGAGGCACGGTCTCTGCCGTTGGCCGACCGCAGGTAGATGGGGGCCCAAGTACCACCAAAGCCGACGTGGGAAAGGCTGCCCCGCCAACTAGCGAAAAATCCTGGAATGCTCCGTCGTGCCAGCTGGGGACTGGACGGGAGGACCCGACGGCCATTTCAGGGGGGCTCGGGCGTCCCTGCAGTCTCCAGATGAGTTCCCCACTGGTCAGATGAGCCGAAGAGTCTCATTTGATAACCTAGCCACGTCTCGACCAGTTTCCGTTTCCCCACAACAACAAGCTCTCCATGTCAAAGTCCAAAAAGAAAAAGGTTTCTAAACGGCGGCACTTCCTCCCACTAAAAGTGCACCTCACTAACATCCGGGGGTTGCACTCCAATCTCGATCCGGTCCATTTCCACCTTGAGACCGAGAAGCCGCACCTATTTTTTTTAACGGAGACGCAGATAGCAACACCGTCAGACGTGGCGTACCTCAACTACCCTTGTTACTCGTTGGAACACAAGTTCAAAAAACGAGCCGGGGTCTGTGTGTACGTCCGCGATGACATTTGCTATCGGCGTCTCCGTTGCTTTGAAGATTCAGGGTCATCAACAATATGGATTCTGGTGGACACCGGCATAGAGAAATCTCTCTACGTCGGTGTCTACCGGTCGCACAGCGGTGACCAGGAGACGACCAGGCTCTTTGAGCACCTGTTAGAGAAGGCGGATTGTGCCGTACAACGGTACCCAACAGCGCAGCTTCATTTTCTGGGGGACTTTAATGCCCACCACAGCGAGTGGTTGTTTCCATACCAGAAAACTGACCATGCTGGGAGAGAGGCGCGCAGGTTTGCATTGTCGCTAGATCTCACCCAGCTGGTGAATGTAGCTACGCGGGTGCCTGATGTAGACGGACACACGCCCAATTGCTTGGACTTACTGCTGACTACAGATCCGGACAGGCACTCGGTGTCGGTATCAGCCCCGCTGGGAACATCCGACCACTGTCTGGTGAAGTCCGTGTCGATCAGCTCTCCTCCGGATGATAGCGAAAGAGGCACGAGGCGAGTTTGGCGATACGAGTCAGCAGATTGGGATGAGATGCGGCACTTCTTTGCGTCCTACCCATGGCAGCCAGTGTGTTTTTCTTCGGTCGATCCCTCCTGTTCAGCTGAAGCGGTTGCGGATGTGATACGGCAGGGGATGGAATACTATATTCCATTCTCCGACATACCGCTCGGTCACAAAGCCCGACCTTGGTTCAATGCGGACTGCACTCGCGCTGCAGCTCGAATGCAGTCCGCAAACCAAGCCTGGTTTTTAGCCCGTGATCGCAAAGTTCGAGCTCGACGGGTTCGAACGAAGAAAAAGGCATTCAATTATGGTGCAAAGTTCTGCAAGAGGGTGATCCGAAAGGCACGTTACGACCATGTCAGTCGCATAGGGACCAAACTTGCATCCTACCCCTCTGGTAGCAAACAATTTTGGTCCCTATCCAAATCGGTCGAAACAAACTTCTGCCGTCCGACATTACCTCCCCTGCTGAAACCTGACGGGTCGCTGGCTCACTCTGCAACAGAGAAAGCAAATTTATTTGCGTCTCTATTTGCAAACAACTCTCGTTTAGATGCCGGCTCTTATCAACCACCAACGATACCTCGCTATGACTCTTCGATGTCGGAGATCACAATACACGCAAAAGAGGTTCGTAGAGTACTCCGAAGCCTAGACGTGAACAAAGCAAGCGGTCCTGATGGAATACCAGCAAAAGTCTTGAGAAACTGTGCGCCTGAGTTGTCTCCTGTTCTAACACGTCTGTATCGCCTCTCTCTAAAAACAAGAACGGTGCCAAAATCTTGGAAGGTTGCCAACGTACAGCCAGTGCCCAAGAAGGGTAGTCGTGCCGACCCCAGCAACTATCGGCCAATCGCCATCACCTCCATACTCTGCAAAGTTATGGAAAGGGTACTTAATGGTAAACTGCTGACATACCTAGAAGCTAACGACCTACTCAGTGACAGTCAGTATGGCTTTCGCCGGGGACGATCAACTGGGGATCTTCTAGTGTATGTCACGCATTGCTGGGGGGAGGCCATCGAGAAATACGGCGAAGCCCTTGCAGTTTCACTGGACATCTCGAAGGCCTTCGACAGGGTGTGGCACGCAAGTCTGCTGAGCAAACTTCCTGCATACGGCATTCCCGCTGACTTTTGCTCTTGGATTTCTGACTTCCTGAGTGAACGGTCGATCCGAGTGGTCCTTGATGGCTGCTCCTCTGACCTCATGGCTATTGATGCTGGGGTTCCTCAGGGGTCTGTTCTCTTTGCGACTCTTTTCCTGCTGCACATCAACGATCTACTTGGTCCTAGTATTGTTGGGTACGCAGATGACAGTACTGTCGTCGAGAGATATATGTCAAGCGCAAAAGCCAGCAGTGACGAGATACGTTCTTCGAGAGAAGCCATGGTAGAGCGAATAAACTCAACCTTATACCTTATGCAGAATAAAGTCGTGTCTCCGAGTGGGGTGACAAAAATCTGGTGAGTTTCAACGCCACCAAAACGCAGGCGTGTCTGTTCACCGCTAAAAGGAGTCCGTTCAATCTGACTCCTACTTTTCGAGGTACAACTGTACCAGTTACCGACAGCCTCGAGCTACTTGGCATGAAGCTGTGTGCAAACCTGAACTTCGGCGCTAACATTGAGTCAAAAGCCCAAACTGCGGCAAAAAAGTTGGGTACGAGTATCCTCAATAAGGTGAGGCGTTACTTCACTCCTGGACAGCTTCTAGTTTTATATAAAGCCCAAGTCCGAT
This sequence comes from Athrips mouffetella, assembly GCA_947532105.1. NCBI lineage: Eukaryota > Metazoa > Arthropoda > Insecta > Lepidoptera > Gelechiidae > Athrips > Athrips mouffetella. The sequence goes on along the minus strand of OX383964.1, from coordinate 20,292,168 downwards.
CGTGCATGGAGAATTGCTGTCACCTTTAGGATGGCTCAGCCAAATACCAACTAGCCGCACTTTACTCGATAGATCGCAGAGCCAAGAAGCTCGTTGGTGATGAGATGCTGGTGAAAACCAAGTTTCACAGTCTGACCCACCGTCGCAAAGTTGCATGTCTGTCGGTTTTCTACAGATTGTACTTCGGAGAGTGTGCTCTAGAGCTCCACGAGCTTATTCCACCATCTCCCTTCTACCATCGGGAGTCCAGACGCACCGCAGGATATCACCCATACTTGGTTGATATTCCGCACATTCGCACAAAGCGCTTTGAAACATCTTTTATAATGCGCACGGCTAAAGAGTGGAATTCTCTGCCTGCGTCTGTGTTCCCGAGTTCATATAACCCGAATCTATTCAAGTCGCGAGTGAATAGGCTTCGTCTGGGCAAGCTCGCTCCATCGTAGACCTCATCTCTGTCTTCAAGACTAGCTCGAGGTCAAGAGTAAGCCCATTTTCTACAAAAAAAAATAAAAAAAATCCAAATGATGAGGATATGTGTCATTCCGTTTCCCAAAACGCAGTAAGTATAAGTGTGATCGCTGCTCTATTAACTCACGGCTTAGATTAGGGTAAGGAATATGATCTTGGCAAAGAGGCATGTCTGGAATTCCACTTTATATATACAGGGTGTAAGGGACAGCCTTCCGAATACTGTAACGGCATGATCAGTCAATGTAACTCAACAAGTTTCAACGAATAAAACTTTCAGGAAATGAAAAAAGAATTCGGCCTCTCCATACAAACTGTCCAATCAAGTTTGCAATTTTGTACGGAGAGGCTGATTTTTTTTTCATTTCCTGAAAGTTCTATTCGCGGAAAGTTGTTCAGTTACGTTGACTCATTATGCCCTTTCAGTATTCGGAAGTCTGTCCCTTACACCCTACATATAGAAACAGTCTGTGAGCCCACGACGCAACGGTTCATTAACAGCAATTGTTCCACTCGACACCGCTTACAAAACAGGTTTTGCGCAAACTGCCCTCTCTTTCATTTCATTTACAAACATTCACTCTATTCTATTTCAACACTCTCTTTGAATATTAGCAGCGAGCGTGGACTGAATGAATTTCGCATTTCTTAAAGCCAAATAAAAATGTTAAACTGGATAACAGTGCTCGAAATATTTCTACGTTAAGTAACAATAAATTTTCTTTCTCTGGGAAGCCGGCCAATTTCCTAAGAAAATAAGGATAAAAGACTAGGCAAAACTTTTAGGAAAACGAAGTTAAATTTGAATATTATTCCGCCAAAGCTGTCGGTTGAAGTAGAAATTTGAGAGGAGACTTCTTCTACGAAAATAATTAAACAGAAAGGGGTAGGTGCCTATTTGTTTAGACTATTCTTTGGGTGGAGAAGAATCACGGCAGACACTGCGGCACAATCTGTACTCACACAGAAAGCGATAAGGCTGTCTTGCCTTTGTCTTCGCTGTGCTCTCTGCGCCCACAATGGTACAAAAGACCGTCAAAACATAATTTTCGCTCAATTAAAATACGCCCGCATTTCGCTACGCGAGTGAAGCAGAGGCGGACCTAAGAGGGGGCTAGGATTCAATGTACCAAACGACTTTTTGATATGTAATTATACTCTGAAGATCTGCCAAGTTGAAGCCAAATTGTGCATTTCATACTTAGTGCGTATATATTGTAAGTATATTAGTTAAGTTAATGACTAATTTAAAAGTATAAGTACAGGAATAGGGAAAATAAATAGTTTCCCTTTTGTTTTCTGAGCAAAACTTTTCAAAACAAGAGTCAACAGTATTTCCTTCTTCTTTGTAACGTTGTAGAATTTGCTTGTTAGCGCTACTATGCGTATTTAATTACGTTACAACCTCGTCGTCATTGATAAGGTCGAGGACAAATGTACACACTGCATTTAAAAAATAACCCTTTAAAAATACCAAAACTCTTTAAAAACTTGCAACATTATAAAAATCTATGGTCAGCTATCTCAAAATGTCACGACGTAAACATCGCATGCCCCCACGTTTAACCTGAATTATCGTCCTGAATCCCTCCCCTGTCGCCGTGTTCGCAAACACAGGACGCTTTCTCAAACAATTTAAAGCAAAATTACTCCAGAGACGTTTCATTTAAATGATATCAGTTTTACGCCGCGAGGTACGAATCTTACTTTGTTTTTAATAGGCTGTTTATAGTACTTGTTAATCACAATCAGCACTAAAATATACATGCAACAAAAGATAAAATAAAAAGTAAACGTAATAACAGCTTTAAGAAGAACGTAAAACCAATAGCTACTTGTCAAAAAGAAAAACTTACCACTAAGACTGTATATTTATGTCACCGTAAGATCGATTTTATAAAAACTCGCAATATTGATTGATTGAGAACTATCAACAATATAAAACTTATGGGTCCATTAGGAAAAGTTAGATTATTATACAAGGGATATACAAAGTGTAAATACTAACGCAAAACCTCTCAATTGGAAGTTTCAAATAACTGAACAACTTTTGTAAATTATGGTTCGAAAAACCATAAAACGTTTCAAAAAATATAGGTACTGCCTCGTTGCTTCCTTCGGGCTCACCTTGGTGGGACAGGTTTTTCTGTATGGAGAATCAATTTGCGTTTGTCGGAAAGTTATAAAGTAACATAGATGGAACTTTTACCCTATAGAGGTTTTGTTTTAGTAGAGTTACACAGCGTAAAATAAAAATTATCTGTCGCTCGTGACTACTCCTATAATGAAATGAATAGTTTTGTGAATCATCTTATCAAAATACGTAACTCACAAAATACGTAACACGAGATATATCTGATAACACGAGATATATCTGATATGTCGTGAGCGCATGGCTATGAAGCTCAAAGCCAGCTTTTAGTAAACGTTCCGGGGCGAAGCGACTCGCCTCTTGGGTGTTTAGTCAACAGCACTGGACTAAAAGCGGCTATGAAGCTAGCTGTATAAAGGCTTTATACTGTCTTTATACAGCTATATCATATATGAATACTAGCCGAATAACGCGACATTTCATAATGTTCCACCGCGGACAGTAAAATCTCAAATATGAAATTAGGTATGCTAGGAAAACTAAGTAGAAATGAGATGTTTGCTCAAGTTATGTCAAGAGTGTAGTCTAATTTTCTTGTAGTTATTATTTTATTTGTTATATAGTTGTAAAATTTTTGGTAATGCCATGTTAGTGAGTATCTTTTTAGTAAGTGTTTTTGCAATAAAATAATTCTTTTAAGTAACTTATAATTATAACCACAATTCAAATTTAGCAATAATAAATAGAATAACTGGTATCTCCTAACAGTTAACGACAAGTTCCTCCACAACTGGTCCTCCGGTTAGATTATACACAAATTACTAAATTCAAAGTTATGTTTGAGACTCTTGCGAGAAGGGGTAAAAGGTCGGTCTCAGAATTAGCGGCGAGAAGACCGAACATCTTCAAATAAAAAGGTTCAAAAGCACAAGGACACGCAAAGAAGACATGGCCAAGATCCTCTCGCTATCGCCAAGGTCCCTGAGCCAGCTTAGCAAGTAAGTAGTATTTAGTAGGCACATACAGGTCGTTTTAAAGCGTTTGGATGAAAATCATTTAATCTTCATATTGGTTAGTAACACACAATCTAATGAATATTTTTACAACTAGTAGGGACGCGCTGTATAAGCTTAGTTTCATCGCTATTTGTAGTACTTAGAAATGCCTAAGAAATTTGTTTATTACCAGTATAAACTAGGACCATAAAGGGACCACAAAACCATTAAAATGTCTATCATCGTAAAACCTTTAAACACCGAGTAACGAAAATACAACCACGATGCCCCCAAAGAAACGCAATATGACAAACTACATTTTTATGGGCACCAGTTCTATAAAACTTTCACTTTTTATAATTACTTTATTTCCACCTTTAATGAGCAGAAATGTTTGTTATTCAACATAAAATTTTATTCTAGTAAATATAAAAAAGCGTTTAGTAAAAAAAATGTTTTGTTTATTTTTTAAAAGCTGAAGATAAATAACGTAAATAAAGGTAATATGTAACAAGGCTCGCGGCCTTTACAGCTCGCTAATTATTTGTTGTTAAAAAGAAGATAAATTACAGCAGTTTCCGGTAACATGTTTCTACCATTGTTCCGCGTTTGTAATACCTTTCCGCGTATAATAACGGCTATTTTCACGCGCAAGCGTTTTACGAAAAAAAAGACAGCTATATTTAAACAAAAAGAGCGCGTGTTACGCATATAGTACTTATCTAGTCCCTGGGCCCCGATCGCCTTATTTTAAACGTCAACAATTCGTTTGCTGAACGTCTCCGTTGCAATAGCAACTCCAATCCAGTTCTAGTTCTATCGAGCAGGATTTTGGTATCGCCTTATTTACCAAACTTGAATAAAAGCGCGATCGAAACTTTTAGAGATGTAACACTAGTATTATAGCGTGGACCTGTTACTTAAGTATAATCGAGCATCGATTCATGACTGGCAGCATTAGTTTTTTTTTTAAGTGGCGCTGTCAAAGCTACCAAAGAGTATCTTTCCCAAAACAAACAAGATGTATACCTATGAAGTTGAATGGATTTTTGCTTAGTTTTTGTGATTTCACAACTTTACCCTTATAAGCAGTTCAAGATTATGCCGCCTATATATTTTACTGAGAATGACTATGGCAACGCGAGCAAATACACAGGTAAAATAAACTAACTGCTAGTTACTTAAAACTGAATACCACACAGTCAAAATGTCCTTACTATTTTTATAATTAAAGTTCGCTAAATTTTTATGGTTACAGGACTAAAGCATATTTGAAAAAATCGGCAGTTCCTTTTGTGTTTCCTTGCAATAGCTCACTAAAATGGCTTACCGTGGAACCGAAAGCTAGAGGAGAACGATTGATAGCAAGTATTTGTCGGAAGCAGATGTTCGAATGATGCCAGAAAGCTTTCGTAAACAATATAATTCTACAAGAGTTATTGTAGATGGAACTGAAATAACCATACAGAAGCCAAGCCAACCTGATGCCCAGAGGTGTACTGTCAGTTCCTATAAACATAAGAACACATTAAAATTTCTAGTTGGAGCTTGAATGTTCAGGATTTATTTCTTAGCAAGGGTGTTTTAATTAATATACCTACCTTCCTAAAAGGAAAATCCCAAATACCTGGAGTTTTATTTTAATAAACCAATTTTTTAAAACCAAGCCAACAAGCCAATTTTTAGGGTTCCGCACCTCAAAATAAAAAAACGGAACCCTTATAGGATCACTTTGTTGTCCATCTGTCTGTCTGTCAAGACCCTTTTTATCACGAATGAGAAGAGGTATCAGGTTGAAATTGATAACGAATATTGAGGTCCATAAACCACTCAAGATCTGAGAATTTCAATTTTTTACAACGACGCAATCAAAAGATATGGCTTTTTATGTCCTCATCTCCATACATTTATGCAAAACCTACAGGGTACTTCCCGTTGACCTAAAATTATGAAATTTGGCAAGAAGCTAGGTCTCACAGTACAAATAAAGGGAAAAGTCTAAAATCATTAAATATTTCAATTTTTCTCACAACTTATAGTAATCAATTAAGGTGAGCTCCCGTTTCAAGAACTTTTCTATAAAAGAAGGGTCAAGTTGGATGGTCGCGGAGTTTTTAAAATTAAAGAGCAAAAGCTTTTAGTATATTATATGGTAGATAGGTACGGAACCCTTAGGGCGCGAGTCCGACTCGCACTTGGCTGGTTTTTTTATCTTAAAAAATTGGCAAGCCAGCAGTTCAGGCTCATACTTAGGGTTAACAAAAACTTAAATAAAATATTAACTATTGAACTTAATAAATTTTATGTGCCATTAGCATCAAAGATTTTTTTTATTTGTTTAATGCTATGTAACTTTAGAGAAGGAATAGTAATAAAAAATAAAATATGATAGTAAAATACTGTTGGTTATATTTCTTCATTTTATGGTAATCATAATATAAATGTGTCTTTAAAAGTTCCTAGAAGCTAAGCTAAGTAAAGCTAGAAGGTGGAGTAAACCTAGGTTAGGTTAGGTCGAGTGAACCTAGGTTTACCCTAAGTCTACCCAGGTAAACCTAGGTTTACTTCATCTTCTAGCATTACCCGTAACATATACAATGAAATTACAGTAGGACCGCCCTGTACAGTACAGCTGTCCCTGTATTTGGTATAAATAATAAGGTGTGCTATGTTGCAGTGACAATTTATTATTATTTTCCATCAGATAGGCTCTTTATTTCTTGGTATCGAGTCGAGAGGCATATGGGCATTTTATTTCAATAGTTGTGTCCGGGCCAAGTAACCCATCTGGGAACGCACCTAGGTATGGCCTTTCTTATATTTTCAGTTGGATATGGATTAAATAATACATTAACATGTTCCCATTTTTTAGGCAGTTTTTCAGCTCTTACTGGAGTAACTGTGTAGCTTTTTTGGGACATGAAATTGCTGTAGCTTTTCTGTCCAAACTTCATATTTCAACAACACTTTTTTGCTTGTCATTTGTGCCAAGTTCAGCATAACAACAGCACCATGTTTACAAACTGCATTCTGTCTGCTCCCAGCAGGACATTCACAGTGCGATTCATTCATTCATCAGATGGATTTCCGAATTTGTAAAATCCACTTCATAATGCAAATTTTTCATTGTTTTACGACAAAATCCCTTAACATATATTTCTTCACCGACAACTACAGCTACAGCTATCAGGTGCCTTGATTCATATTGTTCCATTGCCACTTCAAACTTTACAGTGCTGGAATAAAATTACTTGATTAATATCTTTGTAAATTTGCGTATTGCATATTATATTAGGTAGATAAGCTCTCTTAATGTTACCTACCAGCTTAAACAATGCCTAATTTGTGTTTTGTTCAAAGCAGGCAGAATGGTGTTGCTGTTGATATCTCTGTATGATTTGTTTGATGGTAACCTCATAGATTCTTGTTGCTCGACACAATCAGGACGTCGAAAATTTAAATGTTTGTCATATAGCTCCAGTCTGAAAGTAATTTAAATTAATACAAAAAATGTATCCATCCATACAATAACATAACCTCAATTTCTCACGTATTTCTTTATTGTGTTGGAAATTTTTATTAGATTATAATGATAATTTAACCAGTTTGCAAAGTAATCTGCAGTGAACATTTTATAATTCATATAATTATTGAAAGAACAGTGTATGAAACTAGTCTTACCTTTCAATCAGGTCCGCCTTTTTTCCTCTTAAAGAAGCACCGCGCTTCTTTAACTAGGCCTTCAGTTCGGCTACACGCCACGTCGAATACACAGATTAGTATAAATACATAGTGAATAAATATCACAATCCAAATCTAACACAATTTTCAGCCAATAAAAGCGTAAAATTATCTAGTCAACAGAAGCAAATATTTTGACAAGGACCACTAGCGCTATCTATCCAAAGCTTTATCCGGCCCGGCCCACCCCAATGGCGCCAAACTTGAAAACTAAAATTTACATACAGCCAATGTATTAGGTATCTAAATAATTTTAGTTTCCATAAAATTGACACATTTTGTTAGTTGCAATTATTTGTTTCACTAAAAAAAACAATTAAAATGGCGTGCTGATAGCGTGAACGGTTCTGAAATAGTCGTGAAAAAGTTCCTCTGAACTAACTTTTTCAGGGACTCGAGTTTGACAGTACTTAACAGCAGTTGCGTTTCGTTTATTTATCAGTAACGGTTGAAGTTGCTGTCAAAAAATTAGCGCGATACCAAAATGTCACAACGGCTGATGATCATCTCACGTTCGTCCACAGTTTAGTTCCACATTAGTAGCGCGATCGGGGCCCTGGTTACGCACGACATGCCATAGTTTTCGAATGTGCAATCAAACCAAAAATGTAAAAAAACATGAAACGTGTCACATGTAGGATAAAAGAACCTTGATAGGACTGAATCTGCCCATGAAACTGAACAACTTTTCCCACGGAAAATAGCTCGCTTTAATACTTCCTTATGACTTCGTTCATTATTTTTTCGTAATTTATTTTAAGTTGTACTTTTTCTATCTCAGCTTATAAAATTCTTACCGTGTTCTTACTTCTCTTTTTGTATAAAAGAATTTAGATATTCATTATAGTATCCTTTATTGTAACAAAGCCTTGAGCAATATTTGGATAGTTGCGGAACACGCGGAATGTTCAGCGGTGTTGTAGTTGGAACGAAATTATTCTCCTGGCGGTACTCAAAACTTTCATCAAGCTCAATAAATTTGTTGTATAGTATGTGGTAGACGAGTAAATTGCTGATTGATGTTATCTATATTAGTACTCACAAATTTCATGCTTGAGCTTTATGGATTGAGCTTCATTTTCGTTTCATCATTCATTACCGTCAAAATGCTACACAATTTAGACTTAATGTTAATTTTTTTGCACCTCAGTGATCTTTTTATCAGTGCACCTTCTATTTCGAAGATACTTATATCAAAATAAGACAGCAAAGCGCGCTAGTCACTAGACGGAGTTAGCACGGACTACTTTCCATACTACAAAACTAACATTGTTACAACTAGAAAACTTTTCATGTTATGTTTACAAGAAAGTGTTCTCGAAATAGAATACCGAAGGGAATCTGATTTACCCCTTTTCAAGGCCACAAAATGATTTTCCTTTTTCCCTTTCCTTTCCTTGGACCCATATTACGTGTGTTTAGTCGGGCCTTACATCACGAGATCGCTTTTATGAAAGTACAAAAATCTCTCTTAAAGAAAGGATGAACGCTGACTTTGTGCAAAGAGCTAGGTTATTCTGAAGGAGGAAGCTTATTAGTCAAGTTTTACTGGTTATCTATACCTGGTCGACTTACATGTGGTATTATTGATTAGGTAGTGTTGAGCTCTTTAAATAACACTGCTATATCGTGGTCGCAGCAAAAAGAACACATGTTTTGGTTTTGTTTTTATGCAGAAATATGCAACGCTTATTACGTTCTTTTTATTTCAAAATTTTAATTAAACAGTTTTTGCGTTTTAATACAAGATGAATCATTATTTTTGGCTCTTACTATATGCAGTAACTTTTTTGTATTTTCGTCTAAAAACGGCTTACCGTTTCCATACTTATATTGAGTTCTTTAGATGACCCTATTCAAATCCCAGCGGGGCCGGCGTATGCTTCCGCCCTTCCGGGGTAAGATATTGCCGTGAAGACATCTGCGGTGCCCCCTACCCGTCCCCTCCTCACCCCGTCTTCAGCAAACCCAATTTAATGCTCCGCCAAATCTGGACAAAATAAATGGAAAAGAATACCCAGCCTTCGCCACAATGGGCCCGGCCTTCTCATGAAATAGTCAACCGTCGTCGACCATTTTATTACGCCTTGCATATGGGCTCCTGGACTTTTCTGAACTGCACTAAAGTCTGAAAGTTACTGAACGGGAATAACGCTATTGCGGGTTGAATTATAGAAAAGATCCTCGAACTTTTAACATAACTACCGCGAGTAAAATTTAATATTAGAGTAAAAACTACTGACTTGGGGAAAACGCCTTCCTTATTTTAACTCGTTTTATTATGCAGCGCATTATGTACTGCAATTTTCTTTAACCGGAACTCCATTAAAAATTACACCGTTTAACCCTTCGAATATACATTTAGTTAAGTCACGCTCAGCTAGACACACAAACGCAGCTCTTTTATTTACAAATTACTCATAGAGCGTGGAAATAAGCGATTCATGTTCATACAGCACCAACCAGAAATTTTCTACTCTTCCGATTTATAGGTAAAATGCTTAGGTACAGTGAAGAGCACGTCAAGCTTAGCCGTAGACTTCGTGCTCCGCTTAGTTCAGTCAGCGTCAAGATTAATTTGGAATGCAAGGGTCAAGCTCTACCTGCTGTTTACTGTATCCAAGGGCTTTATTCTGGTTTTGCAGTGTCTCGTTCAGCCAATAGCAAAATCAGATAAATACTACTTATTTTATTACTTTGGTGCAAGTTCCTAACCGGTTTTCTCAGCTGTACAGTGTACACGCTACATGCCCGGATTAGAAAAAATTCGTTTCGAAAGTGGCCGAGGCTGAAGAAAAACACAGCACATTTATTTTGTATTTTAGTTTATTTTAGTCTTCAGTTTTAAAGTTGCACTATGGAGCGCTTTCCAAGCCTCGCGCACGTTGCACTTTGGGATTACGAAAACCTTCGAAAGCGACAACGAACACATCTTTTTAGGGTTCCGATAATAAATAGGAACCTTTATGGTGCGACTTGGTCTGTCTGTCTGTCACACCTCTATATCTCAGCAACCACTCATGCTATCGCCTTGAAATTTTAGAATATGGTTGCTCAACTTAATTGCATATGAAAAAATTAAAAAATATATATGTTTATTACAGTGAAGGGGGCCCAAATAGGGGGGGGGGGGGCAAAATTTCATATTGTCGTTACCAGGTAGAGTGGGATATCATAAGAAAGGGTTTTACTTGTACATTCTAAAATATATTTTTGTATTTTTTTACGTCTCTTATTTTTCAAGTTATGATGAAAAATGACAAAAAAAATACCATTTCCCCCCCCGCCCCTTATCTCCGAAGTTTGTGAAAGAAAAATTCTGAATTAATTACAGTTGACAGAAATTTATGTAAACATTACAGCAAAAATAAAACGAACTTCTAAGTTGCACAGTTTTTTAGAAATCTGCAAATAACCTTTACAAACAAATTTTGTTTTGCGGTCCTAAAAATGGACTTTATATAAAAAGTATATCGGAACCCTCGGCGCGCGAGTCCGACTCGCACTTGACTGTTTTTTTTTACATACACACCTAGTCATGTCTGTAATTCAAGCTTTTAACCTTTCATGGCAAATGGCCCATGTCGCTGAAAAAGTAAACAAAATGTCGCAAAAACTCAAACTGGAAAACTTAGAGATATTTGAATTGTATAATTGGAAAAAGTGTGTATTTTGAAGTGAAAACATTTGCAGATGAGTCTAGACAGAAATTAGTAACCTAAACCTCTACCGTCTTACTACAAAAAAGTTAGACATCTTTTGAACACTTGATTTAAAAAATGCGCACGAAATAACTGGCTATGTCAGTTGATGCGCAGAAGTCAAGTCATAAGAAAATAAGTCATTTTTGACTTCTGCGCATCAATGACATAGACAAGAGTTATTTGGTACTATATTTTTAATTAAGTGTTCAACAGATGTCTAATTCTTTTGTAGTAAGACGGCTAGTGTAAGACAGCGGCGGCCAGACAGCGGCGGCTAGTGTAGTTAGTGGAACACTTGATTAAAAAAATGCGCACAAAATAACTGGCTATGTCAGTTGATGCGCAGAAGTCAAGTCAAAGTCATTTTTGACTTCTGCGCATCAATGACATAGACATAGTTATTTGGTACGATTTTTTTAATCAAGTGTTCAACAGATGTCTAACTTTTTTGTAGTAAGACGGCTAGAGTTTGGAATATTCTAAACTAATAAGAAGCTCGGAAACTGTGGGAAATTTTTATCTCATGTCGGAGTTAGAACAAAAAATAGAAGTATTAAAAACAGAATTACACTCAACACAGAATGAGTTATTTAGTACCTTGACCGAAAATAATGAGCTGAAGGGTCAGATAGGAAAACAAACCCAAGAAATACAAGTGCTGAAATTAATATGTAAAAATCCGCTCATAAGCCGACTTCGCCCAGATGTTGCAAAATCACCAAAAAATAAAAACTTTTGTTCGAAACCTGCAACGCCCCTAAAGAATAACGAAACAGATGAGGTCTTTGCCAGTGCTGCATCATCACTTGCTTCAGGAATCGACCCCACCGACCAAAGAAGTATTAAACTAGAAAAAATTATCTGCGATTTACAACAGGAACTTCAGTCAAATAAACAAGAAATTGCGGACCTGAACAAAATGTTTCAAAGTTTGCAAAAAAAATATCAAGCTGCTATGAATAAAATATCTCTATCGTCTGACAAAACTGAGAAAAGCGATGAAAAGGCTAAGCACCAAATTCTTGCTAATAAGAAAAAGGGCACCATACGTATATTTGGTACACAGCAATGCGTTGGGCTGGCTTCAGCCCTACATTCAATCCTCAAAAGCACATATTCTGTAACGGCTTCTACAAAACCGTACGCTAAATCAAGACACATTCTGAGTGAATGCCGTAGCACAAAATTTTGTAAAAATGATATATTAGTACTCTGTGTTGGGGAAAATGATACCAATCCTACACAATTTTTGTCGGAGTTATATAGTGTCTTGACATATGTAAGTAGTAAAGTAGAGGCTATAATACTTTTAAATGTACGCAACGGTGTATCACTGAATGAGTCTAAATTAAATGAGACAATTCAATTTTTATCAAAACAATTCCACGACTGCTATTACCTGGAAAACACTGTTGAGACAAACAATATTATTCTGGAAACGTCACATAAGCTCAGCCACTTGATTGATTGCATTAGTTATCGGGCGAGTTTTCTAAAACCAAAAAAAGTTAGAAAAGCTGGACTTCCATCTACACCTGCTGGTAACACTCCCCCTAATACTGGATACAAGAAAGGTACAATACCCTTCTACTTTGCTGTTACGGAAGAAAATAAAAAGACGGCAAAGACTATTACAAAATTGCCTAAAAAAATTATTACTGATTATTTCCCAATTTTAAAAGCTAATAATATTAACCGTAAACAATTCTCTAATAACAAAAACACAAATCAGGATTTGTTTTTTCGACCCAAACCAGACCAAAATAAGCTGTGATACTTTAAAAGTACTCCACCAAAACGTAGCCGGAATACTGAGTAAGCGTGACTCAATGGAAATTGCATTAGAGGCTTTATCCAAAAACTCAAATGAAGTTGATATATTATGTCTTAGCGAGACTTTCATCAAGGCTGGTGATGAGAGTAATTTGATATTAAATGGTTATTGCCTCGCGGATTGGTATAGTAGAACAAAAAAGAGAGGTGGCACATGCATACTTTGCAGGGACGGTATAGATTTTGAACCTCTGGTATTACTTAAGAACTTTAACTCAGACAACACTTTTGAAAGCTGCGGAATAACAATTCCTTCTATAAAGACTATAGTTATTTGCGTCTACAGAACACCGAACAGCGATCCATATATTTTTCTCAATAAACTAGAAACACTTATGGCCATTCTTAAAAGGAAAGTAACGAAGAAAATTGTCATTGTGGGGGATTTCAATATCAATTTCTTAAAAGAGTCTAAGCCTCTAAACGAATATATACGAATACAACAAAACTATAAGTATACTATGCACATTCAAGAGCCTACGAGGCTGAGCTCTTGTATTGATCATATTATAAGTACTATCGCTGAGGCTAAGGGGAAAGTATTACCTTTAGGTTTGTCTGATCATGAAACGGGCCAAATGCTATATATTCCTATAAAAGAAAAACTTAAACCGCGGAAGTTCTGGTACACGTATGTTACAGACTTTAGTCAAGCAAATATAGACAAGTTCATAAGTGCAATCAAAAGCCTATCGTGGGTTGAGGTTTACGGAGAAGTGAATACAAATCAGGCCTTCAATAATTTCCACGACATGTTTTTATTATTTTTCAAGTTATGCTTTCCTGTTTTGAAGAAAAAGGTCTATACCAAACCCCAAAGACCAGCATGGTTAACTAAAGGTATTAAAATATCGTCACTAAATAAGCGCAAATTACGATTTTCTGTCTATAACGCAAAAAATAAACACAAAAAGAGATCTTACCAAGCATATAACAAATGTTTTAAAAAGTGTGTTATTACAGCGCATAAAATAAGCAATGAAAGATATGTCACTTCATCTAAAAATGTTTGTAAAGCTAGTTGGAAAGTTATCAATAAAAATATAAAACCAAATGAACCTAAAAATGATTTAAATAAAATTATGTATAATAATAAACTTATAAATAACCCCGCGGAAATAGCAAACATATTCAATAACTATTTTATAGATCTTCCGAATTTAAATAACAATATTTTGACATCACAAATAAATAATCATAACATTAAACGTAATGAATCTACAATATTTTTAAGACCAACTGATGCCCAAGAAATTTATAATACAATTATCAATTTAAATAACACTCCAGCTGTAGGAAAGGATCAAATCCCAACAAAAATTATAAAAAAGTCTGCATTAGTAATTGCTCCTGTTCTGGCGCATATTGTAAATCTTTCTTTTGCAGAGGGAAAATTCCCAGAAAATCTAAAAACCACGGTTATAAAACCTATTTATAAGAAGGGAGATAAGCAACTTCCTCAAAATTATAGACCTATAGCGCTTATTCCAATATTCTCCAAAGTAATTGAACGGATAATGTATAAAAGAATTACAAATTTCATTCAAAGCTTTAAAATATTAAAACCTGAACAGTACAGATTTACAAGGGGTAAATCAACTACTCATGCGGCCTTTCATTTAGTTGATAAAATCACTAAGAGTATTGCTCAACAGAAACTAACTACAGTCGTGTTTTTTGACATGAGCCGCGCTTTTGATTACGTGTCTCATAAACTGCTTCTGGATAAATGTCAAATTTATGGAATACGAGGAAAGGCGCTTGATTGGCTACAAAGCTATTTAAATGATAGGAAGCAATATATAGAGATCATGCGTATTGACGACTCAGACAGTGAAATGAAAATATATAGGTCAGAAACGTTGATAAATAGGTATGGAGTCCCGCAGGGTAGTATACTTGGCCCTTTGTTATTTCTGCTATACGTAAATGATTTGCCATCAGCCACGTCATATCCTTGTGTATTATATGCGGATGACATATCGGTAATTATCTCAGATAACAAAGACTTTAAACACAATGATAATATTAACAAAACTATAGATGCTATCATAAAATGGCTAAATGAAAATAATCTAAGCGTAAATATTAGTAAAACCAAATACATCCAATTCCACAATCAAGGTGCTAAACCACTAAATCTTAGCTTGATTTATAAGGATACAATTATAATGCAAGAAAAAGAAACTCTATTTCTAGGATTTATTTTAGACGAGCATTGTAAATGGAAGTCGCATGTTAACAAGGTATGTTCAAAAATCAACAGATTTGCATACGCACTTTGGAGGTTATCAAAAGTCAGTAACAAAAGAACAGCTTTGCAAGCTTATCATGCATATATTGTTTCCAACTTGAGATATGGTTTAGTGTTGTGGGGCATGTCAGTTGAAGCTCATAGGGCTTTTATTGCCCAAAAACAGTGTATACGAGCAATATGCGACGTTCCACCTTTTACCAGTTGTAAACCCTTGTTTTATGACATGAAACTGCTAACATTGCCCTGTTTGTACATATATGAAATTTGTATTTTTGTAAAAAGTAATTTTGAATTATTTCAAACAAAACAGGATGTATGTCGCTTCAACACGAGGTACCCAAACAGACTTATTAACATAGGCCCTAATAACTACATACATAGCATTAATTGTTATTACATGTGTACAAAAATATACAACCATCTTCCTGGATCATTTAAACTACTGTCACTAAACAAATTAAAGAATGAACTGCACCGCTGGCTCATAAGAAAATGTTTTTACTCTGTGAGGGAATATTTGGAAAGTGACACTAACCATATTATTTAAGATTCTCTGTTTGACATTTTGTTTTTGTAATTGACATTTTATTTGTATTATTTTGACTTCTTATGACTGGGCAATGTAATCTTATTATTATTTAAGTTGGATTATATTATGACTAGTGAATTTGTAATGTATGCTTTCAAATCTTTTAACTTTGACTTCTTTTTGTAAATATTGCTATGCTCTTATAGAGTTTACAGTGCAAGGACTATGTACATATCACCTAACATCTTGTTAATACTACTGTATTTACAGCAATAAATAATTTTGAATTTTGAATTTGAATTTGAATTTGAATTTGAATTTGAATTTGAATTTGAATTTGAATTTTGAATTGAATTTGAATTTGAATTGAATTTGAACAATCGAAAATACACATTTGAGAGGTAATATGAGTCTTAGCAGCTCTTAGGATAAGTTACATGTTTCGAGTACGTGCTTCGTGTTTCCAGTGTTCGGTGCAGAATGTTGTTTTGCCTTGTTAGTAGCACTTACTACAGACTTGTGCACAGCTTCCGTCTAAAATATGGCCTCTTTCATTGCTCTACACGAGCACTTGTGGATTTCACTGCTGGTTTTCTAATTAATTTTGCACAACAGGTTGTGTGAAACAAATATTTTACCTTTGGACTTTACAGTTATATCATAAATTTATTTCAACCTCAAGAATTTCACAGCAAAAATGGTTAATTTTGAAGGTGTAATGTCAGCACGCTTGTTATCGTTGCGGCTGGCCCCATGGACCGCAGTCGCTGGTAACCGCGTATGTAAGACGGTATGATATTCAGAATGACGCTGCTGCCCATCCACCAGTTTAAAATCCCTCGGTCGCCTTTTCTGACACCTACGGTTAGAGATGTGATGGTACAAAAATTAAGTAGTATTTGTAAAATAAGAAACAAATAAACAAGACATGGAATTTCTGCAAGAACAAAGTATTTTCAATAACAATTCAAATAGCCGGCAATAGATTATGAAGTCCTTCTAAATAGACCGTCCCGACGGGGTGGAATTAAATTCCAGAGTCATCTAATAACATCTATTGGATAACTCTGGAATCCTATTATACTTACCGAGACTTGACGCAGTTGCGCGCAATAAAGGAATGTTCGCGTAACGTTACTTTGAGAAAATATTTCAGCTATGAATGTTGGGCGTATTTTTACGTACATTCCACTTATGTCATTTGACGAGTTTTTTAATATACTTATATGGGAATTTGGAATGCCTATTGTAAGGACGATTTGCATCAACGGCGGTGCTCAAACTTGTTAAACATTCAAAAAAATACCGAGTGAATCTGGGAGTTGGTAAATTAGTCAACTGAGCTACTCTTTAATATGTCAAAACATAAATTTTCCATAGTTTGTATGAATTTTGTGAACAGTGACGTCATTATTTCTAGTCGTCCTTTACGAACTTTTTAAAATTCATAAATTTTAGATGAATCTTTCTTTTAAAGATACAGCCAGGATACAGCATTTAATTTAATTGTTTGCCTTAGTAAAATCATCTTTCAAACAGCACTGATCTTGCTTTGATGTTGATGTGGTTTCATAAGATATCTTCATATAGCTGTAGTCTTTATCAAGAAGCCTGAACTTTTTTCGTGCTGAAATATTGCGAGGTTGCATATTCATACATAGTATGTTTGAAAGCCAAACAAGTTGATAATGCAGAAATATGAGGAGCGTTATCGTATCGGATCTCTGTGAATTTCCCCCGGGTCTCCCCACCTGTCTGCACTCTGAATTTTTTGCTCGATTATCTTTACCGCACACATTCCTTGTATCATGTAACCCCGCACGTTACACACATAATTTTGCAACGATATATGACAGACAAATGAACAGAGAAGATAAAAATCCCCACGCAAAAAGCTTTAGTATAGAGAGGGAGTTCTCTTTGATTTGAGTTTGGAATGTATAGTATCGTAATAAACACGAAAAAAAAGGTACCTTTGTGATTAAGTTCAGTAAGCTAGGCAATTTGTAGGCGTGTACTGAAATTCTTATCTTAACCTCTTGAACGTTATTTTTAAAACTTGAATGCAGTATAATCCAACGCTCACTAACAAACTTTTATTAAATGCGGAATTTCGGGAATACTACTCTCGAGAAAACTTATTCTGAACGACGTCTGTTCATTGCCGTCTGCCAGCCGTTTTCCGTCGTTTGAGCTAAGTAGCACCACTTGAAGTTGAGAACTGGTTAACTTATTCATGTGGATTGTCATTACAGTTTCTGGGCCACGATGGCGCCAATTTGCGACACTATTAGCAGTTCATGAGGGGCGAAGTTGTGCGTTGGGATGAAGGGAAGTGACTCCACGGATGGTAATTCGCTGAAGTTGTAGAATGGTAATAGCTGGCTGTGAATCGTACGTACATGATGGCTACCATTATGACATGAAAGATTAAAATACGTCAAGACTCGCGGGAGTCATGGTTTTAAAATTTTTGTTAACTTCGAATACATAGTGTCTATTTTGCTAAAACTAAAGAAATTTTACTAATTGTAAAAAATATGACACGAAGTAAATGATATTATCATAAAGTCACATGAAACGTCCACTACAGGACAGAGAGCTCCCCCCAGAACTCCAGATAAATCGCATGGTACTTTGGAGGGGATTTACCATAGTTACCACGCTTGTAAGCGTTGCGACTGGCGACTGCTGTTGTTGGTGACCGCAGTATGTAAGATGGTGCGATACAAAGAAATATGCTATGCCCTTAAGTTAAGCCCTTAGTCGCCTTTTACGATACCTACGGGTAGAGATGTGTTGGTACTAGTCTTAGCCGGTATCTATGACCATTTACTATCTAAATAAGTATAACATTTTGTCGTAATTACTGTACACACATAAAAAACAATAATATGTAAAGTCAAAAACCACATAAGGTAGTAGGTATTTATGTATGTATTTTAAAACGTTTTACCCATTATGACTTACGAACCACAGTAGTCCCAGCACAAACAGCAAATGGTAGATTTTCAAAGTTCATCGAGCGTAGCATTGACCTCACCACACTGTTTTTAATTAATTCGCAAACGGCCCGCGCCTGTGGGCCGGCGCAGCTTGCCTCATTAAAATTGGAACGTTGATTTTAGCTCATTATGCAACCGGGTTTTGTCCCGCCCACACATTGAAAATTGGAAACTCCTATTAAAGCTCCCAGACATTTTATCCCAGCTTTCGATTCGGCAGTTAATATGGATAACGTATGTCGAGAGTTGCTAATTTTATAGTTCGTCGCTGTAGTTTGAAACAAAGTTTCATATTTTTGAAACGTTTTTAGTGACCATTCATCCATGTTTTTAACTCTAACTGATGCTAAAGTATTTTATAAAAACCTTACAATGTTACATAAGTACACAAATCAATTATCTATGGTACATTACTGCCATAGCCAACAAAAAAGGTATTAAAGGACGAACGTGATAATGTGGGCAGAGGCGAAGCCGAGGCCTACATGCGTAAGTCCTTCAATACTTGGTTGCGGTCAAAGCTTGTATAGTATTTTTTTCTCAATAAATGCGCGGAATTTCAAACTAAGTTTAATCCAAACAAACATAAAAAACTGTTAATGATTTTGGGGTCTAATTTAAACATTAGTAAAATGGTTCAAAAATGGGCTCTTCAATCGAAATATTGTAGGATCCATAGAATACATGAACAGGTAGGATCAGAATGACGATGAAGATATTGGAGCAACAGAGACACACTTAGCTCTGTCTCTATCCTGCTGTCATTCTAATCAATGCTACATGATTCGACTGCACGCGCATTTCAGTCGTTAGATATAGACGTCCCACAGCGGATCTGTGTACTGTGACGACTGCGACCTTAAAATACGCTCCTGCTACTTTAGAGACCTGTTTATAAGATAACACAATTAATCACTTCTTGCTTACACTGACTTAAGGCATCTCGCCCCATTTCCTTACGCAAAATGCCAACTTTGTATTGTTAAGTTAAATTAATGAGAATGATGTCACAAAACGATATTAATTGCCACCTCGTTTAACCAAATATTCACATTTAAGATAAGGTTGTTTAGAGGATGCGAGTAGGAAACGGATTTTTTTTACTACCGTTTGGCTTCATAGTTCATACAGCATCGTGCAACATTTCGTACTGACACATTAACATTTCATTTCGTAACACTTAGTTATATTTCATAATATTTTTCCTGACAATACTCGTAACACTAACAATTGCAGTGTGTATCAAACGTAGTCTATAAAAAAACGGGCATTGTTAATGAAAAGTCTCTATTTTGTTGACTTTGCTCTGAAAAGTTAATCATATGCAGTAAGATTAGTAGGAGTAGGTCAAACTTCACAGTCTCACAGCTCTACTTTCGTTCTTACGACTATTCAAATAAGAACAAAATCAGATGTGTCAAGCTTAACGTGTTTTCGACTATAACTTACTTATTTACCGCGTTTAACAGTAAGTAAAGAGTGGACGTGTCATGGGATGTTGTGATGATGATGATGATGAAAGAGTGTGTAACTTGTGTTCATTATTTATTTAAAAGTTCTTGCGCTAAATGTACCTACAATTACAAACTACATCGTGATATTTTATTGATTTTTCACCTGAAGCCTTGTGATTCTACTCATGATAGAAAGCAATACTTTAAAAAAAAGAAACGATTTTTTCGGCTCACCATAATAAAAGAGTCATGTGATCGACTCATTTTGCATAGATAGGTGAAATATTTATTTCAAGTTAAAACAGTGTACATGGGGAAAATTGCTTGTTTTCATGAGTAGAATCACTGGGCTTTGGAAACAAAACCTATGAAAATTCACGCTGTATAACCATAACTACACAAATTATACTTTAATAATGCCGTTTCCGTCTCGTATCCCTTTGAACTTAAACCAAATTAAAATTGCGCAATTCCACTATGCTCCCATTTTACCAAAAGTATGAGACTTAAACACTGGCTTTTTATTTTAATCTCGTGAGTGATTGATTGATTTCTAAAGTTGGCATCTTTCATTGATCAAGTTGATATGGACATATAGTAGGCAAAAGACTAAAGGCGCTAAGTTGAAAACATTCGAAATGTCAGCAGAATTAAAGAGGATTCCACGAAAAAACAGATCGTTTAGTAAACAAAACCTTATGTATCGTTTCCGTCCCGTATCCGTGTAAATTCAAACCAGTTTGTAGTCTCGCGTAATAACGACGATAATAATTCAGACCCACAAGCCCCACACAGGAGATACACTGATTAATGACACTGTAAACACTGGCATGTTTTATTTAAACTCGTAAGTAGAAAGTAGGCAATAATTTGCTCAAGTCAATTTGTGCTTAGTTAAGAGAATAAAAGCGCTTTAACCCTTATTTGGGGAGACGGTTGTGTAAAGTTGTTGTCGTAATGGACAGATGGACCATATTTCCTACATAAACTAAGGCGCTGTGAAAATTTTATTCCTATTGCCCAATGCATACAAAAAATACAATGACATGTTATATTTTTCACCGAAGCCTGCAAGATAAAAAATGCTAGAATGCTACTTCCCGTATGGTCCAATTAAGGGTTAAAGTTGAAAAAGACCTGAAACTTTTAATATTTTCAGGAGCAGTAAAGTTTATTCAACGAAAAACACCATTGTTTATTAAACAAACATGTTAACGACCAGAAGCTCTTCTTCAATCACTTGAAGCGGATGTTAAAGACCTTTTACACCGTTCGTGCCCGTGCTCATTTGATATTGAACCGGTTGGCAGCGTTGCGTAATTACGACATAATAATTCAGACCCCAAATGCGCCTGACGCTGTAAACAGTGGCTTGTTTTATTTGATCTTGTACGTTGGAAGTAAGCACCTTAAGTATTGTACAGAGTGCGGGATTAAGCTAGCAACATTTAATAAATCGTCAGGAATATATTTTTGCAGTTTAATTGATTGCGGTGTTCAGGCCACATAGCCACACGCATGTCACTAGACCACTAGATAGAGAGTGGCGGCATGGTGGCGGCGCTACACCAAAGGTAGATTCGGCAACATCGGCTTTGCGAGGCCTCTTCTATTTCCCAGTCCATTAATACTTAAACAATGATAAAATAAAATAAACCAATTTTTGACTTTTAACCTCACTCAACTTTTACAATATTAACACCAGCCGTAATTTCCGCTTTAATTGTTGGAACTGATATGATAATGCAGATAGTCTCCTAGCTCATCGTGCTTTTAAATAGGTCAAAAATTTCACTCAGCAGAATATACTGGACTACAGAAGACTGAAACTGCTAACAGTTTTCTGATTCTTATGAGACCAAATAAACATCTTATATTATATCCCAAGATATAATTTTTCCAAAATATTTTCTAAATTGTACTAGATATTTTAGTGCATCATTATAGGGTCTTGTAAATTGGATTTTAAAAGCTGGAGTACTCGATAAAATTATAGATTTACAGAGAATGTATTTTCAGTCACGAAGGCCCTTTAACAGAATGAATTAACTACTGGATTCCCTGAGTCGCGTCTAACTTTCATAGTGTTGTCAGATCACATTGCAATTATTTTTTTGCGAGGCCCCCTCAGTCGTTAGGCCATCAGCGGTCGCAGACGCCTTGTACTGCCACTAACAGAGACGACCACCATGTTGCATACATTGCGTACAATGCATAATAATTACATAATATGGTCTTGTACGTCGATATACTGTGAACGTTGCATAATTTTCTTTCGGTATGTGTGGTAAGCTAAGACAGTTGAGAGGCGTATAGACTGGGCCCAAGCTCAGCGTTCTTTATAAAGTAATTATCTCGTTATATTTTCTGTTTTCCGTAATCACTACCCCAATTTTATTACATTATAAGTCGTTATAAA
The DNA here is from genome assembly GCA_947532105.1 of Athrips mouffetella. NCBI lineage: Eukaryota > Metazoa > Arthropoda > Insecta > Lepidoptera > Gelechiidae > Athrips > Athrips mouffetella. The sequence continues at coordinate 20,269,668 of OX383964.1, read as the reverse complement.
GTTGGGAACCGAGCGCTGTTTATATTATACTTATCGATAAACTTGAAACTGTCTTATCTTTAGACCGGTCGGTTGTTCTTGTGAAACTATTTATGCCGCTATGAAACTCATTAGTACTTGAAGAATTTATCTTGGCTAATATTTCAAAGAGCAAAACTTTTATCGCAGTTTCCTCCATAATGTTACGAATATATCTATCTGCGAATTAACTGCGGCGCAGTTTGGCAAATAATTTTAACGTGTCAATTTTATATCCAATAAGTGATAAACATACATGTATGTATTCAGGGTGTAAAAGACAGGATGGCAATGACTAAAAAAAGCATGATCAGTCGATGAAACTGAACCACTTTTACGAATCATAATTATCACCGGAAATGAAGAAAATTTGGTCGTCCCTCAATAATTACAAAATTGTATAATTTTTTTTCCGTTATGATAATGAAATTAACGTAAGAAAAATGAAATGATTATTCTTAGTTAACGTCCTTTCGTTTTACCGACTGATACAGCCCTTACAATTTTGGCCAACCTGTCCTTTTACAGCCTGTACGAGTATATAGATTATTTTTTCAAAAAGAAGCGCTCCTGGCCATATTTACCATTACCTTCCGATCACGAAGGTTAGCAACGTTGGCCGTGGTCAGAACCCAGGTACTTCAGAAGGCACGTTAGAACGTCGGTCCCGGCGTCTTTAAGCTAAGTCAGGCGCTATTTGGTGACAAGAAAACTCTGAACTCGTTTGCCATCTCTGGTTCAATTTACAGAGACGCTATTATCGGCTATTATTAGCTGTGCGGTGCCGGCCTAAAAAAGAATAGTACCGACCCATCTCTTCCCGTGGGTGTCGTAAGAGGCGACTAAGGGAAATGAAATCCAGAGGATGGGCAGCAGCGTCCTTCTGTGTATTATTTCATCTTACTGCGGGCGCCAACCCGTCTGCCAAGCGTGGCGACTATGGTAAAACCCCCTAAGAATCGATGAATCACAACAATAAGTTCCGGCCCCTAGTCCCCGGCGGCCCCGCTATTCCTGGCTCCGGTAGCGGCCATGGTAACGGTGGGGCAGGGGGTGCGAAGAATCCCCGGCAGATGTCGAGCTACCAACAACGACGACCTCTGGCCCTGGCAACTTATAACACGCGCACATTGCGGACCGACGAGAAGGTTGCAGAACTCGAAGAAGAATTGAGCAGGTTACACTGGGACATCTTAGGTCTATCTGAAGTCCGAAGAGAGGGGGAGGACTCGATAATCCTAAAATCAGGTAACTTGCTCTATTTCCGGGAGGGCGACCAACTGTCCCAGGGAGGTGTCGGGTTTATGGTCCACAAGTCTCTCGTGAACAACGTGGTCATGATCGAGAGTGTGTCGTCGCGGGTAGCGTACCTTATACTCAGAATCACCAAAAGGTATTCGCTGAAAGTCATACAGGTATACGCCCCCACATCGACACACTCTGATGATGAAGTCGAGGCTATGTATGAGGATATATCTAAAGCCATACATACGCCTAAGACCCACTATACCGTTGTCATGGGGGACTTCAACGCGAAATTAGGCAAGCGAGGCGATGGTGAGCTGAGGGTGGGGCAATTTGGTGTTGGATATCGGAATTCCAGAGGCCACATGTTAGCCGACTTTTTGGAGAAAGAAGGACTCTTTATGATGAATTCCTTCTTCAAAAAGTCGGAAAACCGAAAATGGACCTGGATCAGTCCCGATGGTGCTACAAAAAATGAGATTGACTTTATCATGTCGACGAAGAAGCAAATATTCAATGATGTCTCTGTGATCAATGCGGTTAAAACCGGAAGCGATCACCGGTTGGTAAGAGGCACATTGAATATCAACGTAAAGCTGGAAAGAACTCGACTGATGAAGTCTACGCTCCGACCAGTACCCACCAATATCCAAAACCCCGACGGCTTTCAGCTCGAACTGCAAAACCGCTTTGAATGCCTTGGTGAATGCGTAGATGTGGACGACTACAATAACGGGTTCGTGGAAACTGTCCATACAATTGGGTCAAAGTACTTTAGACCCCACCGTACTAAAAGAACCAAAAAGATCTCTGACCATACCCTCAAGCTAATGGAAGAAAGACGCGAAATGGTTCTGCAGTCTCCGGAAGATGCTTCTCAATATCGGCGGCTCAATAAACAGATCTCTAAGTCTCTGACTCGCGACCTTCGGCTATTTAATACTAACCATATTAAAGAAGCGATTGAGCGGAACAAAGGCTCCAAAGTGTTCGCAAGAGATTTGTCTATTGGACAGAGCCAGTTGACGAGGCTGAAGACCGAGGATGGCAGAACCGTATCGTCCAAGCCTGAGCTACTGAGGGAAGTCGAGAAGTTCTATGGGCAGTTATACACATCAACCGGCCCACCCGTTAGCAGTCTGGCCAACGATCCAAGAGCTAGACTTACCCGACACCATACCGAAGATATCCCGGACGTCAGCTTGTACGAGATTAGAATGGCTCTCAGACAGCTTAGAAACAACAAGGCACCCGGGCACGATGGAATTACGGCTGAGCTTCTGAAAGCAGGCGGAAGGCCAGTGCTTAAAGCTCTTCAGAAGCTGTTTAATTCTGTCATACTCGAAGGGAAAACGCCACAGGCATGGCACAGAAGTGTGGTGGTACTCTTCTTCAAAAAGGGTGATAAGACCCTGCTGAAGAATTACAGACCCATCTCACTTCTGAGCCATGTCTATAAGCTGTTCTCGAGAGTCATTACGAACCGTCTCGCGCGCAGGCTCGACGACTTCCAGCCTCCCGAACAAGCCGGTTTTCGTAAAGGCTTCAGTACCATAGACCACATACATACGCTACGGCAAGTTATACAGAAGACCGAAGAGTATAACCAGCCACTTTGCCTAGCGTTTGTGGACTATGAGAAGGCCTTCGATTCGATCGAGACGTGGGCCGTGCTACGATCTCTCCAGAGGTGCCAAGTCGACTATCGGTACATTGAAGTGTTGAAGGACCTGTACAAAAACGCCACTATGTTAGTTCGTCTTCAGGACCAGGACTCGAAGCCTATCCAATTGCAGCGAGGAGTGAGACAGGGAGACGTCATATCTCCTAAACTGTTCACCGCTGCATTGGAAGATGTCTTCAAACTCCTGGACTGGAAAGGACTTGGCATCAACATCAATGGCGAGTACATGACCCACCTTCGATTTGCCGACGATATTGTCGTAATGGCTGAGACCCTGGAAGATCTCGGCACGATGCTCAATAACCTCAGTAGAGTTTCACAACAAGTGGGTCTTAAAATGAACATGGATAAGACGAAAATTATGTCTAACGCCATTGTTGTACCCACTCCACTCAAAGTTGGAGACTCTACGCTCGAAGTTGTTGATGAGTACGTATACCTGGGAGAAACAGTCCAGCTGGGTAAATCCAACTTAGAGAAAGAGGTTACTCGTCGAATCCGACTCGGATGGGCAGCGTTCGGGAAGCTCCGCACTATCTTCACGTCCAAAATACCGCAGTGTCTCAAGACGAAAGTCTTTGACCAGTGTGTGTTGCCAGTGATGACATATGGCACCGAGACGTGGCCGCTCACGATGGGCCTTATCAGAAAGCTCAAAGTCACCCAAAGGGCGATGGAAAGGGCTATGCTCGGAGTCTCTCTGCGAGATCGAATCAGAAATGAGGAGATCCGCAGAAGAACTAAAGTAACTGACATAGCCCTGAGAATCGCTAAACTGAAGTGGCAGTGGGCAGGGCACATCGCAAGAAGAACCGATGGCCGATGGGGCGTGAGGGTTCTAGAGTGGCGACCACGTACCGGAAGACGAAGCGTTGACAGGCCCCCCACAAGGTGGACCGACGATCTGGTCAAGGTCGCGGGAAGCCGCTGGATGCGAGCAGCGCAGGACCGGTCGTCATGGAGTTCTTTAGGGGAGGCCTATGTCCAGCAGTGGACGTCTTTCGGCTGATATGATGATGATGATGATGATTATCGGCGGCGGTACAAAAAAACCGGTCAAGTGCGAGTCGGACTCGCACGCCGAGGGTTCCGATATACCTATAGTATGGAAGCAATTAAGTCCATTTTTAGGTTCGCAAAACTAAATTTGTTTCTAAAGGTTTTTTGCAGGTTTCTAAAAAACTGTGCAACTTAGAAAGATGGTTTTATTTTTGCTGTAATACTTACATATACTTCTATCGACTGTAATTAATTGAGATTTTTCCTTCCACAAATTTTTTTTTATCATATTTCATCATAACTTGAAAACTAAGAGTCGCAAAAAAATATTTAAGAATGTACAAGTAAAGCCCTTGCCCCCCCTATTTGGGCCCCCTTTATATGAATAATCATTTTTTTTATCATGTACAATTAAATTGGGCAATTACCTATATTCTAAAACTATTCCAAATTTCAAGTCGATAGCACTAGTGGTTGCTGAGATATACAGGTGTGACAGTCAGACAGAAGGACAGAGAAAGTCTCACCACAAGGGTTCCTTTTTTTACCATTTTGGTATCGGAACCCTAAAAACTAATCCATTTAGGTAATCATGAGAAAAATATATATTTTATTCATGTATTTTTAAATGTTTTTTTTTTTAAATAAAATTAATAATATTTGCGTATGGAACTAAAGAGCCGCAGCTTCACATCCAAAGAGCCGCATGTGGCTCGCGAGCCGCAGGTTGCTGACCCCTGTCCTAGTCAAATCCCCTACATTAGGCTAGGGCTAGTACGGTTTGTAAGTTCGACGACCTAAACAAAACTATTAGAAATGTATCATATTCTTGCAATTCCAAATGTTACATTAATTCAAATTCTTGTTCTTTCTAATTAAATAATATGGATGCGTATACTCGTACAACGTGTAACAGAAAGGGTATAACAACCGGGAATGATGTGAATTCACCCATGAAACTCAACAAGTCTCTCTAAGGAACAAAGCCGAAATACAAAATATCAATGTGACCTCCTATCCCATACGCAATGGGCTATCAGCTGACGCAGTTTATATGGAGATTTAAAAAGATGTGTATGTTACCTTAATACCAATTCAACATGTTTGGATTCAACCAACATATTAAGATTCAATTTAGTGGCTTTTAGAATTTTTTATGTAGCGGAAGTTCAATTTAATGCTTTACTTTTTCCTTATATTCCATAGACAAAACTGTTTAGATTCATGGTCAGATTAACGTCCTTTTAGGTTGTTACTCAACCCTTTTTGTTACATCTTGTATGAATACTCGCATAAAATTATTTGATTCCACCATAACCTTCCCGAATTTATTCGAAGATAACAAGTGACCCTTTTTGCCTCTAACCCCTTTCATCTTTAAAACACAGATGAAATGGACGCTTCTGGAAATATTGTTTCATTTTTCGTACAATGGACGTATTTGTATCAAAAGAACATTATTATAGGTACCTACAAGGGATGTTCTGGTCCCAGTAAAAATAAAACTCGATTACAAAGGAGTATTTTATTTCATACTAAGAACAGTGTTAAATAATTTTCTTGTATGAATTTCAAATAAATTTAACCCTTCACCGTAAAACAAATTACTTGTCCACGAAATAGCTTATTCAATCGGGCTTGTATTACCGATTATGTACTTCTCATGTTTTCTATAAGGGAAAATTAATATTAAATTGTGTAAAATGGAACACATTTTGTAAGTAAAACTCATTTTTAGGGTTCCGTACCTCAAAAGAAAAAAACGGAACCCTTATAGGATCACTTTGTTGTCCGTCTGTCTGTCTGTCTGTCTGTCTGTCTGTCTGTCTGTCTGTCTGTCTGTCAAGACCCTTTATCTCACGAACGGGTAAAGGTATCAGGTTGAAATTAATACCATATATTAGGATCCATGAACCACACAAGATCTGAAAATTTAAATTTTTTACAACGACGCAATCAAAAGATATGGCATTTTATGTCCTCATCTCCATACATTTATTCAAAAATGAAAAACCTACAGGGTACTTCCCGTTGACCTAAAATTATGAAATTTGGCAAGAAGCTAGGTCTCACAGTACAAATAATGGGAAAAGTCTGAAATCCTTAAATATTACAACTTTTCTCACAACTAATGGTAACCAATTGTGGTGAGCTCCCGTTTCAAGAACATTCATATAAGAGAGGGGTCAAGTTGGATGGTTGCTGAGGCGATTTTTGTTTTAGTTCTATTTAAAAACGGGAACACTTACAAACTTGAAAATTGGTATGTTTATAGGGCATAGGCTATAAAATAACAACAAATAATAAAATTTGGTCAAGCGCGTGTCGAACTCAAAAAATCTAGCACATTAACTTACTGAAATTTCAACTAATGCAATTATGTTTATGTGGTGGTACGGAACCCTCAGTGCGCGAGTCCGACTCGCACTTGGCCGGTTTTTCTTTTTTAAAAGGTGGTTGGGCAACCTTCCTCTAATATCACAAATACCGTAATGATGTCAAAGAGGTAATAAGAGCCCTAATTCGAACCCTTAAATTTGAATATTCTTCTCCGATAGCTTTCTAATTAACAAATTTTGAGACTTCTACAGAAATTAACTTTTACGGTGACTAAAATGTTCTAACGACTTTCTATTGTCTCAAGAGCTTTGAATTCTAGAAATTGCTTTGAAAATGTTGGAATGTTTTAAATGTTTCTTTGAAACGTTTAATAATTATTTATTTATCGTATGGCGTGTTCTCTACTTAAAAGTTAATAAATATATTAGATTTTAAATATGTTACTGCGTCTGTTGTAAGTGACAGAAGGTCCTCCTCATTCCCGTCGAACTTGGTAAACGGGCAGTCAAACACAATGTGGTGCACGGTCTGTTCAGGACACCCGCACTGACACGCAGCCGACTCGCACCAGCCCCATTTATAACGCTGAGCAGCACAATTGCCAACTCCCGTTCTGATACGGTTGAGAAGGCACCACACCCGCCGGTGTTCTTCAAAACCTTTTGGCCTCTGCTTGGTGTTCAGCTTAAATAATGCGTTGGGGTGGGATTTTAGATCGAAGTCAGCAGACCAAGCTTTGTGGAAGTCAGCTGGCTGTTGGTCATGCACTTGTAGCGCTGGGGGGGTGTAATAATAAACAACAAAACAAAAGACATCTAAGAAATTTGCTGCACTAGTTGACTTCATTAATACTGATATTCTTACAAATTACATGACAAAAGATGATAGTTTTGAAATAACTCATAATATTATATATTGTGCTGCATACACAGCTGCTATCTGTAACGGATCAAAAATCAAAGAAGTTGAGAATATTAGTTCCCCACAACAACCATTAAAAACGACGCCACCATGGCAACAAAGATTACAGAAAAGAATCGAGACTTACAGGAAGCATATAGGCAGAATCACTCAACATATTAATGGCAATAGAAGTAGAAAACTAATAGGGCATGTAGAATATATAAAGAATATTTACCGAATTCACTCGCAGCACGAAGAACCAAACCTAACCGACAGCCAATTTTTGGATACCCTCAAACAGAAACTCAGTGCAGCCACTAGTAGACTTAAAAGGTACACTAATTGCACTTTAAGAAAGAAACAGAACTCACAGTTTAAGACCAACGAAAAACAATTCTACAGGACGCTTGCAGCGGGCGCTCAAAACATACAGAGCAACGCAACTAGCTCAACACCTGCCCCGAATCCAGAAAATCTACGTAATTTCTGGTCAAACATATGGGAGAAACCAGTGCAGCATAACCCCGACGCTGACTGGATCCAAAACGACATTAATAGCTTTACCTCAGTACCAAATATGACTTTTGACTTCATACCAGTAGAGACGTTCAAACGAGTATTGAAGAAGGCTCATAACTGGAAGGCACCCGGTAACGACCATATACATAATTTCTGGTACAAAAAATTTACTTCTGCGCATCCCACTTTGCACAATCACATTAACGAATTTATTAAAACCCCTGATATTATGCCAACATTTGTCACACAAGGTGTAACTTACATGATCCCTAAAGACTCCGACTATCTAAACCCAGCAAAGTACAGGCCAATCACATGTTTGCAAACTATCTACAAAATTTTAACTGGATGTATTGCTGAATTAATCGATCAACACATAACCCAAAATGACCTGCTCGCTGAGGAACAGAAGGGATGCCGCAAAGGTAGCCAGGGTTGTAAAGAACAACTAATCATAGACTCTGTGGTTATGAAACAAGCACTCAAGCATAAAAAGGACTTAAATACCATGTATATTGACTACCAAAAAGCCTTCGATTCTGTCCCTCACAGCTGGCTCATCCACATATTACATCACTACAAAATTCACCCAAAAATTATCTCATTCTTAGAGCAATCCATGCAGCATTGGCGAACCAAACTAAACGTGTTGAATACAACTCATAGCATCGAGACTGAAGAAATACACATACGGCGAGGCATTTTTCAAGGAGACGCTCTAAGCCCACTCTGGTTCTGTCTCGCTTTAAACCCACTCTCAAAAATATTAAATTCATGTAACAAAGGCCTCACAATCTCAGATAAAAACAATCCCTCATCACTCTCACATCTCATGTATATGGATGACATCAAACTCTATAGCAGTAACACTCAGTCACTTCATCAGCTAGCAGATCTTACACAGACATTCTCACAGGACATTCAAATGCAATTTGGTATAGATAAATGTAAAGTTTTATCCATAAAAAACGGTAAAGTCACTAAAAATAATTATATGCTAAATTCAGGAAACCAAATAGAATCACTTGACGAAAACAGTTACTATAAATATTTAGGATTCCAACAAGCTCGACAAATTCAGCAACGGCAGACAAGAGCAGAATTAAAGAAAAAATTTAAACACAGGCTTAATATTCTTCTTCGGTCTCAACTTACGTCCCGCAACCTCATTCAAGCAGTCAACACATACGCAATCCCTGTACTTACATACTCTTTTGGAGTAATATCATGGTCCCAGACAGAATTAAAATCACTACAGCGTATTATCAATACATCTCTTACCGCTCATCGTAAACACCACCCGCGATCATGCACACAAAGGCTAACTCTACCTCGAGAGGAAGGTGGCAGGGGCCTTATTGATATAGTAAATTTACACAATAAGCAAATATCATCTTTAAGATAAATTTTATTGGTCATTCATATCAATTCACAAAAGTCAAATTATAATAAAATACAATACAAAAACTGTAGTGGTCAAAATATCACAATCTAAACTAAAATCTTTAGTCAAAGAGCCCGCCCCGAATCGTACCCGGTGGGAATGTGCCCATCACACTGGCTGCGTTACCGCGTTGGATGGCCAGTGAGATGTGCTGCACCAGGTACGATTCGGCACGGGGATCGGCACCCTTTCTTCGCAAACGCCGCCCCAGCTCCCTCACGAAACTGATGGCCTGTTTGCACCACACACCCGTCACTTCCACGGCAAAAGGGAGGAAAATATATGTGTCTGCCAGGTTACCATATTTAATTTCTTTCTGAGAAGCGGCCCACTCCGCGGCCGCTCCTGCCTCCCTGGTGCACCGCAGCAAGTGCGTGGCGGCAAAAGTGCTGACGCACGTTGCATCCCAAATTAAGCTCCTTCCCTTAATCCACGGCACCAAAGTCAATCCGTCCGGGCGCTTTCCGTCATCTCTGCTCAGCCCTGGCGGCTCTAAGCTGCAGGGAACTTCCGCAGATATTAGGGCCCGACGGATGATTTCATTCAAGCTATGGTGCCGTGGGAATCTACCAGCGCACTTACTGCAGCTTAAACCGTGGTGACCATTGGCGTCAACTCCAGTGCCACACTTGCACAAGTGTGGTTCGCACACCTGGCAGCCGAGCCTCAAAGCCACAGCGACCCTAAGTGAGCCGTCGTCTAGCACCGTTCCCAAATGCGGAGAAGGGAGAGCATGGAGCCACGCACCCGACTCTGGACGAGATGCGGCTTTTAATCGTGCTACATCAGAGCCAGTAGCGGAGTCCACGAGCTTTGCCAGTTCCGCCTTACACACTACGTCGTGCCATTGGCGTTGCACAGAGGGATTATTGGGGTGAGTTGAATCTGGACAGAGCTGTGACCAAGCACCTAAAGCCTCATTCAAAAAGGGTATGTCAACTCTGCCACCATAAATTTTAAGTAATTTAGTGACTAAATCGACAACCCCGAAAGAAGAGGCCAAAAAGGCCGAGATACCAATCTCACGCACTCTCCCAACACCAAGGCCCGCATGGCGTACTGGCAACGATGCTTGCTGCCACTGCAGGTCGTCAAGGTGAACGTTGAGTATACACCCCAAAATATCCCTCATATCATTATCCAGATGAGTTATCTCTCGATAAAGCCATGTGGGTGAAGTTCTCAAGATATACATCATTTTAGGTATGGCAAAACAGCTTCTAAAAAGAGTTAGGGCTACATGGGCCGGAAGTTGTTGCAGATGTTGTTTTACTTGCAGCAACATTGCCCGTTTTCTTTGCAACGTATCTGGGATTGCATCCTGAAAAACTGGTCCCCCCAGCAGGGTGAAAGTCTCCCGGCTTAGAACTTTAATTCCAGGGATTGTCTCTTCGATTTCAGTGACGCCACCAAGTGCAGCCTCGCTGCATGGGAACAGCTCGCACTTACTGATGTTCACAACAAGGCCAATTTCATTTAATTTGGGTATTAAGGTGCGCATACAATCAGCCACTACTTTAGGAGAACCTCCAATTGTGCCATCGTCAAGGTACCATGAGTTCAAAGGTGCCTTCACAGCCCGCACCACTTTATTTATGGCCAAACTGAATATAAGGGGGCCTAGAGGGTCACCCTGTTGTGCACCTACCTGTGATGCTATCCTCTGTTCGTTAAAGAAAAGGTGAGAAGGCGTTGCGTAACACTGACGTAGGAAGGGATATAAAGAAGGTATGTTATCCATCGCCTCCGTCAGCATCACGTCCCTCTCAACCGAATTAAATGCATTCTTTATGTCAACTTGGAGAATAACATCACAGGCGTGTGCGGGGTCCATAGCAAATGTGCGGGTTGCATGAATGGCGGCCTCGCACCCCAAAGGAGTCCCAAAACCCAATTGGTGCGGTTGAAGGACTTCCGCCATCTGTTGCTTCACTGCACGGCAACCTAGTTTCGCCACCAACCGGCGTATTGCCGAACCGACAGCTATTGGCCGTATGCCTCCATCTTTTTTAGTAAGTGCGCAGAGCGAGGCACCATACAGATAAGGACATACGACCGGGTTTAGCTTTCCCTCAAGAAGAAAATTGCATAGCTGAGTAAGGGATATCAAGAGACGTTGACCGTTGTCTCCAGCTGATTGCGAAACGAGTTCTTTTAAGTGCTGCGGCCGCAAACCATCCATCCCTGCCGCCGAAGTAACATGAAAGGCACCCAGGGCGCCTAAAATGTCCTCGGGAGACACTGTAAGACTTGCCACCATGTTATCCGGCAAAGGCGGCACTGATACTGGTTTCCCGGGAGCAGGATGTTTTTCTTGCAGGGCGGCGACAGTGCTTGAGTCTGACGGGGCCAGACTACTCTCAGAGGTAAGTAGTCTCACTGCGCCCTTCAAGTCCCCATCATAGACTTTAGTTTCAATCCTCTTATATATAGAGGGTGACCTATGTACCGAAGAACCATGATTTTCGCATAACAAAGGCACCTCTACATTTTTCTTGACTTTTGCTGTTAAAGACTCCTTACCCCCATGATCAGGAACCCGGAGAGCTGAGAAAGCAAACGTCAGCAGACCATACCAATCATCGACGCCGTTAGACTCCACGCACTTATCCACAACAGAGGTCAGTCTCCCCGCTGCTGCACATCTTGCACCTTTTGGTATGTGCTTAAGCACTCGCACATTGGTCTTAAGGAAGGACAAATTCGATAATGCCGAAATGGATGCAGTAGGTGCATTCAGTGATTGGCTATCAATAAGCGGCTGTGATTGGGTGACTGAACCCTGTGCACTCTCGGGTATACTCGTAGGCAAGGGTGTATGGTGCTTGCGACGGATGTGAATAGCCAGACCTCTTTTAGTGAAAGTTCGTGTGGAGCCAGAGGGGCAATGTGGACATAATGTTCTCAAATTATCCATTGAATATGGTCAATAAATTACACATTTACAATACATAATTAAATTCAGACTAAAAACAAACAAAAATAAAAGAAATATTATTTATAAATAAATATCAAAAGTGACTTCATCGGTAAAATCTGCAAAAATTATAACTACAGTAAGTACTAAACAAAATTCGGACAACAACAAAACAATAGAAAAAAAATAATAATTGGTAATTATAAATTAAAACACACGTCAAAGGTACGATTTAGTAACCAGTAGGTACGATATTCAAATATTTTTTTATTTTATTAAAAAAAAAAGCAACGAAAGTTTCTCTTTGGAAACTAGTATCTACTTAACTTAATAATAAAATTATATTCAGTCATAAAAAAAATATTTCAATAATTTTCTACATACCATTAAAAACTGTAAAACTAATTGCAAAAATTTGAATGTCAACAATAAAATACAGGCAACAAAAAGTCATTAGTTATGCCACAATAACAAATATTTCACATTATTATATTAATTTACATATTATGTCAAATTAAATACACACAAATTAACCTAGTTTAACACAGTCAATATAATTCGAATTGTTAAAACTAATCTCCAAAATACTACAATTAACAATTACAAAGGTATAAAATCATCAAGGAAAACTATTGCTATTCAATAGAAAATAAAAATAAGTATCTAAATCGTCCAAAATAGTCTGATTAGGGAGAACAAAAAATAATTATAATAAAATAAAATGGAGAAAAAATTTACAAAACAATAACAGTCTTACGCAGAATCGAACCTCAGCCGCACAGATCTATGTTGGTAATCTTGATCATTACACCAAGTAGGTAGACGGATAACGAAATACCGAGGCACGCGCGTTGTTGAAAGACAGTTGCGGTGCGGTACGTAGATTGGTGGGTAGATCCGCTGTCATCGGTCAGTTGATGAGCAGTTGATTTATAAACACCCTCAAGTCAAAACGATGAAAACCTTAAGTGGCAACTTCCTTGGTAATTAGCAGTATTTTTAGGCTGACAATTGTACAATCCACTAGTATAGAACTGTTAAATAAGTATTTTCCACAACACCAAAAGATTGTAAGTACGTTTATCACCACTGTTTTGATCTTAATTTCACCATCAATAAAACGGGTAATGAACTAGTTTCTTCGCGTTTTGTTGTAAGATAACACTTTCTCCTGTGAATTGTCACTTATAAATTCCAGGTACACTGAATATCACTCAATCCGTGAAGAAATACAATTAAAATAAATAATTTTGTATCTGCATAATCTTAAACGCGCGACTGTGGCGCCAAAGCTTCTTTAAGATTGTATTTTCAGAACCGAGCAGAGCATTCCACTCTACATAATTCAATAGTCCAAGCCGATAAAAGACATACACCACTGAACCTCAACGATAAAAGTACTCAACTAAACGAACAGATCACAGATGACAAAGAAAAGATCGCCTCATGGAATCAAAAATCTTTACACGGGAGACACCGCCTAGACCTACAGCAGTCGCATGTCGATAAAAAAGCATCGAACGAGTGGCTGTTACGTGGCGAGCTGTTCCCTGAAACAGAAGGATTCATGCTGGCGATCCAAGACCAGGTCATCGAAACAAGAAACTATCAAAAATATATTTGTCACATACCTAGCTTACCTACCGACACCTGCCGCCGCTGCCATAGTAGTTCTGAAACAATTCAACATATAACCGGAGCCTGCAAATCCATAGTTCAATCAGATTACAAACACAGACATGACCAGATTGCCGCAATAGTCCATCAATATCTTGCTTTTAAACTCAAACTCATTAACGAAAAACAGCCTTACTATAAATATAAACCGGATACTGTAATAATACGTAACCTACCTAAATGAATATTGAGACTGGAATTTAATTATTTTAATTCTGTAATAATTTTGGCCATGAATGCGTGATCGTCTTACTTCAACACCTAAAAGACCCGTACATTGTGGATTGGTAATTAATAAAAATATATATATTTGATTTGTGAAATTAACTAAGTAGAAAATGAAGTTAAAAGGAATTACACATACAAAATAAAATATTTGGAATAAAACATACCAATTCAGCCGCTAGCATGTGTGTTGTGTCAAACCGAGCGGTGCAAACTCATCTCAACCGCGCGTCTCTTTCAACTTCTAGATGACCTAGGTTTCCTAGATTTAGACCTAATAGTGGGAAGTAAAATAAAATTAAGTGTGTAGTCTCTTCGTCTTGCGTTGCTGGAATGAAAGTGACTCAAAACCAGGGATAGGGTTTGGATGAAGACTTAAAAGTCTAGAATTAGGTTTCCTATAGATTTAGATTCTCAGAGGCTCCCTTCCAATTCCTAGCACCTCTGCTACCCATCAAATCCTTAGAACAATCCTACGCCCAAAGTTAAAATAGGTTACCTTGCAAACCATCGCACACATTATTCCGATCATCTCAAAATAACATCCATCTCCACCTGCCTAAAATTAATCTACGATTAGTAAATTGTTTTATATCCATTTGATCCAAACGAAACAAGATTCGACACTCAATTTTAACGTGTAAGAGTGCTGAATATTGTCCCTCTATAATACAGGCTAGGCGACTTAGGTAATCTAACCAGTACTATATTCGTGGATCACTAGATAAAACCAATTTACTAAAATAATATTGTCTTATAAATGCATGTCTGTGTTATACCGATTAATTTTATTGTGTATTCATCGATATAACATTATAATACCTACATCACATTTTAGTGTTAAACATCCATCACCACCTAAGTGCCCTAATAACCTAGCATCAAATGAACTCAACCTAATTCTCACGTTGGCTCCATAAAACACAGGATTCAGCTGCACCTAGATTTAACTCGGAAAACTCGTCGTTGATCACCCCAGCACCTTCTCAGATGACCTATCATTTCAAGAGACCTAGCTAGCACTTTTAAATGAATAAGTAGTAGGAAATCTGAAATAAACTCACCAACAACGAAGCCATAAATTCCCGGCGGGAAAGACACAAACACGAAGCCCTCTCGTACAATACCTGTAGCACGTTCACTACACTAAATTGAAATATAATTATAAATTACTTTACACAATTTTACACTTGCAAAAAAAAGTAAGTTAGTATTCCCTATTGCAAAACGCCTGACACTTCTTTAATCAGTCAACCTCCACGTCTAACATTTAACACTAATGCGCATTAGGTACCTAAATTAATATCTAGCCTACTGAACCGCAGTCGCTAAGTACTATTTTTTTTAAGCTCTTATTCTATATTCTATCGTACGTAAAGTCAGGCGCCGTCTCTCAATCAAACCCTAATTTTAACCACTGAAGTACAATAATCAGGCGGCCGCCGAAAAAATAATAATTTGTGCACGTAATCCCTATTCTAAAGCCTAGCGCTGACTGCCCCCCTGCATCTCCCTCTTTCAAAATTCCAAATAATCCTTACAATTGTATACCTGCCGCGTCTCTTCTAAAATGAACCTTAAATCAAAGCAGTAAAAATTACCACATGTGCAATTTGGCTGCAGTGTGTTACGTCACTGCCTCGCTATGCCTTTTTTTCTTAAATTTCTAAGAAGTATTGTTTTTACAATAATACGTCCACTGCGTCTTTTTACCAAAATGAATCTAATTACAAGGCATTACAGTCCACTACGAGCGCAATTCTATTTTGTAAGCGGGAAGTCTATTTAGATGTACAGTCAAGAGGACATTCAGCTTGACACGTTGGATTTTGTACCATAACTATTTCAATCTCCGCAAGAGCTAAAGACAAACTGCGAGTGTCAAGCTTTACCTGTCGTTGACCGTACCTGTTGTAAATTGATTAGTGGTGAAATATTATAGGGTCTTATTTGTTTTAACTTAGTAAGTCTATATCATTTTATACGTTTATTATGAAATTCTTAAAACTGTGACGAATATGATCGTTACATCGCCCCTTTATTTCCGAGTTGGATTGATATTTTCTATAAATAGCAGAAGACAATGAGGAAATAACAATAGGAAAACTAAATTTGTGCTTGTCAATATCAAGATCAGTTCAGTAGTTTTTTATCACTATTATTGATGTCGTACCCCTTACACAAAACGTTTGAAATCATCTTACACAAGTACTAGCATTCGTGCTAATGTTGTATTCCCACATCATTTACCACTGCTGTCAATAAACCTTAATTTACCTTACGCCCCTAGCTTTGAAAAATCTTTCATACTCGTACTTCTTATAAGAGTAATGTCTTCCTACATCATTCAACCCTTCTTGCAATAAACCTAGACAAGACAGACTTACTTTCAGATATTCAGTTCAGTAATTTTTGCATGTTAGGATGTTGTTTGATGCAAAACGCCCCTAAGAATTCAAGAAATATGCAGACTTTTTTTTATTAAACCTAATAATGTACTTCCAGTATTATTTCAATATAAACTTAATACAATCTCATTTCGACTTTATCTCTGATAGGATTGTGTTTGTGTCCTATTGGAATAGTCGCATAAAGTTAAGACCCAATTCTGATTGTTGAATGGCTCAGTGGTAGTGCACTTGCTTACCGTGCAGAAAGTTTCGGGTTCGATACTTGATCGAAATAGATGTCAGAATGTAACTAATGATTTGAAGTCTGAGTATCTGTGTACTGATATTCTACACTTTTCTTGATAGTAACATTAAAATAAATATTTTGAAATTAACCGTAACTATTATTTCCTTGTCCGTGTGTTACCGGCAAAGAACAGTACCAATCTGACTCTACCCGAAGGTGTCATAAGAGGCGACTAAGGGATCATGAACCGGAAAATGGGCAGCAACATTTTTCTGTATATCGTCTCATCCCAACTGCGGTCACCAACAACTCTAGTCTCCAGCCGCAACGCTTACAAGTGCGTTGGTAAATCCCCTTTTAGTACCAAGCGTTTTTAGTGAAGGTCTGCAATGAACGTTTAACCGGGCGAAATATTATGATGATGATTCTTTCCTAATCACAATATAGGCCGAGTCCTGAAGCTGTAATTTTTAATTGGCTGGACATAAATCGAAACCGTCAATTTACTATAAAGTTGCTATGTAATATAATAGGTGGTGGAACACTTATGTAAAAAATAATTTTTAATGAATTGGCTGGCTTTTAGATTCTCCAGAAAATATATTTTTTTGTTTGTTTATGCATGTGAAGTCAAGCCAAAAATTGTAACTAATATCTGATGGGGTAAACTTTTGATGTGGGTTCCAAGGTACCTACTTCAATTAAAACTAAGCAAAAAATATTTGCGCATATTTTTTTATTAGCAAATTTGTATGCAAGTTACATAAAAGTCCAGGCAAAAATGGCAACCAAATTATTTTAAATTTGATAGACTTTCCAGGACAGTTTTTGAGCAAATTACCTAAAATTAAGCATATTAATCTAAAGTTAAATATTTTCGTATTTAATGTTGAAGCAAAAATACCAACTGAAAAACTTTTGTTTAAGTACAGGTTTCATCGTGTGTTCTTTCCTTTATTTATAAAATTAAGCATAATTATAAAAAGATAAAAAAGTTGATTTTTAATTCAATAGATCGCGTCAAGCGAGCGAGAACCGGCGAAATATTTTTATGTTCTTTGGAACCGGTATGGCGTGCCGTGCGCCCCGAGACTTTTTTCTTCTACGTAATGTCAAGAGTACGTCAAGCCTGACATAATATTAGACTTTTTCGTGTTCTTATTTCAACAGTCCAAGTAGCTAGAGTGGGCTGCAAGTGTCTGGCTGCCTGCTTGTACAAACAACAACACTTCAAACAGTCCATTGAAAGGAGAAAATATCATTGTGGGATACAGTGTTACAAAAAACCGGGCAAGTGCGAGTCGGACTAGCGTGCTAAGCTTTTGCTCTTGACCCCCCGATCTTGAACCCTCTTTAATAAGAATTTACTTGAAAAGAAAGCTAGCTAGCGTTAATTGGTTGTGAGAAAGGTTGTAAACTTTAATTATTTCAGACTTTATGGTTCCCTACCCATAGGGTGAAAAACGGGATCATACTAATATGCCTCCGATGTCTGTCTGACTGTCTGTCAGTGGGCTGTATCTCATGCTGCATAAGCTATAAAATATAAAAACTGATCAAGTGCGAGTCGGACTCAAAAAAGGACGGGTCGCACTCCGAGAGTGCCGGCAGAAGTGAAAACTTGAATTTATGAATATGATGTTTTTGTAAGGGTCAATCGCGTCATTGCTCGCGTACTTCTTCATCGAGACCTAAAATTTGTCTAAGTACATGAGTAGTCTAGAGTCAGTAGTTTTCAAGTTATAGCGATTTTTACTTTGACAGCTGTCATCTGAAATGTAGATCTCATCAAGACCTATCATTTATCTCAGCACATGAGTAGTCTAGGGTCAGTAGTTTTCAAGTTACAGCGATTTTTAGTTTGACAGCTGTCATCCGAAATGAAGATCTCATCGAGACCTATCATTTGTCTCAGCACATGAGTATTGTAGAGTCAGTAGTTTCCAAGTTATGGGGTTTTTTAGTTTGACAGCTGTCATCCGAAATGTAGATCTCATCGAGACCTATCATTTGTCTCAGCACATGAGTAGTCTAGGGTCAGTAGTTTTCAAGTTATAGCGATTTTTACTTTGACAGCTGTCATCCAAAATGTAGATCTCATCGAGACCTATCATTTGTCTCAGCACACGAGTAGTCTAGGGTCAGTAGTTTTCGAGGTATAGCGATTTTTAGTTTGACAATTGTCATCCGAAATGAAGATCTCATCGAGACCTATCATTTGTCTCAGCACACGAGTAGTCTAGGCTCAGTAGTTTTCGAGTTATAGCGATTTTTAGTTTGACAGCTGTCATCCGAAATGAAGATCTCATCGAGACCTATCATTTGTCTCAGCACATGAGTAGTCTAGGGTCAGTAGTTTTCGAGTTATAGCGATTTTTAGTTTGACAGCTGTCATCTGAAATGTAGATCTCATACATTTAGGATTCGCTATTAAATAACGATCAAAACCAGTACGTCAAGTCTGTCGTGCACATATCACGTTGTGCACAACAAAAAAAGCCGAGACTATGACCACAGAATATATAATAGTAAACAAGTTTACAGGAGTCGCATTCCTTTGATCTTGGAAAAAGCTGCCTATTTCACAGACAGGCCTGCTATGACAAAGACAAAAAAGATGTTTTGGTCTTTATCACACTAGAAGTTTTGTATATATTGAGCCTGCTCTAACTTGGTATGCTTATTTTCAAATCCATTTCTATACTTCATCCGAGATCTGACGCGACTTCTGATGCGAGTTAATAATTTTTCCCCATCTGAAAAAGTGCCAAGCGCCGCTGAAGAAGTTTCCACTTCAAAAATCGACCACAGTAAGTTACTGACATTTCAACTAATACAATTTATATCATGTGGTGGTACGGAACCCTCGGTGCGCGAGTCCGACTCGCACTTGGCTGGTTTTTACCTTTCATTAGATCAAATCCACAATTATTTTGAGTCTCATGTCATACCTGTAGAATATTCATACAAACTTTCGCCCCATTTTTCAACCCCTCAGGGGATGAATTTCAGAAAATCCTTTCTTAATTGTAGTCTTGACGTACAAAAAACTACTTACAAAATTTCACATCTGTAGCTTTATCGGTTACGGCTCGGCGTTGATGAATCAGTCAGTCAGTCAGTCAGTCGGTCAGGGCATGCTGTTTTATATATTTAGATTTAGATCAGAAGATCAAAAGTATTTTCAGCTTACTACAACCGATGTAAATTTTCATCTTTCATGTTCAACTTTAAATTCCGAAGCGCGTACCGAAAAAAACAGCGAAGCAATGCGACGTTGCCGTACCGTGCAATCACGAGCCGTGTACTATGTTAATGTCAATTATGAACTTTATTTCAACTTCTTTAGGGTCGATATAAAGCGCTACATAATGTAATTTTTATATAAAAAGATACGCTATTGCCTGAAATGTTTAATTTTCAAAGTAATCAACGTAAGTACAGTTTTAGAGTATAATCAAACACTTTTCATTCAGTTAACTATTTTGGCCAAAGAGAAATCCCTCAATAATTATACCACTGTAAAGCTTTAACATATTGTGTTCACTTTTATGACTTTTTGATCAAGTACAACAAAATTTTGAAGTACAAAAAGTCACGAGATAGTTATGTATTTTGCCCGAGCAGACAAAAAGAAATAAAACTTTTAGTGGGATTTTATTAATTTCAGGCTTTACCTAAGAACTTAGGTGCTTAATTAGTTTGTAAAATACTAAAAGTTTATCATTGAACGAGCCCAGAAAAAATTTCGTTTAGTTGGCATTTTTGCCACAGTAACTATTTACATAATAGTGTTTTTTTAATCTGCCGCCTTGTCCCATTTGGTGATATGCTTAATTTTAAGTAATTATGTAATTACTTCCAAGACTTCATACACCACAAAAAGAAAATCTTGGTTCCGATTTTTGTCTAGGTCAAAATCTAATTATCTTGGGGTAATAACAAAAGAACATCGACTGTGGTGAAAACCTAAGTAGATAAGGCATAGCAGTAAGAAAAGAGCGGTTTTTCTGCTTCGTAAGGCATGTTAAGTCGTTCAAACGAGCTTGGTTTCCTGCCAGTAGTCATTTAACTATATCAAATATCTTTATAATAAAATTGTGCGATGGGCTGATTTTCGCAACTAAACGTTAAGCAATGCCCTTAAAACTATTTACTGACTTGAAAAACTTCTGACTCTGACACATGTTAACTATTTAACTAACAATAGACTCCGTGGACTAGTGGCTAGAGTGCTCGGCACCCGATCCGTGGTTCCGGGTTAGTTTCCAGGTAAGGACACAGTTAAACAAAATCCCATTGAGCAACCTCTCCAGTTTGGTTAAAACATTAATGAATTAATAATCTGGTTTTCCGAAAAGCAAGATGATTCCGTGCTTCGGAAGGCGCGTTATGTTTTTGGTCCTGACTACTATCTACGGATGCAGTCGTTAATGAGCCATGTCAAAGGCTTTTGGCGGCTCTACAACTCTGACACCAGGGTTTGTGAGGTTGGTCATCGACCTTGAAACCCGCATGATATTATGATGATAATGATGATGATGAACGCAACCCATTAAAGTCCACTGCTAAACATATAGGTAATATTTTTACGCCCCTAATTTTTAAAAATTTCTTTTAGTCATAGAAAAAAATTGTAATACACTCAAAGCAACAGGTATAAAACTCAAACCGAAATTAAATAATTTCGCCCCTATAAATCTTATTTATCTGTTTATAATATACGCGACGTTATAAAACTATTATAAATATTAAGAGTTCACATCTTTATTTTTCAACAGGTAGAAGAAACCCAAATTGATATAAAATAATTGAATCAAATAATTTCGCCCCCTACGAATTTAATCCATTTGTTTATGACAAACCTACTCTTGGTTCCACTTATTTTAAATAAAAAAGAGTTTTTTTACACGTTCAACTGCACTAAATTGCATTCTTCAAACAACTACAACTAAAAAAAAACTACAAAGAAAACAACACTAGGTCTGTAGATTGAACAATGCCTAACGTTTTACACGAAATTTTAGGGTTCCGTTCCTCAAATTTGAAGATTGAAAACCCTTGTGTGATAACGTTGTGATCCCTTGGTCCGCGCGTGTCATGTACGAAATATTCATACATTGTACTTTGCATATTAATTTGACAAAAAAAAATCCATAGTTTAAAAACAATAACTAATTAAACTTCCACAATACATACCCCATAAACCCATTTTCTCTCCTACTATGACATTTAAATATATTTCTACAGGTCATACCTATTCACTGAACATTTAAATACATCACCTAATAATTCGGCTTATAAGTCTTTAACACAAAAGTAAACAAACTACGAACATTCTTTGACGAATAATTGGCAATCAAACTCATGACTAAAATTTTAAGGAACAGAACCCTGTCGGAGCTTGACTTCCACACTTGACCGACTACCTACGCTTTTTTGACGTACTGGGTTTGTCGTACCAAATGACCAAACCCTCTCATCTTACATCATCGCTTGCAAGCTATTAACATCTTAACAAATTGCCACTTTTGTTTGGGTACGACAAAATTTATTACTACTAAAATATTTCTCGAAAATTCTTTGAACTCAAGTGGATTGCGTACCATGAGAACTATTGACGCACTTAAGTTATCAACAACTTAGGTAACTTAAGCCGGAAATAATAATAAGTTGCCTGAAGCGTTTTGTTTTGTTTAGAGGTCTTTGTTTTTGAAACAGAGGTTCCCAACCTAGGTCTTATAAAACCTCGTTTCAGAAACGAAGTTCAGATACTTTAATAAATGAAAATTAACATTTTGAATTGGTTACTGATTAAGTATAAATGTCATAACATTTTTTTTTTCTTGTGTGGTTAATTTTGACAAATTGCTGTTATAAAAGCATTCATTACCGTAAATCAAAAGTCTAAAATTATAGTACACCAAGTCTTAAAAAAAAACTGTCATTCATTAAAACTATGCTCATGTGACTAGATTTGAAACTCACATTTTTAGCATTTTTTTATATCGCAAGCTCAAATCCCAAGTTTGATGTAAAAGTTCTATATTATTTAACACTTTTATTTTTCAAAAATAATGTAAGTTTGAATAACTTAAGTACCGAATAGTTCTTTGTTCTCAGAATACTGCTTCACACACTAGGACGCCCTTATTAACTTCTAGTCCTAAAGTTGAAAACCACTGACTCTTGCGACGCACAAACATGTGTTACCAAAAAAAGACTTTACCTACCCGTGGCCAAAAACTTAGATAATAAAAATATGTAATAGAAAGTTAAACTGTGTCATTAAACTGTAGAACCCAAGGGTCCGTTTTTTTTTTCATTGTTTGACTGATATGACCTGCTCCAAATATAGATGCCTTTTAAAATATAATGCTTCTATTTATTTTTAAAACCCATGCAATTTTACTGTGTTTATTTCCTAAATATCCTTGAATTCAGATTGTTTTATACACTTTCATTGAGGCAGTCCTATTTTTTTTAACATCTTATTAAAACATTAAATTTAATGAGAATATCTACCCAAAATTGTTACTTACCTCCATAAATCTATCTGCTTACTAAAATACCTATAATACCAATCTTACCAAGAGTACTAAATACTCGCATGTTTGTACTAAGTACAGCTGACCGCATATCAGTGGCAAACTCCGACCCTGAGCGAATCTCTGGTTTCGAGCGTTTGTAGTGCTGAGCAAGTTCAGTTTATACTGATTTTGTTACCACCTACTTGCAGCTGTGTTTATAACTTTTATCAATAGATATGTTACCGCTACCTGGAGTTGTAATAAATATAACTACCAATCCACAATTTTTTATACCGTTCCTGCATAATTATTGTAATTCACAAGACATTAACGTCCAAAAATATTTTTTATGTAACAAGTGACAAAGTGATCTCGCGAGCTACCTGATGTTAAGTAGTAACCAGCGCCAATAGTGCCTACTTTCTTATTAGTAGTATAAATGACACTAACAAGACAGCAAAACGCGTTGCTCACCCTAAGAACTAAGTTGGTTTGTCTCATGTGCCAGTAATTTGACTAGCTCTTTTGCCCTTCAAACTGAAACAAAGTAGTGCAAGCACTGACGCTTTACGGCAGAAAAGGCAAGGTGGTGGTACTTCCCCAGACGGACATTACACAAAAGCTCTACCACCTTTGATTTCAAGCATCCACTGCACTAAACTTTTTTGTTAAGTATTCTCAAACGAACTTAAATTATTAAAACTTAGATGTCAAAGGTTTTCTATTTTTATACCTATTAAATCATTAGAATATAACGTTAGATACAAAAACGCTAAAGTAAACCTAAACTTGGCAAACGAAAACACTCTTACTTTGTCGAAACAAAAAAAAAATGCATCCCATTTCGAAGGGCATGTGGCGTGGCCGGTAGTGACCCTGTCTTCTGCGCGCGCTATGTTGAGTTGCGGGTTCAATACTTGGCAAAGCATACATTTATGTGATTAAGAAAATCGTTTTTTTTTTTGACTGGCGTTATTTATCAATTTATTGTTTCAAGTTAAGAATCAAATTACACAATATGAAATGTCTAACGTAATTTATCTATGTATTTGTGTACAATATTGTCACAGATATATCATCATAACAGTCATGTTTCAAGATGATAAATGACCACCATACCCACCTTTTTTTTTCATTCTTATTCCTAGCCTATTTTGTGTCCCACTGCTGGCCAAAAGTAGGTATTTGCGTACCTTAAGTATATCTATTTATAAAACTCTTTATGCCATCACATAAAATTCATAAAACAAAAAAAATACAAACTATCATACATTATATTTGTTTGTAATGCTGTACTCTATATATCGTCTCAAAAAGTTAAAAACCCATAAAAAATTCTAGTCATCCTAAAAAATGACCTATGCTTAGCCATATCAACACGTAATACAACAGGTTCTTTTATTGTGTGTTCGAATCAATCAAGATCCGCCCTTTAAGAACACAATTCTGCGTCACGAGGCACCAATGTAACAACACGTAACCTACCTAAATGAATATTGAGACTGGAATTTAATTATTTTAATTCTGTAATAATTTTGGCCATGAATGCGTGATCGTCTTACTTCAACACCTAAAAGACCCGTACATTGTGGATTGGTAATTAATAAAAGTATATATATTTGATTTGTGAAAATAACTAAGTAGAAAATGAAGTTAAAAGGAATTACACAAACAAAATAAAATATTTGGAATAAAACATACCAATTCAGCCCGCTAGCATGTGTGTTGTGTCAAACCGAGCGGTGCAAACTCATCTCAACCGCGCGTCTCTTTCAACTTCTAGATGACCTAGGTTTCCTAGATTTAGACCTAATAGTGGGAAGTAAAATAAAATTAAGTGTGTAGTCTCTTCGTCTTGCGTTGCTGGAATGAAAGTGACTCAAAACCAGGGATAGGGTTTGGATGAAGACTTAAAAGTCTAGAATTAGGTTTCCTATAGATTTAGATTCTCAGAGGCTCCCTTCCAATTCCTAGCACCTCTGCTACCCATCAAATCCTTAGAACAATCCTACGCCCAAAGTTAAAATAGGTTACCTTGCAAACCATCGCACACATTATTCCGATCATCTCAAAATAACATCCATCTCCACCTGCCTAAAATTAATCTACGATTAGTAAATTGTTTTATATCCATTTGATCCAAACGAAACAAGATTTGACACTCAATTTTAACGTGTAAGAGTGCTGAATATTGTCCCTCTATAATACAGGCTAGGCGACTTAGGTAATCTAACCAGTACTATATTCGTGGATCACTAGATAAAACCAATTTACTAAAATAATATTGTCTTATAAATGCATGTCTGTGTTATACCGATTAATTTTATTGTGTATTCATCGATATAACATTATAATACCTACATCACATTTTAGTGTTAAACATCCATCACCACCTAAGTGCCCTAATAACCTAGCATCAAATGAACTCAACCTAATTCTCACGTTGGCTCCATAAAACACAGGATTCAGCTGCACCTAGATTTAACTCGGAAAACTCGTCGTTGATCACCCCAGCACCTTCTCAGATGACCTATCATTTCAAGAGACCTAGCTAGCACTTTTAAATGAATAAGTAGTAGGAAATCTGAAATAAACTCACCAACAACGAAGCCATAAATTCCCGGCGGGAAAGACACAAACACGAAGCCCTCTCGTACAATACCTGTAGCACGTTCACTGCACTAAATTGAAATATAATTATAAATTACTTTACACAATTTTACACTTGCAAAAAAAAGTAAGTTAGTATTCCCTATTGCAAAACGCCTGACACTTCTTTAATCAGTCAACCTCCACGTCTAACATTTAACACTAATGCGCATTAGGTACCTAAATTAATATCTAGCCTACTGAACCGCAGTCGCTAAGTACTATTTTTTTTAAGCTCTTATTCTATATTCTATCGTACGTAAAGTCAGGCGCCGTCTCTCAATCAAACCCTAATTTTAACCACTGAAGTACAATAATCAGGCGGCCGCCGAAAAAATAATAATTTGTGCACGTAATCCCTATTCTAAAGCCTAGCGCTGACTGCCCCCCTGCATCTCCCTCTTTCAAAATTCCAAATAATCCTTACAATTGTATACCTGCCGCGTCTCTTCTAAAATGAACCTTAAATCAAAGCAGTAAAAATTACCACATGTGCAATTTGGCTGCAGTGTGTTACGTCACTGCCTCGCTATGCCTTTTTTTCTTAAATTTCTAAGAAGTATTGTTTTTACAATAATACGTCCACTGCGTCTTTTTACCAAAATGAATCTAATTACAAGGCATTACAGTCCACTACGAGCGCAATTCTATTTTGTAAGCGGGAAGTCTATTTAGATGTACAGTCAAGAGGACATTCAGCTTGACACGTTGGATTTTGTACCATAACTATTTCAATCTCCGCAAGAGCTAAAGACAAACTGCGAGTGTCAAGCTTTACCTGTCGTTGACCGTACCTGTTGTAAATTTATTAGTGGTGAAATATTATAGGGTCTTATTTGTTTTAACTTAGTAAGTCTATATCATTTTATACGTTTATTATGAAATTCTTAAAACTGTGACGAATATGATCGTTACAATACTATACTTGAAAATAATGAATTTAAACTATACTGGGACAGAACTATAATTACAGATAAAACAATTCATCATAATAGGCCTGATATAACGTTATTAAACAAAACAGAGAATCAAGTTAACCTGATAGATATAGCAGTTTGCAACACCCATAATCTACAAAAATCACATACTGAAAAAATGTCCAAGTACACAGATCTCGCAATAGAATTAAAAACACAATGGAAAGTGAACAACGTAAAAACCACACCAATCATCATCTCTTCTACTGGTATAATCCCAAAAACTCTAAAAATAGGCCTTAAAATTCTTGACATTCATCCCTCTATAATCCCACTCCTTCAAAAAGCTGTCATTTTAAACACGTGCAGAATTGTAAGAAAATTCCTGTCTGTAGATTAAAGTTATATGCGCTTAGCACTTGGCTTCGGCCCGTGTAAAAACTACCTCCTCGGAGAGACTAAAAAGTATACAAAGAAAATAATAATTAAATTAATTAATAATAATAATTAAATGTCACACATCACACTTTAATAAGCAAACATTATTTTAAAATGTTCAGTTCAAGTTTGTTGCCTAATGCCTATAAAGGGTGACTTTTAATTAGTTCTTGATAGCGAAAGATATGCATGTACTCATGATACTGAACAACTTTTCCCAAGGAACATAGGTCGAAATACGAAAAACCAAATTTGACCTCCCATACAAAATGCGCTATCAGCTGATGCAGGTATTTCGACCTAGTTGTTCAGTATCATGAGTACATTAATACCTTTTTCTATCAAGAACTAATTAAAAGTCACCCTATAGCTCAACCTAATACCTAGATAATGATAATTATTCAAATAGGAAAGAAATATTAAATATCTCTAAAATAATCTCATTTCTATTTCAAAAAGTAACTAATTCAGTATTACGCTCAAATCCACTCGGCTTAAGTACATTAGGAGCGTTCTAGCGTAAATCTAGAAGAAGAATATTAGACAAGACTGACCCAATTTTGTTAAGTGAGGCCCATTTTACGGATCCCTTATCAAGTGTGCGGATTGGCTTGGGGGTCACGTATTATTCAATAAACCCTAAATTAATACTATGGACGTGAGCCGCGTGTGAGAATGGCACTTTTCTGTTGTTCTATTGCGATCGAGGCTGTTTTTATACAGACGCTTGCTAGCAGTGCGGCACGTGCCTTAATGTACTGACCTCTAAAATAACAGTACCAGTACAGTATGGACAATTCTCTGCCCATCTTTCAATTCGACCTCACTCTACCCTCGTTGTTTGTCCCTAGTAACAGCCGGTACTCAAACGATGTTGCCTGAAAGTTTTATTTCGTTTGGCTGCACGTCACAAATATGTAGATGAATTCCAGAGAATATTTATTCAACGTCATATGTAGTCATGTAATGAGCAGAATTCAGTGAATGTACAGCGAGTCATACTAAAGATATTTAGATTACTGCTTAATAAAAAATTTTGCATCTTGTATTGGTGTCTGTCTGGCTCCAAGGTGTATGAGACTGTCATGTAATGGCAACGTTCCTTAAGCACACATGTCTCAAAGATGACCAGTAGAGCGGAGGTAGGCAGAAAATGGACGTAGACTGGCCAATGGCTATGACACCAAACACAATAACAGTTCTCGTTTTTTGCTTAAAAAGCAACAGAAGATTTAAAAACTTGCTAAATGAAAAAAATCACAGCGCGAGACCGTAAAAATGTAAAGTCGTCCAAATTCGTCTCGAACCTCTACTTATACTATGATCACACGCATTTTTTTTACCGCCACCGATAATAGCGTCCCTGTAAATTGAACCAGAGATGGCAAACGGAGGCATGATGACAAGATTGCGCGATTGGCTTACTCGGTCGTGCCTTGGCTGCGTAACCTCTGGCCCACGTGGCAGTATATACTATGCTTATAACGACTTATTAGTTTTCTTTGTAACTGTACTAAAAAGTTATACTCATCTCCTTTAAAAGCAGTCATACATGTAAAAGTAAGTCTTATTATAAGAGGAGTTTGTGTTTATTTGTTACTTTT
This sequence comes from Athrips mouffetella, assembly GCA_947532105.1. Taxonomy (NCBI): domain Eukaryota; kingdom Metazoa; phylum Arthropoda; class Insecta; order Lepidoptera; family Gelechiidae; genus Athrips; species Athrips mouffetella. The sequence continues at coordinate 20,240,922 of OX383964.1, read as the reverse complement.
TATTTAGCGGTTTCTGCCGCGGGCAAGCTACAAAATATAAACAACATTTTTAAACAAACAGAAAAACAAAGACAGAAGCTATAATTTAATATAAATTATGAAAATCTGAAAGCATAAATTTATTACAAATTAACAATTTTCTCGACGCATCGAATCATAATTACGTTGGCTTGCGGCGAATTCAAAAGATGGAAAGTTTGGACGACGTAATAAATTATTTAACCGTACAATTCATGAGAACCAACCAAATAATTTTACGATCCTTATATGTTCAGCAGTTAAACACAATCCATTTGTTTTGGAGGTAAGTAGGTTTGATTTCCATTTCACTTAATTACATGAATGATTGATATTAAAAATCTTCACTATAAGAATAAAATTCAAAATCAAACTCTCCTTATTCATGAGATTTAATAATCATCATAATTTTCCTTGCCTTAATCCGTCCGAATTAATAATAAAGTATATTCGCGTCAATAAGATTACGTTGCTTCAAAAACAAAATAGGGCTATATTGAAAAAAACCGGCCCAGTGCGAGTCGGCCTCATCCGCTCCTGACCACCATATGAAACTACAAGCTTTTGCCCTAACTTTGATTTAAGAATCTCCACGTCCACTCAAACCTGAACCCTCTGTAATATGAATTTACTTGAAGCGGGAGCTTACCTGAATTGGTTATAATTGGTTGATAGAAAAGTTGTAATATTTAATGATTTTAGACTTTTATCTTTGGTTGTGCTATGAGACCAAGCTTCTTGCCAAATTTCTTGTTGCAAGGTCAACGGAAAACAAGTACCCTGTAAGTTTTGGTTTGGTCCATTAATCTATGCAGATGGGGACATAGCTGGTCGTATTTTTTATTGTGATGTTGTGGAAGCTTGTATTTTTAATAACTTCAAGGGTCCATAGGTTTTAATTTCTATTTGATATTAGTTTCAAATTGATACCATTACCCATCAGTGAGAAAAAATGTCTTGCCAGACAGACGGACAACTAAGTGATCCTATAAGGTTTCAATTTTATTTTACTTTTGGGGTACGAAACCCTAAAAAGAAGCAACAACAGAAATCACGCTTTCTTTTAACTTTCTTTTAACATTATGTAACATGGGAAATTCTAGTTGGATGCGATACGACAAAGAAAGAATACAAATACTTATTTTTTGATAGTACACACTATACAAGAAAACTAAATAATATATAGGCTAGATTGCTGACTCCGTAAAAACGTGGTAAAAACCTTAAGTGAAAACGGTGTAAGGCTAGAGGGCTTAATTAAGTTCTATGTTCCTTGTATAGTTTAATTAGGTATGCCTGTCATAAATGTACATTGTAAATTATAAATAAATAAATAAATAAATAATGGAACACTCATCTGCACATAGTTGTAATGTAACAATATCTATGACCTTGAGCGGGCCCCAGATTAATAGAGTTCAAAGTTTAAGTCATAATTCATTTATTCATGCTTAGTTCTAAAATTAATTGTAGCGGTTAGTAAATGAACCCTATATTAGGGCATCGCATTGTGAGGCATGCAGTAAGAGACGTTAAAAAAATTTAATTAACAAATGCGGTTCATAATATAAAATTACATTACATTGAATTGCCAATTAAATTGTCAGATTGTCAAAGGAAATTAAATTTTCAATAATAATATAAAATTAAAAGTAAATTAAATTGTAAACATATTCAAACAACAATTATTTATCTTTAGTCGTGTGTACCTGCTACTATGACTACTCTACTAGTTACTAGTTGTCTTTGGCTTACTCCAAGCCTATATTAAAAAGTGAAGATAAACCGTAATTTTACCCAGCCGGCAAAATTAGGGGATCGTCATACTCTACAGCTGTGGGACCCCGGTCACGTCCTTTATTAATTTCCACAATTTTCTCAAATACATTTTGAATAAGAGAAATTAAGAACGAGCGAGCCATTGCGCTTGTCTCGCAAAAAATCTCTTTTAATTAATTGCAATCGTATTAATTTCTCTCGTTAATAAGATAAAATATTTCTTATTCTTTCTTTACAAAACAAAATTAATAGATAAATGGTAGGTATAGATACTAAGCTGTAAAAGGTCTGTACCCTCCTTAACAGCCCATATATATAAGCTCATTGTTGTACAAAAAACTCTTCCTTCAGTTTTTAAAACACCTTATTGAAATCAAATTTTTTAAAGGTAAGGCGTGTAGAGTTAAGCTTGGCTCTACATAAGATCTGACAACTTTTTTAAAATGCGAGCTATATGGTCTTGTCTTGGCAACATTATACATGAAAATGTTTTTGGTGGGATCTAATATAACGATATTTAATACAGATTAACTTTCACATATTTAAAAAAAAATAACAATGTTATGATATTGAATTTAAAGATGAGGAAAACTTTATAAAAATACCCAGCTCTACGAGCACGGAACATTCAAACGTATTTTTATCATTTTCCTTTAACGTTTGTGAAAATTTGGGTCAATGCGAAGGTATTTAAGTCTATTATCCCCATGTTAATATCCATTCACGTCAAATTTATAATGCCATAAATATAACGTTATCGAATGAAGCTCATATTATGAAGACTCAAACATTGATTGCATGATTTTTCTTTTTGTTTGTTGTGATTCAGCTACCTTCAAATATTTTCGGAAGAAAACGTACAAACGTGTCCAGATGGTCGCTATGCGGACCGAAGCAAACGCTTACCGGTACCTGAACTTTTTTTTTATTTCTTTAGAAAACATATAGTCTTATACAAAGATAGGCAAAGACGAATTATAACTAAAAGACCTAGAGTTCCATGAAGGAGGTAAATACTACTAAGCGAGAGCGAACTTGTATATGTTACGTTAAAGAAGGCAGCTAAGTGACTTAATCAGTCAGGCACAGGCAGTATTTGACTTCCCTTAGTTTTTTTTTTTACTTTTCCGGTCTAGTTTCTAAATATGTCATTTATTAGATTTGGTCAACAAAACAGACGAAGCACTTTACACGTGTCATAGATGAGTAAATACACCTTTGTTCAACCGGTGTCTCCGCCTACATAAGGAACCCCGAATCGGCTGATAAGTAGAAATAAAAACAAATCGATGCTGACACGGGGCAAAGAGGGGCAAGAGGTGAAGAGGGTGGAATCACTGAGATCTGGGAGCACTCACAATATTACCCTATCGCAACCGATTATACGGAGCTCCCTAACTGACTGCCAGACGGAATTGTGATGCGCTGATCTGCCATGAGGAAAATTGGAACAGGAAATGGTCGTATAAATATGAAGGTCGTACCAGTCGAAGACCAAAGGGAAATTCTCATGAAAATCAAAGGGCTTTCTCTTGAAACAATACAACGAAACCTTTAAAACTTCATAGTGATTTCACTATGGACCTGATCGTATCTTACGAGTATAAGGGAGCTCAAAAGAGTGTTATTTTTTTAAGTTAACTTAATTGACCATAGTTATTTTATTAGTTTTACGAGTAGGTAGTACAACTTCCCAGTCCAGTGTATATCGCAGGAAAATTGAAAAAATCCCCCATTCTCTCTAAGTGAGCAACTCAGCTGAGTCTGTGAGCTTCAGTCTGTCCGATTATGTTCAAGACTGCCAAGCTTTTGAAGAACGCAGTTTCAGGACTGTCTTGCTGCCGTCGCATCTTTTTGTTTACCCAAGAATTTTCCAAACACTAGCTACACTACACTAACTACTACCAAACTGGATTACTAACTATACAAAACCCTCATCAACAATTCTGCTTCAGCTCGTAGGCTCGTCAGGAATTCCCTGGCGCTATACGTTGCTTGTTACAAGATAATTCAAATTTATTTAACGAAGCCACTTCGATAGACAAATAACCCTTACATACAGTACAGCTATGAGCAAAACTGTACCATTAAACCGACTACATTAATATAGTCTACTTTTTATCAATAATAACACGTAAAACTGAAAAACTTTTCCATCGATTCCTTGGCAACCCCAGATTAGTACAGGCCAGACAAAAAGTTTATCTTTAGATCATAAAAATTGTTTCCAGTTGGACCACCACTTATCCACCACAATTGAAAGTTCATTTTCAGTTGAGTAATTCTGCCTCTGACAGTGGTCGTTACGTAGCAGGTTTAAAATCTCCTTCCTCATTCGATTTCCAAAGTTACCTACAGTTACACAAGGAGTACCTGCAATTATTGTCCGCATCAAACGATTCATTTAATAAGTAACACACACGTTCAAAAATGACCGCAGATGACTGAGTTTGTATGAGAAAACGTATTTTCCTATGTTCTTGTCTTGTTACTCCCTATTAAAATTTTAACCATCTCCATGCATTTCTATCTCGATAAGAAAGACTGCACAATTTTTCTGAACAAAGTAAATTTCACAGATAAATGCAAACCAGTTACTCAAGAGCAAAATTTTCAATTCTTACCAAATCAAATACTTACTACCAGTCCGGTTAAGTTAAATAAAACTCAACGAGCTCTTTCAAGTTTATAACATTGTCTTAAGACTCTTGAATGCATAAGAGAGTAGCTTCGAATACCGAACAGGGCGTATGTTAAACATAAGTTCCATTCTTTTATAGAGGAAGTTTTGAGCGCAAGTGTACTTAAAGGATTTATACTTACGGCGGCTGCAGGTAATTGTTCAGGGACCTACCTATCAATTCGTGTTTGTTTTCCTCAAATAAGCATGATACTGAATTCGAAACAGGTACCTGTGCCTACAATAATTAGTTATAGACAAAGTGTGAGTTCTTTTGTCGCTTTTTATTATACACTAAACGGCACAAATTCTGTAAAGTGATGTATTAAGATTGACTATTGGGGCCTTTGCACACCACGATTTCCGATCGCGCCGTCGACGTGCGATTGTAACGATGCGATCGGGCGTTTGTATCGCTTTAAGCGCAAACACACAGCTCTGTTCGACGATAAAAGAGCTGTCGACGCGCGATTAAAAAACGCGGTGTGCATAGGCCTTTACTATAAAAATAATTGTTGCCTATTTCCGTTTTAGTATGAAATACATAGTAAAATAAAAACCCTTTCAGGGTTTACTTAAAAACGATGTCAATATGTCTAAACGTCACATACTAACAACTAGTTTTTACGCATCACGATACATTTATAAAAAAAAAAACTGTGACTTACAGGGTGTAAGAGGCAGCTTTCCGACAACTGAAAGGTCATGATTAATCTGTGAGTCTGAATTTCGTTGAATAAAACTTACAGGAAATGAAAAAAAAAATCAGCATCTCAATACGAAATTGTAAACTACCTAGATAAGATGAGACAGATTGCATGGAGAGGCCGTTAATTTCCATATTCTGAAAATATCACTCAACTAAAGTTGTTCAGTTTTTTTGACTAATCATGCCCTTTTAATTTACGGAAACCTGACCTTTACAATCATTATTATGTAGCAAGTAGGTACTTTCAAAGCAACATGTATCTTGGCGCATTTATAGCCCACTAGCTGTTGCCCGCGACTCCGTTCGCGTGGGGTTCAGAAAAAGTAGCTAATGACTTTTCCGATGGTTCAAACTATCTTCTATCACAATCGGTTTATCGGATTAGTCATAAAAGCGTAACAGACAGACAGACAGACAGTGCAGTTCTCGCCTTTATATTATTAGGTATACAGAGTACCGATAATACGGATTTTTGTAAGTAAATTAAACACCTCTTGTTTACGTGTGGACTGTCAGGTCGCCCACTAACCGTAAAATCATAGTCGAATTCCACGCGGAGTAACTATGATACGGGTTGCGTTATTTCTTATACAAAACAAAGCCTAACTAAATCTGAGGCTCAGTCACTTTAGCTTCTGTGGCTACTGAAAAAGCGGTACAAAGTCCAACGTATCTAGCTTCACATGCTTTTAACTCTACATGTACCTACATACAAAACTGTTGGACTTCACTTTCGTACAATTTTTGTAACTTATCTCTCCCCTTAAAAGACAAATCCTAAAAAACAATGATTCACTTCTCTCTTTATTTTTTGAAGTATTTCGTTTTACCTACTTCCTAAGTTTTCAAAACTTTAGAACTTTCATAATTTTTTTTTTACATTTGTTGCACATGCCGAAACAGGAATTTTTTTATTATTATTTTTACATTAAAACTAAATCTAGATTTAACCAATCTTTAGCTGTCTGTACCCACGACTTTTACACAAACAACTGGACCGGATCAAACGGAATTTTCAACAACGTATTTGGCTTTCTTCCGTACAAAATTATAAGCTTTGTTTGATTTCAGCTCGGTTTCACAGCTTGAAACTTTAAACTCGCCTATTATCTGTTTGAATGAACCGATTGCAATATAAAAAAGTTCAAATATTGAAAACCCCGTTTAAGTCGTTCAAGCAGTTTGTGCGGTATTGGTGCGGCCGCTTAAAATTTCGTGAACCTTCTGTCTGAGTGAACCGTTTGCAATGAAATAAAGCTTATGTGTTGCACAGAAAGAAGCCCGACGCGTCATGGAAAACCTCGTTTGACTTTGAACCAGTTCAGAAGGTGAGTTCTTGGTTCTGCAGCTTGAAACTTTGCGTATCTTCTGTCAGAGTGAACCTTTCGCAATGAAACTAAGCTTATTTATTGCACAGGAGTAAGCCAAACGCGTTATTGAAAGCTACGTTTGAATCTGCTCAAAAGTTTTTGAATTATTCGCGCCTTCGCTTGAAACTTTGCATAACTTCTATCTAAGTGAACCATTTCAACTAACCTTAGCGTATATGTTGCACGGAAGTACATAATCCAAGCATGTCATGGAAATGCCAGTTGGAGTCGGTACAGTAGTTTGTGAGCTATTTGCGCCGCCTATGAAACTTCGGGCATTTTCTGTCTGAGTGAACCGTTTTCAATTAAAGTAAGCTAATACATTGCAAAGAATTAAGCTAAACACGTTATTGAAAACCCCGTTTAATCCGTTTAGTAGTTTGTAAGTTATTGGTGCCGCCGCTTAAAACTTTGTGTATTTTATGTCTGAGTGAACCGTTTGCAATGAAACTAAGCATACATGTTGCAAGGAGTAAGCCAAATACGTTACTGAAAAACTCGTTTTAATCGGTTATGTTGATTGTGAGATATTGGCGCCTCGGCTGGAAATTTCGCGCACCTGTCTGAGTGAGCCGTTTTCAATGAAAGTAACCTAATATTGCAAAGAAGTAAGCTTGACAGTTTATTGAAAACCCTGTTTGAATTCGTTCAATAGTTTGTGAGTTATTTGTGCCGCCGCATGAAACTTAGCGTACCTTCTGTCTCAGTGAACCGTTTGCAATGAAACTAAACTTTTATGTTGCACAAAAGTAAGCCAAACTCGTAATTGAAAACTCAGTTTGAATCGGTTTGTGAGTTATTATCGTACAGGCAATTTGATGCTTTACATTAGTGTAGCTTCTGATTGAGTGAACCGATTTGAATGAAACATAGCCTATATGTTGCTCAGAGCTAAGCTGAATCTATCTGCGAAAACCGCGAGAAAATCCGTTCAGTAGTTTCGGAGTTTATCGAAAACATACAGACAGACAGACAGACAGACAGACAGACAGACAGACAGACAGACAAAAAGTTCAGAAAACATATTTTTGAGTTCTATTAGTCGTTTCTTATCGCCCACACTAATTTTTTTATAAATTTATCAAAAGTACAGACACGCGGTTTTTACTCTTTTATTATATGTATAGATAACACCAACATGTACAGTTGCTCCAGTAATTTTTTTTTTATGAACTGTTTACTATACTAATTCAATTTTCTCTTTAAATATAACTTCCAGCGCTTCCAACTACCCGCCTCTGCTAAAAGGTGAAACAATCAGAGCCTCCGACCTCATTAGACCGTCTCAACTACAACGTTCCGTTTCGCGGATTATTTCAGGAATTGTACGCTGTATTCTCGTGAAACGGAACGACCGGGTAAAGGTGACCCCAAACTTTTGTAGCTGGTACGTAACGGTAAAGGCTATTTCGCGGTTTTTAAACTTTTGAAAATAGAGTTAATCAGGCTTGTCCCTGGCGTGAATGTGCATATACAATAACTACTACAATTAGCAGTGTGTTTTAACCACAATTTGATCACGTGCATGTACTAGACAACAGTATGTTTCGCAAATATCTACTATAATATTGTCACAAATTATGCTAGAGATTGAGGATCAGTGAGGATAACTGCTTTAGTTAAAACTCTGTTACTGTAAAATTTTGTAAGGACCGTGTACTGTGTAGTATCTACTTTTTATAAACAACCTTTATAACCGCAGCATACAGAGATTGTTTTAGAAGAATAGAGTTCTAAGCGCTGAGTATTGAAATCTTACCGTCAGACTGCAATATGTGTTTGTGTTTTTTTTTCGTTTAAGTTCGATTGTTTAATTTTTTAACCAGCTGTTCATTAGTATGTTAGCACCTTAAAATAAATTCCTGTCGAACAGCCCGGCAACGGTACTCTAACAGTATTTTCCACTAAACAAGCTACTCGGCTCGCGTTACATTATTGAGGGCTGCTCACCGATTCACAAAAGAACACGCCAACCAATCATTTTAGGATTTTTTCGTGGAAAATTTTACCCGTTTGCAACAAGAAAAAGGAAAATTGTTGCCAAACGCTCTTGGGAAAAAATACTTACTTATCTTCATATTTTTTTGAGTTGTTAAAATATAGAGTTGGTTTTCAAATACTTGTTAAATTTATACGTAGCCTCTTGCTACGACGTAGCAACGTAGCAATTGTGTAGTGATCGTCTACATCAAAATGGCTCATACACCGACTTATTATTTATTCGTAGCATACACCCAATAATTTCGCCCGATTTTTTTTGAATTAGTAATAATAATAATAAGTAGCAAACAAGGCTTTAGGATGTTTTGTTTTGTGTGTGAACACATGAGAGGTTACATAATTATAATATTTTTCCATGAAAAAATTCTAAATAGAGTCCTACAAATATTCGCTAGGTAAATGGAGGATCGATTCCTTGTAGTTACACCCACGTTACACCCAGTCGTTACACCAGTGTAACGATAAGGAAAAACCTATTCCTGGTCGTGACACCGCAGTAGAGATGAACTATCGATTATCGATACTATATTTACCTAAAACCAGAAACCTAACCTAACTTAAATCAAAAATAATAATAATGGTGGTTAGTCTTAAGGCGACTTATTTCTTTTAATTAGTGAATCTATTGTGATGTATTTTTTTTATAAGTACCTTTTTTGTACTTTAACTTAAATTTCAATAAAAATTCTCATTAGCGTATTCTTTTGTATACTTATTAATTTAATTCAATAAATTGTGCAAGTGAAACTAATCACAATAAGGTTCAAAGTTTTAATTACTTAAAAAGTTCTTCAATAATTAGATATATATAACAACATTTATAATCGCTTCAAATATAATATATTTTATAAACAGTGTTTTAATTACCTTCTAGGTCTGTAATATAGAAGAATTGTCGCTATTTCAGTAAAAAAGAAACAAAATATGAAAACACTATAGTTTCGCCATCTCGTGTCGTTTGAAGTAAGCGAGTGTCCGACGACAATCAAAAGTATTGTTTTTTGTAAACGAGATGGGGCCTTATAGTGTTGCCACCACTCGATTCTTAAATTTATCTGAAATAACGACAAGAATTTACTGTAACTACACTATTATTTCATCAGATTTTATAAGAGTATACTTATGTGGTACGAAGTAGATTGTTTTTATATAATAAAGGTACAGTAATTGCCTAAATTACAAATATCAAGGTACATAGACTTTAGTACGGTTACATTCTTATTCTATCGAAGGGATTTCCAAATCGTTGCCCATTGCGACATTACTGTAACAAAAAACAGTCAATTAAACCAAAAATCACTCGATTAACCAAGCATTCAAGCTCTTCAAGCATGAAATGGAAGTCAGGTCAAGGTTTTCGTTCTTATCTTGATTTAGATCTAGCCCCAAGGATAGAGATGAGGTCGTTGATGGAATGGAACGAGCTTGCGCAGAAGAACCTCATTCAAACTTTTTTTACCCAGCAGTTTTCTACAATTTAGGACACCATAGAGATATTTGCCCACAAAAATATTAGCTTTATTTTGCAATTTTAGTGTAGGTCTCATAGCAAAAGATATTTTTAATCGTGTGAAGAACATTTGCTTTTAATTTGTGGATCGCTTTCATTACTTAGCATTAACGCTGTTTTTAGTAGTGCAATGCAAATGACGTGCAGCTTACTTTACAACGCTACAGTCAGAATCAAGTCAAAATAATGTAGGTTGATTAGGATAACAGCGGGACAAAGCTATGCGTAAGAGCAAGACTGGGCGACGCTTGTCTCTGGCAAGCTAATATCTTAATGCAAGGATTCATCATGCTGTCAGTTTCAAGCTACTTTATTTAGACTGTGTAGTAAAGGAAATAAACATTACCTATAACCACCACGCCTACTCCTACTACCCGTACGGGCAATAATGTCTCTCACTCTCCCTGCAATATGCAAACAAGTCGTCAACTTTATTCTATAAATGAATTTATACATATTTTACAATAATTGAGAATATTTTTATTGTTATATTTTTATTATGGTATATATTTTTGACATGTTATAAATACCCATTTACCTTTGACATGTAATTTTTAAATGTTTATTTGTTTATTTTGAATTGTATCTTTTAGATTATGTTGACGACCTTATGTCAGGTAGCCCTTTTTTACATTGTGTAAAATCTGATGTTACCTTATCTTAAGAAATAAATAAACGAAACAAAACAATATCACAGGCAAATCGTATAATTCGCCGTTTAAAAACGACGGGCAAATTGTAAACCGTCAGCAAATTGTAAATCGGCGTCGGCGTTTAGATTATACTGCTGCATATTATGTTCGTTAACCGACGTAAACCCAACCTAACCAATGTCGAGTAAGGACTGTTTAGGTTAGGTTCTCTTACGACCACAACGCACGAGCCGAACGAGCGAGCCACAGCCTCAGCCGGTGAGTGCCAGAAACTAATTACGTTTCGTTTTGTGAAATGCCGAGGCATCATGTAAAACGACGAATTAATTACCTTTCGTCATTTCGTAAAATGCCAAGGCATTATGCAAAACAGCGAATTATACAATTAGCTAAACTAAAATATTTAATTATTTTTGTTGTATGGAAGTAACTCGAAAACACCAGTGTTTAGCTTCTTCGCTTGAGTTACAGTCATAAAAATGAGCTTTTTTTGTCTATCCTGTTGCGTTCTACTGCTGGGAAGAGGCCTCTTCCTTATATTACGTTTCCATTCCTCCCTGTTCATTGCTTTTGTCTGCTCCTTCTCTTATTAATACTCCTCTCTTAACTTAAAGTATACACTTAATTTCAGTCTGTGCTGAACTGTATTCATCATCATCATAACATCCTATGAAACGTCCACTACAGGACCAGTAGTCTAGCTTTTACTGGGAAAATGCAGAGGAGAAGTACCATAGTCACCTTGTTACCGTTACGGCTGGCACCATGGACCGCGGTTGTAGGTGACCGCAGTAAGTAAGATACAAAGGAGGATGCTGCTACCCATCCTCCAGTTTATAACCCATAGTCGCCTATTACGACACCCTTGGGTATGTTTGGGTTGGTACTATTCTTTGCCGACACCACACGAGACCTGAACTGTATAAATAAAATATAACTTATATTTTTCTTAGCGTCAGGAGCAGGAAGGCCGCAATATTACGTAAATTAAGGAGTTGTCAATATAAGAAACGAAGGAGAGCTAATTTAATGACACTTTATGCAACTGACACTAAGTATACAAGTGTCTAGTACTATCGTCACGCAACTAGAGCTTCGTGAAGAAAATGAGAAAGACATAACCTAAAGAAGACAAGACCTAACCATAAAGGTTAACTTTATAAAGTTATGCTAAAATATTCTTCTCTAGAATAACGAAAATTTTGTTAAAAGAACCTAGTAGTTAAAATAAAAATCTGTAAAGAATCTTGAAATGCAAGTTAACCTTTTTAACGTTCATATCACGTAAGAAGGATTTTGCGTCGGGAGTTAACAGAGAACAGCTTGGCTCGGCTTGAGACTGCGAGTGAAAGGTAAACAAACATAAACGTGCAGTGAAAAGCGGCTTGAAATGGTTTAAGGTGGCTTTACCGCGCCACTGCACTTGTTGACTGTTGTCACAATTGCTAAACTGCACGGCTAATATATTTTGTTACATAACAAAGAGTTTAATTTCCTGCTTCCGACCGTATTCCAATTATATAGCCGCCTTTACACACAAAGTAGGACCAAAAAGACAAGTAAGGGTAAGTTCATACTGAGACTGATGAGGCACATACTTTTGAAGATAGATAGCGAATACACAACTTGAGTAACAGTCAGAAACGAGAGCGTTCGCAAGCACATATCTAGTTTACTTTGGCGCTCTCGTTGAAATGTGTAATTTATCGCACATTAAAACAAGTTCTATTATCGCTATCTCACGATGCGTCCACATTGGCGAATACGCTTGTTCGCAAGCTAGAGGTGATTAATATACGTAGTGCATTTTGGATCATTTCATCTTATACTATACGTAACTCAAGGGTGCACGCACGTGCACGTGAACGGGCGCTTATTGTGATCGTTTCCTAGGTTCCCAAACAATTACTGAAACTACCACAGAGCAGTTCGCGACACGCTTTATAACATCCCATAATAACGTCCACTGCAGGACAGGGAGCTCCCTCCAAAACTCAAGCAAAAACATATGCTAATTTTGAGGGGATTTACTATAGTCACCACGCATGTAAGCGTTGTGCCTAGCGACCGCTGTTGTTGGTGACCACACGATGTAAGATGGTACGATTCACAGAAAGATGCTGCTGCCCATCCTCCAGTTCATAAGCCCTTAGTTGCCTCTTACGACTACTCTTACCTTGGGTTGGTACTATTCTTTACCTTACCACATGGCAAGCGACAAGCTTGCGAAGTGCTTATTTGCCAGTGTAACCGCACCCTTAGTAACTCTACATCATAAAAACGCATGGAAGCAAACACAAACAGAAACATCGTTGTATACTTGCCCTAAGGTAATTTTAGTACTTTGCTTCGTACAGTCAAAAAAAGGTCAAGCTTGACACTCTCAGTGCGACTCTGTCCGTATATCGAAATAAGAACGATACAAAGTCCAATGTGTCAAGCTTGATGTGCTCTGGACTGTACTCTCGTTGTGAGTATGCGAGCAATTAGAATGTTACGAGACGGTTTGCACAACTAAATTACTACAGAGGAATTATGCAGGAGGATGCTAACGTAAGTAAATTAAACCCCGGTGTAACCTACATGAAATATGAGGAAATATCATGCATACGAAACAGTGCAAACATTAAATATAGGGTACAGGTGTGATTTTATTACCTACTTCATCTCTAAAGAAATAGGAGTGACTTTTCATTGACTGTTTAGTTCCTAGTCTACCACTCTATCCCATTTTTAGGGTTCATTACCTCAAAATAAAACAACGGAACCCTTATAGATCACTTTATTGTCCTCTGTATGTCTGTCTGTCAAGTACCCTTTTTCTCACGAACGAGAAGAGGTATCAGGTTGAAATTGATAACGAATATTAAAGTCCATAAACCACACAAGATCTAACAATTTAATTTTTTTTCAACAACGCAATAAAAAAATATGGCTTTTTATGTTCTCATCTCTATACATTTTTTCACTAAAGCCAAACCTAGAGGGTACTTCCCGTTGACCTAAAACTAAAATTTGGCAAGAAGCTAGGTCTCACAGTACAAATAAAGGGAAAAGTCTAAAATAATTAAATATTAAAAAAATTCTCACAACTAAAAGTAACCAATTAAGGTGAGCTCCCGTTTCAAGAACTTTTCTATTAAAAGAGGGGTCAAGTTGGATGGTCGCGGAGTTTTTAAAGTCAAAGAGCAAAAGCTTTTGGTATATCATATGGTAGATAGAAACGGAACCCTTAGTGTTCGAGTCTGACTTGCACTTGGCTACTGTTTTTTATTATTTTTATCTGTCTAAATAGTGTGGTAGTTTAGATTAATTAAGGGCTCCGTGCGGAGACCTACCAATAATCTAAGTTTGGTAGTATAATAAAGTAATTAAAATATTTCTAGTTTGGGGAAATATTGCTATTCGACGATCCAAATATTTCGTTAAAAGCCTCACATCCAGAGTTAACGCAAAAAGATCAACTTAAGTAATGGCCAAATTTGCAATCCTATTTAATAGTTTTAAAGTGTTTCGTGTCCGTGTGGTGCCGGCAAAGAATAGTACCAACCCCGTGGGTGTCGTAAGAGGCGAGTAAGGGCTTATAAACCGGACAATGAGCAGCAGCGTCTTTCTGTGTACCATCATACATATTGCGGTCACCAACAACAGCGGTCGCCAGCCGCAACGCTTACAAGCGTGGTGACTATGGTAAATCCCCTACAAAGTACCTCGCGTTGGACTTCGTAGGGAGCTTCCTGTCCTGAAGTGGACGTTTGATGGGATGTTATGATGATGATGATGAATAGGTATTATTATAAATCTTACGTATGGTAAGGGTGTTTTCCCTGAAGCATGAGTGCAAGGGCAGTCTTCGAGCTGCGTTTTTCTGGTGTCTCACCTTCCGCCCACACCAGCTCCTTGCTTAGCATGTGATCTGCAATCATAGAAATCAGAGGTGCACTAATAAATATAAACTAACTAAAACTACCACTGGCAAAAGAATGAAAGTATTTTGATCAAATGTTAATGGTTGGAGCGTTCGGTTCTCGATCCAGAGGTCTGGGCTTGCAATCCCAATGGGGACACCGTAAAACATATATCACTTTGTGAGAGTTTCTCCAGTTTGGTTAGGACCGAAGACTAAGTCGATTCCGTGCTTCGGAAAGCACGTTAAGCCGTTGGTCCAGACTACTATCTTCGGTGGTAGTCATTAATGTGCCATAGCCTTTGGTGGCTCTCTTAACAGAGTCTGTGAGGTCCATGATCGACCTTACAGCCCATACAATACACACACTTTATAACTTTCAAATTAAGTCAGTGAGAATGTACCCTTAGATCATGGTAACCTAAACATTATAACAGTCTATCATGATTGTTAGAATCATCTTAACAATTGCTTCAATCATATAGGATGACTTTTAATTAGTTCTCGATAGCAAAAGATATGCATGTACTCATGATACTGAAACTCTTTTACCAAGGAACATAGGTCGAAATACGAGAAACCAAATTTGAACTTCCGTTACAAAATGCGCTGTCAGCTGATGCAATTTCTATGGGAGGACAAAACTTGATTTTCGTTATGTTCCTAGGGGAAAGTTGTTCAGTATCATAAGTACATTCATACCTTTTTCTATCAAGAACTAATTAAAAGTCAGCCTATATATATTATACTGAGGTACGCTAAAGTAGAAGTATCGAAAACGACATCAAAATAACAAGACAAGAAATGCTAACTGCATCATCTGTCAGCACATTTTGTATGGAAGGTCGTATCTTTTTTTCGTATTTTGACCTATATTCCTCAGGAAAAGTTGTTCAGTTTCATGGGCAGAACCGCCTCTTAAAATATACGGGGTGATACAAAAAAGATGTATAGTGTATCCCCTATAATAAAAGCTTTCAACTTACTTTTAAAAGCATTTCCGGTCCTTTTCCGATATTCCTGTTCAAGTGCTGGAAGAAGCCCTGGGTACAGCTGGACGGGAGTGCGGTAGAAATCTGCGGAAAAAGCAATATTGGTTCGCTCAGGATTTATTGAATAAAATTTCCGAGCTTTCAGACACCTTAAGTCCACCAAAATCAAATCTACCTTTAACTGAGACCTTTAAGTATAATAAACCTTAATTAAATTGTATTTTAAACTTTCTTATCACGTTTATTAATGCGCATCCTTGTGCCCGCTTCAATGACATTCTTCCACACCTGATAGGTTGGCTGGAAGAGATCTCTTAAGAGATAAGCTCGCCTTTGTAAACAATTTTCATTTAAAAACTTTATGTTATTTGTGCGCAATAAAGAATCTGACGATCTGGTCAAGGTCGCGGCAAGCCGCTGGATGCGAGCAGCGCAGGACCGGTCGTCATGGAGACCTTTAGGGGAGGCCTATGTCCAGCAGTGGACGTCTTTCGGCTGATATAATGATGATAATGAATAAAGATTATATAAACCTATACGATAATCCCCTCCACATTTTTCCAGCAAAAGCTAGAATTCTAGAGGAAGCTCCCTGTCCTGTAGTGGACGTTTTATGGGATGTTATGATGATGATGAAACGATAATCCAAATTCTTCATTTGAATTCTGTCTCTAGTTAAAGCTAGTACAGCGGCCAGAGGATATGCGTAGGTATCACTTATAATAACGAGTTCTATAATTCAAGACACCACGGAGTAGGACCAAAAATATAATTTTTTTAAGGCAAGGCAAAAATATCCTTTTTTTAAGACTTGCATTGACAAATCTCTCTCAAGTCTGAAATTGAACTAAAGATGTTTAATTTGTATGTGTAAAGTATATCTTGAGAGCAATGTCATACTTGAGAGGGATTTATTAATACTACCCTTAGAACGCCTTTCCACTAGAGCTGTGCTGGGTAGCTAATCTGAGTGAGAGCTGGAAAAATTCCAACCAATAGGTTTACTCAAATTTTGAGCGTAGTCCTAAAGGGCCGATCACACCTGACTGAATTCACACACTAAGTCAGTTAGTCTCCTACGTAGGAAAGGAAGGTAGAAAGATGGAACTAAGTAAGTCACTAACTGAGTAAGCCGCATAGTAAGCAACGCAGTAAGGAACTTTAGTGAAGGGCCAATACGAATAGAACACCTCATCGTACGGAAAATATTAATAAGGGCTAATTTATGTTGTATAGAAAAACACTAGAATAACTACAAAAAAAAATCAACAGAATTACCGGTATACTAAAAAACAAACAAGGAAATAAAATTAGGTTGCACCAGTCAAGTAAACATAAAGAATTTAAGTGCTTTATTCATTCTTTTAGTTAGAATAAATTTTTCATTCAAAACCGTATGAAAAGCAAATAATGATTCCAATGAAAAATAACAATTGAATGACAAACAAACAAACAAAGCAGGTTTATTAACTCTACCGAACAGTCGTATAGAAAATATCTGAACCTTTCAATTATCGAATTTTTTTAATTGTTTATTAGTACTTGTTATTACACCATGAATAATAATTATTTTATATCGACAAGTTGTTCATCATCATTCGCAAACTTTACCCATCACTAAACTTCCTAAGTTCTTTACTTGAAGGGAGTAAGGAGGTTTAGTGATGTCCAAGTGCGAATGATTAATTTTAATTTAATTCCGTGTTCGCATCGAAATTAAATTGACCAATACATGGTCTAAGGGACTGGTTTTCGAAAACTGAAAGGGCGTGATCAGTCAACGTAACTGAATAATCTTCAGTAAATAAAACTTTCAGAAAATATTAAAAGAATCCTCTTTTCCACAAAAAAACCACGATCCCACCTAGCTGAATTCAAAGACTAATTCGGCATACATTTCTCGTAGAAGTAAGGGTATTGCAATAACACAACCAAGCCTCCCAGCAATGTATGCCGAATTAGTCTTTGTATCCAGCTAGATGTGATCGTGGCTAAACTGTCCGTTTGCAATTTTATATGAAGAGGCTGATAGTTTTATTCACTGAAAGTTGTTCAGTTACGGTGAATGACTGTGTGCACCTGCTAGACTAGAAAAAGAGAAAAAATGTATCCACTTCATTTACCACAGCCATTGTTTTTGTTTGATCAGAAATACTCTCATTCATAAGATTTGGCACGGCAATGTTCAGGTCTCATTTGTCCATTTTAAGCTAAATAAAAATAAAAACATCACGGAAATGTATTGTCAGCCTACTAAAGCCACGATCACATCTAGCTGGATTCAAAGACTAATTCGGCATACATTGCTGGAAGGCTTGGTTATGTTATTGCATTATCCTTACTTCAACGAGCAATGTATGCCGCATTAGTCTTTGAATTCAGCTAGCTGTGATCACTCCTTAACTCAACCGAACAGTCGTATACATTTTTTTCATAGTGATTTTTTTTAAGTTTATTATTAGTACTTATTATTAAACCGAGATTATGCTTTATTTTTATTTTTCATGGACAAGTTGTTCGATTCGAATTAATCATTCGCAAAATTTTCACATCACTAAACCTTCTAACTCCTTTACTTGAAGGGACTTAGCATGTTTAGTGATGTCCAAGTGTGAATGATTAATTCAACTTATCGAACAAAAAATATACTTATATTAAAAAAACGGTCAAGTGCGAGGCAGACTCTCGCTTCGAGGGGTTCGATATTCCTGTAGTATTTTTAAAAGCAATAAAGCCCATCTTTAAGACCGCAAATAAGTGTGTCTGTAATTTTTTCTTCTTTTAATTATCGGTTGTATTTGTCTTGAGGTTGTATCAGCCATTTTTTAACAATCGATAGTATTTTATTGTACAATAATTATTTTCGATAAGGCTATTCAACAGATTTACTGTATTTCAAGATCAACTACCGACAGCGAAACTATCGCTATCGGAACATCACTATTCAGCAACTGTATTAGTAGGCACTTTTTCTACTTAGCTTCCTAGCTAGAACTCTGAATTTACAAACGTCTTTTTCTACGTAGCCTCCTAGGTAGATTTCTTATTCAGTCGTCAAATTCAAGCAGGTGTAATCGCGGCTTAAGCTAGGAAAATGGAGTAATCCTATAGGTTGGAATTATTCCAGCTCACAGGTTGGCTGCCTCGCGGTGGAAAACCACCCTACGAAGAACTGGGTGCAGCCCCATCTGCAGATAAAATATTTTTCGACCATTTTGAATCTTACGTTTTAAACTTGAACTTGTGTTCGTTTAGGTTTTGTTGTGATTCATTTCTATAATTTTTATAATTTATATTCGGTTTTTTTCCTAATAATAGTCGTTGAAATCACATAATGTTTTTAAAATTTTCGTCTCTATCTTTTAAATAAACATTAAGCTGAAAATTCCAATTTATATTAATGAGAACAAGAACAGTAAAAGACTGCCTATAGAATCAAATAGAATGTTCCTTCGCTGAAGACTAAAGTTATTTTATCAAACTCACCGGTCAACGACCTTTTACAAGACACAAGACAATCTTTCGAAATAAACAAATTATATTTTCTTGATTTCTCCTCTTGACTCAAGGGCTTTTTCCGACAACAATTTATACGAAAGACAAGGAATCATTACTGATAATTACAAAGTAGTAACAAAGAGACTTCGTTCCTATTATAAACTCCGTTGAGATGAATATAACTTTAGTAGGTAGGTACATAGTAACACGATAAAGGAACTCCTTACCATGTTTGTCTTTTGAAGTATTTTATGACGAATAGAAAGAAGTTACAGTCGTTATAGTAAATAACTTAGCTTGATTATAAGACAGAGTGATACGTGTCTCTGTTGCTCACAGGTCACTCAAAAGGTATTTTGTTTTAAGTATGTGTGCAATAATAGTAGATTAGTAGCCAAGGGCTGTAAGGCATCAATTGCAGATTGATGCTTACACCCGAGCTAACTACTCTGCTTTACATCTCGATTGTGAGGTAAGTAGGTCCTTATTACCACCAAATTGTAGGTGACCAATTAGCGCTCTAGGGTAATAATGTAGCTAGAAGAGCCCTAGGGCGGTAAGAAATAAAAAAAAACACTTCACTCTTTCAAATTTCATTACTTACCGCCCTAGGGCTTTTCTAGCTACGTTATTACCCTAGAGCGCTAATTGGTCACTTACAAGCCCCATTTGCACTTACCGAATATGAGAGATGTAAAGAATATATATATATAAGGTCCTAATGAAATAGTGAACATAATTTTAGTATATTACTCAGACCATGAAACTGAACAACTTTCCCCAAGGAACATAGGTCGAAATACGAAAATCAATTTTTGACCTCCCATAGAAACTGCAACAGCTGATAGCGCATTTTGTATGGGAGGTCAAATTTAGTTTTTCGTATTTCGACCTATGCTCCTTGGGGAAAGTTGTTCAGTTTCATGGTCTGACTAACATATTAAACTTATGTTCACTATTTCATTAGTTATTGTCGCTCCAATATCTTACGCATCACTCCGTCCTGCAGTCACACTGCACTATTCTAATCAAGCTACGAGTATGTACATTAATTCGACTGTAGTTGTAGTTGTAGGCTCTACTTCTGTAGTAAATGCGCGTATCAAGAACTTGATTTCAGGAATGTTTAGTGGGTGCCCTAATAAGTATTTAGGACTCAGGTGGATATCCGTCACCTGGTACATTTTCCAGTTATGACGTCATAATTTTTTTGTACGGGATTTTATGATTTGGGATGTCTGAAACTTATTTTGTGGTATATCATGAGATGAAAGGGCTTTAAGAGCTGATTATAAAAATATGCCAATTAATTACATTTGAGCTCCTTGTTATCTTTAAATCAAAGAAGTATTTTCCAAACATAGGTACCATGTTTATCCTCCAAGAAAGAAATGGACGAATTCTCTATACGCTCATTTACCTACAGAAGTGGACCCAGGGACAGAACTAGTATATACTAATCTGAAAGATGTAAATGCTTATAGTCTCTTAGCCACTTTTAAAATTTCGTCCATAATAACATCCACTGCTAAATGAGGACCTCCCCCAGAAACTTTACAGCCTGTTAGCGTTGTGGGTGGCACAAATATACCGCGGTGATTGATAACAAATAAAAATAAAAAATTCTTTTCAACACATTTGCTCATAAAACAGCTCTATTTGCACTGAATTAAGGTCCATAATCCAGCTTATTAAACACGCGTGCTTTTTTCATTAATATAACTTCACTAGTGTTGTAATTTTTGTCTTTTTTTTTAATCGGCAAGATGCAAGGAGTTTCTATATCTATAACATTCATAATATTTTCATGAATAAGTAAACTGTGTTCGATAATATGATAAATAAATGTTAATGGAAATACTTATATTAATCAACCAACTCACTACAAATTTGTCTTTAAAGTAACAAAATATTCAATATTAAATAATTCAAGGGAGTGAGCCTCAGAACAAAGACCTCCTTGCTGAGTAAGCTGTTTGGCAGGTTAGTGTTTTATTTTTCTTTTGTTTTTTATAGCGGCAAGGTGCAAAGAGTTTCTATATCTATAATATTCATAATAATTTAATGAATTAAGAAACTGTGTTCGATAATATGATAAATAAACGTTAATTATACGAAAATATTGATTTGAATCAACTAACTACAAATTTGTCTTTAAAAAAAAAACAAAATATTCAATTTTAAAATAATTTGAAAAGTAGTCTGTTTAATGGTGTAGTCATTGTCTCCTACGCGCGCATGTATAATCTGTGTCTTCGAAAAAAGTAATACGCGCGCCATTTTAACAGATATTTCTTGTTGTGAAATGTGTTTAATGTAATTAAAAATAAATGACTTCTACAAATAAAAAAAAAACAGTGATAAGTGTAGAACGTTGAAAATACTTGAACAAAAACACAAGTCGGGTGACGTAGGTAGAAATGTGAGGAAAACGTCTACGAAATTTCCTTAGGAAAAAAAGGTAAGCGAATTTGATTCGTTTTTATTGGCAAATGTGTTGAAAAACGTCGTAAGAAGCTTGTGCGCTTTGGTGATTACACCCTCGGTTCCATTACGCCCTCGCCTGCGGCTCGGGCTGCAATTTCGGAGCCTCGGCTGTAATATCCAAAATAGCGCACGTGTACTATTATTTCACTTTACAAAGTTGGGTACTTATATTAGGGGTGATACCTCCTTTTAAGCTCGAAAAGGCCTGTGTTAGGAAGTATCGCTCTTCCGTAGAAGTTAACTGACGTTTTTGATACATTTAAACTATAATTAGGTATGAATCTTATTCTAAATCTTACATGAAATTGATAATTGACTGAGTATGTATGTGTACAAATGAGAGTGTAATGAAATGAAATGAAAATGAAATGAATATTTATGAGTATATATGTCAGAAAGTGAACGTGTGAGTGTGAGGTGAGTGGAGTGTGAGTTGAGTGGAGTGTGAGTTGAGTGTAGTGTGAGTTGAGTGGAGTGTGAGTTGAGTGGAGTGTGAGTTGAGTGGAGTGTGAGTTGAGTGGAGTGTGAGTTGAGTGGAGTGTGTATCTATCAATGTGAGTGTGGATGTTGCATGTGAGTGACGCTAGAGTGCAAAGGTTAAATTAGCATTATTTATTTATTTTATTTTTTAGATCTTAAACGTGGGTAGTATTGGTATATAAGTAAATTGTTTTAATTACGAAGAGTAATTTATTACTTTATGATTTGATTACCATTGTTTTATTTTAATATTTATGTAGGTATTTCTACGTAATGACCGCAAGGTATATACTATACGCAATAGGAAGCTGGCTGTTGTTATCTTCCAGTTTTTTTATGTAACAAGTGAGCAAGCGAGCTTGTGGGTTTAAGGGTGCTTTTCCACCAGTGCTGTGCGAGGGACCTTAGCTGTGAGCTGATGCGCTGTGAAATGAAGCAATCCTATTGGCTGCAATTTGTGTTTCGGTTTGAAGGGTGAGGGAGCCAGTGTAATTACTGGCACACTAGACACACCCTCTTGGTTCTCAGGGTGGGCAACGTGCTTTGCTGCCTTATTAGTGTCAAGTTATGCCAGTAATAAGAAAGCGGGCTCTATGGGCGGTGGTGAACACTTTCCATCAGGTGTCCCACCTGCTCGTTTGCACACTTGTCACATAAAAAAAATCTCAGCTCACAGCTTACACCTCCCATCGCACAGCAGTGTTGGAAAAGGAGCCTATGGGTGCCTTTCCGAAGAAGCTGTGCTATGTAGCTAACCTGTCAGCTGGAGCAATTCTAACCAATAGGATTTCTCCATTTTCCTAGCTTAGAGCTCTGCTTGAAAATGTACCGATCCTATTGGCTGTCCAGCTCATAAGTCTGCTACATAGCACAGCTCTGATGAAAAGGCACCTTGAAAAGGCACCCAAGACCCCTTAGCCGATGAGGGCGAAGCATCTACAGGAAGAGATAAGATCATCATCATCATGAGATCCCAAGAAATGTCCACTGCAAGACAAGGAGCTCTCTCCAGAACTCCATCAAAAACGAGTGGTACATTGAAGGGGATTTACCATTGTAACCACGCTTGGTAGCTGTAGTTTGTGACCGCAGTATGTAAGATGGTACAATACACAGAAAGATGCTGATGCCCATCCATCGGTTCTTAAGCTCTTAGTGGCCTCTTACAACAATACATTGTACGACACTCACGGGTAGAGATTGGGTGGTAGGGTTTATACTATTCTTAGGCGGGACCTTTATGTTCCAAAAGCGATTTGTGTTTTATCTTACCTTTTCTTTTAGAGATGAAATACTCGTAAGGATGAAATAATTGGAACTTACAAAACGTACGTTCACCATTTCCGGGACCTTCTGGCATGCCGTCCTCGGATCGGCCTCGAAGGTAATCTGAAAAAAATTGGATTTCTTGGATTAGATTCTTACGCAATAGGAAGTGAGGATGACATCTCTACCCGCCTCTGAAAAACTATTTCGAACGGTTCGAAAGGAATAATATTGATTGAAGGGTTTTTAATAAATTCGTGTATACATTTTAAAAGCTTATTTTAGAAGCTAGGCAAATGTAACACTATTTTGTTCAACATCTAAATAGATAGATTTTCAGCAACGGTTATTTATCGATAAAACGCAACGATTATTTTTAAAGAGCAACGAGCCAAAGACTTGCATTAATTGTTCCAAAAACATCAATTAGTATGCGGTAGGTATTTATTCAAAACAGCGACGCAAATGTCTGCGACCGATAATTAAGCGAACAAATTTGAAAACAAAAGGCCATCTGCTGCGAACTAATTAAAATTTGTTTGGCTTTGTACCAGAAAAGCTGGAGGTATGAGGATGTGTGTGTTTAAAAGTAGGTATTTACTTTATTACATAACGTAGGTTCCTTATATAAAAATACCTACACAGCGCTTTGCTAAAACCTGCACGAATCACAAATGTGATACCTATCTATATTAAAATATTAAGCCTTATGTGCAGGGTTATTTATGGACCCCAGGCCAAATTTTAGTATGTTGCTCAAAACACTAATCTCAACAATTTTCCCAAAGAAACATGGGTCGAAAAACGACAAAAAATTTTGGTCACCCATACAAATTCCACTATTGCCGGAACAAGATTTGTAAGGGATGACCAAAATTTTTTCTTCATTTTCGACCCATGTTCCTTTGCAAAATTTGTTCAGATTCGTGTTCTGAGCAACATACTAAAATTTGGCCAGGGGTCCAAAACAACCGTGTATTACCCGTACATTGTGAAATATTCGTTGGTTTTGCTCCCGAAGATCAGATACTCTATCCACGATAACAAGCAACTTTTTTACTTCCCATAGTAAAGTTGTCACGTGATCGATTTATCGAGTAAAAAATGTTTTCATCGGGAAAGTTGCTTGGTTACATGACTGGGCTTTGGGAGCTAAATCAATAAAAAATCACGCTGTTTTTTACAATACAACTTTCCTATCTATCAGCCTTTATTTTATTTCACAATATAAAAACAATAATATCTAGGTAGTAACTATATAAATATACTAGCTTTCCGCCTGCGGTTCCACCCGCATTAAATGCGTTTTCCCGTGGGAACGAAGTGTTTTCCCGCGGTAAAAAGAAGCCTATGTGCTATTCCAGGACTTAACCTATATGTGTGCCAAGTTTCATTAAAATCATTTTAGTAGTTTTTGCGTGAAAGAGTAACAAACATACATCCATCCATCCATCCATACTTACAAACTTTCGCGTTTTTAGTAGGATAGGAAGTAGGATAGGTGGAAATAAGCCTATTTTGTACAAAAAGTTGTGAAATAGGCTTTGATTTAGAGATAAGTCAATTACGGCATAATACGTCTATTGCTTAAAAGGAACATTATCATGAAAATCCAAGAGACCCATCCGTCACTGTGCAATACACCCAAGGTTCCCGATTTATATTTTTCCTTAAAGTTGTAGAGTATTGAGGGCAAAGAAAGATTGATCGTTTCAATAATACATACCCGTGCTATCAATCAATCTACGTGAAACAGTCCCAACAAGTTTTTTCACGCGCTTTTATAGAACTTAGTTCTACGCTATAACAAAATGGTTATCTTAAATATGAAGAAAGGGCCTATTTTTTATCAATCTATCAAAAAATGTGTCTAAACAACTTTTCCAACTAAACATGGGTTTAAAAGGAGAAATTTTAGAACGTCAACCGCTCAAAGTTTATGATGGCGAGTCAAAATTGTTTCACTAATGCTTCTATGGACTATTTATATTTTACCTTTATATGATCTGGGCCCTAATTGGGGTAATTTGAATAATATTACCAAAAGCAAAATGTTTGCTACAAATGTTAAGCCTTAACGTCAAAAAGAACGTTAGTTAAGATGCTAAATATTTCTTATCGTTAGTAAAATAGCACTAGCTTTACTATTAATGCAACATCCCACATAGCCTAGATCATCGGCCAACGGTCATCGGTTATCGATGTTTTGAAATCTGGGAGCACTAGTGCGACGCCAAGACGAGGCAAGCGAAACGCAAAGGCACTACCTTTTCTCGAAGCGCTTCGTCGTTTTTTTGAACCCTCATGATTTGGGTTTCGATTAGGTATACCACATAAAGTTTAGGTTTGTGAAATTAGGGCTTGTAGACTTAGCGTGAAGAGTTAGACGCTTGGCTCTACAAGAGATCTGACTTTTTGAAAATGCGAGCTATTTGGCCTCGTCTTGGTAACATATTACATAAATATGTTTTTGGTGGGATACTTATTTACAGCATCTAGACCGTGTATAACGCCTTTATATCTAGACCAATCTCAGGTCATATCCAGAGTCATTTATTTTTAGTGTGCTATTTAGCAGGTTACGGTTATCTCCTGGGAGCATAATATCGGTTTCTTCCCAGAGGTTAATATACATATCCACCTTATCTTCTCAGTTTCACGAAAGAATATATCGTTTAGTATTCAAAATGACACCAATTTTAATGTGAAAGTATTAAAAATTTAAATATTTCAGACATTTTTTATGTTAAACGGTAGCACTGAATGTAAAACTATAGTCCAAAGGTGTGTTGTGTATGTATTATGGTTGGTACCCAACAAATTCAATATAGGCAGATAAGACTTTTCTATACAATTATTATATGTTGATAGATTGAAGAAAAAATTTAACTAAGTATGTGTTTACCAGCACATACATTTTAAAATAAGCATTACATTTCTTTACAAACAAACTAAGTAGTTAGTTCTGTGGCTGTAAAAATAAACTTTATCGTATCCTATTAGTAATGAAGGTCGGAATCCCCGGTGGCTGAGTCCGACTTACACTTGACCGGTTTGTCTGTAATAAAATGTCAAACATTGAACAACATTAATTGTTTTTGTTTAAAATACATGCTTTGTTAAACTTTTCTTCACAAAATCTTAGATGGTTTTAAAAAATCTAGTATAATTTTATACACAAAAAAGATCAGACCCACGATACCTAAATTTCAAAAGATGGCCTACCATGACCTAAAACGTAATTCCTTTATCCCACCTTACTCGGTATACGAAAAGTGATTTAAATAATTAACTTAATTAATATTTTAGGATTAATAGTCACTAATTCAGCCGCTTCATCGTCATAGCGGAGAAGTAAGAAAATTAATATAAATGTTGCCCGTTAAACGTTATTAAGACTAATGAGAGCGGAACAGATATTCCAAGGAATCTGAGGAGAAGGTTCATCCGATAGCATAAAAACAAATGATCGTGTTTATCGAACAAAGAATATTCCAGAAGCCAGAGCCTACATACAGCGTGATTTTTTATTCACCAGAAAAATTAAGGGATGATTCTGCCCATGAAACTGAACAACTTTTCCCAAGGAACATAGGTCGAAATACAGATCGGTCACGTAATAGATTTTGTAAATCCCATACATTTTTATTCAGTTCTACAAACAGGCCTCGTGTAGCTAGAGCTCTACGACGTAGCGATATGCTACAATACAAATAGCCTACGAAAGAAAAGAGTGTAGTGAGTGTGTATTTGTGTAAATAGTAGTTATCCTACGTCATTGAAAACAAAAAAATATGTAACTTTTTTGTGAGTGTGGCTTATTAGATCAACACTATGTTCGCGTTGGTCTGATAATGCGCAACCTGGCAGGTTCGTTACAGTCGGATTGAAAAATGGTTACCGCATAGAGGACATGAATGTAACCTGTACTTAGTAATAGATGGTACCTATAAGTATAAGTAAAAGACTACCTATATCCTATAGGCAGTTTCGCTAGTCCGAGCAGATTTGTGGTCCGACTCGCTAGTTGACATAGTTCAGTTTTGCTATGCTGACCTATATTCCTTAGGGAAAGTTGTTCAATTTCATGGTCTGAATGCACAGGTTCAAGAATCATAATGTTTACCCTAACACCCGGTATTTCGGAAGATGGTTGGTATGTCTATCTCCATAAATAGGTATCTACTGCTTACCATACAAAAAATAAGCAAAATCAAGAGCATGTAAAGCTCTCTCAATCATCATAGGGGGTAGAGTCGCTGTGAAAGTAAAAAGCGTGACCTAGAGAGCTATTACGGTGGCTGGAACGTACCTGCCATAAACGAACCGTTACCTTTACAACACGAATTCCCGCGCAAAGCCCGGTAAAGTAGTACGCAAATTTTCTACATTTTTGACTCTAACATGGCGAGGAATGTTGCGTAAGTCTACTCTCTTCCGGGCTTTGCGAGGGAATTCATGTTACAAAGGCAATGGTGCGTTTATGATGGCAGACACGTTCCGGCTACCATAATAGTGCCCCTGCAAGTTTCAAGCGTGACTGTACATAAATAAGTTAATACGAATTACCTTTGTAAAAATTGAAGCCATCTTTGTCGGAGCAACGAGTTGGGGTGGCGATTACCAAAATCGTCAGAATTGATACGATTGCTTCCCGCATTTTGTTTTGCTATTAGAAATGCTGGCACATTAATAGTTAAAATATTATTTGAATGTGCTTGAACACAGGTAGGAAACAACTGGCAATAAAAAGCCTGAAGCTCTCCTTTTATAATGTCTTGGCGAAAAGGTTACTCTCAAGACACACGGAGGCCGCATGCTCGTCTGCTGATGACAGCTTATTTCCTAGAGATATTTTTGTATTTTATTGTACTAAGATACTGGTTGTAACATTAATATAGACTATTGTAAGTATGGATGTATGATATTGACGTATTTTCATTGACGGACAAATCTTTATCTATAGATAGACCCAGATATTTCTCTTGTATAGATTATAAACGTGAATATTATTGAATAATTACCAACTCAACTTATTTTGGTCTGAGTATGGTGCAATTTGCAGGGAGGAAACTTCTTTTTCATGCCTGCAGGGAGAAAGTGGATAATTTAAATAAAATCTACTATTACTTAAGAGAAAATTCATAGGTGAAGAAAGAAGACAATGATGAAAATAGTCAATTAAAGACAATAATTGAAATAATGATAATAAATAACAAGACCACAATTTACTGGTCTCGCTCTCTCCACACTATTCGTGAAATAAAGACGCGCAAATTTTGTGACCGTTACAGTTTTTTTTAATAAGCTATAAAAATGTGATTCAAGCGCATTCTTTCTAAGAATATGCATCAGTCGGCGAAAAAACAAGTAACCAGCCTCGATACATCGAAACACATGGCAAGATGCCAAAATCCGTGATCCAACAAACGCTCTGGTCAAGCCTTGATTCATACTCTTGTCACACATTGTATCTGAAACATTGGTCGTAAACTGAAGCCCTCGATAAGCTCGTGTCGTATCACCCTAGAAAACTGGCACTAAAATGTCCCGGAAACTCATCGAATTTTAGCTATAAAATCAAAGCGAAGCTACCTCAAGGATGAGTGAGTGTGAGGTGAAATGGTACGTACACTAGTCTGTATCTTATGACGTAGCTTGACGTACGTAAGTACAGCGCAGATTACTTCTTGAAATATTGTTATACGACGCACAAAATAACTGTGGCCCTGTCATTGATGCGCAGAAGAAAAAAATGGCCCATTTTTGCACATTTTTGACTTCTGCGCATCAATGACAGGGCCACAGTTATTTTGTGCGTCGTATACGTAGTTTTCGTTTTGTATGTATGTATATTTATTTAATGGCATCACATCTCATTACAAAACGTATTTCGCCAGTGTCAAAGTAAAGGAATTGTTACAAAATTATGGCGACACGCCAATGTCCAGTGAGATTGATTTACACAGGAATCCACATCTCGAAGATCGACGACGAGGAAAGCCTGTGCACCACGATGACTCCGATAAGTTGATAGGGAAAATTATTGAGGTCACGATGTAGTCCGCTTCTCTCCATCCAAAAATATCGGAAAATGCATGTATTCCAATCTTCTAATAGATGTTTACTTTGAAAGTCGTTTACTGCATAACACCCAATCATAATTATTCATTCAACTCTTCAATAAACAGGTAAAACTAAAATTGAAATAGAAACACGACCACCATCTTCAAATGTTGAAAAACGATTGTGATTATTTTGCCGCTTCTTCACTTCTTTTTTCGACACAGCCGTCGCTAGAGTATGTTATTTTAATACCGTCATAAAGTGATTGGGCCCACACGGAAAGACAACGTCTGAACGTCCAACGTCTCTGCGACAAAATGGGTTCGATTCCAATATCTTCATCATTTGCAACTGTTTCCGGCTAATTTTTGAACTCTGCTGCCTTTCTGTGGAACATCGCTAAGAAAAGGCCAACTCGAAGACTTCGCCTTGCCATTGTGCGATGGCCTTTAGATAATAAACAAGCCAAAAAAAATATACTACCATAAGTGCAAAAAGAAAATAAGAACTCGTCTACATACACAGCTCCAGATACATGTAGGTATACTTAACTATCAGAACTAAAGCTCTTATGCGTTTTAAATCTTAAATAACATTTTTATAACAACTTACATAAGGAACCCTACTAAAAGAAGTTGGGTATTCAACCCTGCCAGCGACAGGCCGGCAGGGTGCCTCCCACGCAGTAGGCTGATGCAAATACAGAGACAGTTGTACCTACATACGTACGCTATTTTATACAGATTGTGCAATCTCGCATAAACTCAAATAAACGACGATGTGCAGAGAGACGAGATTTTTTTTTATGTACACTGCCCACAAATAGCTGCTTGCGTGCGTAATGTTTAGGATTCAACGCTCAATGTATTTAAAAAACGCTCGTCTACATACGGGAGTGGTAGTGAAGTATATCCGATATCCGTAGCTGTACGTATAACTGTTTACGTCAATCACCATGAAAGTACCGTACCATGTCATTGTAACGTAACTTATACATAAAAGGTTTGAGGGACAGGAAAAAAAAAGAGAGGGACAGGTTCCCAAAAACATGATCAGTCAACGTTACTGAAGAACTATTAGTGAATAAACTTATTTGTTGTTTTGCTATAGCTTATGCGCTATAAATATATAAAATTTCACGCTTGTAAATATTCCTATTTTTCCGATAGAGCTAAAATAAATAAATGGTACAGCAGCACTGCACTTAATTTCTCGCAATACTCAAGGAAAAACTGTCAACCGTGTAATGCCATACACATAGTATGGAAATACAAACTTTTATTTACGTTTTTCCAAAAAAATGTTCGAATGAAATATACAGATCAATTCAGAATTCAAATTGTCAAATATTAAAACAAACAAACATCGAACGATTTCGAGTAAATCACATATTTAACTTTTGGTAGTACTGGAACACCCTTTATATGAATTTTCACAGATCAATGGATACTACCGTAGGATACTTGCATGGAGATTTTTTAAATTTTCCAATACTTGTTCCTTATGGATAATTGTTCAGTTTAGTCTACTGAGCAAGCCCTTTCAGTTTTTGATACACCCTGTGTATTAAATTTTATTCAAAAAAATCATAATGAATATCCAGTCAGGTAGACAACCAACCCAGGATTAATATTATAAAAAAAAACTCAATGGAACCAATTTTGGGTAAATCACATATTTACGATTTGGTGGTACAGGAACACCCCTTATATGAAATTACACAGATCAATTGATACTGGAGCAAGATATCTTACATGGAGATGCTTGGTCATGCAAAGTTTCATCACGATTTTCTGAGCCGTTTTTGAGAAAATTTCAATTTTTCATTTTCGTTGTATGACAGCTACCCTCAAAATGAGACCCAGCAAGAAACCACTTAGAACCCTTCGATGGATTTGCATAAAACTCCTAAATTCAAAATATGGTGTCAATCGGACCATTCGTTTAGCCGCTAGGTCAAAGCGTGACGACAGACCGACCGACGGACCAACCAACGGACCGACCGACGGACCGACCGACGGACCGACTGACGGACCAACCGACCGACCGACCGACCGACCGACGGACCGACTGACGGACCAACCAACCGACCGACCGACCGACGGACGGACATTTTTGGGAGACTTGTTTTTTATGATGTATAAGTGATATAGAACACATTTTTGAGAAAATTAGAAAAACTTTTTTTTTCACGAATACAACACCTTTCTCGCTCCGTTCGAAAGTAAAAATCGACTAAAAACAAGTTGGTAGTATAGAAACCTCCCTTAATTTGTTATTTATTATTTTTTTTGTATTTGTTGTTATAGCAGCAACAGAAATACATAGTTTGTGAAAATTTCTAGTGTCTATCTACTACTGGTCCATGAGATTTTAAAAAAATTTTGTAAAGAAATAAACGGACTTTGGTGGCATCAAATTTATTTTTAATTATTTTTTAAACAAAAAATAAAGTGTTTATCTACTTAACGACGATTTCCCACTCGATGGGGAAGGCTACAATTTTTTTTTCGCGCCCCCCTTTATATGCTTGGGATAATTAATTTAATTATTTTTAATTATTTTTTAAATTATTATTTAAATTTAATTATTTAATTATTTTTTAAATTATTATTATTTGTTATTGTAACGGCGTACATAATTTGTGAAAGGTAGCTTTTACGGTTTATGAGATACATCCTGCTGACAGACAGACATCGGAGGCATATCAATAGGGTCCCGTTTTTCACCCTTTGGGTACGGAACCCTAAAAATCCTCTCCATACAAACTGCCCAATCAAGTTTAAATTTTTTTATGAAGAAGCCGATTTCTTTTTTCATTTCCTGAAAGTTTTATTGCCTGAAAGTTTTTTATTTACGTTTACTGGTCATGCTCTTTCGGTTTTCGGAAATCTGTCACTTACATGCTGTATAGTAGGTGCATGCAAGACACGTGGACACAGTTTTGTTTCTATGCAAGATGCATGCAAGATACAATCGCTATCGTGCGGATATCGTGCGACACGGCGTATGTGGACAGTAACTCTACTTCTTGAAACGCAATTCTTTAAAACAATATCAAACCGAACCAAGAGCTCATTGAGAGAAGATGAAAGACTGAACTACAGTACAGACGGCAGTGCTGCTTTGCCATTAAAATTTTAATTGCACACTTACTGCATAATCAAGGAGAGCGAAAACAGTTGAAAAGCGACCAGATTGAACAATTTCCATTTTTAAATGCAAAACTGGTTAATTTAGAAGTTTCTCAGTCAAGACATGACTGTTTTGTCAGGAAACTCGCAAAAAGCTTCTTTAAATTTAAATGACCCAATTCACTATTGACCTTTCTGACTCTTTCCGTTTTATTGACAAAGGTGTCACTTTATGTGTAGATTTAAAGTTGTCTTGACTCTAAATAAGGTTTCTGAAGCATTGTGAAAGAATAATGATATAGTTATAGGGGTCAGGAATATTCTTTGATAAGTCTTGAAAGGAACTAAGTATATTGTTCTACCATAGTTACAGGAGGTACGATACGCAGAAAGATGCTGCTGCCCATCCTCTGGTTCATAATCTCTTAGTCGCCTCTTACGGGTAGAGATGGGTTGGCACTATTCTTTGCCGGCACTACACGGATGACGTTATGTGCACTGTAGCTTCAAAACTAAAGAAACCTGAAAACTATCCTAAAAACAATGTTTTTAAATATTGTGCAGCAAGGTAGTATAGGGAAATGGCCGGATTCCAGACGACACTTGAGGCTGGGGCTTTCAGCAAATGAGTGGTGGGCCTTTACAATTGCAGCAAAAATGAACAGAGCTCTACCTTCTTATGCACGCACCAGTTTAGGTTGATCCCAAAATGTCAATGTAGGTATATCACAATGGTTTTTTAGTTGAACAGTAATTATACCCGCAACTCAAAATGAGTGGTGGGCCTTTACAACTGCAGCAAAAATTAACAGAGCTCTACCTTCTTGAGTCTTATGCACGCACCAGTTTAGGTTGATCCCAAAATGTCAATGTAGGTATATCACAATGGTTTTTTAGTTGAACAGTAATTATACCCGCAACTCATAATGAGTGGTGGGCCTTTACAACTGCAGCAAAAATGAACAGAGCTCTACCTTCTTGAGTCTTATGCACGCACCAGTTTAGGTTGATCCCATAATGTCAATGTAGGTATATCACAATGGTTTTTTAGTTGAACAGTAATTATACCCGCAACTCAACGAATTATGGCAAAAAGGAAAAGAAAATTTTTTTCTTTCTCTAGATTTTTGTATTAATTTTTTACATAGGCAAGCCCCTCAAATACTCTTGTTGCTGTCCTTTTTAGGGTTCAGTACCTCAAAATAAAAAAATGGAACCCTTATAGGATCACTTTGTTGTCCGTCTGTCTGTCTGTCTGTCAAGACCCTTTTTCTCACGAACGAGAAGAAGTATCAGGTTGAAATTGATAACGAATATTAAGGTCCATTAACCACATAAGAACTGAAAATATTTTTTTTACAATGACGCAATCAAAAGATATAGCTTTTTATGTCCTTATCTCCATACATTTATTCAAAAAGCAAAACCTACAGGGTACTTCCCGCTGACCTAAAATTATGAAATTTGGCAAGAAGCTAGGACTCACAGTACAAATAAAGGGAAAAGTCTAAAATCATTAAATATTTCAATTTTTCTCACAACTAATAGTAACCAATTAAGGTGAGCTCCCGTTTCAAGAACTTTTCTATAAAAGAAGGATCAAGTTGGATGGTCGCGGAGTTTTTAAAACCAAAGAGCTTTTAGTATATCATATGGTAGATAGGTACGGAACCCTTAGGGCGCGAGTCCGACTCGCACTTGGCCGGTTTTTTTTTGTCAAGTGGACTCCACTGACTTAAGCCCCCCAGTGACCAACCTCGGTGCATGACGGGTAGAAGTAGACAGTGTAGGAAATTATGATATATAGATGCCAAGACACAATTTTATCGAAGAAGGTACTTAAATCAAATTCATTGAAATACGAAAAAACTAGTATCCTTTTCGTATTTTCAGGTTTCCTTGTTATTCTGTTACTTACATTGCTAAGCGACGCTGCTGTGTGTGTAGCTATACAGAAACATTTTCTTACAAGAGAAGTTTCCAAGCAACAAAAACTATTAATGATCTAAATTGCAAAATGTGAAGTAATACGCCAGGGCTCAGGTAACACAAGTGTTGTTACGGCTACATTCTTAACATTTCGTTGCGCATTTCAGAGCGAGTCGAGGCGATAGTTGTTAGGCCCCTTTTTTCTGTCCGTTTTTTATAAACAAAGGCACGTTTTTTTTTAACTAGAAATATGAATGCGGTGTAAACATACCTGCTTTTTCTATTTCTTTAAAAAGCTAAGTTTTGTGTATAGCACTTGACTGAGTTTGTACCACTTTTGGATGTAAGGGACAGGTTGGCAAATACCAAGGAGGTTTTAAACGCTTCGCTTTAGTAAGGAGAGTTTAATGCAACAATCTTGCTACACAAATTTAGTCAATCGTATATCGTAATACGGTATAAATTCCTGTGATTCGCGAAGAAGAGAAATTGTGCCGAGCGAGAGGCCAATTAGTCCGGGTTGTGTCACGCTCACGCAGTTGCCATAGCAAAACGAAATTGCGGGTTGGTAGAAAAAATATTTTGACAAGTTACCTATGCTTGGTTTTATATAGAAAACCTTTTTACAGCTAAATTGTCAAAATTTACTATCTTTCGGGTGCTTTTGGTTCTGTGATTTAGCCACGAAACTCTCAAAAATATTTTTGCTCTAATTGTGTTGTTTATGGTCAAGCAGGTTATGTACTTCTTCATTGGTCATCAACTTTTTTGGTAATATTTTTTTATACATTACTGGTATCCCCGTCTTTGACACATTTGTATGTCATGCTAAATGTTGCTATGAGATGTGAAAGCCAAAAAAAAATAAAAAATCACGCATTTTTCTGCAAACAATTTTGTATGGAGAGGCCGATTTTTACTTTCGAGCGGAGCGAGAAAGGTATTGTATTCGTGAAAAAAAGTTTTTTCAAATTTTCTCAAAAATTGTTCTATATCACTTCTACATCATAAAAAGCAAGTCTCCCAAAAATGTCCGTCCGTCGGTCGGTCGGTCGGTCGATCAGTCGGTCGGTCGGTCCGTCAGTCGGTCTGTCCGTCACGCTTTGGCCTAGCAGCTAAACGAATAGTCTGATTGACACATATTTTAAATTTAAGATTTTCTTGTAAATTCATCGAATGATACTGAGTGGTTTCTTGCTGGCTCTCTTTTTGAGGGTAGCTGTCATACAGTGGAAATGAAAAATTGCGATTTGCTCAAAAATCGTTCAAACGATCTTGATGAAATTTTGCATGACTAAGACTCTCCATGCAAGGTATCTTTCGGCAGTATTCATTGGTCTGTGGAAGTTCATATAAGGGGTGTTCTCTTACTACTCAAATTTAAAAATGTGATTTACTCAAAATTGGTTACAATGAGCTTATTTTAATGCTTCCAATTGGAATTCTAAATTGGTTATGTACCTAACTGCATATTTCATATAAAGATTTTTACATAAATCTAGTATAGGTAAGTTTGTATTTCCATATTATTTGTATGGAATTACAAACTTAAGTTTGCACTTGGTCCTTGTTTC
Organism: Athrips mouffetella; assembly: GCA_947532105.1. Taxonomy (NCBI): domain Eukaryota; kingdom Metazoa; phylum Arthropoda; class Insecta; order Lepidoptera; family Gelechiidae; genus Athrips; species Athrips mouffetella. The sequence continues at coordinate 20,204,869 of OX383964.1, read as the reverse complement.
CTCTTTACTATCCGCAGCCCTTTATATAGGGTGACTTTGAATTAGTTCTTGATAGAAAAATGTATGCATGTACTCATGATACTGAACAACTTTCTCCAAGGAACATGGGTCGAAATACGAAAATCAAGTTTTGACCTCCCATAGAAACTGCATCAGCTGATCGCGCATTTTGTATGGGAGGTCAAATTTTGTTTTTCGTATTTCGACCTATGTTCCTTGGGAAAAGTTGTTCAGTATGATGAGTACATGCATATCTTTTGCTATCAAGAACTAATTAAAAGTCACCCTATAATCTAGTAGTTAGAGCCGACTCTTGATTCGGAAGTTCTGGGTTCGATGCCCGGTGGGGACACTGTCGAATGATGACTCTCGTATATCGGGAGAAAGTAAATCCAGTGCTGCTGTACCATTTATTTTTTTCATTTCCGGAAAGTTCAATTTCCTGAAAGTTGTTCTGTTACGTTGACTGATCTTGCCAGTTCAGTATTTGCCAACCTGTCCCTTACACCCAGTATTTTGCATAATATGTCCCCGAAAATGGGTGGACAGTTGCCATACATACTGACCAAATGCGATTTGGACTCACACCCTAAGGGTTTTGTACCCAAAAGGCATGTACATGAAAGGCAAGCAGCCATCGGCTGATGTGCCTGTATGTCATCTGGTGTGTCAGGTGTGAGTCAACTTATTTAATTTTTGTCCACTTAAAACTGTTCGTTGACGGAGCATTAATCACTTCTTGTTGCAGTTTGTTTCAGGTACTTATAACCATTCTTATTGCGTCGAGCGTGTGATGAATCATTCAGTCTCTACGTGGATGAAACTTTGGAGCAATTGTATTTGCCTGACGGAAATTCGTAAGTTTTCGTAAGGTCACCTCGACTACGACGGTTCTGTAGGGTTGATAAGTTTAGAATTTTTGCCTTTCTTCATAACTCTTCTTCCGCAGACAAAAAGTTTATTAGGTGGCTCTTCTATGCACGCTTTCCAACAGTTTGATGTCTTTGGAAAAATAGGGGTCCCAAAGTTGTAAAGCGTATTCCATTTTAAATATTTTCGTAGATAGGAGCTGAGACCAACGGTCTAACGTGTCTTGACTTTTCGGATAATCAGGCGATTTATCCTGCAATATCCTCTCCAATCTGAGGAAGTCTTACAAAGTATTCTATGTTCGACAGTGTTCCCACCAGGAATCTAACCCATAGCCTCTGCATCGGGAGCCTATTGCTGCAATCGCTAAACCACGAAGGACTTATTTTTCTTTAAATTAAATTCAGTTAGGTGTCTTGCGGCGGCGGCGCAGCGGCATGATAAGGTATTTTACCTAAACCGTTACTTTTATTTCCGTTGACCGCAGCGGCCGGCGGCGCGCAAATGAACCGTGGTGACGCCACATGATTTATGCCCTAAAAGTCCGGAGTAACCAAAATACAAGGCCAGTATTTTATTTCTGTTTATTTGTTCTTGTTTCTGATAATTTAATTTAACTTATTCAAAGAAAACCTTACAGCATTACATTAAAGAAGATAAAAGAAGTAATGCCACACTGAAAAAATAAAATTGCTGATTCAATCAAAATTTTTATAGTTTCAAACAAGCATCTTGACTCCATTTGAGCTTGCAAAGACCTTATTGGATTGTATCAATTTTATTATTGAATTAAAGATCATTAATTTAAATTGACTAAGACGCTTTATTGAATCTATCAATATATTTTTCGATTTAATCACAAAATGCCAAACAAGAGAAAATTGATCTTGGTTAGCTCTCCGTTTTTTCAGTGCACCATAAGCATATTACATCGATTTATTTTCCGAGGAGAGAACAAAACTTGAAACTATGGTTAACGAGGGAGAGTGAAAAAGTTAATTTCTCAATCAATTCAACAAAGACAAAAAAAATATAGAAGAGAAAACATTGTTACAGGTAACGGGAGAACATAGAATACGTATCTCAGAATATATTTACCTACCTGGGTTAATCAATCTAGTTGCAAGACCAGACTGAAGAAGTAAATCTACGGATAAAAATATTTAGAAAAATAAAACAATAAATTGACTTCAATTAATCACAAACAGAAATCTTATTACAATTGACTTCAATAAGTAACACAAATATCTAGACTCAATATAGGTATGTTTCTTGCTAGTTCTCTTTGTAGTGGGTGCTTACTTTGTCCCCGCCAGTGTTTATGACCACCACTGCTTCTCGTAAACCAAGATTATGACGATCAATCAGGCGGTCTCTCAATTTTGAAATTTCCTTTTACAATGTTACCTACCTACCAAATGTAATATCTTCTCTGTTATTATTTTATCAACTTTTACACCTAAAGTACTATTTAGTTTAGTAAGTTTTTATACAAATTTTATTAGTATTCAATTTCGATTCGATTTTCGGACCTTATTAAAACATAGTTATGGATGAGGAGTATTTATCCCTAAGCGACTCGTGAGTGTTACATATTACAATTATGTACCCAAATCTTACCCACTCCCCCTCGGTCCTATGCCGTCCATATAAAACGTGAGTTTATCCGTCTAGGTACATACTATTGGCTAGTTCGAGAAGTGAAACTCATATCACTTTCCTTAAATATATTTATTATTTACCGAGACACAGTATAACATGAAAGCACAACCTTACACGCTAAGAGCTATCGACCGACTGACTTGCCTTTCACTTTACAATCATTATCTCTCCCTACCATCGACATGTAGCAAACTTCACATGTAGCTAACTTCGCATCGTGCTCGCTGATCTCCGATTGGCTGGACTCGGACGCTGCGCTACTAGCCAATGAGAAAGAGGAATGTAGTATTGTCCACAAAAACAACTTAAGTAACCATACGATTGACAGCCAACGCATCCAAGCACTTAACTAGTATTATAAACAACTATATCCAACTACAAATATTTACCATAAGTTTAGAAAAAGCCAACAATACCTATATACTTACTGTTCATTATAGACATACCTACATATTGTTCATTTTCATTATCTAAATGCATGATTTTAGCTTTTAGGACTAGGTCTCTTTACATCCTGTATAAAGTACTAAAACTTGGATAATGTAATATGCCAGCCAAGTGTCGCGAATTTACGTCAGTTACGGCAGGGCCACGGGCGAGACCGCGCGATCTGCGATTTTGCAATACACGTTGCGCACTCACGCAGCGGTGTGTAGGAGCTGTATTGAAAGTTTGCAGGTCACGCCGCCGGTCGAGCAGTCCTGTGGCCAGACAACGGGATATACCGAATTCTAATAATTTTTTCTAGAAACTTTAACATGCTTATTCTGGGGGCTTTCGCAATATCTTTCACTCTACACTAACATACCGTATTGCCAGAGTGCAATGAATCGGGAAAACATTTCTGAAATTATATGACAGGCAATAAAATAGGAGATCTCGCACACGTCCCGGTTTCGATTGCATGTCGCATTGGATCGTCACCCCTCTCAGAAGGCGTCAAATCGGCTGTCATTTGTCAACTGGAGACATGCCATCAATGCTCCATTTAGTAGGGTCGGGCTTTTCAAAGGCTTGAAGGAATAGCGTTACGAACCTTGTGAGAAATGCATACCTTTTATTCTAGTTAGTACGGTCAACCGCTCGTCGGTAGAAACTTTTTCAACTCTATTACTACGCCATAAGGTCCAAAAGTGTTTCTACTAATGTGCTGTTGAGTGTACCTACCTGCTTGACTTTCCAAACAAAAAAGGATAATTGATGGAATAAAAAGTATAGGAAATCATGACTTTTCAAGGCTTGAGCAGCGCTGTGAGCCCTGTGCTAACCGCAATAACTTTTATATAATTTTCAGAAAGTTGGTAAAGAAAAAATTATAACGTAGTCTTCTTTATAATACTTACAAATATTGTTGCCTCTAGGATAAGCCCACATATTTTATATGAATAAATTAAAACCATATATTGACGAAATTAGTGTTTCATCCCATTTAATCAAAACCGCTGATCGGTTCATCAAGTTCGTAGCCGACTGCAGACAGTAGTAGCAGACGAACAATAAATGGTACAGCAGCACTGGGACTCAATTTTTGAAAATCACCGAGTGATAAAATATCACTTTTGAGACTTTAATAATTCACATTTGCCCTAATAAACAGTTCAAAGGTAAATCAGAATACATGAAAATTAACAATCAAGGACTGCTTTATATTTAACGAATATTAATCTGTACTTTTGAAAAGAAAAATCCGGGATTTTGAATTTTTTGGGTGATATTTTATCACCCGGTGATATTCAAGAATTGGTCCCCAGCACTTACTTTCTCGCGATATACGAGAGTCATCATTCAACAGTGTCACCGCCGGGAGTCGAACCCAGAACCTCCGGATCATGAGCCGAATGCTCTAACTACTATATTATAAAGGCTGCGGATAGTAATTACTATATAAGTACCAACTGCAAACTTAAGTTTATATTCCATACAAATAATATGAAAATACAAACTTACTTATACCTACTAAATTTATGTAAAAATGATTTAATGAAATATGCAGTCAGGTAGAAAACCATTTTAGAATCCAAATTGTAGAACATCAAAATAAGCTCTACGAAACCGATTTTGAGTAAATCACATTTTTTAAATTTTAGTAGTAAGGGAACCCCTTACATGAATTTCTACAGACCAATTGATACTGCCTTAAATAGAGATGCTTGGTCATGCAAAGTTTCATCAAGATTGTATGAGACGTTTTTGCGAAAATTAAAATTTTTCATTTTCGTTGTATGACACCTACCCTCAAAATGCATATATGGTGTCAATCGGACCATTCGGACCGACCGACCGACCGACGGACGGACATTGGGAGACTTATTTTTGAGAAAATTAGAAAAACTATTTTTTTCACGAATACAATACCTTTCTCGCTCCGCTCAAAAGTAAAAACACAATTAACACCCATACAGCATTCATGCTTTTTGGCAGGTACTCGGTGCGGACTTTCGCCCTCTCCATTGAAATATTAGTTTTTTGTGTATTTAGTGGATAATAAAGATAGTGTTTTGTTGTCTCGAAAAGTCACGGATTTTTTTTTTGTTAAGTCCACTATTGCTTTACGAAGGGAGCATTGTAAATTGTAAGTCTCTCACTCGACACTAGCGATCCGCCATATTTATAACTTCTAGTTATAGTTAATATTCTAACAACTGCATTTTTTCAGTTTTTCTACGACGTAGCCATGACGCGTAGCCATCACGTAGCAATAGGCTACGAGCACAAATCTGGAAAATGTATTCGTCATACCCTGCGACTGTGACATAGAGAAACATCTATTTTAAGCAATATATTAAGTCCCTGTGTTTTTTTCTTTTTTGCTGTTAATGATTAGTTAGCCCCTTACCTGCAATGCCTACACGATGATGACTAACTTAAAGTTTAGTATGAGTTGATTATGTTTCTGGGACCGCTAATCTAAACATTCTTCTCTAAAAAGAAGGGTTCTGTACAAAACCATCTCTTGGCGGCATGAAGTTTGTATGGGAAAGACAGTTAAAAGTTCGTTCGGAAAGAAAGTTCGTTTTTAGGTTTCCGTAGTCGACAAGGAACCCTTATAGTATCGTCATGTACGTCTGTCTGTCTATCCGCGGCTTAGCACAGAGACCCTTAGTACTACAAAGTTGTAATTTAGTATGGACACACAACAAAGTGGTAAAATAAAATCTGGATAAAAAAAAATTTGGGTACCTCCGAGTAAAGTGGGAGCGAATTTTTTTTTTTTCGTTTGTACCCTATCGTGGGAGATGTCGTTAGATAGCTCTTCAAAAAACGATGCGAGTCTTCACCTATCATTTTTCGATTTAGGGATCCGTTTGTTAAATATTTAGCTTGAAAGCACAACTTTTGTTGGAGTTGAGTGTTGCCTCCTGCCAGCTACTATACATGATTATCAATGGAAATGTAAAAAAAATCACAGAAGTAGCATTCATTGAATAAAAAGGAAAATTATCACAGCTAAGTAGGCTTCACAGGTTAATGAGCTATAGCCAAAAAAATAGAAATAATAAAAATAGCAATCAGGTGCTAGGACCTCGCTAATCATTAGGAGTTAAAAAGTTTATGTTACTAACGTTAGGTAATACTTTATCAGCTTTACGATGAAAAATGGTAGTAAACAACGGAACCCTATCCTGCGCGTGGCCCGGCACACACTTGGTCGGTTTATTTGACCTATGTTCCTCAGGAAAAGTTTTTCAGTTTATATTCCGGGTAACATACTCAAATATTGGGAGTAGAAAACACATTATAAATTTTTTTTAAGTCTGGAATTAACTTGGACATGAGCTGCGGCGTAACGACCGTACCGATTGCCGTACCATCACAAATTACGATAAAGTTGACCAATAGTGCGTCTACTACATATTAATTGTCTTTAATTCGACAATCTTCTATTGTCACAGACTGTAATCAATTAATTTCTTCGTCTATCTATCACCATCATTCCCAGCGATTGCGGCCTGCCGGCGACTAGCAGTCGACCTAATTATGCCCTATGAATAATGACCGTTTAATCTCTCGCACACTACCCCATACTAGCCAGCGAACATTATAATAGAAATGGCAATATCACAGCCATTATTAAGGATGAAGTCAAATTAATTCAGTCATGATTGCGTGTGTGGTTATTAAGGTAAAATTAATGTATTCAGAACGCCTAATGCGCGTTTGCCTACAAAACCATCTCCTGCAAACTATAAAACAAAATAGACAAATAATCAACGTTTGCTAGCGGCTGGTTAAGAAACAAGTGCACTATATTGTTGATAACGCTCGAGGCTCGAGAATTGCAGCCCGAGACACAAGCTTCTTACGACTTTTTTTAACACATTTGCGTATGAAAACAAGTAAAATTTGCTTACCTCTTTTCCCGAAGGAAAATTCGTAGACAAAAAGCAACGTATTTTTCCTTACATTTCTACGATTCCCCCCGATTCTCCAGACTTGTGTTTCGTGCCTTAGCATTTTTTAAGTTGAGGAACTACATTAATTACTTTTTTTTATGTGTAGGCGTCGATACTTTTGAAAATAATTACAATAAACACAATGTAAATATCACAGATATTTGTAAAAATGCAGATTACATACATGCGCGTGCTGGAGGCATTAACTAAACTGCCAAACAGCCTAGTCTTTAAATTATTTTAAATGAGATATTTTGTTATTTAAAATACGAATTTGTTGTCAATATTTTCATGAAATGAATGTTTATTGATCATATTATAGAATTCATGAAAATATTATGAATTTTATAGACATAAAGACTCCTTGCTCCTTGTCGAAATTAAATAATAAAACAAAAATAAAACACGTGAAGAATGGACAAAGCACCCGTGTTTAATAGTTATTTCATGAGCAAATGTGTTGAAAAAATCATTATTGTAATTATGAACTAGGGTACCATCATGGTACCATCGAATTTTAGAGGTCGATGGGGGCGGCAATATTTTAATAGCCTACTGGCGGCAAAAATAAAAAAAATCAAAATAAAAATCGTTTATTCATTGTTGGATATTAATAGTAGATTAGTAGCCAAGGGCTGTAAGGCATCAATTGCAGCCCGAGATATTTCGGCGCACGAGCGCAGCGAGGGCACCTATAGTTCGAGGGTGCAATTGATGCTTACACCCGAGCTAACTACTCTGCTTTACATCTCGGTTGTGAGGTAAGTAGGTCCTTATTACCACCAAATTGTAGGTGACCAATTAGCGCTCTAGGGTAATAATGTAGCTAGAAAAGCCCTAGGGCGGTAAGCAATTAAAAAAAAACACTTCACTCTTTCAAAATTTCATTATTTACCGCCCTAGGGCTTTCCTAGCTACATTATTACCCTAGAGCGCTAATTGGTCACCTACAAGCCCCATTTGCGGGTAATAAGGACCTACTTACCGAATATGAGAGATGTAAAATCTCTTAATGCCGTCAGCTAAACTACATCGCTTCAAGGTGGCGCCATGGTGGGAAAAAAAGTAGCGACAATAAAAACCCACGCGCTCTTTTAACTGTGCAAATGTGTAAACCCGGCACTTATCACTAATTTGGCTCGCGCTTGGACGTGTTATATCCTATAACCAGCAGATGATCAAGACGCTTCTAACGATACCTCATTTGTCAAATTACGATAAGTAGTTTAGAAGTTATGAGGGAACAGATGAACATACATACATACCGGTCAAAATCATACCCTCCTTTATGCCGTAGTCGGGTAGTGAGTATAAAAAAAAATTGTTCAAAAACTAGAACCCGACTTCTGGCAAATTTTGCTCTAAAAAGTATGAAACAAGAAAATATGGTCATCTGAAACTGTTATGTACGAACTATGGTATTAAATATATATTCATAGTGATGTTCAGATAATAGCCGTGGTCATATTGTTATGCCACTTGGCCATAAAGTTTATAATCGCTTTTTTAGGATAGGTGGCATAACATGACCACGGCTTATCTGAACAACACTATGAATATTTATTTAATACCATAGTTCGTACATAACAGTTTCAGATGACAATATTTTCTTGTTTCATACTTTTTAGAGCAAGATTTGCCAGAAGTCGGGTTCTAGTTTTTAAACTGATTTTTTATTTCTATTATTTTGGGGTTGTAAATACATAAAAAAGACATACATATTTTTGAAATTTGCTTATTAAGCCCTTTCATTTGATACCTAACACGGTACGATTATTTTTTTTTTTCTTCCGTGACTTAACCTCCTCTAGAGGGCGCCACATTCAATTAAACGAAACTTCTTGTATCTTATAACCAGCGGATGATCAAGACGCTTCTAACAACACCTCATTTGTCAAATTACGATAAGTGGTTTAGATGTTATGATGGAACAGATGAACATACATACATATATACATACATACATACATACCGGTCAAAATCATAACCCTCCTTTTTGCCGTAGTCGGGTCCTTTTTTCCGTAGTCGGGTAATAAGTATTTATTAAGTAAAGAATATCACTCAGTCAAAGAAGCCGTTTTCCTCAAATATACAGATATATTAGGCAAGCCCTAAATTTTATTGCAGCAGCCCTGCAAAATCCCAGACTACAACTGAATACCTATGTAATCTTTACTTTGAGATTAAAATTAAGCTTACAAAATAAAATGCTTATACTAATAAAATATGCCTAAGTAGGCACTTACAAAAGACTAGGGTTTTTGTTGAAATTAAATTACTAACCTGGAGCGTTCGTTTTATTTAGCCAGCGAAATTAAATTTAGCGCTGATCCCATTCGTTTCATTTGGGTCTAATAAACCGTTGGTTTACTGTTTCAATGTTGTTGCGTGTCCACATCGGGACTCGCCAACTGTAGGTAACTCACTATTCCGACGGTCGGAGTCCATTTGCGGGAGTCTAACTGAAAGTAACGCGCGCTTTCTGTCCAGCTGATTGGAGTTTACGCTTCGGACGTGTCGAAGAACCACGCTCCTTCCAGAACCAGTCAGGATTTGCTGGTGCAATATAAACTGGTAAGTACAACACTCTATATCCAAGAAATATTAATTTTTTTGACAAAGAAAGTAGGTAGGTACCTACTTATTATGGGAAAATCGTCGAGTCTCAAATAAGTATTGGAGGACATTATGCCGGATTTAGACGGAGGCAAATCTCAGGCGCCTACCTTCTAGGCAAGACAATATGCATCGTGTAAACAGTTTTTGGCGTGCCTCGGCTGGTTTAGACGACGTTAAAATATTGGTGCCAATACTCTAGGCAGGACGGTAGGCAAGGTGTAAACGAACGGTTTTTGGCGTGCAGCTTGCCTGTAGGCATGAAATAGACCAGCAGCCTATTTTGCGGCGACAAACCAGTGGTCGCGAACCTACCATATCAGCTATCAGAATCCAGATGTAAGGAACCTTGAAAATTTGCCCAGTCATTAAATTAATATTAAAAAAAATCGTCTTTAGCAATTTATTTTGACCAACAGCCGACCACTTGATCGCCAGTCGACCAATCGATCACCAGCCGACCACCTGAGCACCAGTCGACCACTTGACCACCAGCTGACCACTTGACCACCAGCCGATTACTTGGCCACCAGCTTACCACTTGACCACCAGCCGACCACTTGACCAGCAGCCGACCACTAGACGATCACTTGAACGCTAGACGACCACTTGAACGCTAGACGACCAATTGAACGCTAGACGACCACTAGACAACCATACTTGACCACTAGACAACCACTCGACTACTAGACGATCACTTGACCACTAGACGACCACTTTACCATTAGCCGACCACTTGACCACTAACCGACTACTTGACCGCCAGCCGACCACTTAACCATCGCCGTATCACTGGCAGAAAAACGACAAACTAACGACAAACAAAAACCGGACAGGGTGTCTACTCTCAATTTTCGATATATTGATACGATACTACTTCGATACAGTCGAATTCATAATTTAGTTCACTGACAATAGAGTAGAATATTGGTTGGTTGAATTGTCAAATTGGCAGTGATTAGCACCCAACCAATATCCTACTCTATCGTCAAGGGTTCAACAATATTCTTTTGGGAAAGTTGTTCAAATTGTGTTTTCAGTAGGTACCATAAATCTTTAGCAGCCTATAGTAGTTACACACACTATTACTTCATAGAAGAAATTGTTATGACTTCGGTTCCCATACTAAAAGTAAACTAAAATTTATGCCAGTGTTCCTAAGTTCAACCTTTCGTCCAACTATTAGCTACCAAACAAAAAAGTTTTATTAAAATCGGTTCAGTATGTTTTTCGTGATGCTCGAACTAGGCTCGAATAAATAAACAGACGAAATGACAAAAAATCTGTCACTTGGATTCACGGCCATCAAAATAGCATAACGTGATATTTTTTTGTAAATATCTTCAATGTAGGTACAGATAAAATTAATTTACAATTATTAAAGGTGTAACAGAAAGTATATAGGTATCAACCCTGAAGGATGGGATTCTGCCCATAAAACTGAACAACTTTCCCTAGGGGACATAGGTCGAAATACGAAAAAAAAATCGTTCCATATAAAATGCGCTATCAGCTGATTCAGTTTCTTTATATGGTAGGTCAAAAATTGTCGAAATTACCAATATAATAATTTGAGTTTCATGAGTTTATCGTGGCTCTTTTTAATTTTGAAAATCTCGATAATCAGCCAGTGATGTTCCAAAAATTGGCTCACAGTAGTCACAGTTCTTATGAATGTAGACTTAATCGATAAGGGGCGTCTGTTCTGGGTGTCTACTCTCAATTTTCGATGACTGTAAATGACCGGCTAGGCATAACTACGCGCGGCAGGTAAAATTTCTGTCGTGTCTGGGTTTTGGCGCCTAAATATTTCCTTCGTCTAAATCTGCCTTTAAACACAAGGTCATCTGATCCCAAACTATCAGTATCGGTCATACAGAAACATAGTGTTACTTAGACCATTAAGCTGAACGACTTTCCTACGTAAAGCAATTTTTGACCTTCCAAATAAAATGCGCTAGAATTTTTTTATCGAATTTCGAAAATTTTTGACCTACCACATAAAGAAACTGAATCAGTTGATAGCGCATTTTGTATGGAACGATTTTTTTTTTCGTATTTTGACCTATGTCCCCTAGGGAAAGTTGTTCAGTTTTATGGGCAGAATCCCATCCTGCAGGGTTGATACCTATACACTTTCTGTTACACCTTTAATAATTGTAAATTAATTTTATCTGTACCTACATTGAAGATACTTACTCGTATTTACAAAAAAATATCACGTTATGCTATTTTGATGGCCCCGAATCCAAGTGACGGATTTTTTGTCATTTCGTCTGTTTATTTGTTCGAGCCTAGTTCGAGCATCACGAAAAACATACTGAACCGATGTTAATAAAACTTTTTTGTTTGGTAGCTAATAGTTGGACGAAAGGTTGAACTTAGGAACACTGGCATAAATTTTAGTTTACTTTTAGTATGGGAACCGAAGTTATAACAATTTCTTCTACGAAGTAATAGTGCGTGTAACTACTATAATTATAGGCTTCTAAAGATTTATGGTACCTACTGAAAACACAATTTGAACAACTTTCCCAAAAGAACATAGGTTGAAACATGAAAAAAATTTACCCCCCTTACAAAATGCCTTATCAGCTGATGAAGTTTCTAGCCAAGGGAACTTTCGTATTTAGACCTATTTTGCTTCCTGGGAAAAGTTAATGTTTAGATTTTAATTTGTCTGAATAACTTACCTACTAGTAAAATTTTGGTATGTAGGTACTTAGACTTAAAATTATTAATACTCACGAGTAGTTTAGTGATCAAATACTAAAATTTGTGCAAGTTAGATGTATAGCGTGTACAGGACAAGTTTGGCTCTTACGGTTATTTTCTGCACATGGGACAGGCGGACAGACAATGAACGATTCGCTCGCCTCCGCCCGCCTGCCGCGCTCACCCTTTTCACAGCGTTTTGACTTCTGCAGATTAACGGTCATGGCCAGAGTTATTATGTACCTACGGTCAACCGCTTGTCGTTAGAAACTTTTTCAACTCTATTACCAGGCTATAAGGTCCAAAAGTGTTTCTACTGATGTGCGGTCGTGTGTACAACGTCGTTCTTGCACAAAATTCCACGCGGTTGGAGCAGCACCTGAAGTAGTGCAGATGAAGGCGCGGGGCGGGCAAAAGCTAGTGTAATATAATAATGCCCCGAAGCCTATAGGTATGTACAGTCACCGACAGGTCAAGATTAACACTCACAGTGCGACTCTAGCCCGTACGTGTATTGAAATAAGAACGGTACAAAGTCCAATGTGTCAAGCTTGATGTTCTCTTGACTGTACCTACAGAGTAGTAGAATATGCTGAATATAGGTACTTTTTGTTACATAAGTTGGTATATTTGTTTTTGTAAAGGTTGAAGTCGCTGTGCTAAGATTTGCCAACAGAGAGCTGTGACCAAAGAATAACTAAATACTCCTCTGACGGGGAGGCAGTGCAGTAACTGAGAAAGTGTAAAAGCAAAAAACCGGTCAAGTGAGAGTTGGACTCGTGCACCGAGGGTTCCGTATTTTTCAAAGAAATTAAAACCTTTTTAGAACCGCAAAACTAAATTTGTTTGCAAAGGTTTTTAGCAGATTTCCAAAAATCTAAAGAGATCTTTAATACCAATTTTGGCAAGCATTAAAAAAAAGTAAGTATTCCACATTTCAAGTCGATAACGTGAGTGAGTAAACAGGTGTGACAGACAGACAGAAAGACGATGTCGCACCGGGTTCCGTTTTTACCATTTTGTTTCAGAATCTTCATAATGAAGGAGTAACTTTCTGTATAGACGAATAAAAAGCACCACTCACCGTTTCGCAATCGTAACTTAGTAGGTAGATTGAGTTTCGAAATTAAACAAAAAATTCTAAATTACTCACAAAAAATGCGTGTAGTAAGAGCCAAAATATTTTAAATTACCTACAGATTTTTTTCCTATAAACGAACAATGATTTTCGTTAAATCTACGGTTGATTGTTCATTTTCATGTAAGATAAGAGGGGCATACGAGAAAGAACCTGCTTGAGTACAATTTTTTTCTAGTAAGTATGTAATATTCTAATGAGTTTGAACGTGTGTGGGCGAACAGTGAATGGAGAAAGATGTACGGAAAGACAAGATTACCCTCCCACGCCCCGTCACTCGCAGTTCATCCTATCGTCTACAGAATTAGGTACGTATAGCAAAATTACCTACACAGGCTGTCTCTATCAACGTCAATCCAAAACGGGTTATATTATTATTACTATAAGTTATAAAAATGTTTTTAAAAAAACCGCCCAATTGCGCGTCGGATTCGTGCACTGATGGTTCCGAATCACTAAGGTAAAAATACCGTCTTAGTTGTGGACGCACAGTCACGCAGAATTGTATTAAAACGCGAGAGTCCGACACGCACTTGACCAGTTTTTATTATTTGTTGTTATTCTATAGCTTATGCACTACAAACTTACCAATTTTCACGCTTGTAAGTGTTCCCGTTTTTACGATAGAGCTAAAACAAAATCGAGCAAAAACCGCATTATAAACACGTTTTTAGAAGGGGAGGCCTCCTTAATTTTTATTTTATTTTTATTATTGTTGTTATCGCGGAAACAGAAATACAGTCATAATCTGTGAAAATTGCAACTATCTAAGGGCGGGAGCCCTTTTGCGGGAGCACACGACCGAGAATCGGTGGGCGATTATCGGCTAGGACAAGGACGGAAGATTCAGGTGATAACACGTCAGACCGGGATGCCGACAAAAATCGGTCACCGATTCTCGGTCGTGTGCGGGATCCCTAAGAGCCCGCTGACAAACAGACGACGTCAGAGGCATATTACGAGGGCCACACCGAAATGATCGGGAATAGAAAAAAGTGGATATAGTCGAAACGGCCGATTTGTAAGCTTCGACTGCCTCTTCTGGGCCTTGAAATCGTTGACCACGTAGCATATCTTTAATTCTTGGGAATGTTAAATAATCATTGGGGCTCAAGTCAGGGCTATACGGTGGATGGTCCATTAACTCCACGTTTTCCTGATTTAAAAACGCGATCGTTTTGCGAGCGGTATGTGAGCTCGCATTATCCTGGTGAAGAATGATGCGACGATTCGGATTAATTTTACGAAGTTCTCTTATGACTTCCGGCAAACAAACTATTGTGTACCAATCAGCAGTAACCGTTCTGCGTTCTTGTAAAGGAATCGTAGCCACATGACCAGTTTTCGATACAAACGAAGCGACCATTTTTTTCGACACGCTACGAGAGCGGACAACTTTTGTTGGCTTGACCTCGCCTTCGAAGACCCAAACAGCCGATTGATGTTTTCTTTCGGGCTCATATGAATAAATCCACGATTCATCACCAGAGACGATATTGTAAACTGCATTTGAGCTCCCTCTATTGAACCGTTGCAGAGTAGACCGACACCAATTAACACGAGCCGACTTTTGTTCCTCGGTCAAACGATGGGGCACCCAGCGGAAAACTAACTTCTTGACACCCAGTTCATCATGTAAAATAGTTTGAATCGCTGTCATATCAATGCTGAGAGAAGCCCGAATCTGCTCGTATGTCACATGTCTATCTTCTTTTATTAATTGGCGCACAGCATCGATGTTTTCTTGTGTTACCGCTGTTTTTGGTCGACCAGTAGAAGGAACTGTCGTGAGAGAGGAACGTCCACGACGAAACTCAGAATACCAACGATATATAGTCATTTTACTGGGTGCTTCAAGTTCATAAACAGAAACAAGCTCGGCGAGACATTGTTCTTGAGATAAACCTCGACGAAAGTTGTGAAAAATTATGGCACGGAAATGTTCCCGCGTAAGCTCCATTTTCCCCACTGACTTGTCAAATTCAAATGGCTACTACTCTTTTCTTTTTTACTTTTTTTAAAATTCAAAAATGGAATTGTGTTTGAAATAATACTACATGTCATAAACCAAAAAGGTTTTAATCTAATTTATTCCTGAGTATTATATTCCCGATCTTTTCGGTTTGGCCCTCGTAATAGGGTCCGGTTTTTCATTCTTTGGGTACGGAACCCTAAAAAAATCTTGACGGGCCCTACGTATTCGGCCAGATCAGGCAAATATGCAGCCAGTTGCACATAGCATCTTTAAAGTTAAAGCTAATTTTAAATGAGTTTTTGTTTTGACAAATTAAGTAACAACTGTACAACTGGCCGTAGGTGGGTGTGTAATACAACATACGGGTAAGTATTTCTTTCAATACCCGGTATCGCACTAGAGTACATGTCCATGAACTTTATTTACCAGTTATAAGCTCTGCATGGAGCTGATCTTTGATTTACATTTTTTAAATGCAAGGATATTTTTTGACTTCACTTATAAATCAGCCTGGCCCGCTGAATATTTATATGGAGTAAAATTTTATCAAAATTTAAAACCCCTATTTTGACTAGAAATTAAACAATCGCATTATTTTCATCTTCTATATTCGCGTATAAAATATTAAATTAAGTCAAATTTATATAAAGCAATATTAAATGTGTATAATTTACTAATCTAGATCTATAAATACAAAGATAAAAATACAACATTCACAATACTGCTTCGTTTTCAGACTGTCCAATTCATTTTTACTAAAAATATTACTGTACGGCGTAGGGGCAAGTTGGAAAACACCACACAGTCAACGAAACCAAACAACTTTCCCCAAGAAACATTACCAACAGCGTTCAGTTTCGTTGCCTAATCACAATATTTCTGTTAATGCCACACTGTATTATAATCAGATTGAATATTACTGTGACGTGAATCATAGTACAAAAATGAAAAAATACTAGGTTATTTTTTTGGACCTGATATGCGTATACAAAATGGGTCGGTCACGTGACCACTTTAGTATGGGGAGTCGAAAAGTTGTGCGTAGTTAGCAAAGTCGTAGAACAAAAGTTGTTGCTTTTGACCTCTGTAATAAGGCGGGCATACGCATATCACGTCCAAAAAAATAACCTTGTATACTAATACTAAGACAGTGCCACGTAAAATAGCAATACAAAGTTCTGTAATATAGGGTGCTTCTTAATTAACTGCGAATATGTGTGCATATTATTGGGACTATAAACTGAACCACTTTTTCAATAAAATATGGGTTTAAAAATAAAAAACGTTTTTGTCGTCCAATAAAAACTATCTCCTCGCGGCGCGGGGTTTGTGTGTGAAAGCAAAAAATATTTGTTCTTCGATCTATGTAAAGTTGTTCAGTTTTATAGCCCGAGCGACAAACAAAAATATTCGCAGTGAATTAAGAAAATTAATTCCATTTCCTTCGTTTATGTCTAAGCTTACCAACTCATTTTGCAGCCATAAAACGAAAAGGAAATATGCATGATTTTTTTTATTTAAAAGAATTATCCTCATTCA
Organism: Athrips mouffetella; assembly: GCA_947532105.1. Classification (NCBI taxonomy): domain Eukaryota; kingdom Metazoa; phylum Arthropoda; class Insecta; order Lepidoptera; family Gelechiidae; genus Athrips; species Athrips mouffetella. The sequence continues at coordinate 20,187,960 of OX383964.1, read as the reverse complement.
TGTAATAAACAGTTTAGTAAAACAATCTTTCGAATACCTATGAAATTAAAAAAAGATATAAGCCATCGAAGATTTGTTTCTGTCTCTTTCTAGCAAAACGAAATTTAACACGGAGTTAATATGGTCGTAGTGACATGTGACGTCACTGTCCATGTCGGATCTCTCTGTTTAATCGGCGCATAATTAATAGTTTTAAGTGTTTATATAGGCCGTATTTATACATATATATATTCTTTATTGCACAACTACAAACCAGTAAACCGATTTAAATTTCACTTTTTGTCATCTTTACTACGGTTTTTTCATATTTTATAATAAATGCGACTAAAAAAAAATATGCATATTCCCTATTATGAATAAAGCAGATACCTACATTTAACGGCTTGAATAAAATTGTACAAACTTATATTTTCTGACAGCTTGAGCTGATCCTTGCTTTGTTGTAGAAAAACTTATTTTGCATTGAAAAGCATAGGCATAACCGAAAGTAAAATGACTGTAAAATTCTCTGATTTTGTCGTAAAATATAAATTTTATAGCACAACTTGAAAGGTACAACGTTATATAATCCAACACATTATAAAGCTATGTAATACAGTAGGTATGCATATAATAAGGCAGTGAAAAGTTATAGGCATATTTAGAAAAATTTGGAACCGCTTTGGTTTTGTTAAAAAGGTAACGCGCGTCCAGATGGCACCTTCATCAGAATTTAACTATTTCTTCAAATAGTAAGGGTGATGAAGGACAATTTCTATATGATTTGATCATGTCTGCCTCTTTGACTGATGATAAGAAGCATCCTCTAAAAGATACAAAAAATATTGACGGACATCCACACCCCTGCGTTTTTGAGTTATTAAGTTTAAACTATTTTGAAATTTGACAATGAAACGTACACCTGGCAGACTGGCCTGATTAAATACAATGTATAAAACCCCAGAAAAATGGTCTGGCACCATAATAGCCCTGCGTCGTAAAGTTACAGCGCTTCAAAATGCAAAAATTCACTACTTCGTCCCGTGATAATGCAGAGCGCTGCATGTCTGCCTCTTCGATTTTCTACATCTTCAGAAGTATTTTAAACAGGAGCCACAAAGGCAAGACAAAAAAAACATTATTTAGTATCTTATTTTAATTTTTTTTGCTCTAACTTGTAAGGACCAAATCGATTCGTATTGAGCTGATCTATCATCCCTATTAATATGAATCATGAGCAAATCATATACCCAAATTGCAACCAGCACCCTAACTAAAATAGAAGATAAAAAATTACAATCAAAGACTGGAAACGCGTTCTCATCTAACGACTCGAATTGCCGCTACGTGCTAAGTAAGCGGTGAGCGGTTTTACAATACAATGACCACGCATCGGTAACAACCAGCAGGTAAGCATTTTAGTATAATTAATTTAAAGGCGTTACTGAACGCGTGACACCTCTTAACAAAGTATGCCTTTTTGTCCCTTACAACCGAAATTTATAAAAAGAACTAATTTGAGCCAAATGACGACGCCACAAGATATATTTCCTGTAATAATATCAGCAAATATTAAATTTGCAATATATAAATAAACAGTGACATCCTAAACTGATCGTTGGAGAAAATCAGAGCGACGAAATTATGATTGCTCTAAAGGAGTTCCTTTCACATGGATTGATTTCATCATATTTCGTAATCCATGATGGATTACTATCAGGAATGTGATGAAATTAATATCAGGAATGTCATGAAATCAGGACCCAATATTTCTAAATAATTCCTGTATTTTTATAATCCTGTGACATAAACATCTTTTTGAGATAAGGGTCACTGTCCACGTCCGTACGATAGCGATATTAATCACTTGCTTGCATCTTGCATTCATACTGCCATTGGCCTATTATACCAGGACTGTTTACTGGAAGAAAAAAGGTTGACTAATGCCACTTTTTTGAGAATTTTGTCCGTGACCTGGAGTCCATAGATAGTTAGGTTAGTTTGTAGCTTGCATGTCGATTACCTGGACAGAACTAAAATGCAAGCGACATTTTTAGCTTGCATGCATTCGACAAATGTCGCCGATCTGGACAATGAACCTAAATGTCATGTATCTGTATTTTCTTCAATGATCACTTTGTGTCACAAATCATAAGGGAATGAGTTTACAACTTGAAAAAGTCTGGTCCTTTTTTAAGCCATAGTCAATTCACATTTTAAGCCTGAATAAACTATTCTAAAACAATACACAACATTTAACTTATCAAATATCATAAATAAATCTTAATAATTACAAATTCATATAAATATTTGTGCAATAAATTTTTAAATCATTTTGAGATACAATTAATAAATTAAAGTTTGACAATCATAATAATACCCACATTTTTTGTAAATCTGGCAATGGACAATACAAACGTATAAAAATCTTTTTTTATAAAAAAAATCGAATGAGTATTCCTAAATCACTAGTTCAAATACTCAAGTTCCACTTGAAACAAACACCCTCGCGATACAGGGCAACCCTACCGCGAGTATTAGAAACACTGATCACTTGAGTAGGTATTAGTTATTGATGTAGATTCTGGCAGACGCAAAGTAAAACTAAACTAATTCGACAGGTATAAAAATAATGTGTTTGTTACCGTAGCATAATAAACTCCTAGGTTTGTCACCCCCTTTTAACTAATAAAAACCTTTAGACGCATAAAACCAAATACGCAAAACACCATCTGTACCAAAACACCAACCTCGCAAAATACCACTTACGCCAAATACCAACTACGCGTAATACCAGCTTTGATTATAGCAAAACACCAACGCGTTTCGAACTGTCAAATTTTGTTTAAGCTGTCATTCTTATTGAAGTTATTGTTTAATGAAAACCTTTTCGTTCTTAATCCGACCATAAGATGTTATTACAATTAATTTCATAATATGATTTGAATCCATACTATGGTTCGTTAATTTTGAAGTGATGACGTTTGAAATAAAGTAGCTTGATAAAAAGTAGTGTGAGAGCAAGCAGGACGGAGCGATGCGTAAGACATTGGCGCGACAGAGACACGTATCACTCTGTCCTGCTCTTACGCATAGGCATAAGCTCTGTCCTGTTGTCATAATCAAGCTACATTATTTCTACTTTAACAATTTTTTACTATGTATGGGCTTACTCTTGACCTCGATCTAGCATTGAGGATAGAGATGAGGTCGACGATGGAACGAGCTTGCCCAGAAGAAGCCTATTCACTCGCGACTTAAATAGATTCGGGTTATAACAATATTTTAACAGAACGTAGTAGTTATTGATAAAATAGTTTCCTTTCTGTAGATAAAAAATATTTTTGTACCTAAGGCGCAAGTTTCAAGTAAAGTTTGAGTACTTGTCATTCATAATTATCATTAGTTGAATATCGTTTACACCTAAAACTACATAGGACACTTACATTACAAATATTGTCAACTATTATTCTCCTGCCATGCGACCCGCGCTCTAATTGGGCAGCAAGCTTCCAAGCAAATCATACTGCGACTGCATTCTATATTTAAGTATGTACTTCACTTTATACTTATTGTATTTTATGCCTAATGCCCGCAAATCCGTTCCGAGGTACGAGGAGTTGGTTGCTGTCACGCAATGACTAACAACTTCACACAACCGCTAAACAGATTTACGAGCTAAGTGAATTTTCATTCGTTTTAATCTTAACGTCCATAAGAGAAAGAATATTTACTCAAAAACTAATTTTCGCAGTCCCAATGCCCACACAAAATGTGTCGGTCAATGATTTCAGTAATGGAATAGACTTCAGGATTAAAACGAATGAAAATTCACGTTGTATGCAGAGCTGTTAAAACAGTTTCTTTTTTTTTTTTCAAGGTCGATTTCTATTTGTTGCGTCATCAATCGAATCAACTGTATAGAGGTTCCTATTTAACTTTGGAACAACTACCTTTACCGGCAAGCTTTACTTTACCTATGTATAGGAAATATTTCGCTATTTGCTCAGCGTGACCAGCTCAATAAATTACAACGATATAAAAGTTTTCATTGTTTCTAGCAAACGCTTCATGGTAGTGAGGGAGATGGCATTGACTCACTTATTTGTTCTTGAATTTTAAATCTAAATATTACAAAGATGCCTGCGTATATTGTCGATGGAACATAAAAAGCTGGTCAACCTGTAAATCTCTTATAAAAAGTAATATGTCACATATAGTACCGAGGCAAATAGAACCTTGCAAAAGTTTGTAAGTTTTGAACAGTCATAACAGCTTTGCAATAATACTGACTAACGATCGAGATTCACCAATACTGGCATGTTTCTAGATTCAATTTGATTTTCTTAACAATTTTAACGATTCATAACAAGTTTATATTCATCTCACAGCTCCCAATAAGGCTAGTTGGCCAATTTGAACACATTGTTTAAAATGGTCTAAGCTTTTCAGTATAAAAATAATAAAATATTTTTTAAATCCGATTTCTAGAGCCATTGGTGATTCTTCAAATTTTTCTGTTGAGTATAATGCTTAATATATTTTATTGAAAAAAACGTGAAATTCATAGTCGACACATAATTTGCGACGGCTCATTATAGGTCACACATGCATTATTGATCTGTAAACAGGAATCTGTCACGCTTGTGTTAGAGCTTGCCTAGAGCCACCCTAGCTAGAGCACATATCGGACACTCCATTCACATGTGACATATAATAAAATAAAAAATAAATAAAAAGGACGGGTTGCACTCCGGGAGTGCCGGCAGAAGTGAAAACTTAAACATCATTGTGCATTTTTGAATATTTTGGAATGGTTAGGGAATAATTTCGCACGAATTGTTTTATTTATCAGTATAAAAGTACATAAAATATTCATTTATTGCGCTATCGTAGACAATCATGACAATTTATATTACATATAGACAATCTTCGTCAGATCTGACGCGCCGCTAAAGAAGTTTTTATTTCAAAACTTAAACATCTGACGCGAGATCTGACGCGACTTCTGACGTTTTTTACCCATCTAAAATAGTGCCAAGCGCCGCTAAAGAAGTTTTCACTTCAAAAATCTTTTGTCAATGTCGGCCAACTATTGGCCGTAACTAATTAATTAATTTTATGTTAATTTTATTTTAATTTAATTCAATTGTTCTTTATTTAAACGGTCTTTGTTACTCGAGAACAAATAAATTTGAATTTGAAACTGCGAGAAATGAGGTCGAATCTAAAGACGGCAGAGAGGATATTCGATAAATGCGTATAATGACTATTTACTGAACAACAATTTTCACCAAAACCTGAAGAATCATCAACGTTCAACAATCCTCCTTGAAAAGTAGAAGGATTGTCATACTGGGCAAATAATAAGAAATTGTGGCAATAACCAATAGCAATGCTCAATATTAAATCAGGACCTTTATGAGAATAAAACTAGATGGCACTGTGATAGTGAGGAAGTTGTTTTAATGGTATATCGAGTATGATGACCTCTAAAGCACCGGTGATGCCGATCGGCATCGCTAAGTGCGACCCCCTGGAGCTCGAGATTATGCGTTATTGCGTAAAAATTACGGTTTATTTTGGTTTGGTATGTACAATGACTTACGACCTATTGAAATTACCTTTCGACTGACGCATAAGCCATAGACAGAAGTTGGCGGGAATCGAAGGTATAACCCGACCAAGTTCAGAAGCCCGAGTCTCGTGGTGTTACCCTACCGATTTGAGTAGGCCAATGGCCGCCAGGGTTCAAGCCCATATTATACGACCGTGAAAATTCACAACTATCTATTTAATTGCATAGATTTTTGCGACTTTTTTGTATGGTGGAATCTTAGAGGTAAACATTCAGAATATCAATCAAAAAAGTAAATATCATAGAAGCCTTGTCGAAATTTGGTATCTTTTTAACGGACTACTCGTTAAACCATCAACAATATGTTTTATTCTTTATCGGGTTACAATTTGTAGTAAAAGATTGCCAGGCCTTTCTTATTATTTTTCCATAGTGTAGATAGGTCAAGGAATTTTGGAGTAACATGGAAGAGCCAATTGGGACAAATAGAGTGGGAATTTGGACGTTTTGGAGTGGAATTTGAAAGCCATGGGGTTAGAGATGAAGTAAGGTAGCAAGCACTTACGCTAATATAAATCCATATCAAAAATCTCTGCAAATAAATGCTTGTAAATAACATCTGTTTTGTATGAGTTAAAATTTTTAGTGATCTACAGTATTTAAAAGAGTAGGTAACTTATAAATAGGACTAATACTAAATGCTTTCCAAAGAGTAATTTACCATAGTAGTAGCAAAACCGCTTATGCGAATATTCTTAGATACGAGGAAAAAAATATCATTCAATAATACGAGGAAAAAATTATTTTTCAATAACAGTATTTTTTTCCTCGTATCTTGTCTATTCTTTATTAAAATAAGAGACCATAAGTGACGAATATGAACTCAGACAGATGCTTCGGATGAAATCGGAACCTTGAGAATTTCAGCCGAGCTAGGATTCAGACCAACGAATTTAGCTATGTCTAAAATGCTTAAGAAGGGGCGGGATCAGTATCAGTAATTGAGCAAGTTTTCCCAAGGAACATAGGTCATTATTCGAAAATCAATTAAGACCTCCCATAGAAACTGCATCAGGTGATAGCGCATTTTGTATGGAAGGTCAAATTTGGTTTTTCATATTTCGACCTACGTTCCGTGGGAAAAGTAATTCAGTATTTGATACTGATCCCGCCCCTGAGCTAAGGCACGCAATCAAATTAACACCCTGTATTTCTTAAATGACGATTAGCTAATCGCATTGCATAAGCTATAAAGCGGCAAAGATCTGTTGTCAGATATGTGACAGTGACAGGAGGGTGCAGCTGCTGCTGTCATTTATTTTTCTCTATAAGCATTAAACACTTGGGCCATTTACCACCGCGCCGATACCGAGGCGATACCGATACAGAGAACGGCGCCGATATTGTGCCGTAAGTAAGTTTTACGTGGATAAGTGTATGCTGGTAGGTAGTCAATAGCACGTCAAGTTTCCACCCATCTTCAGTCACCCTCCTCCCCCCACATCCACTCACCGCTGACAGCCAGTAGCAAGGTATCTACCGAAAACTAAAACTGTGGATTCAGACTATGAAACTCAATAACTTCCCCAAGGAACATAGGTCGAAATACACTTAGTAAAAGCTTCATATACCCAATAATTCCGATTTCAGCCGTGTGCCCACAGATCTATGTCTGTCAATCTGTACATCTGATCCAATGAAGTTACGGTATTTTAGAAAGGAACATACAAACACATAAGCGGCGGCCATATAAAGTATTACCCTACTTATCTATGAAGCGTTGCTGAAGGCTGTAGAGCGCGGGCGGCGGACGGTGGACGGCGAACGTGTCACACGGCGGCAGGAGAGGCTGATTGTCAGTGCCACTTCGCTTTCTGCGCGAAAATGTCTGCGCGCAGGTTCTGTGCGAAACAGATGCCTAGGATCTGAAACATTCAAAGTAGGATTACAACCTTCGACAAAGAAATACGCTACAATCCTAATAATTTTGCTTGGTTAGAATGAGAGCAGGACAGAACTACGCGTGAGAGCAGTACCGAGCGATACGTGTCTCCGTCGTGTCGCTCCAATATCTTACGCATCGCTCCATCCTGTCGGTTTAGCGCGCTGCCCGAGAGAAAATATATCTCGGAGAAATGTCACTTTATTTGAGGAATTATGTCATCTAATCTATCACCTCCAAGCGCGAAGAAATGTCAGTGGAAGAAAATGTTTAGCAAATCCACAAATTACGTTTTTGATATTTTAGACAGAGATAGATTTATACACTAATACATGTAGCCGTCCTTGTCTTTCAAAATGTGTCACACTGCTCGGCTGTCAAAAAAACGTGACCATGCTTAAGGTCTTTAATCTATGGACCTAGATAAACTGACAACTGCAGCGTGCTAAGCCGGCTGCTGTCACACTACTAACATATTCTAATCAAGCTACATTATTTCGAATGTAAGTTACAAACATTGACTTAGACAGAATATATTCCTAAGGCAGTTTTGCCTTGAGACACGTGGGCAAAGAGTGTGTCTGTTAAAAAGCAGTATGCAGAAAGGGACAATTTTTTTATGCTCTATTTCTTTTTTCACAAGCAAATAAGATCTTTCTTTTAGATGCGAGTGAATCGAAAGCCATCTAGCGCTCTATATCATTTTCTCTCCAAGATTACATTGCAACCCAGGAACTGGAAATTATCTTCTCGGCTGAGAGAGGATAATAAAAGTGCCATACATTTGTGTGGGTAAATTAAAGCTTAATCTGCGCTTGCGCAACGAAGTAAACGTTTGTTACGTAACTACAAACTTATTTTAGTACATTAGTACCTGTGCGGCCGAGCTTTGTACTCGTAATCTTACTTATAATCTTAGCCAAAGCCGAATAACAGATGGCGCTGTAGGATTTCTTAAACACTTTAGAAACCGAATTTTCCCAGACATAAAACCATGGTAGGTCGATTTTTCACCCCCTAAAAACCCCATGTAGCAAATTTCATCGAAATCGTTAGAGCCGTTATTCAAAAATCGATTACAAATATATTGCTCGTGTTACAGGCAGGTGGCCATTAGCTTCGGTCGGCCGTTTAAACGTCTATATTTTTAAACGCGTGATCCTATCGCACGTCTGCGTGCTTAGCAGCTTTCTCTTAAGACATGAAAACCAATTTAATTGAACGATTTAAACTTATGATCAACATTTGCCGAACAAGCCATAATACTATTGCGGTAAGTAAATTATACCAACATTATTCAGACAGGCAATCGTGCAAAAATACATTAGTGACGTCACTACTACATATTACATAACAAAAGATGACGTAACACAAGTATATCTACACTTAAGTAACCTATAAAGTAAAAAGTTGAAGTAACCTATAGCACTCCAATCCGTTGTTCCAAACTTTTGCCCTATCGGATCACCCTACCACTTTCCCTACCCCTACCCCTGCCTTTATCCTACCCCTATTCCTATCCTTACCACTATCCCTAACCCTATCCCTTCCCCTATTCCTAATTCCTAACCCTACCTATACCTACCCCTATCCCTACCCATACCCGTATTACTACCCCTACCATAGAATACATGATTCTATGACCCCTACACCTACCCCTGCCCTTTCCCCTTTAACGTCCCCGTCTCCGCCCCAATCCCTACCCGTATCCCTATCGGTATCGCTATCCGTATTCGTGTCCCTATTCGTATCCGTTTCTCTATCCGTATACATACATACATACATAACATCACGCCTCTTTCCCTATCTCTATCCCTAAGGGGTAGCCCTTTCCCTTCCCCTCACCCTACCCCTATCCTTTATCCCTTACCGCTATCCCTATCCTTATATAGTCATAGAAACGACACCTATATTGATATTTAGACATTTCAACCCTATCGCACCCCAACCCCATCCCCAGGCGATGATGGTATTTCACGTTCACCACGTTGGATTTCAAAATCGTTGTTGTTTTCGTAAACAGCGACCCCAAAAACCATACAAACGATACCCATGTTTGTTTTTAGACCTTTTCGCCCCATTTTCCCCTTTTATGGGGTTGAATCCTGAAAAAATCTGAAACACGTATTTACAATTTTTTCGATAGGAGCCCTCCTGTGAAGTTACAAATAAAACGGTCTAACTTATATTTTGGTTGCCCCTACAAACTTTCAACCCTCGTAGCCTTGGCACACATGCTTTCAAGAATTCTCATGAGCACTATAATTAATTTCAGAATCCATACCATTTTCGTAATTAACGTCCAAATAAAACATAGAAACGACACCCATATTAATATTTAGACATTTCAAAGATCCGAACTTAAAAAATCCAAATTTGAAGATAAAAACTTCAAAACTGACGGAGTTTCATACAAACTTTCAACCCTTATTTCACCCCATTAGATTTTTTTAAATCCTTCCTTAGTGGATGCCTACACTGTATAAGGTATCTAATCGTACATGCAAAATTTCAAGTCTCTTGGTCCAGGCGTTTGGGCTGTGCGTTGATATATCAGTCACTCAGTTTATCCTTTTATATGATTAAGATTTGTATGTCTACACAAATGGCAGTAGTCATGCAAAAATACTTATTTAAAAAGCTAATTAATACATCTGTCATTGTATACGACTTACCTACATTGCAAATACCGTAGAATATCATTGAATGACCGCTCTCCGCTTATAGAAAGTGCGTGGAAAAGCAAAATTTAAGATGTATAAATTAGCTTTATTTATATTTGGCTGTGGTAGGCAAATAATTTGCGAACTGACTGTTTGCCCTTCTATATATTTTACATGGAGCGTCTATACAACGCAAACTGTATAGACACCAAAGTTCACGAGAGACGGTGTGTGGGTTTGTCAATAAAAAGTGTTGATAACATGAATATTTCTGCCGAGTTGTATGCAAAAAGATAGTCTTAGCTTTTTATGTGAGTCTATTATTTTGTTTGTTTGTTTACAAAACGTCTCGTTCTTTCGTGAACTCTAGTATACGCAGTACGTACTGTCGAGTCACAGAGCCAACAGTCAGCCACAAACAATTTGCCATGCATTGGCCTTAAAGTGCGTCTACAAACAAAAACTTACTTGTGCAAAAGCGGTACAAACAGCAGAGGTGGCAACTATTAACAGGTTGTGATCGAACCACTCCTCGGCCGCTTCGAGGCATCCCTTGTCATATATTATCTTACCTATATCATAACTCTAGAACAAAAAGAAAAACAAAACATCAAACTACAAATCTAACTAATACATGTGCAATAAAGTTACAATTACACAGAATTACGGAAAAAAATTGTATAAAAAAATTATGATATCAACAAAATAATTGATGAAGGTGTAGCAGCTCAAACTGTTTCATGTTTTGTATTTGGTCCTTCGAGCCGGATCATCACATCAAACTTTTTTTACACACTACTACTCGTATGTGTAAAACCAGTAACATTATATGTTCTTTACCCAAATGATAAACTCCATTGCATATTTACGCCAAATTGCCAAGCCATTATTATCGTTAGGAAGTATAGAGGCAGGAGAAATGATAAACTCCAAATTACTTGTAAAGGCAAAATGAGCGTCTCCTTGCTGAAAGTATGTCAAGTATGCTGACAACGCAAAACGGGAAGTTATATTACATACAACAGACCAATATAGAGGTCGTCACACCGCGCGTAATATTTTTAACGGGATGTGGCAGAGATCTGAATGCAAATCACGTTACATTTGACCAATTATGACGCATGGTTGGGCGTCAGTCATTGGCCCTTCACTTATTTAGTTAAGGAGGTTAAATCAATTTATTAATATGCAAAAATATCTTCACACAGAAAGAAAAATGAGAACAAAAAAGAAGTATGGAATATAATAAACCATTTGGCGCGTTAAAAATTATTAGAAACTTAAAACACGTTTGTGAAAAATATTGTGCAGAGAAAGTATGAAATACAACAAGATATTTCCAGACAATCCTGAAAATACACATTAGTTATAACGCCTGGCATACAACTTGAACAAAAAGCGCTTAGTAAAGGAAGATTTAAGTCAATCCATTTGTATGTCATAATCATAATAGAATTTGCGCAACCGAGGTCATTGCTCAAGTCAAAATTTTATACTCATTGTTCAAGTTATTCGCCATTAAAATTATCTACATCTACCTACACATTACACGTTCTACCTACACTACAATTGGTATACACTAAAACGAGAGAGGTGCGTTTAAAATTACGAGTCCATTTTATAAACCTTCAGCGCTCCTGGGGTCAGCACAGCGGCTGCGACGGGAAGGAAGTTCCTTTGCAGCCAATCCTCGCCCGCCGCGAGGCATCCGTGCTCGTAGATCACACGCTCGCTTACACCCTATATTTTACGATGTAAGTACTTAATTATTGTACAGAAGATTGTTGGCAGCATTTAGTTCCATAACAGCCCATAAACGTCCAGTGATGAATAAAGGTCCGTCTCAAGTATTTTCACAATGGAAAGTTAGGTGAAAATTGAGGTGATTTAATTTAGTTACCATGCGTAACGCCTGGCATTTAGTTACTTTCTAATGCGAATTTTAAAACTAGCTCTAATGTTTTCCTTACCTTAATGTTACCTTTTCCTCAATAACACAAAGCACTTTTTAACTTTTCGCTCTTACACACCTTCGAGGACATAGTTACAACGAAAACAAACCAATTTACTCAAAACTTGATGGCAGGACGGAACTTATTCTGAACAAGTGTACCTTTACTGCAACTGCGTGAGTTCCTTGTACGAATTCCCCTATTAAGGCGATAGGTACGAGTATATGTATATAAGGTTCAGAATAAATCCGTCCTGCCATCAAGTTCTGAGTAGATTGTTTTTGTTTTCGTGTGTCTAAATATGTCCTCCAAGGTGTGTAAACGCGAAAGGTTAAAAAAGAGTTTAGTGTTATTAAGGAAAAGTTAACACGTATGAAGGTTTCCGCACATCGTATCCGCACTGCTAGGTTTTGACGATGCTAATGGGCTTGGTGCGGCAAAAGAAAGATAATGATAATCAATTATCATCAAATATTGCAAACCGCAATTGCATTTTATGTCGCATTACGTCCACCGTCCATTGGCAATTAGCGAATTCCCTCACGCTGATCGGCGATTTCTTCAAAAACTGCCCAGTCCCCTGTTATTTCATTACGATCACGTACACTCACATCAGAGGGTTTCCGCAAGTTTCCTTATTACGGCCATGAATTGGTAGAGGCACAGCAGACGGCAGACTTTTTGTCCTGACATACCGCCAGTGTGGCCGGTACTGCAATTATTTTCGTATTATTATGAAAAACGTTCCGCTTCTATGCGCGTATTCTCCAAAATCTTTTATTTGGTTTGGAAGGAAAACAGCTTGAATATTTGTTCAATTCAAAGAGTTGTTCAGTCGAAAAGGTTGCTCAGATTGATTGTTATTTAGTGTAAAACGAAGAGCAATTTTGAAAGATTATAAGTTTGAATTTTATTATGATACAAACAATCATATAATTTTCGCAATACCGGCCACACTGGAGGACAATGTCAGTAACTGCCCGCCCCTTCATCTGCTGAGCGCCGTATACTCACATAAGAGGGGCTCCGCATATTGTAACCGCACTGCTTGTTTCTAATGACGTCAGTGTGCTTGGCGCGGCAACTGTAGAATCCACGGCACAGTATCCTATTTTACGTGCCTCATTGTGGCCAATGGACCATGTATAGGTGTACTCACGTAAGAGGGTTTCCGTACATCGTACCCGCACTGCTTGTTTCTGATGACAGCAGTGGGCTTGGCGCGGCAAATGTAGAATCTACCGCACTTTTTCTCCCATTGTTCGCGCCTTATTGTGGCCAATGAGCAATGTTTGTACTCACATAAAAGGGTTTCCGCACTGCTTGTTTCTAATGACGTCAGTATGCTTGGCGCGGCAACTGTAGAATCCACCGCACAGTATCCTATTTTTCGTGCCTTATTTTGGCCAATGGGCCATGTATAGGTGTACTCACGTAAGAGGGTTTCCGCACATCGTACCCGCACTGCTTGTTTCTGATGACGTCAGTGTGCTTGGCGCGGCAACTGTAGAATCCACCGCACAGTATCCTATTTTTCGTGCCTTATTGTGGCCAATGGGCCATGAATAGGTGTACTCACGTAAGAGGGTTTCCGCACATCGTACCCGCACTGCTTGTTTCTGATGACGTCAGTGTGCTTGGCGCGGCAACTGTAGAATCCACCGCACAGTATCCTATTTTTCGTGCCTTATTGTGGCCAATGGGCCATGAATAGGTGTACTCACGTAAGAGGGTTTCCGCACATCGTACCCGCACTGCTTGTTTCTGATGACGTCAGTGTGCTTGGCGCGGCAACTGTAGAATCCACCGCACAGTATGCTATTTTTCGTGCCTTATTGTGGTTAATGGGCCATGAATAGGTGTACTCACGTAAGAGGGTTTCCGCACATCGTACCCGCACTGCTTGTTTCTGATGACGTCAGTGTGCTTGGCGCGGCAACTGTAGAATCCACCGCACAGTATCCTATTTTTCGTGCCTTAATGTGGCCAATGGGCCATGAATAGGTGTACTCACGTAAGAGGGTTTCCGCACATCGTACCCGCACTGCTTGTTTCTGATGACGTCAGTGTGCTTGGCGCGGCAACTGTAGAATCCACCGCACAGTATCCTATTTTTCGTGCCTTATTGTGGCCAATGGGCCATGAATAGGTGTACTCACGTAAGAGGGTTTCCGCACATCGTACCCGCACTGCTTGTTTCTGATGACGTCAGTGTGCTTGGCGCGGCAACTGTAGAATCCACCGCACAGTATCCTATTTTTCGTGCCTTATTGTGGCCAATGGGCCATGAATAGGTGTACTCACGTAAGAGGGTTTCCGCACATCGTACCCGCACTGCTTGTTTCTGATGACGTCAGTGTGCTTGGCGCGGCAACTGTAGAATCCACCGCACAGTATCCTATTTTTCGTGCCTTATTGTGGCCAATGGGCCATGAATAGGTGTACTCACGTAAGAGGGTTTCCGCACATCGTACCCGCACTGCTTGTTTCTGATGACGTCAGTGTGCTTGGCGCGGCAACTGTAGAATCCACCGCACAGTATCCTATTTTTCGTGCCTTATTGTGGCCAATGGGCCATGAATAGGTGTACTCACGTAAGAGGGTTTCCGCACATCGTACCCGCACTGCTTGTTTCTGATGACGTCAGTGGGCTTGGCGCGGCAACAGGAGAAGGGCACGCCGCACGCCTCACGCGACCCCACCGCGCCGCTCGAACAGTTGAAGTACGCGTTGCGGTCCCAGTCGCGGGGACCTTCCACGCCGCAGCATTGCAACTGTTAACAGCGGAATATTTGATCTTTAGATATGCTTTATTATAGCCTAAAATTGTTCATCTATAGACGTATAATCATAGCATACTGGACATTAAGCGAACTGACCGCGTAGGGCTACAGTCATCCGTTCCAAAACAGGCGTACCTGATGTTGGCAAATTAAAGTGGGACTGGGCAGGCCATGAAAGCCGAATGCAATGCAATGAACGATGGGCGAGGATCACCACCCAGTATTTACCCAAGAGTGGATGTCGTAGGGGACGACCCCGTACTTAAGCGCAGGGGTGAAGATCTGGACGCCTTTCACGACTGGTGGGGCTCGCACAAGACCGAAAAAAGTGTAAAAAGGAGGGGGAGGTATTTGCCCAGCAGAGACGATACAGGCTAGGAGTAACAAAATCATTAAACTCGCCGAATCTGTACAGTAAAAAAATTAGTAAAGTAATAGACCCATTCAGGTAAACTTCATGAAATTTTACCCAGTCTTCTTGAATCCAGTCAATAAGATTCTGTTGGTCAGGGTCTTCTCTGTAGTGTGTGATGAACGTTTGGAACCCGCTGGTGGCTTGCTGCTTTATCTGTAAAGGCGAAAATAAAAAATATATAAATTGCATTTTTTTATTTTAATCTCTTTGTCTTTGATTGAAAATTTGTTTTTCTTTAATTCTTTATTTTTAAATAATATAATAAAACTGCATTCTTATTTTCTGATAAATCACCAGTTTTCGCTGGGAATCCAATCCAATAAAATATGGAAAAAATTAATTAGGTAGATAATAATAAATTAAGTAAGTAAATAAGTAAGATCCAATAAAGGGCCAATCGTAATTAACGATTTCTTGAAATTGACATATTAGTACTAATAAATAACAGATTTTCAAATAAATAGTGCGTAATTCTAACAGGTTTTGTAACTATGTACCTGTGCTGTGCCAGAATAATAACAAAGGCAAACTCACCCAGTCTTTGAACACAAAGAAGAGGATTCCCACGGTCATCTCTGCTAGCAATAAAAGCGCCAGGAATACTGCATACTACAACAATAAAATAAGGCACCTATTACTTATTTGAATTTGTAAATTTACAAATAAACAATTTGGAACAAAAAATTTCTAGTTTGTTATTTCTCATACATAAATAACAAGCCCATGACCCATCTATACGCACGCCCCATGGCCCGAACACGCAATGTACACACTGTCGCTCGTCGGTGGAAACACTTTGACCTCGAGCGGGTCTCTGGTTTCGAGGGTTTGTAGCGTAGCGCTAGTTCAGCTTATACTGGTTTTGTTTGCCGTAGAATCATGGTGGAAGGATCAGCCAGTCTGCGTTACCGACTTGCTATCCACACAGATTGTTACCCAGGGTGCGCCGGACACATAAATTATCGATGTGCCACACGGGGAGGCTCCTTTCTCCGTTTTGTTGACTCAGATCCCCAGCACCCTATGCACCACATGTCTCGGTACCTCAGAGACTCAAAAGTCGACAAAGTTTTATGAAGGTCGTGCGTCCAGCAAATATGACGAAGCCTCCAAAATCTAAGATAACATCTCATAAAACGTCAACTGCAGGACAGGGACTGCGTCTCTCCGGGATACAGCAAAAACGCATGCTACTTTAAGAAATTATGTGAAACAAATATATAGCCACCTTCCGCAACAATGATGGATGCTATATACTCACTGTGCACCGCCCGCCCGCCCGCAAATAAATGCGCATGCGCAGGCAACTGCAACACAGCAACCACCCAAAAAACACTCTACACGTGTTTCGCCTCTACACGAGGCATCCTCAGGAGATGTTAGACCGACCAGTGCCAAACACCGAGACCGACCAGTGCCAAACACCGAGTTGGCACTGGTCGGTCTAACATCTCCTGAGGATGCCTCGTGTAGAGGCGAAACACGTGTAGAGTGTTTTTTGTGTGGTTGCTGTGTTGCAGTTGCCTGCGCATGCGCATTTATTTGCGGGCGGGCGGGCGGTGCACAGTGAGTACATAGCATCCATCATTGTTGCGGAAGGTGGCTATATATTTGTTTCACATAATTTCTTTGGGATGCACTTCCGCAAAGTAACGCCTGATTCTATTAACTGCATGCTACTTTGTAGGTGAATTACCATATTCATCACGTTTGTAAGCGTTGCGGCTGGCGGCCACTGTAGTTGGTAACCGCAGTATGTAAGATGGTACGATGCACAGAAAGATGCTGCTGCCCATCCTTTGGTTAATAAACCCGTAGTCGCCTCTTACGACACCCACGGGTAGATATGGGTTGGTACTATTCTTTTTCGCCAACACACGGGCTACACACTACTACACCCTGTATAATTATGCTTTGGGTAAACTTGTTTTTCCGCATGTGCCCACGTTGTCATTCATATCGTTTGTGTGAGCCGACTCTTAAAGATAACCTGATTACTAAAGAACTTACGCAAGCCAAAAGACAGGTATTCTCACGAAGGGCGCCAACGCAACCCGTGAACCCGATTATGAACGTTATTGTACCTGAAAGGCAAAATTATAAAAGATAAGTTGAATGTGCACAATGCACATAATAGACAGTTTCGGCTAACGTGCCTTCCTAAGCACGGAACCATCTAACTTTTCAGACAATCAGATGATTCATGTTGCAATGTCCTAACCACAGGTCCTAACCAAACTGGGAAAGTCACACAAAGCGATATTTGTTTGCACTGTGCCCACCGGGAATCGAACCCAGAACCTCCGGATCTAGAGCCGAACGCTCTACTATATCACGAAGGCTGCAGAGAGTATCGACAGAGAGTAAATAAGTACCACCTGCCCAACAAATAATATATTCTTTATTGCACAATTTTACAAACAGAAAGTTATAAACAAAAGGACATTAACAAAGGCGGGCATTAACAATAATATGGAAATACAAACTTATATCTTACACTAATAATAATATAGAGGAAAGATATTATTGTTTGTTTGTTTGTTTGCATTGAACAGGCTCTGAAACTGAACCGATTTGAAAAATTATTTCACCGTTTTTTTTTTATTATTATTGATAAAGGCTTTGGTCGCTGAGCGACTACGTCAGCCTAATAGTTTTACATAATTTGACACTACTTAACTAAAGTTTAACAATTAAGGGCTTATTAATCCTATACTATTAAACGAGCAATATTTGTATATATATATTTGTAATCGGTTTCTAGAAAACGGCTCTAACGGTTTCGATGAAATTTAGTATACAGGGGTTTTTGGGGGCAAAAAATCGATCTAGCTAGGTCTCATGTCTGGGAAAATTCGTTTTCACCGTCTTTTTTAATATTTCTTAGCGCGTTTTAATGCGTTCAAGAAACTTACAGCGCTATCTGTTGTTGAGTAGCATAGCTTGCTCACCCGAGCATAGCTCGTTCGCCCAGGTACTTTCTAATTTTAATCAACTTGGATATCATAGAGTGTAATTTAAAAGCGAGAGGGTTAGAATCCTACATTATCCCTGATGAGCATAGGATATAGAATATTTTCTAAAAAGTTAGCGATGCGTATGAAAACTTCGATAATGTAACCCAATAGTGTAGGCTACGAATAAGTTGCCTCCAACATAATTCTCTCAGGCAGACTTTATTTGACAGGATGATTAAGAATCATGAATTAAATGTAAATTCAAAATATTTAAAAAAAAATACAAAAAAACAAAACATACATTTTTTGTAATTTTTGTATGGAAAAATTAAAAGTACAGATTTTTTCTGGATTTTTTATAGAAGGTTTGTCTCATGTAATGTAATACCCCAGCAAAGTTTCATCGACTGAGGATTTAATGCGGGGGTCTTCACACAACGATCCGCTTCGTTGCCTAGACTACAAGGTGTGAAAAAATACCAAAATAAATCCTTATATCGCGTACGCTGCGGAAAATATCGAGAATAGAGGAAAGTAATGTACTACAGTTTTATAGAAGACATCAATCAATATCTACAAAAAAGTAAGCGATACCATTTGTCTAACTATTGCAGTTATGTCACACAATAACTACTTTTTCATGTTTAAACGTATAGTAACGCCGGTACAAACTAGGCCACAATATTCGTACCTTGGTATTAATCCTTATCCAAATAAATCACTTTGTATTCAAGGCTATATCAGTACCTATAAATTACTTTTTAAATTATTCAAATCGGACATACTTTAAACTTCGTACAAGCATACTTTCTGTTAAAGTTAGCCGATTGCAATGAAACAAAGCTTATTATATGATGCACCGAAGTAACTTCATAGAGTCGAAAATCCCAAGTGAATCATGGACAGCGGCTTGAAACTTTACATTCGAATATATTGTGTTTGAGTTAACCGACTTCACGCCAGTAATACTAAATTAGTAATTAACATCATTATTATTGCATTGTAACTTATTTAGCTTTTTTAAAAAAAAAAAAAAAAAAAAATCAGTTTATTTCGGATTTGAATCCATATTTGGTTAGTACAACTTATAAAACTATGTTAGTATATATTTTAAATAACATAAATTAAAGTCAGAATAAAAATAAATAAAATCATAGCAAAATTACATCAAAATAAAAAATACATTAAAATTACAATTACATTACAATTACAAAATACATTTAAGAATTACTATTTTTTATTACAACTTCAATTTAAATATACAATTTTAATTTAAATACCTATCCACTGGGGCGCCGGGCACAAGAGCGTGAACTCTAACCCAATGCCCCAGTAGAGGGCAGTCAGGCTTGTCACTGAGGACTTTCAGGATGGTGTTGGCGCTCCCGCGCGCCCGGTGCATCAGCGACGCGGTGCGGCGTCGCAGCACGGTGTGAAAACCGTCAGTGTGTGCGTGCGCAAACATCGCCGATGCACTACAGTAGCGCGGGAGCCCCACCAGCACCCTGAATGCATTATTGTACTGTACTCGGAGAGCGTTGATAGCCCGCTGCGTATAGCTGACCCACAGATTGCACGTGTACAAAGTTTGGCAGAAGGCTTTGAAAAGAGTTATCTTCACTTCTATGCTACATCGTGCAAATCTGCGGGCCAACATGTTACAGCGGACTGCCATCGCCCTCCTTTCCCTCTCGATGTCACCATCGTCTTTCAAGTCCTCAGTGACCACGTGACCAAGGTACCTAAACTCTGTCACCCGGCCAAGAGGGACGCCGTTTAGCATCACGGGTGGCACATTCCCCAGCTTACGACCCCTAGCTTGAAAGATCAAGAGCTCACTTTTCTTTACATTATACAGGAGGCCGTGTGTCGCCGCGTATTCCTCGCACACACCCACTAACTCTCTGAGCGCAGCGATTGATGGGCTAAGCAACACCATATCGTCGGCATAGCTAATACTATTTATGCAGTGACCGTCAATGGAGCAGCCGACTCCTGTGTCGCTCAGCCCAACAATCAGCTCGTTCATGTACAGGTTGAAGAGTGAAGGAGAGGTTAACCCCCCCTGTCTCACTCCACACTCCAACCCATACTCCTCCGAGAGCTCACCAAGCCACTTGACCTGGTTAGTTTGGTGGTCGTACCAATACTTAAAAATATTGACTAACTCACCCGGCATACCAGTGTCTCTTAATTTACGCCACAGAATATCATATCTAACCAGGTCAAATGCCTTGGAGAGATCAAGGAAGGCAGCATATATTGGTGTGTGCCTGTCAGTGTAGTACCTGACGGTCTGCTTGAGAGACATGATCGCGCATTCAGTCGAAAGTCCAGGCCTGAAGCCAAACTGAGCGTCGTGTAATTGGAGATGTTTTTTAAGCTGTCTCTCAAGCAGGCCATCGAGCACCTTAGATGTGACCGTAGCCAATGATATCGGGCGGTAGTTGCACTTATCGGATGTATCTCCAGTTTTGTTTTTGACTATAGGCACTACCACCGTCTTCATCAGCTCTTTAGGTAGATAGGAGTGTCTAGTACATAAAGTAAATAGCAGCCCTAAAACCCTCGGGAGGTGTGGCCCCGCATATTGAAGGTGTTCGATGCTGAGGCCGTCGTGTCCGGGTGACTTACCTCGTTTCATGCCTTTAATTATCGAAGTAACTTGTTTGGCTGTTATACGATCCGGCACTCCAGACACCACGGCCCCCTCATCCTCACTCGGAACACTTTGTAGCGGAGATTCCACCTGAAAGTGACTCCTGAACATATTCGCTATGTCCTTTGGTTCGCTGATGCCATTAACACTTATCGGGACGCTAGGTTTTGAGCTGAGCTTCTTTGTTTGCTGCCAAAATCCTTTGAAGTCTTTATTTTTATGCTTTGCGGCTAAAATATTCATTTTAATTTGGTCCTGATTGTTTTGACAGTATTTTAATTTGCATTTGAACACTTTCCTAGACTCGCACATTTCATTATACATATTACCACTCTTGGGCCTACCATACCACACCCAACTCAAAAACTTTTGCCTAGCTTCCCGGTGAGCGTCACGAACATGCTTATTCCACCCTGCAATAGGACGTCCACGGTTCGGTTTACCACCTCCCTTACTACAAGCAACATAGCTGACGACAGCGGCCTCCTGCAATGTTGTAACGATGTTCGCGTACAGTGTGTCTAGTGCAGCTAAGTGTAACGTGCTATTATTATGACACATACAGTCACAACATTGGCTAAATTCTATTGAAATGTCAATAGCTCGCAATTTCTCATTACAGTATTTTGTATACATTTCTATTTGAATTAAGTCTCTATCTCCCCATAAAAACTTATTTATTTTAGCGCGCGGTAGCTCAACAGCTGGACACACAGATTTTAAGTCACACTGAACCTCAAGCGGGTAATGATCAGACCAGTAAATATCATAGTGTACTTTCACTGATAACACCGACTTCAACGCAGCCTCAGTAACTAGGCAGTGGTCCAGCCATCTACGGCTACCGTGCACATCACTAACAAAAGTATGTGTATCTGAATTTAGACCTAACATTTGAAAGTCCACACAAGTCCAATTTTGTTCGTTGCAAAAATTTTTTAGTTCATTTCCAAACAGTTCACCGGGGTGAGCATTAAAATCCCCCATAACATACACAGTCTCAATATTATTGCTCTCAACTATTGACACTATTTCTCCGAAACATTGAACAAACTCTAAGAAATTTTCAGACGAGTCTGTAGGCATATATATAGAAAAAACGAGAATCGAACGTCCCGACACACACACCTTTATTGCACTGATTCGGTCACTTTTACATGGAACTACAGACACACAGTTAAACTTGCTGTTACGCCACAGGAGCGCTACACCGCCGTACGGGCGCCCGCGCAATATACCGCTTGACATGTCCACGGCTGACTTCCCGCAAAATCCAAAGTCGCTGCTGACTGCACCAAGTTCCGGTATATCGTGAGGCAAGAGCCATGTCTCCTGCAAAGCCACGATGTCGGCCTCTTGACAAAGCATTCTCACACAGTCAATTGATCTCTTAAAAGACTTACAGTTAAAACTAATTAATTTTAAGCTGTCATTGTTCGTTGTACTATCCATTTAATTTAATTAATTTTACCACTTACAGAACTTTTTTTAGGGTTCAGTAGGTAACAAAAGGCTGCCAACGGGACCCTATTACTAAGCCTACGTCGTCTGACTGTCTGTTTGTCCGACCTTTAAAGGGGCTGTATCTTTGAACCGTAGTAGTAGCTATAACAGCTATATGGTTGAAATTTTAAAAGAATGTGTTATTATGGCGGATTAGTAACGAATAATAAAAACCATGAAGTGTTAAAAAATAAGTTGGGTTCTCCCCCATACAAGACACGTGTTTGTGGAGATTTTAATAGATCTCTCGTAAATATGGGACACTTACAAGCGTGATAATTGGTATGTTTTATAGTGCATACAAGCTATCCTAACACATGCATGGGGCCGAGTTCCCTAATGGACCTCAGAGCACTTCGACCCTATGGGATCTTTTGTGGTTCCTCTGCCTTATTGCTCCTGTGCTTTTCCGCATAAACACAAAGAATGGTCAAGTGTGAGTCGGACTCGCGCGCATGTCCCGTATTTTTACCTTAGTTGAGTACCCTCGGTGCGCTAGTCGACTCGCATTTGGCCGATTTTTTATTCAGTATTATTTTGATTCTAGTAATTATTTAATAAAACGATACAGTAATTTCCATTAATTGTTATTTAAATTATATAAACCATACCTGAGGTTTGCGATGCTGACTGTACAAAATGGTAAAAAACGAGCATCCCAAACACCTAGTACTCAAAAAATTATATATCCTGTTCGTACGCAGCAAGCAAAACCGAGCGGCCGAATCACCTAACTAAGCCGATCTCAAACTCGGCTAAGCCTGAGTATCCCACCTCGACACGATCCCATGTCGACACGAAAAAAATTATGCCTCAAAATCTACAAGTACAGTAAGAGCAACGTGACTCGAGTCGGGCGAGTCGCGCGCGCATCTGTCACTTTTTATGTATGGATGCAAGAAGACATAACCGGTTTAGTCTATGAAGACTTGCCAAGTCGTGGTGCGCTAGACCTACTGGTCTACATTCATCACACAAATATGTGTCTTGGGTAAAGAACCCGCGACTTACGGAGCAGGAAGGAAGTCAAATAACAACAACGTTATCAGTTTAGTAATAAATAATCATCATTATAATTAAATGGGAAATACACTTTACTTAGGTATATATGGACTAATTTCAAATGCAAGCAAAAAATACTATTTACTATTCTAATTTAAGTCAGTAGGTATGTTTTATTTTACAGTTCAACTAATAGCTACATAACCTTCAATTTAAAACAATGCATGCTGAACTCAATTTAAAGACATTGTTTGAAGTCAATAGACGGATAAGGTTGATTCTTGAACATAATCAAAACAGTTCAATACACAGACAGCTGCTGAGAAACATGACCTTTGAAAGTTAAGCAACATCAGCTGTAGCCTGTGGCCAGTACTTGAATGGATGGGTGACCTCACATGGCATAATATCTCGAAAGATTTCAGCAATATTTTATGTATCAGTTGTAATCGGTTGCTTGAAAATGGCTCTAAACTCTGTTTCATGTATTCTATGGCTCTAACGATTATTATGAAATATACTTACCTAGGGGCTCTTTGGGGATAAGAAATTGTTTAAGAGTGAAAAAATTCGTTTTCTTTGTTTTTTCTAGGTTTTATTGAAAATAGTAGGTTTCAGAAACCTTAAAGCGCCATCTGTTGTTGGGTCGCATAGCTTGCTCACCTGTTGATATTTTAATGTGAAAGTGACTTTTAAAGGTTTTGTTAAAGGTATTATAATATTTTTTAATATTGTTAATAATACTACTGTGATTTATGTTTTAAAAGTAGCACCTATGCGAACAAGCTTTGCTCTGTATAATCTTAACCTAAACCCATCACATACAGCACCATCTAGTATGGAGTAGAAAAACTACAGTTCAACCAACTGATTTTCGGTTTGGTTAAAATAAGCCCTTATACTCTTAAAACGTAAATTATGTTATTTATTATAAAACCTTTAACAACTAAATATCACCAGGTGAGCAAGCAATGCTTCTCCAACAGATGGCGGATAGGATTTCTGAAACGCAATATTTAAAAAAATACTCAAAAGATTGGAGAAATCCAATATTGCCAGACACAAGACCTACTCGTAGCTAGATTGATTTTTTGCCCCTAGTGTAAATAGATAGGCAGAGTTGTTGTTGTTGTAGTCCTATGGCATCCCGCTCGTGCAGAGGGCCTCAAGACAAATAAGTTGTCTCCATGACAACCCTACTTCCTTCAGCTCCTTGTCTACAGAGCGCATCCAAGTGTGAGTGGGATTTCCACATCTCTTTCTGCCTCCCAGCTGCCATTCGACGGCAATGCTGGCCGAATTTTCTTCCCTTCTTAGAGTGTGATCAATCCACTTCCATTTTATCCTAGCTTCAATATCCTCATCGGACCCACCTGTGTTGGTTACCGTACTACCCAGATATGAGGACGAGTTGACGGTAGCTAGTGGGAGTTACTATTGCCTTTATAATTATACTTAGTCAGGATATTACAAGTAGAGATGAAACGGATATCCGGCAACTATCTAGTATCCAGCCTATTAGGCCTTGTTTTAACGCAAAATAGGCGCAATGACGTCGAGTTGCGGAAAAAAATTGCCCAATGCACAATTACTATCCGGCCGGATACCGAATATTAGGTGACTATCCGGCCGGACACCAGATACTAAAAATATATGTATGTCAATTTTATCATAATTTTACAGCATAGCTATGTAATTAAATTAAAACAACATTTTATTGTAAAATTAACTGTCTCATGTTTATGAATTAATAACTATGTTGAAAAAAATAACAATTTAGTAATCATAGTTGACTAAAGGAAGGTTGTGATGAATGAATACCAATTTTTCTGCATTGGCAGGGTAACAAACGATTGCGCTTTTCTTCATAAACGTGACCAGCTTCAGAAAAAAGTCTGTCGCTGTATACACTGCTGCAAGGTACTGAAAGATATATTCCGAAAATACTCGAATGTGAATGTGGCGCGCCTCGCGAGCACTTTACAAAGTGGCAATGTTCGGACGGATAACCGGCATCCGGCTATCTGGCTTTCTCACTGGCCGGATATCCGGTATCCAGCCAAACAACTATTTGTTTCATCTCTAATTACAAGTGTTTGTAATCTATAAGGAAGGCAATAATAGAAATTATATAAACCATCACTTTTCAGAAGTAATTAACAAATTAACTTACCAACACATATAAGTATAAATGCAGGATCCAGTGCTATGTTGGTCAGCCTAGAAAGATTGTTGAAGGTATCTTTTTCAGTCCAGGCCCATATCCCTACAGCCAATATTATCAACTGAAATAAAACAATTGGTTCGGGTAATTTGCACCAACATTTTACTAACCCCTAAGCTTGGGTGTCACAAATGTCAAAATACTAATGGGTTCTACAAGGATCTATGTTTAATACAAAATGATAAAATATAAGACCTTGTAACAGGTCATCTTTGGAATACGAGTAGGTACATAAATTCGATTACAAACTATGAGGTTATCGGATGTCGATATTCAAGATACTGATATGCCCTCAATTAGATTATGCACACAAGACAAAGGATTTTGACACATAGCAATACAGTAAGATTTATAGGCACTTGCATACAGCTTCTTAAGTTATAGTTCTATTAAATTTATTGCTGTTACTTTGTGTTTAGATGAAAAGGGAATTGACAGAAATAGATAATGTTTAACTCTAAAGATGCTTTGTTGTGGCTTTGTGCAACTGGCATTATATACATTTATTAGATGTTTTTTGCTAAAATTTTAATTGAGGATATAGCCTTGAACAAACTCCTTGTAAATATTAGAAACAAAAGAAATATATGTTATAATAACTAGTTATAGTAAACTAGACGAAACTTTAATAGTGTAAAGAGAATAGGGCTAAGATCCTAATAGTTTTAATAAATCATCTATAGGTAAACTCACCCAAAATAAAACGTTTACACCAAAAATAACATATTTTAGACAACAACTGACTTCGCTGGTGTCTCGTCGATATTTACGTATTCCTGGCATTGCTACTTCGACATTAAACCATGCATGTCACTAAATATTACAAAAGCTAGTCAGTTTTAACAAGAAGTAGAATAAACTTATTTGTTAAGTTAAAAATAATTAATAAGGTCAAATCAACGCTGGCTGGCTTTTCACTTCTCTGCACCTTCTCTGCACCCCAGATTAGTAAGTTTATGTACAGCTCTGCACTGCCTACCCCTGCCCCCCTTCAGGGTTGCCAACTTTTTTTTCGCTAATCCACTAAAAGCGGTTGTGGAAACCACCAAAAATCCACTAAATAAGAATTTTCTCTATTTTTGACCATCATAACATCCCATGAAACGTCTATTACAGGAGAGGGAGCTCCCTCCAGAATTCTAGCTATTGCTGGAAAAACGTGGAGGGGAAGTACCATAGTCACCTCGCTTGTAAGCGTTACGGCTGGCACAATGGACTGAGGTTGTAGGTGACCGCAGTAAGTAAGATGGTATGAGACACGGGAGGATGCTGCTGCCCATCCTCCAGTATACAAAGTTATTTTTTAGGACGTGATTTGCGTATGCCCGCGTTATTACAGAGGTCAAAAGCAACAACTTTTGTTCTACGAGTTTTTTAACAACGCACGATAAATTTTCAACTTCCCATACAAAATGGGTCGGTCACGTGACCACTTTAGTATGAGGAGTCGAAACTTTTTGGTTCTTTGTTAGAAAAGTCGTAGAACAAAAGTTGTTGCTTTTGACCTGTGTAACAACGTGGGCATATGCAAATCAGGTCCAAAAAATAACCTAGTATAACACTTAGTCGCCTCTTACGACACCCACGGGTATGTATGGGTTGGTTTGTTTGCTGGCACCACACGGGACTTTCGTTCTTTCTATATCTATTTTCAAATATTTACTAAAAATATGTAACAAATATAATTAAAAGTCATCACCAGAGCAATAATAGTCTTCGCTGATTTCTTCAGCAGGACATGCTGATGCATAAATTTCCTTGGTTTAAATTTATTCTAACCTTAGTGTCTATAAGGAATCATGTACCTACCTAGATAACTAGGTCATGGCAACATACATACATACATACATAACATCACGCCTCTTTCCCGTCGGGGTAGGCAGAGACCACAGTCCTCCACCTGCTACGATCTTGACATACTTCCCTTGCTTCCTGTACTTTCATCAATCCTTTCATACATGCTCGTCGGTTTAGGGTACTTTTAACCTGGCCTTTATTCAGAACGTCCTGAATTTGATCCTGGTACGTTCGCCTAGGCCTTCCCCTTCCAACGTTTCCATTCACTCTCGCCTGGTAGATCTCTTTCGTCAATCTTCGTTCATTCATCCTCTCTACATGACCAAACCATCTCAGCATCCCTTTCTCGATTTTGGTCACTACGTCTTCTTTTACGCCACACCGTTCTCTTATCACACTATTTCTAATCTTGTCACTCAATTTAACACCAATCATACTCCTTAGCGCTCTCATTTCCACTGCATTAATTCTACTTTCATGCTTCTTCTGCCATACCCAGCTTTCACTGCCATACATCAGTGTTGGTACCAAAACACCCCCATGAACAGCCAAACCAGCCTTGTGAGACACCTTCTGACTCCTCATAAAGGCGTGCAGGGCACCATTCACCATGTTTCCAGCATTCACTCTTCTTTCAATATCACTTTCACACTTTCCATCTCTCGTAAACTTTGAGCCCAGATACACATACTCGTTCACTTGTTCGACTTGTTTACCACCTATTAATATAGTACACTCTGTCATACATTCTTCTCTTTCAAGTACCATTACTTTCGTCTTGCTTACATTTACAATACAATACAATACAATACTCTTTATTGCACACAGAAATACAAAATTTACAAAAGAAAAAAAATACAAAATGAAATACGGAGCACAATAGGCGGCCTTATTGCTAAAAAGCAATTTCTTCCAGGCAACCTTTGGGTGCAGGAAACAAAATAATTGTAATACGGGGACGGTGCACAAAGAAACCATAAACTGAATAAATATTGGGTACATACATAGTATTATAATAGACATACATACATATACCTAATATTAATATACTACATACATATATACTACATACAATATACATGCATAAAAAATAAAACACATAAACAAGCAAGTGGAAACAAAGAACAACAACCAATATCAGATCACGGGACGTGAAAGAGAGAAAAAAATAAGAAAATAAAATAAGGTTAGCCAGAGAGTGAGAGGAAGTGAGCTTTAACATTGTTTTTGAATGTGTCGAGTGAGGGAGCTTGCCTCAACGTGGTGGGAAGTGCGTTCCAGAGTCTTATAGCTCTTACTGTGAAAGAGTCGTGATAGAAGTTTGTGGAATGGGAAGGTAAAGAGAGGGATAGGTCAAGAGAGGAACGGAGTGTACGGTCGACGTGAGAGGGATGGAACTGAAATCTTTCTTTGAGATAGGAGGGGGTAGTGGGTATGAATAAGACAGAATACAGAAGGGAAAGGATATGACAATCTCTTCGATGGCGAATGGGCAGCCATTTTAACTGCGCTCTAAAAGATGACACATGGTCATATTTCCGCAGCCCAAAGATAAACCTGATGCAAAGGTTCTGAAGACGATCTAGTTTATTGAGCAACTCTTCCGTGAGGTCGGGGTAGGAAGTGTCAGCGTAATCTAGGATAGGCAGCAGTAAGGATTGCGCCAGAGCAATTTTCGTACTGGTCGGTAAGAAATTTCGTAACCTTTTTAGTGACCCGTATGCCGCAAAAATTTTCCGACTGACATCTGATACTTGTGGCCTCCATGAAAGAGTATTGTCAAAAGTGATCCCAAGGTTGATTTACTTTCATTCCTTTCCTGTCCAAAGCCACATTCATCATTGTTACCATCTCCTGCAACTCGTCAGCAGATGACGCAAGTACAACTTGGTCATCAGCGTAGAGAAGACATTTGATGAGTAACTCATACATTCTGAGTCCACACATACTCTTTTTCAGATCAATCAAACAATTATCCATGAACAGGTTAAACAGCCAAGGTGACGCTACACATCCCTGCCTAACACCTTTTTCGATGCTAAACCATTCAGTGTACGCCCCGTTTATTCTGACACAAGCACTGGAATCCTCATAGAGAGATTTCAGTGCTTGAATCAGATGACCGTTTACCCCATACATAGACAATGCTGACCACAATTCATTCCTCACCACTCGGTCATAGGCCTTTTCCAAATCCACGAACGCGAAGTAGACTTTTTGGTTTTTAGCCAAAATCTTTTCAGCTATGCACCGCAAGGAAAAGACCTGATCTGTACATCCCATTCCCTTTCTAAATCCCGCTTGTACATCCCATATTTTTTCGTCAGTATCTTTCATCACTCTTTCAATCAAAACCTTTGCATACAGTTTGCCGACGACACTGAGAAGGCTTATCCCGCGGTAATTTTTGCAGTCCTGTTGTGACCCTTTTCCCTTGTACAGCGGCACAATCACAGCCTTGCACCAGTCACCTGGTACTTGGCCGTTCGTCCAACACAAGTTGAAAAGGCGGTACAACTGACTAGCCACAATGCCTCGCCCAGCCTTCAACATCTCGACCGACACTCTATCATACCCAGCTGCTTTACCTGATTTCATACTTTTCATCGCTTTCATAATCTCATCCATACTTATCTCACTTACATAATTCTCCTCTTCATTCTCATTCATTTCCACAGAAGACCTAGGTTCGCTGGCCTCTGCTTTTTCTCTCTCAAACAGACTTTCAAAATATTCCTTCCACCTCCTCAGAACACATTCTTCACCTTTTATAATACTTCCATCCTGGCTTCTGATTTTACTCAGCTCCGATGTTCCAAACTTTCCTCGGGCTGTCCGTATGGATTTCCAGAAAAACTTTTGGTTGGACTGGAAATCTTCAGTAAGCCTTCTGTCAAACTCATCCTTACACTCCTCTTTCTTTCTCTCAACAATTTCCTTAACAATACCTTTCGCTCTTTTATATACCTTTCTTGCTACACTAACGTCATCACTTGTTGCCTTCTGCATTCTTTGGTTAGCTTTTACGGCTAACCAATCTGACCATGCTTTCGTCTTCTCACAAACCGCTGCCTGAACACTTTTATCCATCCACATATTCTTCTTTTTTCCACCCTTTCTCCTTTTTGACACTCCACAAACATCGACAGCTATACCTACTACTCTATCTTTAAATTCATTCTATAAACATTCAATATCATTTACTTCATCCAGGTTCTCAAATCTTTCACTCAAGCCTTTCAAGTATTCTTTTCTGACATCCTCCTCTTGCAATCTCTCTACTTTAATACGTTCTAGAACGCTCGTCTGCTCTTGTGGTCTATGCCGCCACCGGTTAAATAGACCACCAATTCGGGTCACAGCCAGGTGGTGGTCTGTGTCGATGGTGACTCCACGATATGCGCGAGCGTCCAGAACTCTTTTCCTCAATCTTTCATCCACAACTACAAAATCGATCATACTTCTCGCATCACCCTCCTCTCTAGTATACATATGGATCTTTTTGTGGTCAAACATAGTGTTTGCCACAAAAAGACTCCATTCCAAACATATCTCAAGCAAACTTATTCCATTATCATTCACACGTTCATCACCAAACTTACCAACAACTCTTTCATAACCATCACGCTTTCTTCCTACCCATCCATTAAAATCACCTAGCATGATAACTCGGACTCGGACGGACCAACCAACGGACCGACCGACGGACCGACCGACGGACCGACTGACGGACCAACCGACCGACCGACCGACCGACCGACGGACCGACTGACGGACCAACCAACCGACCGACCGACCGACGGACGGACATTTTTGGGAGACTTGTTTTTTATGATGTATAAGTGATATAGAACACATTTTTGAGAAAATTAGAAAAACTTTTTTTTTCACGAATACAACACCTTTCTCGCTCCGTTCGAAAGTAAAAATCGACTAAAAACAAGTTGGTAGTATAGAAACCTCCCTTAATTTGTTATTTATTATTTTTTTTGTATTTGTTGTTATAGCAGCAACAGAAATACATAGTTTGTGAAAATTTCTAGTGTCTATCTACTACTGGTCCATGAGATTTTAAAAAAATTTTGTAAAGAAATAAACGGACTTTGGTGGCATCAAATTTATTTTTAATTATTTTTTAAACAAAAAATAAAGTGTTTATCTACTTAACGACGATTTCCCACTCGATGGGGAAGGCTACAATTTTTTTTTCGCGCCCCCCTTTATATGCTTGGGATAATTAATTTAATTATTTTTAATTATTTTTTAAATTATTATTTAAATTTAATTATTTAATTATTTTTTAAATTATTATTATTTGTTATTGTAACG
This sequence comes from Athrips mouffetella, assembly GCA_947532105.1. Classification (NCBI taxonomy): domain Eukaryota; kingdom Metazoa; phylum Arthropoda; class Insecta; order Lepidoptera; family Gelechiidae; genus Athrips; species Athrips mouffetella. The sequence continues at coordinate 20,156,177 of OX383964.1, read as the reverse complement.
GCGTACATAATTTGTGAAAGGTAGCTTTTACGGTTTATGAGATACATCCTGCTGACAGACAGACATCGGAGGCATATCAATAGGGTCCCGTTTTTCACCCTTTGGGTACGGAACCCTAAAAATCCTCTCCATACAAACTGCCCAATCAAGTTTAAATTTTTTTATGAAGAAGCCGATTTCTTTTTTCATTTCCTGAAAGTTTTATTGCCTGAAAGTTTTTTATTTACGTTTACTGGTCATGCTCTTTCGGTTTTCGGAAATCTGTCACTTACATGCTGTATAGTAGGTGCATGCAAGACACGTGGACACAGTTTTGTTTCTATGCAAGATGCATGCAAGATACAATCGCTATCGTGCGGATATCGTGCGACACGGCGTATGTGGACAGTAACTCTACTTCTTGAAACGCAATTCTTTAAAACAATATCAAACCGAACCAAGAGCTCATTGAGAGAAGATGAAAGACTGAACTACAGTACAGACGGCAGTGCTGCTTTGCCATTAAAATTTTAATTGCACACTTACTGCATAATCAAGGAGAGCGAAAACAGTTGAAAAGCGACCAGATTGAACAATTTCCATTTTTAAATGCAAAACTGGTTAATTTAGAAGTTTCTCAGTCAAGACATGACTGTTTTGTCAGGAAACTCGCAAAAAGCTTCTTTAAATTTAAATGACCCAATTCACTATTGACCTTTCTGACTCTTTCCGTTTTATTGACAAAGGTGTCACTTTATGTGTAGATTTAAAGTTGTCTTGACTCTAAATAAGGTTTCTGAAGCATTGTGAAAGAATAATGATATAGTTATAGGGGTCAGGAATATTCTTTGATAAGTCTTGAAAGGAACTAAGTATATTGTTCTACCATAGTTACAGGAGGTACGATACGCAGAAAGATGCTGCTGCCCATCCTCTGGTTCATAATCTCTTAGTCGCCTCTTACGGGTAGAGATGGGTTGGCACTATTCTTTGCCGGCACTACACGGATGACGTTATGTGCACTGTAGCTTCAAAACTAAAGAAACCTGAAAACTATCCTAAAAACAATGTTTTTAAATATTGTGCAGCAAGGTAGTATAGGGAAATGGCCGGATTCCAGACGACACTTGAGGCTGGGGCTTTCAGCAAATGAGTGGTGGGCCTTTACAATTGCAGCAAAAATGAACAGAGCTCTACCTTCTTATGCACGCACCAGTTTAGGTTGATCCCAAAATGTCAATGTAGGTATATCACAATGGTTTTTTAGTTGAACAGTAATTATACCCGCAACTCAAAATGAGTGGTGGGCCTTTACAACTGCAGCAAAAATTAACAGAGCTCTACCTTCTTGAGTCTTATGCACGCACCAGTTTAGGTTGATCCCAAAATGTCAATGTAGGTATATCACAATGGTTTTTTAGTTGAACAGTAATTATACCCGCAACTCATAATGAGTGGTGGGCCTTTACAACTGCAGCAAAAATGAACAGAGCTCTACCTTCTTGAGTCTTATGCACGCACCAGTTTAGGTTGATCCCATAATGTCAATGTAGGTATATCACAATGGTTTTTTAGTTGAACAGTAATTATACCCGCAACTCAACGAATTATGGCAAAAAGGAAAAGAAAATTTTTTTCTTTCTCTAGATTTTTGTATTAATTTTTTACATAGGCAAGCCCCTCAAATACTCTTGTTGCTGTCCTTTTTAGGGTTCAGTACCTCAAAATAAAAAAATGGAACCCTTATAGGATCACTTTGTTGTCCGTCTGTCTGTCTGTCTGTCAAGACCCTTTTTCTCACGAACGAGAAGAAGTATCAGGTTGAAATTGATAACGAATATTAAGGTCCATTAACCACATAAGAACTGAAAATATTTTTTTTACAATGACGCAATCAAAAGATATAGCTTTTTATGTCCTTATCTCCATACATTTATTCAAAAAGCAAAACCTACAGGGTACTTCCCGCTGACCTAAAATTATGAAATTTGGCAAGAAGCTAGGACTCACAGTACAAATAAAGGGAAAAGTCTAAAATCATTAAATATTTCAATTTTTCTCACAACTAATAGTAACCAATTAAGGTGAGCTCCCGTTTCAAGAACTTTTCTATAAAAGAAGGATCAAGTTGGATGGTCGCGGAGTTTTTAAAACCAAAGAGCTTTTAGTATATCATATGGTAGATAGGTACGGAACCCTTAGGGCGCGAGTCCGACTCGCACTTGGCCGGTTTTTTTTTGTCAAGTGGACTCCACTGACTTAAGCCCCCCAGTGACCAACCTCGGTGCATGACGGGTAGAAGTAGACAGTGTAGGAAATTATGATATATAGATGCCAAGACACAATTTTATCGAAGAAGGTACTTAAATCAAATTCATTGAAATACGAAAAAACTAGTATCCTTTTCGTATTTTCAGGTTTCCTTGTTATTCTGTTACTTACATTGCTAAGCGACGCTGCTGTGTGTGTAGCTATACAGAAACATTTTCTTACAAGAGAAGTTTCCAAGCAACAAAAACTATTAATGATCTAAATTGCAAAATGTGAAGTAATACGCCAGGGCTCAGGTAACACAAGTGTTGTTACGGCTACATTCTTAACATTTCGTTGCGCATTTCAGAGCGAGTCGAGGCGATAGTTGTTAGGCCCCTTTTTTCTGTCCGTTTTTTATAAACAAAGGCACGTTTTTTTTTAACTAGAAATATGAATGCGGTGTAAACATACCTGCTTTTTCTATTTCTTTAAAAAGCTAAGTTTTGTGTATAGCACTTGACTGAGTTTGTACCACTTTTGGATGTAAGGGACAGGTTGGCAAATACCAAGGAGGTTTTAAACGCTTCGCTTTAGTAAGGAGAGTTTAATGCAACAATCTTGCTACACAAATTTAGTCAATCGTATATCGTAATACGGTATAAATTCCTGTGATTCGCGAAGAAGAGAAATTGTGCCGAGCGAGAGGCCAATTAGTCCGGGTTGTGTCACGCTCACGCAGTTGCCATAGCAAAACGAAATTGCGGGTTGGTAGAAAAAATATTTTGACAAGTTACCTATGCTTGGTTTTATATAGAAAACCTTTTTACAGCTAAATTGTCAAAATTTACTATCTTTCGGGTGCTTTTGGTTCTGTGATTTAGCCACGAAACTCTCAAAAATATTTTTGCTCTAATTGTGTTGTTTATGGTCAAGCAGGTTATGTACTTCTTCATTGGTCATCAACTTTTTTGGTAATATTTTTTTATACATTACTGGTATCCCCGTCTTTGACACATTTGTATGTCATGCTAAATGTTGCTATGAGATGTGAAAGCCAAAAAAAAATAAAAAATCACGCATTTTTCTGCAAACAATTTTGTATGGAGAGGCCGATTTTTACTTTCGAGCGGAGCGAGAAAGGTATTGTATTCGTGAAAAAAAGTTTTTTCAAATTTTCTCAAAAATTGTTCTATATCACTTCTACATCATAAAAAGCAAGTCTCCCAAAAATGTCCGTCCGTCGGTCGGTCGGTCGGTCGATCAGTCGGTCGGTCGGTCCGTCAGTCGGTCTGTCCGTCACGCTTTGGCCTAGCAGCTAAACGAATAGTCTGATTGACACATATTTTAAATTTAAGATTTTCTTGTAAATTCATCGAATGATACTGAGTGGTTTCTTGCTGGCTCTCTTTTTGAGGGTAGCTGTCATACAGTGGAAATGAAAAATTGCGATTTGCTCAAAAATCGTTCAAACGATCTTGATGAAATTTTGCATGACTAAGACTCTCCATGCAAGGTATCTTTCGGCAGTATTCATTGGTCTGTGGAAGTTCATATAAGGGGTGTTCTCTTACTACTCAAATTTAAAAATGTGATTTACTCAAAATTGGTTACAATGAGCTTATTTTAATGCTTCCAATTGGAATTCTAAATTGGTTATGTACCTAACTGCATATTTCATATAAAGATTTTTACATAAATCTAGTATAGGTAAGTTTGTATTTCCATATTATTTGTATGGAATTACAAACTTAAGTTTGCACTTGGTCCTTGTTTCCTCTTTACTATCCGCAGCCCTTTATATAGGGTGACTTTGAATTAGTTCTTGATAGAAAAATGTATGCATGTACTCATGATACTGAACAACTTTCTCCAAGGAACATGGGTCGAAATACGAAAATCAAGTTTTGACCTCCCATAGAAACTGCATCAGCTGATCGCGCATTTTGTATGGGAGGTCAAATTTTGTTTTTCGTATTTCGACCTATGTTCCTTGGGAAAAGTTGTTCAGTATGATGAGTACATGCATATCTTTTGCTATCAAGAACTAATTAAAAGTCACCCTATAATCTAGTAGTTAGAGCCGACTCTTGATTCGGAAGTTCTGGGTTCGATGCCCGGTGGGGACACTGTCGAATGATGACTCTCGTATATCGGGAGAAAGTAAATCCAGTGCTGCTGTACCATTTATTTTTTTCATTTCCGGAAAGTTCAATTTCCTGAAAGTTGTTCTGTTACGTTGACTGATCTTGCCAGTTCAGTATTTGCCAACCTGTCCCTTACACCCAGTATTTTGCATAATATGTCCCCGAAAATGGGTGGACAGTTGCCATACATACTGACCAAATGCGATTTGGACTCACACCCTAAGGGTTTTGTACCCAAAAGGCATGTACATGAAAGGCAAGCAGCCATCGGCTGATGTGCCTGTATGTCATCTGGTGTGTCAGGTGTGAGTCAACTTATTTAATTTTTGTCCACTTAAAACTGTTCGTTGACGGAGCATTAATCACTTCTTGTTGCAGTTTGTTTCAGGTACTTATAACCATTCTTATTGCGTCGAGCGTGTGATGAATCATTCAGTCTCTACGTGGATGAAACTTTGGAGCAATTGTATTTGCCTGACGGAAATTCGTAAGTTTTCGTAAGGTCACCTCGACTACGACGGTTCTGTAGGGTTGATAAGTTTAGAATTTTTGCCTTTCTTCATAACTCTTCTTCCGCAGACAAAAAGTTTATTAGGTGGCTCTTCTATGCACGCTTTCCAACAGTTTGATGTCTTTGGAAAAATAGGGGTCCCAAAGTTGTAAAGCGTATTCCATTTTAAATATTTTCGTAGATAGGAGCTGAGACCAACGGTCTAACGTGTCTTGACTTTTCGGATAATCAGGCGATTTATCCTGCAATATCCTCTCCAATCTGAGGAAGTCTTACAAAGTATTCTATGTTCGACAGTGTTCCCACCAGGAATCTAACCCATAGCCTCTGCATCGGGAGCCTATTGCTGCAATCGCTAAACCACGAAGGACTTATTTTTCTTTAAATTAAATTCAGTTAGGTGTCTTGCGGCGGCGGCGCAGCGGCATGATAAGGTATTTTACCTAAACCGTTACTTTTATTTCCGTTGACCGCAGCGGCCGGCGGCGCGCAAATGAACCGTGGTGACGCCACATGATTTATGCCCTAAAAGTCCGGAGTAACCAAAATACAAGGCCAGTATTTTATTTCTGTTTATTTGTTCTTGTTTCTGATAATTTAATTTAACTTATTCAAAGAAAACCTTACAGCATTACATTAAAGAAGATAAAAGAAGTAATGCCACACTGAAAAAATAAAATTGCTGATTCAATCAAAATTTTTATAGTTTCAAACAAGCATCTTGACTCCATTTGAGCTTGCAAAGACCTTATTGGATTGTATCAATTTTATTATTGAATTAAAGATCATTAATTTAAATTGACTAAGACGCTTTATTGAATCTATCAATATATTTTTCGATTTAATCACAAAATGCCAAACAAGAGAAAATTGATCTTGGTTAGCTCTCCGTTTTTTCAGTGCACCATAAGCATATTACATCGATTTATTTTCCGAGGAGAGAACAAAACTTGAAACTATGGTTAACGAGGGAGAGTGAAAAAGTTAATTTCTCAATCAATTCAACAAAGACAAAAAAAATATAGAAGAGAAAACATTGTTACAGGTAACGGGAGAACATAGAATACGTATCTCAGAATATATTTACCTACCTGGGTTAATCAATCTAGTTGCAAGACCAGACTGAAGAAGTAAATCTACGGATAAAAATATTTAGAAAAATAAAACAATAAATTGACTTCAATTAATCACAAACAGAAATCTTATTACAATTGACTTCAATAAGTAACACAAATATCTAGACTCAATATAGGTATGTTTCTTGCTAGTTCTCTTTGTAGTGGGTGCTTACTTTGTCCCCGCCAGTGTTTATGACCACCACTGCTTCTCGTAAACCAAGATTATGACGATCAATCAGGCGGTCTCTCAATTTTGAAATTTCCTTTTACAATGTTACCTACCTACCAAATGTAATATCTTCTCTGTTATTATTTTATCAACTTTTACACCTAAAGTACTATTTAGTTTAGTAAGTTTTTATACAAATTTTATTAGTATTCAATTTCGATTCGATTTTCGGACCTTATTAAAACATAGTTATGGATGAGGAGTATTTATCCCTAAGCGACTCGTGAGTGTTACATATTACAATTATGTACCCAAATCTTACCCACTCCCCCTCGGTCCTATGCCGTCCATATAAAACGTGAGTTTATCCGTCTAGGTACATACTATTGGCTAGTTCGAGAAGTGAAACTCATATCACTTTCCTTAAATATATTTATTATTTACCGAGACACAGTATAACATGAAAGCACAACCTTACACGCTAAGAGCTATCGACCGACTGACTTGCCTTTCACTTTACAATCATTATCTCTCCCTACCATCGACATGTAGCAAACTTCACATGTAGCTAACTTCGCATCGTGCTCGCTGATCTCCGATTGGCTGGACTCGGACGCTGCGCTACTAGCCAATGAGAAAGAGGAATGTAGTATTGTCCACAAAAACAACTTAAGTAACCATACGATTGACAGCCAACGCATCCAAGCACTTAACTAGTATTATAAACAACTATATCCAACTACAAATATTTACCATAAGTTTAGAAAAAGCCAACAATACCTATATACTTACTGTTCATTATAGACATACCTACATATTGTTCATTTTCATTATCTAAATGCATGATTTTAGCTTTTAGGACTAGGTCTCTTTACATCCTGTATAAAGTACTAAAACTTGGATAATGTAATATGCCAGCCAAGTGTCGCGAATTTACGTCAGTTACGGCAGGGCCACGGGCGAGACCGCGCGATCTGCGATTTTGCAATACACGTTGCGCACTCACGCAGCGGTGTGTAGGAGCTGTATTGAAAGTTTGCAGGTCACGCCGCCGGTCGAGCAGTCCTGTGGCCAGACAACGGGATATACCGAATTCTAATAATTTTTTCTAGAAACTTTAACATGCTTATTCTGGGGGCTTTCGCAATATCTTTCACTCTACACTAACATACCGTATTGCCAGAGTGCAATGAATCGGGAAAACATTTCTGAAATTATATGACAGGCAATAAAATAGGAGATCTCGCACACGTCCCGGTTTCGATTGCATGTCGCATTGGATCGTCACCCCTCTCAGAAGGCGTCAAATCGGCTGTCATTTGTCAACTGGAGACATGCCATCAATGCTCCATTTAGTAGGGTCGGGCTTTTCAAAGGCTTGAAGGAATAGCGTTACGAACCTTGTGAGAAATGCATACCTTTTATTCTAGTTAGTACGGTCAACCGCTCGTCGGTAGAAACTTTTTCAACTCTATTACTACGCCATAAGGTCCAAAAGTGTTTCTACTAATGTGCTGTTGAGTGTACCTACCTGCTTGACTTTCCAAACAAAAAAGGATAATTGATGGAATAAAAAGTATAGGAAATCATGACTTTTCAAGGCTTGAGCAGCGCTGTGAGCCCTGTGCTAACCGCAATAACTTTTATATAATTTTCAGAAAGTTGGTAAAGAAAAAATTATAACGTAGTCTTCTTTATAATACTTACAAATATTGTTGCCTCTAGGATAAGCCCACATATTTTATATGAATAAATTAAAACCATATATTGACGAAATTAGTGTTTCATCCCATTTAATCAAAACCGCTGATCGGTTCATCAAGTTCGTAGCCGACTGCAGACAGTAGTAGCAGACGAACAATAAATGGTACAGCAGCACTGGGACTCAATTTTTGAAAATCACCGAGTGATAAAATATCACTTTTGAGACTTTAATAATTCACATTTGCCCTAATAAACAGTTCAAAGGTAAATCAGAATACATGAAAATTAACAATCAAGGACTGCTTTATATTTAACGAATATTAATCTGTACTTTTGAAAAGAAAAATCCGGGATTTTGAATTTTTTGGGTGATATTTTATCACCCGGTGATATTCAAGAATTGGTCCCCAGCACTTACTTTCTCGCGATATACGAGAGTCATCATTCAACAGTGTCACCGCCGGGAGTCGAACCCAGAACCTCCGGATCATGAGCCGAATGCTCTAACTACTATATTATAAAGGCTGCGGATAGTAATTACTATATAAGTACCAACTGCAAACTTAAGTTTATATTCCATACAAATAATATGAAAATACAAACTTACTTATACCTACTAAATTTATGTAAAAATGATTTAATGAAATATGCAGTCAGGTAGAAAACCATTTTAGAATCCAAATTGTAGAACATCAAAATAAGCTCTACGAAACCGATTTTGAGTAAATCACATTTTTTAAATTTTAGTAGTAAGGGAACCCCTTACATGAATTTCTACAGACCAATTGATACTGCCTTAAATAGAGATGCTTGGTCATGCAAAGTTTCATCAAGATTGTATGAGACGTTTTTGCGAAAATTAAAATTTTTCATTTTCGTTGTATGACACCTACCCTCAAAATGCATATATGGTGTCAATCGGACCATTCGGACCGACCGACCGACCGACGGACGGACATTGGGAGACTTATTTTTGAGAAAATTAGAAAAACTATTTTTTTCACGAATACAATACCTTTCTCGCTCCGCTCAAAAGTAAAAACACAATTAACACCCATACAGCATTCATGCTTTTTGGCAGGTACTCGGTGCGGACTTTCGCCCTCTCCATTGAAATATTAGTTTTTTGTGTATTTAGTGGATAATAAAGATAGTGTTTTGTTGTCTCGAAAAGTCACGGATTTTTTTTTTGTTAAGTCCACTATTGCTTTACGAAGGGAGCATTGTAAATTGTAAGTCTCTCACTCGACACTAGCGATCCGCCATATTTATAACTTCTAGTTATAGTTAATATTCTAACAACTGCATTTTTTCAGTTTTTCTACGACGTAGCCATGACGCGTAGCCATCACGTAGCAATAGGCTACGAGCACAAATCTGGAAAATGTATTCGTCATACCCTGCGACTGTGACATAGAGAAACATCTATTTTAAGCAATATATTAAGTCCCTGTGTTTTTTTCTTTTTTGCTGTTAATGATTAGTTAGCCCCTTACCTGCAATGCCTACACGATGATGACTAACTTAAAGTTTAGTATGAGTTGATTATATTTCTGGGACCGCTAATCTAAACATTCTTCTCTAAAAAGAAGGGTTCTGTACAAAACCATCTCTTGGCGGCATGAAGTTTGTATGGGAAAGACAGTTAAAAGTTCGTTCGGAAAGAAAGTTCGTTTTTAGGTTTCCGTAGTCGACAAGGAACCCTTATAGTATCGTCATGTACGTCTGTCTGTCTATCCGCGGCTTAGCACAGAGACCCTTAGTACTACAAAGTTGTAATTTAGTATGGACACACAACAAAGTGGTAAAATAAAATCTGGATAAAAAAAAATTTGGGTACCTCCGAGTAAAGTGGGAGCGAATTTTTTTTTTTTCGTTTGTACCCTATCGTGGGAGATGTCGTTAGATAGCTCTTCAAAAAACGATGCGAGTCTTCACCTATCATTTTTCGATTTAGGGATCCGTTTGTTAAATATTTAGCTTGAAAGCACAACTTTTGTTGGAGTTGAGTGTTGCCTCCTGCCAGCTACTATACATGATTATCAATGGAAATGTAAAAAAAATCACAGAAGTAGCATTCATTGAATAAAAAGGAAAATTATCACAGCTAAGTAGGCTTCACAGGTTAATGAGCTATAGCCAAAAAAATAGAAATAATAAAAATAGCAATCAGGTGCTAGGACCTCGCTAATCATTAGGAGTTAAAAAGTTTATGTTACTAACGTTAGGTAATACTTTATCAGCTTTACGATGAAAAATGGTAGTAAACAACGGAACCCTATCCTGCGCGTGGCCCGGCACACACTTGGTCGGTTTATTTGACCTATGTTCCTCAGGAAAAGTTTTTCAGTTTATATTCCGGGTAACATACTCAAATATTGGGAGTAGAAAACACATTATAAATTTTTTTTAAGTCTGGAATTAACTTGGACATGAGCTGCGGCGTAACGACCGTACCGATTGCCGTACCATCACAAATTACGATAAAGTTGACCAATAGTGCGTCTACTACATATTAATTGTCTTTAATTCGACAATCTTCTATTGTCACAGACTGTAATCAATTAATTTCTTCGTCTATCTATCACCATCATTCCCAGCGATTGCGGCCTGCCGGCGACTAGCAGTCGACCTAATTATGCCCTATGAATAATGACCGTTTAATCTCTCGCACACTACCCCATACTAGCCAGCGAACATTATAATAGAAATGGCAATATCACAGCCATTATTAAGGATGAAGTCAAATTAATTCAGTCATGATTGCGTGTGTGGTTATTAAGGTAAAATTAATGTATTCAGAACGCCTAATGCGCGTTTGCCTACAAAACCATCTCCTGCAAACTATAAAACAAAATAGACAAATAATCAACGTTTGCTAGCGGCTGGTTAAGAAACAAGTGCACTATATTGTTGATAACGCTCGAGGCTCGAGAATTGCAGCCCGAGACACAAGCTTCTTACGACTTTTTTTAACACATTTGCGTATGAAAACAAGTAAAATTTGCTTACCTCTTTTCCCGAAGGAAAATTCGTAGACAAAAAGCAACGTATTTTTCCTTACATTTCTACGATTCCCCCCGATTCTCCAGACTTGTGTTTCGTGCCTTAGCATTTTTTAAGTTGAGGAACTACATTAATTACTTTTTTTTATGTGTAGGCGTCGATACTTTTGAAAATAATTACAATAAACACAATGTAAATATCACAGATATTTGTAAAAATGCAGATTACATACATGCGCGTGCTGGAGGCATTAACTAAACTGCCAAACAGCCTAGTCTTTAAATTATTTTAAATGAGATATTTTGTTATTTAAAATACGAATTTGTTGTCAATATTTTCATGAAATGAATGTTTATTGATCATATTATAGAATTCATGAAAATATTATGAATTTTATAGACATAAAGACTCCTTGCTCCTTGTCGAAATTAAATAATAAAACAAAAATAAAACACGTGAAGAATGGACAAAGCACCCGTGTTTAATAGTTATTTCATGAGCAAATGTGTTGAAAAAATCATTATTGTAATTATGAACTAGGGTACCATCATGGTACCATCGAATTTTAGAGGTCGATGGGGGCGGCAATATTTTAATAGCCTACTGGCGGCAAAAATAAAAAAAATCAAAATAAAAATCGTTTATTCATTGTTGGATATTAATAGTAGATTAGTAGCCAAGGGCTGTAAGGCATCAATTGCAGCCCGAGATATTTCGGCGCACGAGCGCAGCGAGGGCACCTATAGTTCGAGGGTGCAATTGATGCTTACACCCGAGCTAACTACTCTGCTTTACATCTCGGTTGTGAGGTAAGTAGGTCCTTATTACCACCAAATTGTAGGTGACCAATTAGCGCTCTAGGGTAATAATGTAGCTAGAAAAGCCCTAGGGCGGTAAGCAATTAAAAAAAAACACTTCACTCTTTCAAAATTTCATTATTTACCGCCCTAGGGCTTTCCTAGCTACATTATTACCCTAGAGCGCTAATTGGTCACCTACAAGCCCCATTTGCGGGTAATAAGGACCTACTTACCGAATATGAGAGATGTAAAATCTCTTAATGCCGTCAGCTAAACTACATCGCTTCAAGGTGGCGCCATGGTGGGAAAAAAAGTAGCGACAATAAAAACCCACGCGCTCTTTTAACTGTGCAAATGTGTAAACCCGGCACTTATCACTAATTTGGCTCGCGCTTGGACGTGTTATATCCTATAACCAGCAGATGATCAAGACGCTTCTAACGATACCTCATTTGTCAAATTACGATAAGTAGTTTAGAAGTTATGAGGGAACAGATGAACATACATACATACCGGTCAAAATCATACCCTCCTTTATGCCGTAGTCGGGTAGTGAGTATAAAAAAAAATTGTTCAAAAACTAGAACCCGACTTCTGGCAAATTTTGCTCTAAAAAGTATGAAACAAGAAAATATGGTCATCTGAAACTGTTATGTACGAACTATGGTATTAAATATATATTCATAGTGATGTTCAGATAATAGCCGTGGTCATATTGTTATGCCACTTGGCCATAAAGTTTATAATCGCTTTTTTAGGATAGGTGGCATAACATGACCACGGCTTATCTGAACAACACTATGAATATTTATTTAATACCATAGTTCGTACATAACAGTTTCAGATGACAATATTTTCTTGTTTCATACTTTTTAGAGCAAGATTTGCCAGAAGTCGGGTTCTAGTTTTTAAACTGATTTTTTATTTCTATTATTTTGGGGTTGTAAATACATAAAAAAGACATACATATTTTTGAAATTTGCTTATTAAGCCCTTTCATTTGATACCTAACACGGTACGATTATTTTTTTTTTCTTCCGTGACTTAACCTCCTCTAGAGGGCGCCACATTCAATTAAACGAAACTTCTTGTATCTTATAACCAGCGGATGATCAAGACGCTTCTAACAACACCTCATTTGTCAAATTACGATAAGTGGTTTAGATGTTATGATGGAACAGATGAACATACATACATATATACATACATACATACATACCGGTCAAAATCATAACCCTCCTTTTTGCCGTAGTCGGGTCCTTTTTTCCGTAGTCGGGTAATAAGTATTTATTAAGTAAAGAATATCACTCAGTCAAAGAAGCCGTTTTCCTCAAATATACAGATATATTAGGCAAGCCCTAAATTTTATTGCAGCAGCCCTGCAAAATCCCAGACTACAACTGAATACCTATGTAATCTTTACTTTGAGATTAAAATTAAGCTTACAAAATAAAATGCTTATACTAATAAAATATGCCTAAGTAGGCACTTACAAAAGACTAGGGTTTTTGTTGAAATTAAATTACTAACTTGGAGCGTTCGTTTTATTTAGCCAGCGAAATTAAATTTAGCGCTGATCCCATTCGTTTCATTTGGGTCTAATAAACCGTTGGTTTACTGTTTCAATGTTGTTGCGTGTCCACATCGGGACTCGCCAACTGTAGGTAACTCACTATTCCGACGGTCGGAGTCCATTTGCGGGAGTCTAACTGAAAGTAACGCGCGCTTTCTGTCCAGCTGATTGGAGTTTACGCTTCGGACGTGTCGAAGAACCACGCTCCTTCCAGAACCAGTCAGGATTTGCTGGTGCAATATAAACTGGTAAGTACAACACTCTATATCCAAGAAATATTAATTTTTTTGACAAAGAAAGTAGGTAGGTACCTACTTATTATGGGAAAATCGTCGAGTCTCAAATAAGTATTGGAGGACATTATGCCGGATTTAGACGGAGGCAAATCTCAGGCGCCTACCTTCTAGGCAAGACAATATGCATCGTGTAAACAGTTTTTGGCGTGCCTCGGCTGGTTTAGACGACGTTAAAATATTGGTGCCAATACTCTAGGCAGGACGGTAGGCAAGGTGTAAACGAACGGTTTTTGGCGTGCAGCTTGCCTGTAGGCATGAAATAGACCAGCAGCCTATTTTGCGGCGACAAACCAGTGGTCGCGAACCTACCATATCAGCTATCAGAATCCAGATGTAAGGAACCTTGAAAATTTGCCCAGTCATTAAATTAATATTAAAAAAAATCGTCTTTAGCAATTTATTTTGACCAACAGCCGACCACTTGATCGCCAGTCGACCAATCGATCACCAGCCGACCACCTGAGCACCAGTCGACCACTTGACCACCAGCTGACCACTTGACCACCAGCCGATTACTTGGCCACCAGCTTACCACTTGACCACCAGCCGACCACTTGACCAGCAGCCGACCACTAGACGATCACTTGAACGCTAGACGACCACTTGAACGCTAGACGACCAATTGAACGCTAGACGACCACTAGACAACCATACTTGACCACTAGACAACCACTCGACTACTAGACGATCACTTGACCACTAGACGACCACTTTACCATTAGCCGACCACTTGACCACTAACCGACTACTTGACCGCCAGCCGACCACTTAACCATCGCCGTATCACTGGCAGAAAAACGACAAACTAACGACAAACAAAAACCGGACAGGGTGTCTACTCTCAATTTTCGATATATTGATACGATACTACTTCGATACAGTCGAATTCATAATTTAGTTCACTGACAATAGAGTAGAATATTGGTTGGTTGAATTGTCAAATTGGCAGTGATTAGCACCCAACCAATATCCTACTCTATCGTCAAGGGTTCAACAATATTCTTTTGGGAAAGTTGTTCAAATTGTGTTTTCAGTAGGTACCATAAATCTTTAGCAGCCTATAGTAGTTACACACACTATTACTTCATAGAAGAAATTGTTATGACTTCGGTTCCCATACTAAAAGTAAACTAAAATTTATGCCAGTGTTCCTAAGTTCAACCTTTCGTCCAACTATTAGCTACCAAACAAAAAAGTTTTATTAAAATCGGTTCAGTATGTTTTTCGTGATGCTCGAACTAGGCTCGAATAAATAAACAGACGAAATGACAAAAAATCTGTCACTTGGATTCACGGCCATCAAAATAGCATAACGTGATATTTTTTTGTAAATATCTTCAATGTAGGTACAGATAAAATTAATTTACAATTATTAAAGGTGTAACAGAAAGTATATAGGTATCAACCCTGAAGGATGGGATTCTGCCCATAAAACTGAACAACTTTCCCTAGGGGACATAGGTCGAAATACGAAAAAAAAATCGTTCCATATAAAATGCGCTATCAGCTGATTCAGTTTCTTTATATGGTAGGTCAAAAATTGTCGAAATTACCAATATAATAATTTGAGTTTCATGAGTTTATCGTGGCTCTTTTTAATTTTGAAAATCTCGATAATCAGCCAGTGATGTTCCAAAAATTGGCTCACAGTAGTCACAGTTCTTATGAATGTAGACTTAATCGATAAGGGGCGTCTGTTCTGGGTGTCTACTCTCAATTTTCGATGACTGTAAATGACCGGCTAGGCATAACTACGCGCGGCAGGTAAAATTTCTGTCGTGTCTGGGTTTTGGCGCCTAAATATTTCCTTCGTCTAAATCTGCCTTTAAACACAAGGTCATCTGATCCCAAACTATCAGTATCGGTCATACAGAAACATAGTGTTACTTAGACCATTAAGCTGAACGACTTTCCTACGTAAAGCAATTTTTGACCTTCCAAATAAAATGCGCTAGAATTTTTTTATCGAATTTCGAAAATTTTTGACCTACCACATAAAGAAACTGAATCAGTTGATAGCGCATTTTGTATGGAACGATTTTTTTTTTCGTATTTTGACCTATGTCCCCTAGGGAAAGTTGTTCAGTTTTATGGGCAGAATCCCATCCTGCAGGGTTGATACCTATACACTTTCTGTTACACCTTTAATAATTGTAAATTAATTTTATCTGTACCTACATTGAAGATACTTACTCGTATTTACAAAAAAATATCACGTTATGCTATTTTGATGGCCCCGAATCCAAGTGACGGATTTTTTGTCATTTCGTCTGTTTATTTGTTCGAGCCTAGTTCGAGCATCACGAAAAACATACTGAACCGATGTTAATAAAACTTTTTTGTTTGGTAGCTAATAGTTGGACGAAAGGTTGAACTTAGGAACACTGGCATAAATTTTAGTTTACTTTTAGTATGGGAACCGAAGTTATAACAATTTCTTCTACGAAGTAATAGTGCGTGTAACTACTATAATTATAGGCTTCTAAAGATTTATGGTACCTACTGAAAACACAATTTGAACAACTTTCCCAAAAGAACATAGGTTGAAACATGAAAAAAATTTACCCCCCTTACAAAATGCCTTATCAGCTGATGAAGTTTCTAGCCAAGGGAACTTTCGTATTTAGACCTATTTTGCTTCCTGGGAAAAGTTAATGTTTAGATTTTAATTTGTCTGAATAACTTACCTACTAGTAAAATTTTGGTATGTAGGTACTTAGACTTAAAATTATTAATACTCACGAGTAGTTTAGTGATCAAATACTAAAATTTGTGCAAGTTAGATGTATAGCGTGTACAGGACAAGTTTGGCTCTTACGGTTATTTTCTGCACATGGGACAGGCGGACAGACAATGAACGATTCGCTCGCCTCCGCCCGCCTGCCGCGCTCACCCTTTTCACAGCGTTTTGACTTCTGCAGATTAACGGTCATGGCCAGAGTTATTATGTACCTACGGTCAACCGCTTGTCGTTAGAAACTTTTTCAACTCTATTACCAGGCTATAAGGTCCAAAAGTGTTTCTACTGATGTGCGGTCGTGTGTACAACGTCGTTCTTGCACAAAATTCCACGCGGTTGGAGCAGCACCTGAAGTAGTGCAGATGAAGGCGCGGGGCGGGCAAAAGCTAGTGTAATATAATAATGCCCCGAAGCCTATAGGTATGTACAGTCACCGACAGGTCAAGATTAACACTCACAGTGCGACTCTAGCCCGTACGTGTATTGAAATAAGAACGGTACAAAGTCCAATGTGTCAAGCTTGATGTTCTCTTGACTGTACCTACAGAGTAGTAGAATATGCTGAATATAGGTACTTTTTGTTACATAAGTTGGTATATTTGTTTTTGTAAAGGTTGAAGTCGCTGTGCTAAGATTTGCCAACAGAGAGCTGTGACCAAAGAATAACTAAATACTCCTCTGACGGGGAGGCAGTGCAGTAACTGAGAAAGTGTAAAAGCAAAAAACCGGTCAAGTGAGAGTTGGACTCGTGCACCGAGGGTTCCGTATTTTTCAAAGAAATTAAAACCTTTTTAGAACCGCAAAACTAAATTTGTTTGCAAAGGTTTTTAGCAGATTTCCAAAAATCTAAAGAGATCTTTAATACCAATTTTGGCAAGCATTAAAAAAAAGTAAGTATTCCACATTTCAAGTCGATAACGTGAGTGAGTAAACAGGTGTGACAGACAGACAGAAAGACGATGTCGCACCGGGTTCCGTTTTTACCATTTTGTTTCAGAATCTTCATAATGAAGGAGTAACTTTCTGTATAGACGAATAAAAAGCACCACTCACCGTTTCGCAATCGTAACTTAGTAGGTAGATTGAGTTTCGAAATTAAACAAAAAATTCTAAATTACTCACAAAAAATGCGTGTAGTAAGAGCCAAAATATTTTAAATTACCTACAGATTTTTTTCCTATAAACGAACAATGATTTTCGTTAAATCTACGGTTGATTGTTCATTTTCATGTAAGATAAGAGGGGCATACGAGAAAGAACCTGCTTGAGTACAATTTTTTTCTAGTAAGTATGTAATATTCTAATGAGTTTGAACGTGTGTGGGCGAACAGTGAATGGAGAAAGATGTACGGAAAGACAAGATTACCCTCCCACGCCCCGTCACTCGCAGTTCATCCTATCGTCTACAGAATTAGGTACGTATAGCAAAATTACCTACACAGGCTGTCTCTATCAACGTCAATCCAAAACGGGTTATATTATTATTACTATAAGTTATAAAAATGTTTTTAAAAAAACCGCCCAATTGCGCGTCGGATTCGTGCACTGATGGTTCCGAATCACTAAGGTAAAAATACCGTCTTAGTTGTGGACGCACAGTCACGCAGAATTGTATTAAAACGCGAGAGTCCGACACGCACTTGACCAGTTTTTATTATTTGTTGTTATTCTATAGCTTATGCACTACAAACTTACCAATTTTCACGCTTGTAAGTGTTCCCGTTTTTACGATAGAGCTAAAACAAAATCGAGCAAAAACCGCATTATAAACACGTTTTTAGAAGGGGAGGCCTCCTTAATTTTTATTTTATTTTTATTATTGTTGTTATCGCGGAAACAGAAATACAGTCATAATCTGTGAAAATTGCAACTATCTATAAGGGCGGGAGCCCTTTTGCGGGAGCACACGACCGAGAATCGGTGGGCGATTATCGGCTAGGACAAGGACGGAAGATTCAGGTGATAACACGTCAGACCGGGATGCCGACAAAAATCGGTCACCGATTCTCGGTCGTGTGCGGGATCCCTAAGAGCCCGCTGACAAACAGACGACGTCAGAGGCATATTACGAGGGCCACACCGAAATGATCGGGAATAGAAAAAAGTGGATATAGTCGAAACGGCCGATTTGTAAGCTTCGACTGCCTCTTCTGGGCCTTGAAATCGTTGACCACGTAGCATATCTTTAATTCTTGGGAATGTTAAATAATCATTGGGGCTCAAGTCAGGGCTATACGGTGGATGGTCCATTAACTCCACGTTTTCCTGATTTAAAAACGCGATCGTTTTGCGAGCGGTATGTGAGCTCGCATTATCCTGGTGAAGAATGATGCGACGATTCGGATTAATTTTACGAAGTTCTCTTATGACTTCCGGCAAACAAACTATTGTGTACCAATCAGCAGTAACCGTTCTGCGTTCTTGTAAAGGAATCGTAGCCACATGACCAGTTTTCGATACAAACGAAGCGACCATTTTTTTCGACACGCTACGAGAGCGGACAACTTTTGTTGGCTTGACCTCGCCTTCGAAGACCCAAACAGCCGATTGATGTTTTCTTTCGGGCTCATATGAATAAATCCACGATTCATCACCAGAGACGATATTGTAAACTGCATTTGAGCTCCCTCTATTGAACCGTTGCAGAGTAGACCGACACCAATTAACACGAGCCGACTTTTGTTCCTCGGTCAAACGATGGGGCACCCAGCGGAAAACTAACTTCTTGACACCCAGTTCATCATGTAAAATAGTTTGAATCGCTGTCATATCAATGCTGAGAGAAGCCCGAATCTGCTCGTATGTCACATGTCTATCTTCTTTTATTAATTGGCGCACAGCATCGATGTTTTCTTGTGTTACCGCTGTTTTTGGTCGACCAGTAGAAGGAACTGTCGTGAGAGAGGAACGTCCACGACGAAACTCAGAATACCAACGATATATAGTCATTTTACTGGGTGCTTCAAGTTCATAAACAGAAACAAGCTCGGCGAGACATTGTTCTTGAGATAAACCTCGACGAAAGTTGTGAAAAATTATGGCACGGAAATGTTCCCGCGTAAGCTCCATTTTCCCCACTGACTTGTCAAATTCAAATGGCTACTACTCTTTTCTTTTTTACTTTTTTTAAAATTCAAAAATGGAATTGTGTTTGAAATAATACTACATGTCATAAACCAAAAAGGTTTTAATCTAATTTATTCCTGAGTATTATATTCCCGATCTTTTCGGTTTGGCCCTCGTAATAGGGTCCGGTTTTTCATTCTTTAGGTACGGAACCCTAAAAAAATCTTGACGGGCCCTACGTATTCGGCCAGATCAGGCAAATATGCAGCCAGTTGCACATAGCATCTTTAAAGTTAAAGCTAATTTTAAATGAGTTTTTGTTTTGACAAATTAAGTAACAACTGTACAACTGGCCGTAGGTGGGTGTGTAATACAACATACGGGTAAGTATTTCTTTCAATACCCGGTATCGCACTAGAGTACATGTCCATGAACTTTATTTACCAGTTATAAGCTCTGCATGGAGCTGATCTTTGATTTACATTTTTTAAATGCAAGGATATTTTTTGACTTCACTTATAAATCAGCCTGGCCCGCTGAATATTTATATGGAGTAAAATTTTATCAAAATTTAAAACCCCTATTTTGACTAGAAATTAAACAATCGCATTATTTTCATCTTCTATATTCGCGTATAAAATATTAAATTAAGTCAAATTTATATAAAGCAATATTAAATGTGTATAATTTACTAATCTAGATCTATAAATACAAAGATAAAAATACAACATTCACAATACTGCTTCGTTTTCAGACTGTCCAATTCATTTTTACTAAAAATATTACTGTACGGCGTAGGGGCAAGTTGGAAAACACCACACAGTCAACGAAACCAAACAACTTTCCCCAAGAAACATTACCAACAGCGTTCAGTTTCGTTGCCTAATCACAATATTTCTGTTAATGCCACACTGTATTATAATCAGATTGAATATTACTGTGACGTGAATCATAGTACAAAAATGAAAAAATACTAGGTTATTTTTTTGGACCTGATATGCGTATACAAAATGGGTCGGTCACGTGACCACTTTAGTATGGGGAGTCGAAAAGTTGTGCGTAGTTAGCAAAGTCGTAGAACAAAAGTTGTTGCTTTTGACCTCTGTAATAAGGCGGGCATACGCATATCACGTCCAAAAAAATAACCTTGTATACTAATACTAAGACAGTGCCACGTAAAATAGCAATACAAAGTTCTGTAATATAGGGTGCTTCTTAATTAACTGCGAATATGTGTGCATATTATTGGGACTATAAACTGAACCACTTTTTCAATAAAATATGGGTTTAAAAATAAAAAACGTTTTTGTCGTCCAATAAAAACTATCTCCTCGCGGCGCGGGGTTTGTGTGTGAAAGCAAAAAATATTTGTTCTTCGATCTATGTAAAGTTGTTCAGTTTTATAGCCCGAGCGACAAACAAAAATATTCGCAGTGAATTAAGAAAATTAATTCCATTTCCTTCGTTTATGTCTAAGCTTACCAACTCATTTTGCAGCCATAAAACGAAAAGGAAATATGCATGATTTTTTTTATTTAAAAGAATTATCCTCATTCATGTAATAAACAGTTTAGTAAAACAATCTTTCGAATACCTATGAAATTAAAAAAAGATATAAGCCATCGAAGATTTGTTTCTGTCTCTTTCTAGCAAAACGAAATTTAACACGGAGTTAATATGGTCGTAGTGACATGTGACGTCACTGTCCATGTCGGATCTCTCTGTTTAATCGGCGCATAATTAATAGTTTTAAGTGTTTATATAGGCCGTATTTATACATATATATATTCTTTATTGCACAACTACAAACCAGTAAACCGATTTAAATTTCACTTTTTGTCATCTTTACTACGGTTTTTTCATATTTTATAATAAATGCGACTAAAAAAAAATATGCATATTCCCTATTATGAATAAAGCAGATACCTACATTTAACGGCTTGAATAAAATTGTACAAACTTATATTTTCTGACAGCTTGAGCTGATCCTTGCTTTGTTGTAGAAAAACTTATTTTGCATTGAAAAGCATAGGCATAACCGAAAGTAAAATGACTGTAAAATTCTCTGATTTTGTCGTAAAATATAAATTTTATAGCACAACTTGAAAGGTACAACGTTATATAATCCAACACATTATAAAGCTATGTAATACAGTAGGTATGCATATAATAAGGCAGTGAAAAGTTATAGGCATATTTAGAAAAATTTGGAACCGCTTTGGTTTTGTTAAAAAGGTAACGCGCGTCCAGATGGCACCTTCATCAGAATTTAACTATTTCTTCAAATAGTAAGGGTGATGAAGGACAATTTCTATATGATTTGATCATGTCTGCCTCTTTGACTGATGATAAGAAGCATCCTCTAAAAGATACAAAAAATATTGACGGACATCCACACCCCTGCGTTTTTGAGTTATTAAGTTTAAACTATTTTGAAATTTGACAATGAAACGTACACCTGGCAGACTGGCCTGATTAAATACAATGTATAAAACCCCAGAAAAATGGTCTGGCACCATAATAGCCCTGCGTCGTAAAGTTACAGCGCTTCAAAATGCAAAAATTCACTACTTCGTCCCGTGATAATGCAGAGCGCTGCATGTCTGCCTCTTCGATTTTCTACATCTTCAGAAGTATTTTAAACAGGAGCCACAAAGGCAAGACAAAAAAAACATTATTTAGTATCTTATTTTAATTTTTTTTGCTCTAACTTGTAAGGACCAAATCGATTCGTATTGAGCTGATCTATCATCCCTATTAATATGAATCATGAGCAAATCATATACCCAAATTGCAACCAGCACCCTAACTAAAATAGAAGATAAAAAATTACAATCAAAGACTGGAAACGCGTTCTCATCTAACGACTCGAATTGCCGCTACGTGCTAAGTAAGCGGTGAGCGGTTTTACAATACAATGACCACGCATCGGTAACAACCAGCAGGTAAGCATTTTAGTATAATTAATTTAAAGGCGTTACTGAACGCGTGACACCTCTTAACAAAGTATGCCTTTTTGTCCCTTACAACCGAAATTTATAAAAAGAACTAATTTGAGCCAAATGACGACGCCACAAGATATATTTCCTGTAATAATATCAGCAAATATTAAATTTGCAATATATAAATAAACAGTGACATCCTAAACTGATCGTTGGAGAAAATCAGAGCGACGAAATTATGATTGCTCTAAAGGAGTTCCTTTCACATGGATTGATTTCATCATATTTCGTAATCCATGATGGATTACTATCAGGAATGTGATGAAATTAATATCAGGAATGTCATGAAATCAGGACCCAATATTTCTAAATAATTCCTGTATTTTTATAATCCTGTGACATAAACATCTTTTTGAGATAAGGGTCACTGTCCACGTCCGTACGATAGCGATATTAATCACTTGCTTGCATCTTGCATTCATACTGCCATTGGCCTATTATACCAGGACTGTTTACTGGAAGAAAAAAGGTTGACTAATGCCACTTTTTTGAGAATTTTGTCCGTGACCTGGAGTCCATAGATAGTTAGGTTAGTTTGTAGCTTGCATGTCGATTACCTGGACAGAACTAAAATGCAAGCGACATTTTTAGCTTGCATGCATTCGACAAATGTCGCCGATCTGGACAATGAACCTAAATGTCATGTATCTGTATTTTCTTCAATGATCACTTTGTGTCACAAATCATAAGGGAATGAGTTTACAACTTGAAAAAGTCTGGTCCTTTTTTAAGCCATAGTCAATTCACATTTTAAGCCTGAATAAACTATTCTAAAACAATACACAACATTTAACTTATCAAATATCATAAATAAATCTTAATAATTACAAATTCATATAAATATTTGTGCAATAAATTTTTAAATCATTTTGAGATACAATTAATAAATTAAAGTTTGACAATCATAATAATACCCACATTTTTTGTAAATCTGGCAATGGACAATACAAACGTATAAAAATCTTTTTTTATAAAAAAAATCGAATGAGTATTCCTAAATCACTAGTTCAAATACTCAAGTTCCACTTGAAACAAACACCCTCGCGATACAGGGCAACCCTACCGCGAGTATTAGAAACACTGATCACTTGAGTAGGTATTAGTTATTGATGTAGATTCTGGCAGACGCAAAGTAAAACTAAACTAATTCGACAGGTATAAAAATAATGTGTTTGTTACCGTAGCATAATAAACTCCTAGGTTTGTCACCCCCTTTTAACTAATAAAAACCTTTAGACGCATAAAACCAAATACGCAAAACACCATCTGTACCAAAACACCAACCTCGCAAAATACCACTTACGCCAAATACCAACTACGCGTAACACCAGCTTTGATTATAGCAAAACACCAACGCGTTTCGAACTGTCAAATTTTGTTTAAGCTGTCATTCTTATTGAAGTTATTGTTTAATGAAAACCTTTTCGTTCTTAATCCGACCATAAGATGTTATTACAATTAATTTCATAATATGATTTGAATCCATACTATGGTTCGTTAATTTTGAAGTGATGACGTTTGAAATAAAGTAGCTTGATAAAAAGTAGTGTGAGAGCAAGCAGGACGGAGCGATGCGTAAGACATTGGCGCGACAGAGACACGTATCACTCTGTCCTGCTCTTACGCATAGGCATAAGCTCTGTCCTGTTGTCATAATCAAGCTACATTATTTCTACTTTAACAATTTTTTACTATGTATGGGCTTACTCTTGACCTCGATCTAGCATTGAGGATAGAGATGAGGTCGACGATGGAACGAGCTTGCCCAGAAGAAGCCTATTCACTCGCGACTTAAATAGATTCGGGTTATAACAATATTTTAACAGAACGTAGTAGTTATTGATAAAATAGTTTCCTTTCTGTAGATAAAAAATATTTTTGTACCTAAGGCGCAAGTTTCAAGTAAAGTTTGAGTACTTGTCATTCATAATTATCATTAGTTGAATATCGTTTACACCTAAAACTACATAGGACACTTACATTACAAATATTGTCAACTATTATTCTCCTGCCATGCGACCCGCGCTCTAATTGGGCAGCAAGCTTCCAAGCAAATCATACTGCGACTGCATTCTATATTTAAGTATGTACTTCACTTTATACTTATTGTATTTTATGCCTAATGCCCGCAAATCCGTTCCGAGGTACGAGGAGTTGGTTGCTGTCACGCAATGACTAACAACTTCACACAACCGCTAAACAGATTTACGAGCTAAGTGAATTTTCATTCGTTTTAATCTTAACGTCCATAAGAGAAAGAATATTTACTCAAAAACTAATTTTCGCAGTCCCAATGCCCACACAAAATGTGTCGGTCAATGATTTCAGTAATGGAATAGACTTCAGGATTAAAACGAATGAAAATTCACGTTGTATGCAGAGCTGTTAAAACAGTTTCTTTTTTTTTTTTCAAGGTCGATTTCTATTTGTTGCGTCATCAATCGAATCAACTGTATAGAGGTTCCTATTTAACTTTGGAACAACTACCTTTACCGGCAAGCTTTACTTTACCTATGTATAGGAAATATTTCGCTATTTGCTCAGCGTGACCAGCTCAATAAATTACAACGATATAAAAGTTTTCATTGTTTCTAGCAAACGCTTCATGGTAGTGAGGGAGATGGCATTGACTCACTTATTTGTTCTTGAATTTTAAATCTAAATATTACAAAGATGCCTGCGTATATTGTCGATGGAACATAAAAAGCTGGTCAACCTGTAAATCTCTTATAAAAAGTAATATGTCACATATAGTACCGAGGCAAATAGAACCTTGCAAAAGTTTGTAAGTTTTGAACAGTCATAACAGCTTTGCAATAATACTGACTAACGATCGAGATTCACCAATACTGGCATGTTTCTAGATTCAATTTGATTTTCTTAACAATTTTAACGATTCATAACAAGTTTATATTCATCTCACAGCTCCCAATAAGGCTAGTTGGCCAATTTGAACACATTGTTTAAAATGGTCTAAGCTTTTCAGTATAAAAATAATAAAATATTTTTTAAATCCGATTTCTAGAGCCATTGGTGATTCTTCGAATTTTTCTGTTGAGTATAATGCTTAATATATTTTAATGAAAAAAAAACGTGAAATTCATAGTCGACACACAATTTGCGACGGCTCATTATAGGTCACACATGCATTATTGTATCTGTAAACAGGAATCTGTCACGCTTGTGCTGATACGTATAGAGCTTGCCTAGAGCCACCCTAGTTAGAGTATATGTGACATATAATATATAATAAAATTAAAAAACTTTTGTCAATGTAACTGCGAGAAATGAGGTCGAATCTAAAGACGACAAAGGATGTCCGATAAATGCGTATAATGACGATTTACTGAACCACAATTTTCATCAAAACCTGAAGAATCATCAACGTTCAACAATCCTCTAGAAAAGTAGAAGGATTATCATACTGGGCGAATAATAAGAAATAGTGGCAATACCCAATAGCAATGCTCAATATTAAATCAGGACCTTTATGAGAATAAAACTAGATGGCGCTGTGATAGTGAGGAAGTTGTTTTAATGGTATATCGAGTATGATGACCTCTAAAGCACCGGTGATGCCGATCGGCATCGCTAAGTGCGACCGGGGTGGAGCTCGAGATTATGCGTTATTGCGTAAAAATTACGGTTTATTTTGGTTTGGTATGTACAATGACTTACGACCTATTGAAATTACCTTTCGACTGACGCATAAGCCATAGACAGAAGTTGGCGGGAATCGAAGGTATAACCCGACCAAGTTCAGAAGCCCGAGTCACGTGGTGTTACCCTACCGATTTGAGTAGGCCAATGGCCGCCAGGGTTCAAGCCCATATTATACGACCGTGAAAATTCACAACTATCTATTTAATTGCATAGATTTTTGCGATTTTTTTGTATGGTGGAATCTTAGAGGTAAACATTCAGAATATCAATAAAAAAAGTCAATATCATAGAAGCCTTATCGAAATTTGGTATCTTTTTAACGGACTACTCGTTAAACCATCAACAATATGTTTTATTCTTTATCGGGTTACAATTTGTAGTAAAAGATTGCCAGGCCTTTCTTATTATTTTTCCATAGTGTAGATAGGTCAAGGAATTTTGGAGTAACATGGAAGAGCCAATTGGGACAAATAGAGTGGGAATTTGGACGTTTTGGAGTGGAATTTGAAAGCCATGGGGATAGAGATGAAGTAAGGTAGCAAGCACTTACGCTAATATAAATCCATATCAAAAATCTCTGCAAATAAATGCTTGTAAATAACATCTGTTTTGTATGAGTTAAAATTTTTAGTGATCTACAGTATTTAAAAGAGTAGGTAACTTATAAATAGGACTAATACTAAATGCTTTCCAAAGAGTAATTTACCATAGTAGTAGCAAAACCGCTTATGCGAATATTCTTAGATACGAGGAAAAAAATATCATTCAATAATACGAGGAAAAAAATATTTTTCAATAACAGTATTTTTTTCCTCGTATCTTGTCTATTCTTTATTAAAATAAGAGACCATAAGTGACGAATATGAACTCAGACAGATGCTTCGGATGAAATCGGAACCTTGAGAATTTCAGCCGAGCTAGGATTCAGACCAACGAATTTAGCTATGTCTAAAATGCTTAAGAAGGGGCGGGATCAGTATCAGTAATTGAGCAACTTTTCCCAAGGAACATAGGTCATAATGCGAAAATCAATTAAGACCTCCCATAGAAACTGCATCAGGTGATAGCGCATTTTGTATGGAAGGCCAAATTTGGTTTTTCATATTTCGACCTACGTTCCGTGGGAAAAGTTGTTCAGTATCTGATACTGATCCCGCCCCTGAGCTAAGGCACGCAATCAAATTAACACCCTGTATTTCTTCAATGACGATTAGCTAATCGCATTGCATAAGCTATAAAGCGGCAAAGATCTGTTGTCAGATATGTGACAGTGACAGGAGGGTGCAGCTGCTGCTGTCATTTATTTTGCTCTATAAGCATTAAACACTTGGGCCATTTACCACCGCGACACCGATACAGAGAACGGCGCCGATATTGTGCCGTAAGTAAGTTTTACGTGGGTAAGTGTATGCTGGTAGGTAGTCAATAGCACGTCAAGTTTCCACCCATGTCTACTCACCCTTCTCCCCCCACGTCCACTCACCGCTGATAGCCAGTAGCAAGGTATCTCCCGAAAACTAAAACTGTGGATTCAGACTATGAAACTCAATAACTTCCCCAAGGAACATAGGTCGAAATACACTTAGTAAAAGCTTCATATACCCAATAATTCCGATTTCAGCCGTGTGCCCACGGATCTATGTCTGTCAATCTGTACATCTGATCCAATGAAGTTACGGTATTTTAGAAAGGAACATACAAACGCATAAGCGGCGGCCATATAAAGTATTAGTATTACCCTACTTATCTATGAAGCGTTGCTGAAGGCTGTAGAGCGCGGGCGGTGGACGGTGGACGGCGAACGCGTCACACGGCGGCAGGAGAGGCTGATTGTCAGTGCCACTTCGCTTTCTGCGCGAAAATGTCTGCGCGCAGGTTCTGTGCGAAACAGATGCCTAGGATCTGAAACATTCAAAGTAGGATTACAACCTTCGACAAAGAAATACGCTACAATCCTAATAATTTTGTTTGGTTAGAATGACAGCAGGACAGAACTACGCGTGAGAGCAGTACCGAGCGATAAATGTCTCCGTCGCGTCGCTCCAATATCTTACGCATCGCTCCATCCTGCCGGCTTAGCACGCTGCCTGAGAGAAATTCACTTTATTTGAGGAATTATGTCATCCAATATATCACCTCCAAGCGCGAAGAAATGTCAGTGGAAGAAAATGTTTAGCAAATCCACAAATTACGTTTTTGATATTTTAGACAGAGATAGATTCATACACTAATACATGTAGCCGTCCTTGTCTTTCAAAATGTGTCACACTGCTCGGCTGTCAAAAAAACGTGACCATGCTTAAGGTCTTTAATCTATGGGCCTAGACAAACTGACAACTGCAGCGTGCTAAGCCGGCTGCTGTCACACTACTAACATATTCTAATCAAGCTACATTATTTCGAATGTAAGTTACAAACATTAGATAGACAGAATATATTCCTCTCTAATGCAGTTTTGCCTTAAGACACGTGGGCACAGAGTGTGCCTGTTAAAAAGCAGCACGCAGAAAGGGACAATTTTTTTATGCTCTATCTCTTTTTTCACAAGCAAATAAGATCTTTCTTTCAGTTGCGAGTGAATCGAAAGCTATCTAGCGCTCTATATAATTTTCTCTCCAAGATTACATTGCAACCCAGGAACTGGAAATTATCTTCTCGGCTGAGAGAGGATAATAAAAGTGCCATAAATTTGTGTGGGTAAATTAAAGCTTAATCTGCGCTTGCGCAACGAAGTAAACGTTTGTTACGTAACTACAAACTTATTTTAGTACATTAGTACCTGTGCGGCCGAGCTTTGTACTCGTAATCTTACTTATAATCTTAGCCAAAGCCGAATAACAGATGGCGCTGTAGGATTTCTTAAACACTTTAGAAACCGAATTTTCCCAGACATAAAACCATGGTAGGTCGATTTTTCACCCCCTAAAAACCCCATGTAGCAAATTTCATCGAAATCGTTAGAGCCGTTATTCAAAAATCGATTACAAATATATTGCTCGTGTTACAGGCAGGTGGCCATTAGCTTCGGTCGGCCGTTTCTATATTTTTAAACGCGTGATCCTATCGCACGTCTGCGTGCTTAGCAGCTTTCTCTTAAGACATGAAAACCAATTTAATTGAACGATTTAAACTTATGATCAACATTTGCCGAACAAGCCATAATACTATTGCGGTAAGTAAATTATACCAACATTATTCAGACAGGCAATCGTGCAAAAATACATTAGTGACGTCACTACTACATATTACGTAACAAAAGATGACGTAACACAAGTATATCTACACTTAAGTAACCTATAAAGTAAAAAGTTGAAGTAACCTATAGCACTCCAATCCGTTGTTCCAAACTTTTGCCCTATCGGATCACCCTACCACTTTCCCTACCCCTACCCCTGCCTTTATCCTACCCCTATTCCTATCCTTACCACTATCCCTAACCCTATCCCTTCCCCTATTCCTAATTCCTACCCATATCCCTACCCCTATCCTTACCACTATCCTTAACCCTATCCCTTCCCCTATTCCTAATGCCTACCCCTACCTATACCTACCCCTACCCATACCCGTATTACTACCCCTACCATAGAATACATGATTCTATGACCCCTACACCTACCCCTGCCCTTTCCCCTTTAACGTCCCCGTCTCCGCCCCAATCCCTACCCGTATCCCTATCGGTATCGCTATCCGTATTCGTGTCCCTATTCGTATCCGTATCTCTATCCGTATACATACATACATACATAACATCACGCCTCTTTCCCTATCTCTATCCCTAAGGGGTAGCCCTTTCCCTTCCCCTCACCCTACCCCTATCCTTTATCCCTTACCGCTATCCCTATCCTTATATAGTCATAGAAACGACACCTATATTGATATTTAGACATTTCAACCCTATCGCACCCCAACCCCATCCCCAGGCGATGATGGTATTTCACGTTCACCACGTTGGATTTCAAAATCGTTGTTGTTTTCGTAAACAGCGACCCCAAAAACCATACAAACGATACCCATGTTTGTTTTTAGACCTTTTCGCCCCATTTTCCCCTTTTATGGGGTTGAATCCTGAAAAAATCTGAAACACGTATTTACTATTTTTTCGATAGGAGCCCTCCTGTGAAGTTACAAATAAAACGGTCTAACTTATATTTTGGTTGCCCCTTCAAACTTTCAACCCTCGTAGCCTTGGCACACATGCTTTCAAGAATTCTCATGAGCACTATAATTAATTTCAGAATCCATACCATTTTCGTAATTAACGTCCAAATAAAACATAGAAACGACACCCATATTAATATTTAGACATTTCAAAGATCCGAACTTAAAAAATCCAAATTTGAAGATAAAAACTTCAAAACTGACGGAGTTTCATACAAACTTTCAACCCTTATTTCACCCCATTAGATTTTTTTAAATCCTTCCTTAGTGGATGCCTACACTGTATAAGGTATCTAATCGTACATGCAAAATTTCAAGTCTCTTGGTCCGGGCTGTGCGTTGATATATCAGTCACTCAGTTTATCCTTTTATATGATTAAGATTTGTATGTCTACACAAATGGCAGTAGTCATGCAAAAATACTTATTTAAAAAGCTAATTAATACATCTGTCATTGTATACGACTTACCTACATTGCAAATACCGAGACTTCTGTAGAATATCATTGAATGACCGCTCTCCGCTTATAGAAAGTGCGTGGAAAAGCAAAATTTAAGATGTATAAATTAGCTTTATTTATATTTGGCTGTGGTAGGCAAATAATTTGCGAACTGACTGTTTGCCCTCCTATATATTTTACATGGAGCGTCTATACAACGCAAACTGTATAGACACCAAAGTTCACGAGAGACGGTGTGTGGGTTTGTCAATAAAAAGTGTTGATAACATGAATATTTCTGCCGAGTTGTATGCAAAAAGATAGTCTTAGCTTTTTTTGTGAGTCTATTATTTTGTTTGTTTGTTTACAAAACGTCTCGTTCTTTCGTGAACTCTAGTATACGCAGTACGTACTGTCGAGTCACAGAGCCAACAGTCAGCCACAAACAATTTGCCATGCATTGGCCTTAAAGTGCGTCTACAAACAAAAACTTACTTGTGCAAAAGCGGTACAAACAGCAGAGGTGGCAACTATTAACAGGTTGTGATCGAACCACTCCTCGGCCGCTTCGAGGCATCCCTTGTCATATATTATCTTACCTATATCATAACTCTAGAACAAAAAGAAAAACAAAACATCAAACTACAAATCTAACTAATACATGTGCAATAAAGTTACAATTACACAGAAATAATAAAAAAATTATGATATCAACAAAATAAATGATGAAGGTGTAGCAGCTCAAACTGTTTCATGTTTTGTATTTGGTCCTTCGAGCCGGATCATCACATCAGACTTTTTTTACACATTACTACTCGTATGTGTAAAACCAGTAACATTACATATATGTTCTTTACCCAAATGATAAACTCCATTGCATATTTACGCCAAATTGCCAAGCCATTATTATCGTTAGGAAGTATAGAGGCAGGAGAAATGATAAACTCCAAATTACTTGTAAAGGCAAAATGAGCGTCTCCTTGCTGAAAGTATGTCAAGTATGCTGACAATGCAAAACGGGAAGTTATATTACATACAACAGACCAATATATAGGGTGACTTTTAATTAGTTCTTGATAGCAAAAGATATGCATGTCCTCATGATACTGAACAACTTTTCCCAAGGAACATAGGTCGAAATACGAAAAACCAAATTTGACCTCCCATACAAAATGCGCTATCAGCTGATGCAGTTTCTATGGGAGGTCAAAACTTGATCATCGTATTTCGACCTATGTTCCTTGGGGAAAGTTGTTCAGTATCATGAGTACATTCATACCTTTTTCTATCAAGAACTAATTAAAAGTCACCCTATAGAGGTCGTCACACCGCGCGTAATATTTTTAACGGGATGTGGCAGAGATCTGAATGCAAATCACGTTACATTTGACCAATTATGACGCATGGTTGGGCGTCAGTCATTGGCCCTTCACTTATTTAGTTATGGAGGTTAAATCAATTTAATAATATGCAAAAATATCTTCACACAGAAAGAAAAATGAGAACAAAAAAGAAGTATGGAATATAATAAACCATTTGGCGCGTTAAAAATTATAAGAAACTTAAAACACGTTAGTGAAAAATATTGTGCAGAGAAAGTATGAAATACAACAAGATATTTCCAGACAATCCTGAAAATACACATTAGTTATAACGCCTGGCATACAACTTGAACAAAAAGCGCTTAGTAAAGGAAGATTTAAGTCAATCCATTTGTATGTCATAATCATAATAGAATTTGCGCAACCCAGGTCATTGCTCAAGTCAAAATTTTATACTCATTGCTCAAGTTATTCGCCATTAAAATACAGCATTATCTACATCTACCTACACATTACACGTTCTACCTACACTACAATTGGTATACACTAAAACTAGAGAGGTGCGTTTAAAACTACGAGTCCATTTTATAAACCTTCAGCGCTCCTGGGGTCAGCACGGCGGCTGCGACGGGAAGGAAGTTCCTTTGCAGCCAATCCTCGCCCGCCGCGAGGCATCCGTGCTCGTAGATCACACGCTCGCTTACACCCTATATTTTACGATGTAAGTACTTAATTATTGTACAGAAGATTGATGGCAGCATTTAGTTCCATAACAGCCCATAAATGTCCAGTGATGAATAAAGGTTCGTCTCAAGTATTTTCACAATGGAAAGTTAGGTGAAAATTGAGGTGATTTAATTTAGTTACCATGCGTAACGCCTGGCATTTAGTTACTTTCTAATGCGAATTTTAAAACTAGCTCTAATGTTTTCCTTACCTTAATGTTACCTTTTCCTCAATAACACAAAGCACTTTTTAACTTTTCGCTCTTACACACCTTCGAGGACATAGTTACAACGAAAACAAATCAATTTACTCAAAACTTGATGGCAGGACGGAACTTATTCTAAACAAGTGTACCTTTACTGCAACTGCGTGAGTTCCATGTACGAATTCCCCTATTAAGGCGATAGGTATATGTACATAAGGTTCAGAATAATTCCGTCCTGCCATCAAGTTCTGAGTAGATTGTTTTTGTTTTCGTGTGTCTAAATATGTCCTCCAAGGTGTGTAAACGCGAAAGGTTAAAAAAGAGTTTAGTGTTATTAAGGAAAAGTTAACACGTATGAAGGTTTCCGCACATCGTATCCGCACTGCTAGGTTTTGACGATGCTAATGGGCTTGGTGCGGCAAAAGAAAGATAATGATAATCAATTATCATCAAATATTGCAAACCGCAATTGCATTTTATGTCGCATTACGTCCACCGTCCATTGGCAATTAGCGAATTCCCTCACGCTGATCGGCGATTTCTTCAAAAACTGCCCAGTCCCCTGTTATTTCATTACGATCACGTACACTCACATCAGAGGGTTTCCGCACGTTTCCTTATTACGGCCATGAATTGGTAGAGGCACAGCAGACGGCAGACTTTTTGTCCTGACATACCGCCAGTGTGGCCGGTACTGCAATTATTTTCGTATTATTATGAAAAACGTTCCGCTTCTATGCGCGTATTCTCCAAAATCTTTTATTTGGTTTGGAAGGAAAACAGCTTGAATATTTGTTCAATTCAAAGAGTTGTTCAGTCGTAAAGGTTGCTCAGATTGATTGTTATTTAGTGTAAAACGAAGAGCAATTTTGAAAGATTATAAGTTTGAATTTTATTATGATACAAACAATCATATAATTTTCGCAATACCGGCCACACTGGAGGACAATGTCAGTAACTGCCCGCCCCTTCATCTGCTGAGCGCCGTATACTCACATAAGAGGGGCTCCGCATATTGTAACCGCACTGCTTGTTTCTAATGACGTCAGTGTGCTTGGCGCGGCAACTGTAGAATCCACGGCACAGTATCCTATTTTACGTGCCTCATTGTGGCCAATGGACCATGTATAGGTGTACTCACGTAAGAGGGTTTCCGCACATCGTACCCGCACTGCTTGTTTCTGATGACGTCAGTGTGCTTGGCGCGGCAACTGTAGAATCCACCGCACAGTATCCTATTTTTCGTGCCTTATTGTGGCCAATGGGCCATGAATAGGTGTACTCACGTAAGAGGGTTTCCGTACATCGTACCCGCACTGCTTGTTTCTGATGACAGCAGTGGGCTTGGCGCGGCAAATGTAGAATCTACCGCACTTTTTCTCCCATTGTTCGCGCCTTATTGTGGCCAATGAGCAATGTTTGTACTCACATAAAAGGGTTTCCGCACTGCTTGTTTCTAATGACGTCAGTATGCTTGGCGCGGCAACTGTAGAATCCACCGCACAGTATCCTATTTTTCGTGCCTTATTGTGGCCAATGGGCCATGTATAGGTGTACTCACGTAAGAGGGTTTCCGCATATCGTACCCGCACTGCTTGTTTCTGATGACGTCAGTGTGCTTGGCGCGGCAACTGTAGAATCCACCGCACAGTATCCTATTTTTCGTGCCTTATTGTGGCCAATGGGCCATGAATAGGTGTACTCACGTAAGAGGGTTTCCGCACATCGTACCCGCACTGCTTGTTTCTGATGACGTCAGTGTGCTTGGCGCGGCAACTGTAGAATCCACCGCACAGTATCCTATTTTTCGTGCCTTATTGTGGCCAATGGGCCATGAATAGGTGTACTCACGTAAGAGGGTTTCCGCACATCGTACCCGCACTGCTTGTTTCTGATGACGTCAGTGTGCTTGGCGCGGCAACTGTAGAATCCACCGCACAGTATGCTATTTTTCGTGCCTTATTGTGGCCAATGGGCCATGAATAGGTGTACTCACGTAAGAGGGTTTCCGCACAACGTACCCGCACTGCTTGTTTCTGATGACGTCAGTGTGCTTGGCGCGGCAACTGTAGAATCCACCGCACAGTATCCTATTTTTCGTGCCTTATTGTGGCCAATGGGCCATGAATAGGTGTACTCACGTAAGAGGGTTTCCGCACATCGTACCCGCACTGCTTGTTTCTGATGACGTCAGTGTGCTTGGCGCGGCAACTGTAGAATCCACCGCACAGTATCCTATTTTTCGTGCCTTATTGTGGCCAATGAGCAATGTTTGTACTCACATAAAAGGGTTTCCGCACTGCTTGTTTCTAATGACGTCAGTATGCTTGGCGCGGCAACTGTAGAATCCACCGCACAGTATCCTATTTTTCGTGCCTTATTGTGGCCAATGGGCCATGTATAGGTGTACTCACGTAAGAGGGTTTCCGCACATCGTACCCGCACTGCTTGTTTCTGATGACGTCAGTGTGCTTGGCGCGGCAACTGTAGAATCCACCGCACAGTATCCTATTTTTCGTGCCTTATTGTGGCCAATGGGCCATGTATAGGTGTACTCACGTAAGAGGGTTTCCGCACATCGTACCCGCACTGCTTGTTTCTGATGACGTCAGTGTGCTTGGCGCGGCAACTGTAGAATCCACCGCACAGTATCCTATTTTTCGTGCCTTATTGTGGCCAATGGGCCATGAATAGGTGTACTCACGTAAGAGGGTTTCCGCACATCGTACCCGCACTGCTTGTTTCTGATGACGTCAGTGTGCTTGGCGCGGCAACTGTAGAATCCACCGCTCAGTATCCTATTTTTCGTGCCTTATTGTGGCCAATGGGCCATGAATAGGTGTACTCACGTAAGAGGGTTTCCGCACATCGTACCCGCACTGCTTGTTTCTGATGACGTCAGTGTGCTTGGCGCGGCAACTGTAGAATCCACCGCACAGTATCCTATTTTTCGTGCCTTATTG
The DNA here is from genome assembly GCA_947532105.1 of Athrips mouffetella. NCBI lineage: Eukaryota > Metazoa > Arthropoda > Insecta > Lepidoptera > Gelechiidae > Athrips > Athrips mouffetella. The sequence goes on along the minus strand of OX383964.1, from coordinate 20,120,340 downwards.
TGGCCAATGGGCCATGAATAGGTGTACTCACGTAAGAGGGTTTCCGCACATCGTACCCGCACTGCTTGTTTCTGATGACGTCAGTGTGCTTGGCGCGGCAACTGTAGAATCCACCGCACAGTATCCTATTTTTCGTGCCTTATTGTGGCCAATGGGCCATGAATAGGTGTACTCACGTAAGAGGGTTTCCGCACATCGTACCCGCACTGCTTGTTTCTGATGACGTCAGTGTGCTTGGCGCGGCAACTGTAGAATCCACCGCACAGTATCCTATTTTTAGTGCCTTATTGTGGCCAATGGGCCATGAATAGGTGTACTCACGTAAGAGGGTTTCCGCACATCGTACCCGCACTGCTTGTTTCTGATGACGTCAGTGTGCTTGGCGCGGCAACTGTAGAATCCACCGCACAGTATCCTATTTTTCGTGCCTTATTGTGGCCAATGGGCCATGAATAGGTGTACTCACGTAAGAGGGTTTCCGCACATCGTACCCGCACTGCTTGTTTCTGATGACGTCAGTGGGCTTGGCGCGGCAACAGGAGAAGGGCACGCCGCACGCCTCACGCGACCCCACCGCGCCGCTCGAACAGTTGAAGTACGCGTTGCGGTCCCAGTCGCGGGGACCTTCCACGCCGCAGCATTGCAACTGTTAACAGCGGAATATTTGATAACTTTAGATATGCTTTATTATAGCCTAAAATTGTTCATCTATAGACGTATAATCATAGCATACTGGACATTAAGCGAACTGACCGCGTAGGGCTACAGTCATCCGTTCCAAAACAGGCGTACCTGATGTTGGCAAATTAAAGTGGGACTGGGCAGGCCATGAAAGCCGAATGCAATGCAATGAACGATGGGCGAGGATCACCACCCAGTATTTACCCAAGGGTGGATGTCGTAGGGGACGACCCCGTACTTAAGCGCAGGGGTGAAGATCTGGACGCCTTTCACGACTGGTGGGGCTCGCACAAGACCGAAAAAAGTGGAAAAAGGAGGGGGAGGTATTTGCCCAGCAGAGACGATACAGGCTAGGAGTAACAAAATCATTAAACTCGCCGAATCTGTACAGTAAAAAAAATTAGTAAAGTAATAGACCCATTCAGGTAAACTTCATGAAATTTTACCCAGTCTTCTTGAATCCAGTCAATAAGATTCTGTTGGTCAGGGTCTTCTCTGTAGTGTGTGATGAACGTTTGGAACCCGCTGGTGGCTTGCTGCTTTATCTGTAAAGGCGAAAATAAAAAATATATAAATTGCATTTTTTTATTTTAATCTCTTTGTCTTTGATTGAAAATTTGTTTTTCTTTAATTCTTTATTTTTAAATAATATAATAAAACTGCATTCTTATTTTCTGATAAATCACCAGTTTTCGCTGGGAATCCAATCCAATAAAATATGGAAAAAATTAATTAGGTAGATAATAATAAATTAAGTAAGTAAATAAGTAAGATCCAATAAAGGGCCAATCGTTATTAACGATTTCTTGAAATTGACATATTAGTACTAATAAATAACAGATTTTCAAATAAATAGTGCGTAATTCTAACAGGTTTTGTAACTATGTACCTGTGCTGTGCCAGAATAATAACAAAGGCAAACTCACCCAGTCTTTGAACACAAAGAAGAGGATTCCCACGGTCATCTCTGCTAGCAATAAAAGCGCCAGGAATACTGCATACTACAACAATAAAATAAGGCACCTATTACTTATTTGAATTTGTAAATTTACAAATATACAATTTGGAACAAAAAATTTCTAGTTTGTTATTTCTCATACATAAATAACAAGCCCATGACCCATCTATACGCACGCCCCATGGCCCGAACACGCAATGTACACACTGTCGCTCGTCGGTGGAAACACTTTGACCTCGAGCGGGTCTCTGGTTTCGAGGGTTTGTAGCGTAGCGCTAGTTCAGCTTATACTGGTTTTGTTTGCCGTAGAATCGTGGTGGAAGGATCAGCCAGTCTGCGTTACCGACTTGCTATCCACATACTAGATTGTTGCCCAGGGTGCGCCGGACACATAAATTATCGATGTGCCACACGGGGAGGCTCCTTTCTCCATTTTGTTGACTCAGATCTCCAGCACCCTATGATGCACCACATGTCTCGGTACCTCAGAGACTCAAAAGTCGACAAAGTTTTATGAAGGTCGTGCGTCCAGCAAATATGACGAAGCCTCCAAAATCTAAGATAACATCTCATAAAACGTCAACTGCAGGACAGGGAACTCTCTCCGGAATACAGCAAAAACGCATGCTACTTTAAGAAATTATGTGAAACAAATATATAGCCACCTTCCGCAACAATGATGGATGCTATGTACTCACTGTGCACCGCCCGCCCGCCCGCCATCTCCTGAGGATGCCTCGTGTAGAGGCGAAACACGTGTAGAGTGTTTTTTGGGTGGTGCTGTGTTGCAGTTGCCTGCGCATGCGCATTTATTTGCGTGCGGGCGGGCGGTGCACAGTGAGTACATAGCATCCATCATTGTTGCGGAAGGTGGCTATATATTTGTTTCACATAATTTCTTTGGGATGGACTTCCGCAAAGTAACGCCTGATTCTATTAACTGCATGCTACTTTGTAGGTGAATTACCATATTCATCACGTTTGTAAGCGTTGCGGCTGGCGGCCACTGTAGTTGGTAACCGCAGTATGTAAGATGGTACGATGCACAGAAAGATGCTGCTGCCCATCCTTTGGTTAATAAACCCTTAGCCGCCTCTTACGACACCCGCGGGTAGATATGGGTTGGTACTATTCTTTTTCACCAACACACGGGCTACACACTACTACACCCTGTATAACTATGCTTTGGGTAAACTTGTTTTTCCGCATGTGCCCACGTTGTCATTCATATCGTCTGTGTGAGCCGACTCTTAAAGATAACCTGATCACTAAAGAACTTACGCAAGCCAAAAGACAGGTGTTCTCACGAAGAGCGCCAACGCAACCCGTGAACCCGATTATGAACGTGATTGTACCTGAAAGGCAAAATTATAAAAGATAAGTTGACTGTGCACAATGCACATAATAGACAGTAGCCGCGACCATCGGCTTTACGTGCCTTCCTAAGCACGGAACCATCTAACTTTTCAGACAATCAGATGATTCATGTTGCAATGCCCTAACCACAGGTCCTAACCAAACTGGGAAACTCACACAAAGCGATTTTTGTTTGCACTGTGCCCACCGGGAATCGAACCCAGAACCTCCGGATCTAGAGCCGAACGCTCTACTATATCACGGAGGCTGCAGAGAGTATCTACAGAGAGTAAATAAGTACCACCTGCAAACTTAAGTTTAAAACTCCAACAAATAATATATTCTTTATTGCACAATTTTAAGTTATAAACAAAAGGACATTAACAAAGGCGGGCATTAACAATAATATGATTCAGATTCAGATTCAGATAATTTTATTCAATGTAGATTCTTTACAGAATACTTATTGAATGTCATGCAGAATACAATGCAAATAGAGCGAGTCTACGCCGTTTCGGATCGTGCTATGGCAGCGTAAAAGAAACGGCAAGAAACCACTGCAGCACGGCCTACTTTAAGAGTCGGCTTTTTACAATGTGTTTCTTGTGTTTCGCTGGAATATCAGAGCACCATACCTCTTTGTCATTCATATAGTCATCCAATCTGTAGTAAGCTTTTTTACATAACGTTTGCTTTACACATTCTTTAAACTTTCTCTCAGGTAATTGCACTATATTGTCAGGTATTTTGTTGTAGTATCGTATACACAGACCAACGAAAGATGTATTGACTTTAGTTAATCTAGTATATGGTTGATCAATTTTATGCTTATTTCTAGTATTAAAATTATGCCTGTCACAAATTTTAGGTAATTGATGAATGTTCTTTCTAGCATACATTATATTTTCATAGATATACTGGCATGGCACTGTCATAATGTTGATTTCCTTGAACAGTTCTCTCAGGGAATCACGAGTCTTCAGGCAATAAATTGCTCTTATAGCCCTCTTTTGTAAAACGAATATTGAATGTATATCAGCTGCTCGGCCCCAAAGCAGTATGCCATAAGACATAATGCTATGGAAGTAGCTAAAGTAAACCAGCCTTGCAGTAGCTACATCAGTAAGTTGTCTGATTTTTCTAACAGCATATGCAGCCGAGCTCAATCGACCAGAAAGAGCCGTTATATGAGGGCCCCATTGAAGTTTAGAGTCTAGTGTTAACCCTAAGAAAACTGTACTATTTACAAAATCTAATGGTTCATTATTCAATACTATGTTATGTGAAGTAGACCTTACATTTGGTAGTGCAAATTTAATACATTTAGTTTTTTTGGCGTTTAGGACTAGATTGTTAACAGTAAACCATGCATGAATCTGTCGAAGTGCATCATTGACTTCGTTATAATTTTGTGATTTCCTACTTACATTGAATATTAATGAAGTATCATCAGCAAATAACACAATCTTTGACAGATTCTTCACCACAGAAGGAAGGTCATTAATATAAATAAGGAATAAAAATGGCCCCAATATGGACCCTTGAGGTACGCCAATTTTGACAACAGATCCCGGTGATTTCGTCCTGTTTACTTGAACCTTTTGAATCCTATTTTCCAAATATGACCTAAGTAGTTTAAGTGAATTATTCTTAACACCGTAATGTTCAAGTTTTAGCAACAATGTGCTATGATCTACGCAATCAAATGCTTTGGATAGATCACAGAAGATACCAATAGCATCTTCAGATTTTTCCCACGCGCAAAAGATGTATTTTAAAAGTGCAGTCCCGGCATCCGTTGTACTGCGCCCTTTCGTGAAACCAAATTGATGGTCATGTAGTAAGTTATTTCTATTGAAGTGTGAAAGCATTTGATTGAGTATGACCTTCTCAAAAATTTTACTAAGTACAGGTAAGACTGATATTGGTCTAAAATTACTGGGATCCTTTTTGTCACCAGCTTTGAATAATGGAACTACTTTACTTTTTTTCATTAAGTCAGGAAATGTACCATGATCGACACAATCATTGAATATAACAGCTAAATATGGAGATATAGTATCAATGATCGCACTACAGACTTTTACTGACATTCCCCATAGGTCCTCAGTGGTTTTCATTTTAATACTTTTAAAGGCTTTAACAATTTCGTTAGGGGTGACATGATTAAACCCAAATTCAGTTTCGCAGGCGTCCACATTCTTTTGAAGTAAATCGCTAGCAAGTGAAGATGATGAATTGAGTGACTCTGTTGTTTTCAAAGGAATATTAGTAAAAAAGGTTTCGAATTCTTGAGCCACTTCTACGTTTGAACTAATAGTTCCGCGATTTGTATGAAGTGTGATTTGATTGTCACGCGGTTTCACTTTTCCAGTTTCACTGTTTATAACATTCCATACAGCCTTAATTTTGTTATCAGCAGACTGTATTTTTTTCCGTAGAAAAAATGATTTTGCTTTTAAACAAACTAATTTAAACAATTTTGAATATTTTTTGACATATTCAATGAAATTGTCGTCATTTGAATAATTTCTAAGCTCATATAATTCAAAAAGTCTCTCTCTACTTTTGCGAATACCAGCGGTAGCCCAGTCACTGAATTTGAATTTTACAATAATTTGCTTTTTTCTAATAGTGAAAATTTTACTGAATTCAGTATTAATCAATGTGAATAAATCTTCATATGAGTTATTAGGGTTGTTAGTATTATAATTGTGACAGGGCAGTTTTTCTAGCAACGTGTTTTTGTACTTTTCTAACCTACCGCTCGTTAGGCTCCTGGTTTCTATATCTATATTCTGGGTTACTCGAGAATAATTAAAAGTAACACTGACCAGAGTGGTCAGACTGAAGCGAGTTTATGATACTTTTCTCAAAATAATCGCAATTACAAAAGACGTTATCAATACAGGTAGCCGAGGATGACGTCACCCTTGTAGGTTCAAAAAATACATGCTCTAAATTAAAACATTTGAAAAGACTTATAAGTTTGTTACTATAGGTATTATTTTCTAAGATATTGACGTTAAAGTCACCACACACTATCACAAACTTATTTTCTTTTGTCACTATTTTTAAAACTTCTTCCATTACTAACTCGAACATTGAAAAATTTTGAAAAGCGGGAGGTCTGTATACGCATACTACAACATGCTTGTCCAGCTCAACACAAGATATTTCAATACATCTTTCAACCGAAAGTCGAACAATATCTTTACGGTTCTTTATCTTAAAACTGTTACGAACTAAAATCAGTGATCCACCGTGTAAAGCAGACTTTCGATTGAAAGCACTGGCTATACAATAATTTTCATAATTTATCAACATTTGATAGTCTTTTTGCCAGTGTTCTGTCAGACAAATAATGTCAAATTTTGTTCTTTCTAAGAATAATTCTAATTCTAAAATTTTTCCAGAAAAACCTTGAATATTTTGATGTAAAATTTTCAAAATATTAGATTTTTCCTTTGTCTTTGCTATAGGAAGTATGGATAATATATAAGTAGGAAGTATGGAAATACAAACTTATATCTTACACTAATAATAATATAGAGGAAAGATATGATTGTTTGTTTGTTAACATTGAACAGGCTCTGAAAATACTGAACCGATTTGAAAAATTATTTCACCTTTTTTTTTTAATCTTTATTGATAAAGGCTTTGGTCGCTGAGCGACTATGTCAGCCTAGTCATCATAACATCCCATGAAACGTCCACTACAGGACAGGGAGCTCCCTCCAGAATTCTAGCTTTTGCTGGAAAAATGTGGAGGGGAAGTACCATAGTCACCTCGCTTGTTAGCGTTACGGCTGGCACCATGGACCGCGGTTGTAGGTGACCGCAGTAAGTAAGATATAAGACACAGGAGGATGCTGCTGCCCATCCCCCAGTTAACCCTTAGTCGCCTCTTACGACATCCACGGGTATGTAAGGGTTGGTACTATTCTTTGCCGGCACCACACGGGACTACCTAATAGTTTTACATAATTTGACACTACTTCACTAAATCCTATACTATTAAACGATTTTTTTTTTTATCCTTTATTTGTATATATATATATTTGTAATCGGTTTCTAGAAAACGGCTCTAACGATTTCGATGAAATTTAGTATATACAGGGGTTTTTGGGGGCAAAAAATCGATCTAGCTAGGTCTCATGTCTAAGAAAATTCGTTTTCACCGTCTTTTTTAATATTTCTTAGCGCGTTTTAATGCGTTCAAGAAACTTACAGCGCTATCTGTTGTTGAGTAGCATAGCTTGCTCACCCGAGCATAGCGTAATTTAAAAGCGAGAGGGTTAGAATCCTACATTATCCCTGATGAGCATAGGATATAGAATATTTTCTAGAAAGTTAGCGATGCGTATGAAAACTTCGATAATGTAACCCAATAGTGTAGGCTACGAAGCAGTTGACTCCAACATAATTCTCTCAGGCAGACTTTATTTGACAGGATGATTAAGAATCATGAATTAAATGTAAATTCAGAATATCAAAAAAAAAATACAAAAAAAACATACATTTTTTGTAATTTTTGTATGGAAAAATTAAAAGTACAGATTTTTTCTGGATTTTTTTATAGAAGGTTTGTCTCATGTAATGTAATACCCCAGCAAAGTTTCATCGACTGAGGATTTAATGCGGGGGTCTTCACACAACGATCCGCTTCGTTGCCTAGACTACAAGGTGTGAAAAAATACCAAAATAAATCCTTATATCGCGTACGCTGCGGAAAATATCGAGAATAGAGCAAAGTAATGTACTACAGTTTTATAGAAGACATCAATCAATATCTACAAAAAAGTAAGCGATACCATTTGTCTAACTATTGCAGTTATGTCACACAATAACTACTTTTTCATGTTTAAACGTATAGTAACGCCGGTACAAACTAGGCCACAATATTCGTACCTTGGTATAAATCTTTATCCAAATAAATCACTTTGTATTCAAGGCTATATCAGTATACCTGAAAATTACTTTTTAAATTATTCAAATCGTACATACTTTAAACTTCGTACAAGCATACTTTCTGTTAAAGTTAGCCGATTGCAATGAAACAAAGCTTATTATATGATGCACCGAAGTAACTTCATAGACTCGAAAATCCCAAGTGAATCATGGACAGCGGCTTGAAACTTTACATTCGAATATATTGTGTTTGAGTTAACTGACTTCACGCCTGTAATACTAAATTTGTAATTAACATCATTATTATTGCATTGTAACTTATTTAGCTGTTTTTAGGGTTCAGTATAGGTAACAAAAGGCTGCCAACAACGGGACCCTATTACTAAGCCTACGTCGTCTGACTGTCTGTTTGTCCGACCTTTAAAGGGGCTGTATCTTTGAACCGTAGTAGCAGCTCAATCATCATAACATCCCATGAAAACGTCCACTACAGGACAGGGAGCTCCCTCCAGAATTCTAGCTATTGCTGGAAAAATGTGGAGGGGAAGTACCATAGTCACCTCGCTTGTTAGCGTTACGGCTGGCACTATGGACCGCGGTTGTAGGTGACCGCAGTAAGTAAGATGTAAGATATAAAGGAGGATGCTGCTGCCCATCCTCCAGTTAACCCTTAGTCGCCTATTACGACACCCACGGGTATGTATGGGTTGGTACTATTCTTTGCCGGCACCACACGGGGCAGTAGCAGCTATATGGTTGAAATTTTCAAAGAATATGTGTTATTATGGCGGATTAGTAACGAATAATAAAAACCATTACATGAAGTGTTAAAAAATAAGTTGGGTTCTCCCCCATACAAGACACGTGTTTGTGGAGATTTTAATAGATCTCTCGTAAATATGGGACACTTACAAGCGTGATAATTGGTATGTTTTATAGTGCATACAAGCTATCCTAACACATGCATGGGACTGAGTTCCTTAATGGACCTCACAGCACTTCGACCCTATGGGATCTTTTGTGGTTCCTCTGCCTTATTGCTCCTGTGCTTTTCCGCATAAACACAAAGAATGGTCAAGTGTGAGTCGGACTCGCGCGCATGTCCCGTATTTTTACCTTAGTTGAGTACCCTCGGTGCGCGAGTCGACTCGCATTTGGCCGATTTTTTATTCAGTATTATTTTGATTCTAGTAATTATTTAATATAAAAACGATACAGTAACTTCCATTAATTGTTTTTTAAATGATATAAACCATACCTGAGGTTTGCGATGCTGACTGTAAAAAAAACCGGCCAAGTGCGAGTTGGACTCGCGCACCAAGGGTTCCGTACCACCACATAATCATAATTGTATTAGTTGAAATTTCAGGAAGTTAATGTGCTAGATTTTTTGAGTCCGACACGCGCTTGACCATATTTTATTATTTGTTTTATTTTATAGCTTATGCACTATAAACATACTAATTTTCAAGTTTGTAAGTGTTCTTGTTTTTAAAATAGAACTAAAACAATAATCGCCTCCGCAACCATCCAACTTGATCCCTCTCTTATATGAATGTTCTTGAAACGGGAGCTCACCACAATTGGTTACCATTAGTTGTGAGAAAAGTTGTAATATTTAATGATTTCAGACTTTTCCCATTATTTGTACTGTGAGACCTAGCTTCTTGTCAAATTTCATAATTTTAGGTCAACGGGAAGTACCCTGTAGGTTTTGCTTTTTTGCATAAATGTATGGAGATGAGGTCATAAAATACCATATCTTTTGATTGCGTCGTTGTAAAAAAAATTAAATTTTCAGATCTTGTGTGGTTCATGGATCCTAATATACGGTATTAATTTCAACCTGATACCTTACGGGTACGGAACCCTAAAAATGGTAAAAAACGAGCATCCGAAACACCTAGTACTCAAAAAATTATATATCCTGTTCGTACGCAGCAAGCAAAACCGAGCGGCCGAATCACCTAACTAAGCCGATCTCAAACTCGGCTAAGCCTGAGTATCAAAAACATACATACATAAATAGATAAATAACACTCACATATGCGCACCGGGCGACATCCCACCTCGACACGATCCCATGTCGACACGAAAAAATTATGCCTCAAAATCTACAAGTACAGTAAGAGCAACGTGACTCGAGTCGGGCGAGTCGCGCGCGCATCTATCACTTTTTATGTATGGATGCAAGAAGACATAACCGGTTTAGTCTATGAAGACTTGCGCTAGACCTACTGGTCTACATTCATCACACAAATATGTGTCTTGGGTAAAGAACCCGCGACTTACGGAGCAGGAAGGAAGTCAAATAACAACTACATTATCAGTTTAGTAATAAATAATCATCATTATAATTAAATGGGAAATACACTTTATTTAGGTATGGACTAATTTCAAATGCAAGCAAAAAATACTATTTACTATTCTAATTTAAGTCAGTAGGTATGTTTTATTTTACAGTTCAACTAATAGCTACATAACCTTCAATTTAAAACAATGCAGGCTGAACTCAATTTAAAGACATTGTTTGAAGTCAATGGACGGATAAGGTTGATTCTTGAACATAATCAAAACAGTTCAATACACAGACAGCTGCTGAGAAACATGACCTTTGAAAGTTAAGCAACATCAGCTGTGGCCTGTGGCCAGTACTTGAATGGATGGGTGACCTCACATGGCATAATATCTCGAAAGATTTCAGCAATATTTTATGTATCGGTTGTAATCGGTTGCTTGAAAATGGCTCTAAACTCTGTTTCATGTATTCTATGGCTCAAACGATTATTATGAAATATATAGGGGCTCTTTGGGGATAAGAAATTGTTTAAGAGTGAAAAAAATCGTTTTCTTTGTTTTTTCTAGGTTTTATTGAAAATAGTAGGTTTCAGAAACCTTAAAGCGCCATCTGTTGTTGGGTCGCATAGCTTGCTCACCTGTTGATATTTTAATGTGAAAGTGACTTTTAAAGGTTTTGTTAAAGGTATTATAATATTTTTTAATATTGTTAATAATACTACTGTGATTTATGTTTTAAAAGTAGCACCTATGCGAACAAGCTTTGCTCTGTATAATCTTAACCTAAACCCATCACATACAGCGCCATCTAGTATGGAGTAGAAAAACTACAGTTCAACCAACTGATTTTCGGTTTGGTTAAAATAAGCCCTTATACTCTTAAAACGTAAATTATGTTATTTATTATAAAACCTTTAACAACTAAATATCACCAGGTGAGCAAGCAATACTTCTCCAACAGATGGCGCCGTAGGATTTCTGAAACGCAATATTTAAAAAAATACTCAAAAGATTGGAGAAAACCAATTTTGCCAGACACAAGACCTACTCGTAGCTAGATTGATTTTTTGCCCCTAGTGTAAATAGATAGGCAGAGTTGTTGTTGTTGTAGTCCTATGGCATCCCGCTCGTGCAGAGGGCCTCAAGACAAATAAGTTGTCTCCATGACAACCCTACTTCCTTCAGCTCCTTGTCTACAGAGCGCATCCAAGTGTGAGTGGGATTTCCACATCTCTTTCTGCCTCCCAGCTGCCATTCGAAGGCAATGCTGGCCGAATTTTCTTCCCTTCTTAGAGTGTGATCAATCCACTTCCATTTTATCCTAGCTTCAATATCCTCATCGGACCCACCTGTGTTGGTTACCGTACTACCCAGATATGAGGACGAGTTGACGGTAGCTAGTGGGAGTTACTATTGCCTTTATAATTATACTTAGTCAGGATATTACAAGTAGAGATGAAACGGATATCTGGCAACTATCTAGTATCCAGCCTATTAGGCCTTGTTTTAACACGCAATGACGTCGAGTTGCGGAAAAAAAATTGCCCAATGCACAATTACTATCCGGCCGGATACCGAATATTAGGTGACTATCCGGCCGGACACCAGGTACTAAAAATATATGTATGTCAATTTTATCAAAATTTTACAGCATAGCTATGTAATTAAATTAAAACAACATTTTATTGCAAAATTAACTGTCTCATGTTTATGAATTAATAACTATGTTGAAAAAAATAACAATTTAGTAATCATAGTTGACTAAAGGAAGGTTGTGATGAATGAATACCAATTTTTCTGCATTGGCAGGGTAACAAACGATTGCGCTTTTCTTCATAAACGAGACCAGCTTCAGAAAAAAGTCTGACGCTGTATACACTGCTGCAAGGTGCTGAAATATATATTCCGAAAATACTCGATGTCACCCGAATGCGAATGTGGCGCGCCTCGCGAGCACTTTACAAAGTGGCAATGTTCGGACGGATATCCGGCATCCGGCTATCTGGCTTTCTCACTGGCCGGATATCCGGTATCCGGCCAAACAACTATCCGTTTCATCTCTAATTACAAGTGTTTGTAATCTATAAGGAAGGCAATAATAGAAATTATATAAACCATCACTTTTTAGAAGTAATTAACAAATTAACTTACCAACACATATAAGTATAAATGCAGGATCCAGTGCTATGTTGGTCAGCCTAGAAAGATTGTTGAAGGTATCTTTTTCAGTCCAGGCCCATATCCCTACAGCCAATATTATCAAACCCAGGAACTGAAATAAAACAATTGGTTCGGGTAATTTGCACCAACATTTTACTAACCCCTAAGCTTGGGTGTCACAAATGTCAAAATACTAATGGGTTCTACAAGGATCTATGTTTAAAACAAAATGATAAAATATAAGACCTTGTAACAGGTCATCTTTGGAATACGAGTAGGTACATAAATTCGATTACAAACTATGGGGTTATGGGATGTCGATATTCAAGATACTGATATGCCCTCAATTAGATTATGCACACAAGACAAAGGATTTTGACACATAGCAATATAGTAAGATTTATAGGCAGTTGCATACAGCTTCCTAAGTTATAGTTCTATTAAATTTATTGCTGTTACTTTGTGTTTAGATGAAAAGGGAATTGACAGAAATAGATAATGTTTAACTCTAAAGATGCTTTGTTGTGGCTTTGTGCAACTGGCATTATATACATTTATTAGATGTTTTTTGCTAAAATTTTAATTGAGGATATAGCCTTGAACAAACTCCTTGTAAATATTAGAAACAAAAGAAATATATGTTATAATAACTAGGTAAGTACTCTTATAGTAAACTAGACGAAACTTTAATAGTGTAAAGAGAATAGGGCTAAGATCCTAATTGTTTTAATAAATCATCTATAGGTAAACTCACCCAAAATAAAACGTTTACACCAAAAATAACATATTTTAGACAACAACTGACTTCGCTGGTGTCTCGTCGATATTTACGTATTCCTGGCATTGCTACTTCGACATTAAACCATGCATGTCACTAAATATAACAAAAGCTAGTCAGTTTTAACAAGAAGTAGAATAAACTTATTTGTTAAGTTAAAAATAATTAATAAGGTCAAATGGTAGGCAATAATGTGCGTCTCGACAATGTGCAACAGATAACACGCATCGAATAATGTGCAGCAGATATTTGACGTCACGTGTAGCCAAATATCAGCTGCACAATATTTGTCGCGTACTACTCTGCTGCGTATTATCCATGCGCTTCAATAATTGGCAGCATATTTTATGCATCATATATTATGCAGCAAATAATAAGCAGCAGATATTTGGCGTCTCACAGAAAAAATCATGACATGAATTAACGAGCGCACAAATAATGTGCAACTGATAATCGACGTCATGCCATTGACCCGAGGAGCATTGACTTTCACTAGAGATGCACCTCTCTAAAGTTTCTGTCTACCTATGCATATGACGTATCGATTTCGTTTCGATTCGATACGAAAAGATTTTTAGTAATCTGTGTTTACGTCATTGACGTAATAAATTCCTTTCTTTTTATTTTCCGCGTTTAGTTTCCCTACCTTTAAACGTGACACTGGCACAAAGTCTGACTAGTGCCATAAGAGAAAAAAAAAAAAAAAAAAAAAAGAAAAACGCGTAGTTTCCAAAATCTTTGGTTTACGTGTGCTCCGTCCCAGATTAGTAAGATAATGTACAGCTCCGTCAAATCATATGAAAAATACCGTCGTCTGATTCGATGTATTTGTAAGAGGATAATAAACCATATAAAGGTCTTTCTTTTTCTTTAAGTGCCTAGTTTAGTTGTTTATCCGTTCTATTTAGTAAAACCAAAGATTTTGGAAACTACGCCAGGTAAAACTTGCTAAATCTTGTTCTGTTTGTCGATGTCTTGTTATGTTATGGTCTGTAAAAAATACCAATTTTGTCCTTGTGCCATTGTCATTGACGTAAGAAAAAGATTTTCACCTTTTAAATATACTAATTCAATGTGGTTTCGTCTTCTCATCACAGGTTTTGACACCGGTTATGGAGTACCTAAATTTCAGTCTTGAGGCTACTTTTGGAGCTAGTATTCTGCAAAGTGCTACCTACTCAACAATGAAAAACATGTCAACAGCTACGCTCATCCATAGCTCACTGGAAAATGTGGCTGCGTGATGAGCAGAGATGTGTTCCATCAACAGAAATTATAATCTGAAACCTATTCATTGGATTATAAAGGTACCTAATAATTTATGTTGAAGTTCTTCCACAAAATGTTATTCAGTCAGTTACTTGGAACAGGTAACGCAGTTTTAAAAAGGCCCCCTGGGGGATCCTAACTTGACCTGTTCTTGATAATGCCTTGGCAATCCAGCAGGCAGAATGTGAGCACTCTTTGTATTTTCTGACGGCAATTCAGTAACTCTTGGTACAAGCAGATGTTATGGTAACCATGATCTGTAATAGTGTTAGAAACCAGCAAGGTAGGTTGGACAACTGGCTGTTGAGTAGGCCAACAGTGTAACAACAATGTTATCTACTTCCAATCTGTTATGAAGCTTGTGGCTACACCTGTTATTATGGGGAAACTCAAGATCATAGACACTACATGTGATCAGATCAGGTTAAAGTGGCCATTTGTCTCAATTTTACTGAAATGGTTTGAAGACTACAATAAGAATTTTATTTATTTATTAGTTATAATATACTAGCTGTTACCCGCGACTTCGTCTGCTTGGATTTTATGAAAAAAAAAGAACTCTAACTTAACTTCTCCTTCTTGATCCCTACGTAAAAGATGCATTTGTACTTATCCGGGTTGAATGCTATCTTACTAAAACTTTAACTATCTTTTAAATTCATTAAACTGGTGGGTAGTGAGGAATTTTCATTGTCAATCGTTACAGGCGAACCTTAGATGATCCTTAGATAAGATGGCAATAAAGGGAGTGAATGGGTAGCGAGGAGGTATTCAAAAAAGTCCCTATCCATTCCTATCTATTCCCATCCATCCATATCTATCCTTCTAAGTTCTAAGTTCTAAGTTAAGTTTGTGGTTTCCGCACTTAGTCCAATAAGGACCATTGTGCGTGGGCCTATGTGGCCGTCAGGTTAGCCACCCTAACTGTTGCCAGAACTCAGTCAGTTTGTCCAGTCTGTTGGGTATTTGATCTAGGGTTATGTCCGCTCCAAGTGTGTTTTCTCTGATGCTTTTAATTACTTTGCATTCCAGAATTACGTGTTCGATGGTTTCGTCCGTTTCCATGCAGGCCCTACATAGAGGGCTGTCGGTTATGCCTATAGTGTGGTAGTGTTTGTTGAGAGCAATGTGACCTGTTATTGTGCCTACTACATTGCGGAGCTTTGTCCTATTCATCTGTAGTAGCCGTCTTGTTAAGCGTGTGTTAGTTGATGTAATAATTTTTTTTGATTGTTTGCATGTTGCAATGTCATTCCATTGTTTGTCTGCTTCATTTCGTGTTTTTTCTCGTATCCATGTCCGAAACTGGTTGAAGGGTAGCGGCAGCATTGGTTCTGGTCCTTCATAGATCTCGTTGGATCCTCCCCTTGCCAATTGATCTGCTGCGTCGTTTCCCAGAGAACCACTGTGTCCTTTTATCCATTGTAATGTTATGTTGTTCTTATGTGATGACTTTTGTAATTCTTCATGGCATTGTAATATTAGTCCTGAGGTTGTATAGCTACCTTTCAGCGTTTCGAGTACCGATGCGCTGTCCGAGACTATACGAATGCTTGTATTAGTGATGTTCCTTGATGTTATTGCTTGTGCAGCTTGTATAATGCCGACACATTCAGCTTGGTATACCGTGTTATATTGTCCTAGGGCACTTGATATTTCTATGTTAAGATCTTGTGAATATGTGCCTGCACCTGTCCCCAGTTTTGTTTTTGACCCATCGGTATATATGCGCAGTTCATTAATACCTGAGTAGTCATGTATCTCTTCTTGGAGGTTTATGTTATATGTTTTGTTGAAGGTGTTTTGTTTAGGTATCCTGTCACATGGTGCAGCTAAAAGTGGCTGGTGGCTTAAGGCCTTGTCTTTTATTTTTGTGTGGTGAATTCTGGAGTCTGTGCTTAGTGTCCCTGACAGTCCCAGTCTGAGTGATGCTAGAGTTGCCTCCTGTTGTACGTATAGGTGTAGCGGTGGCAGGTCTAGCATCACCTGCAGAGCTGCTGTTGGTGTGGTACGCATTGCACCCGTAATACAGATGCAAGCAAGTCTTTGTAGTTTTTCTAGTTCCGCTCGAGCGGTACTTAGGGTTGTCCTGGGCCACCATACCAGCGCGCCGTATGTGGTTATCGGTCTTACTACTGTTGTGTACAGCCAGTGCGCAATTTTAGGTGTGAGACCCCAATTCTGTCCTAGGAGTCTCTTACATTGAAACATTGCTATACTGGCTTTTTTAATTGTGTTGTCTAGGTGTTTTTGCCAAGTTAATTTGTTGTCCAGAGTTATTCCAAGGTATTTAACCTCGGTTGAGAGATTTAGTTCTGTTCTGAAAAATTTTGGCATTTCCATTGCTGGGATTTTCCTTTTCTTCGTGAAAAGGACCATTTCAGTTTTGGTAGGGTTTACGGAGAGATTATGTTTATCACACCATTTCTCTACTATCTTTAGTGCTTGTCCCATGAGGTTGCATAAGGTGTTCTCGTGGTTGCCGTTGATTAGGATAGTGATATCATCGGCATATCCTACTGTGAAGTAGCCATTATCATTTAGTTGTGTGAGGAGGCTATCTATTACAAGATTCCATAGTAGCGGAGACAGTACTCCCCCTTGTGGACATCCTCTCGCTACTACGGCTCTTGTTTTGTCGTTTATTGTTACCTGTATTGCCCTTTGTTCTAGCATGTTGCATATCCAGTCTTTGAGGGTTGTTTCCACCCCGTGGGTTTCTAATGCAGTTCTCATGCTATGGAACGTTGTCTTGTCGAAGGCTCCTTCTATGTCTATGAATATGCCTAGTGTTGATAGTTTGTGTTGTATCGCACACTCTATTTTCCCTACCACCTCGTGTAGTGCAGAGTCAGTGCATTTGCCCGTGATGTAGGCGTGTTGTCGTTTGTGTAACGGTTTTTTGTAAAGTATAGTGTCTCTTATGTATTTGTCGCATAGTCTCTCTAGAGTTTTTAATAGAAATGATGTTAAGCTGATTGGTCTAAACGATTTGGCCTGTGTATAGTCACTTTTACCTGGCTTTGGCAGAAATATCACCTTGACATCCCGCCACATCAGTGGTATATACCCATGAGCTAGACATGCCCGGTATATCTATCCTTTTCTATACCTATGTATAATTTTTATCCCTATCTATCCCTATCCTGCCCTATCTATCTGTATCTATACCTTTCTGTTCCTGTATAGCCCTATCTATCCTCATGTATCCATTTCTCTACACCTATCCCCACCGCTGTCCTTACAGCTGTTCCCACCGCTGTCCCCACCTTTCTGCTCACCGCTGTCCCCACTGCTGACCCCACCGCTGTTACCACGGCTGTCCCCACTCCTGTCCACATCCCTGTCCCCACCCCTGTCCCCATCCCTGTCCCCACCCATATCCGTGTGTGAAAAGTAAATTATAAACAAATTTATCTTCTCTGGTTCCTTTCCCATACAAACTTTCACCCCCTATTTCACCCCTTTCTAGTCTCATTTTTTAAATAAAAAGTAGCTTACGTCCTTTCTTATGATTAAGACTATCCTTATACCAAATTTCGTCAAAATAGGTTCTGCAGTTTAGCAGTGAAAGCGTAACATAAATTATTTTATTGATTTCCCATACAAACTTTCATCCCCTATTTCACCCCCTTCCAGTCTCATTTTTGTCTCAGTAAAAAGTAGCCTATGTCCTTTCTCATGGCATAGACTATCTTCATACCAAATTTCATCAAAATCGGTTCAGCGGTTTAGCCGTGAAAGCGAAACAGACAGACAGAGTTACTTTCGCATTTATAATATTAGTTTGGATGAACACATGTATTTTACTAGGTACCTTTTTTAGAAAAAAAGGTTAGAGTCTATGAAGTCTGTTATTTAGCTTAACATTCATATAAGACTACCCTACAAAATAGCTCTTACAACCAATGGTGGGACTGAAATTGGCAGGGAAAGAGAATACATAGCATATTATTGTATGTAATGTAATAAACATGAAAAGAAAAAAACAATCAAATCAATTGAAATTGTTTTGTCTAAAATACCATTATTAAGTATATATTTTTTTTATTATTTCCAGGTCAAAGCTAAGCTGATAGCGGAGGGATTTCACTGCCGTCACTAACACATAGGATCAAGATTTATTGACTTATTCTACTAACGCATTCTATGAGCTGCTAAGTTGCTTGAAATAAATTTATTTAAATACTTGAAATAAATTTATTTGACAAGTTGGTTGAACTTAAGTGTTTTTTCCACGGAGTAGTTTTTTCTGTGTCTGGGTGTTATTTATCTAATTTATTTATTTATCTAATTATGTATATCAATCTCTGATACCCATAGTACAGGCTTTGCCTAGTTTGGGTTCAGATGGTCTTGTGTGAAATGTCCCCTAATATTCCTTTTAATAAGCTACCTAGCACAGAAACGCTCTGGTAGCATGCTTCTTGCAGTCTGAGGGGACTGACCATGGCTATTATTTGAACATCGCTATGAATATTTATTAAATACCATTGTTTGTACATAACAGATGACAATATTTTCTTGTTTCATCATTGTTTCATACTTTTTAGAGGAAGATTTATAAGTAGTTGGGTTCTAGTCTTTTATCAAATTTTTATTTTATTTTAGGTTTATAAATACAAAAGAAAGCTAACAATATATTTGAAATGTGCCCTTTCATTTGATACTCGACACGATATCATTAATAGATATTTTTTTTTCTTTTATGACTTAATCTTCTCTAGAGGGCGCCACATTCAATTTAATGTGACGTCGTCTTATCTATCTAAATTCCTTGATCTAAATATATAAAAGGCAAACCTGAGGCCCTACCGCCGAACTCAATCGTTATCGAATCTCTCTTTTCTTCTTGTTTGCAATTTTGTATGGAGAGGCCGATTTTTTTTTTCATTTCCTGAAAGTTTTGTTCGCTTAAGGTTGTTCAGTTACGTTGACTGATCATGCCCTTTCAGTATTCGGAAGGCTGTCCCTTACACCCGGTATTTCTATTATTTTCAGTTTTTTTATTACTACGCCTTAACCAGCTGAGGTAGTACATTCATTTCCTACCCGCGCACGAGGCAGGTGGAGAAAGAAGTGCGAATCGTTCTTTAATCCTCCACGTGCCACCCATGAGAAGAAAGTAATCGACAGCGATATAGAGTTACCTAAACCCATATTCATAGGATATTAAAGACCACCATTAAGTGCGAGCGAGAAAGTAAACTCTTTTGTAGGTGGTAGGGCTTTTGTGGAAAGTGCGTCTAGGGAAGTACCACCCCCTTGCTTTTTTCTGCCGTGAAACAGCAGAGTTTGAACTGCTGTGTTTCGTTTTGAAGGGCAAGGGAGCCAGTTAAATTACAGGCACATGAGACATACCATTAATAAGACACGTCAAAATATGCCATTAATAAGACAGTGGGCGTTATGCTTATGGGTGGTGGTGACCGCTCACAGAGTACTTACAGACGATCGTATCGGACTGCTCCGAGTTTAGCTCCGGACCACGATTTTGTCCAATAGCGTTGCGGATTATCCCAAACGACAATTTTGCTATTGGGCAAAATCGTGATACGGAGCTAAATTCACAGCAGTCCGATCCGATCGTCTATTATTACATTTATTCTTTTTTTATATTTATAATAATTTTAATAGTACAACCGGCCAGTATTATTTTTCATACAATATTTTGGTTCGACCTCTATGGTTGACCTAAAATATCCCTATGGTGGACCTAAATTAATCCCAATTTTACCCGCTGTGCACAAGTGCACAAAACGAACCATTGTTTCGAGACTTTTAGTTCGGCGAGGGCTGATAGTAATGTCGAGGATAAAATGGTTTTGTGGACGAGTTATAAACTCTGCTTTTCACTTTGATTGCGAGGAAATAAAACGTAAAAGTACTCTCTAAATGTAACTGAAGAATGAGTTGTTCTGCTTTAGTAAAGAATAGGGGAGCGGGGGGCACAGTGAACCACTTTTTTATTTGTGCTTTCTACTGCATTTATCTTTAACGCTGGTTCTTATATTTTACTTACAAGGTGTAACTTGGTGTTAAAGGTATACAAAAAAACATAAAAATAAAAAATAAACGCAACAGTTTCTGAGAAATTGAATATTTTTCTTAAAGTGGATAATGGTCCACTGTGCCCCAGCTATGGGGCACTATGGACTTAGGCTTGGGGTACTGTGAATCTCCATGGGGCACAGTGAATATTTAACTTAATTTTACTTCAAAATTGATATGGGGTACATTGAACTTAATTGATGTGTTATTAAAATAAAACACAATTTGCTTGGTAATCACATATTAAAGTTTTTTAGTGCTTAATTGGCATAAATTAGTCTCTTTTGTTGCATTTGAGTCATTATGTACTTACATTTAGTAGGTATCATAATTAAAATTTATTTTAAGATAAACATAAAACAGCATTTTTTTATTTTTTTTCCGTATGCACCAATACCTAACATTGGTGCATACGATTGTGTACCTATCATTTTTACCTGAATCAATTAAACAGAAAGGTTAAGTTAAATAATACATTTATGGGGCACTATGGATCACAGTCCACAGTGCCCCACATGAAATTAGTTCATTGTACCCCTTATGGTCAAATTAGAAACAATAACTGAAACTACTATTAAAATTAATCGTGACGTAATAGAATAACCACGACTTACGTAGCTCATTAAATGGTTATTAGTAAAAAAACAAACAAATATACAATTTGAATGGCTAAGTTTGTCAAAAAGATTCACAAAATAACATCAAGAAAAAAAAGTGGTGGCTTACGTTTCGCGGAGCGGCTGCAGCTTGACCTCTGGCAGTGAGAACGTGACGGTGACCGGTGGGAGGGAGGGGTATTGGATAGATCATGCAATCGTTCGAAGTGAGTGTGTGTTTTTAATGAATAGCGAGCGAGATATTAATGAATAACCACTGTGCCCCCTGATTCACTCTGCCCCCTGCTCCCCTATGTTGACGCGCGCGCGGCGCGGGGGGGGTGCGGCAGGTCCGCGCGCAGTGCGTACGTACTACACCACCGCGATTACTTGCATGCCCTAGTGCACAAAATTCGATTTTGTGCAGCCTATATCCTGCACAAAAAAGCACTTTCAGAGCATGAGAAGTGAAAAGTTTTTTACCCAGGCATCATCCCTGAACAACTGTTTCAATGATTTCAAATTAATTCAAATATTGAAGTAGGTTAAATTAATTCTGACAGGTACGTGGGCGTGAAATCGAAAACCAAACAGAGGCGATGAAACCGAAAGGAGGACTTAAAGTACCTTTAAAAAAAATTATTTAATAAGTGCCTTTTAAAACAACGCTAAGTTATATCAGCTGTAGGCAATAATTTTTAATCTAATCCTTATACGTTGTAATAATGAAGGAAGTAGAAGCAATATTATATTAGTACGAGAGCGCTTGAGGGCAACGCGGCCGGCACCTAATACTACGTTTACATTCAGCCGAAGTGAGCAGGGAAGTGGGCAGGACGAGTATGTAAACACGATACTTCTCATGCCATTGCCGCTGCCACTCGCGCTGCCCGGCGGCAGTGCGGAAGTCAAAGGACGGGCAGCGCGAGTGGCAGTGCGTGTTCACATTCAGCTCTGTCGCTCACTTTTCGCCGAGCGCCTGGAGGAGAAACACGTGTGTGTTTTGTTTATCTATCACATAATCTCTTTAAAGGCTGTACCTAACATTTTTTGTTTTAATAGATTTAATGGAGCCTTAACTTTAAAACCCCTACGAATTCGGATATGCATTAAAAATCTGTTAAGAAGGTTGGTAGGTACTTAAAGAGTTCTATTACGATGAATAGATATCATCCACCATCTTCTACGACGACGAATTTTCTTTATTTTTTTTAAACATCGAACATAATTATGTATTGTAAAAAAGACACAGAGCGGCGGCTGAAATTATTTCGACGTCTGCCATCATGGAACGTCCCAAGCGATGTGAACCTGTGAGTGGTAGGGCAGTATGTAAACACGCACTTCTCTCGATCCTGCTGCGGCATTATTCAGGGAATTATTGCCGGTAGCGCGAAGAGCAGTGGCAGGGGCTGAATGTAAAGGTATAATTACTAAATTACTATTAAATGTAAGGATATAATTACTGGCCGGCACAGCTTGCGGCTACTGATCAGCCACTAGCCAGCCGCACCGCCCTCTGCGTAGGTCCAATTTTTTTAACTGTGCACTTCGAGCTGTCAAAATATTTGCATGGTGGCAGCATTGGTACGGTCAGCAGAACCATAATTTTATTTATTGCAAGTACAGGTTTTGGTTTTATATTGTTTTGTTTAAAAAAATTCTTACTTCAAAAATTTCAAATGGATTTTTATTTAATCCTAAAATCATAATTTTTATAATGGAATTATACAATTTTTGACCTAATTTTATTAATAGATTGTTTAATAGTATAGGATAATGAATGCAATGGAGTAAATGCGAGGAAAGCAGTTGACTTAAATGTGCTATAATTTGATAAAATGCTCTATTTTATTATTTCCATCTTTGAACAGAACTCACGGTTATTAAATTTTACTGTCGAAAATATTGTGAATCGTGTGAATAATTTTATTTAAAAAATCTTTCGACAACACAGGCAAGGTGGAATAAAATGTGGAACGCACTGTGCGCCAGTGTGCGCGCTCTCAGTCTCGCGTGCGGTAGCCCGCCCACTGCCGATCGGCTCGGTTACGAGCTACTTAGTATCATCATCATCATATCAGCCGAAAGACGTCCACTGCTGGACATAGGCCTCCCCTAAAGATCTCCATGACGACCGGTCCTGCGCTGCTCGCATCCAGCGGCTTCCCGCGACCTTGACCAAATCGTCGGTCCACCTTTTGGGGGGCCTGCCAACGCTTCGTCTTCCGGTACGTGGTCGCCACTACTAGATCCCTTACGCCCCATTGGCCATCGGTTCTTCTTGCGATGTGCCCTGCCCACTGCCACTTTAGCGTTTCTCAGGGCTATGACGTACAAAATAACTCGGACTATGACCGTTAATACGCAGAAGTCGAAAAATTTGTCGCAGGGGTGAGCGCGGCATATGGAGGGAGGCGAGCGAATCGTTCATTGACTCTCCGCCTGTCACTCATGCGCAGAAAATAACCGTCATAACCAAACTTATTCTGAACGCGCTATAGTAGGCACATAGCGCGTGACCTTGAGCGGGTGACGGGGGCCTGCGCTGTGAGCTGTGAGTGTCAAGCTACACTCTGCTCTTGACTGTATGAAAAAAATCAGTCCACATTTCAGGGATCATGCTTTTCGGTACTTTTACGTATACCAGAGTCCATGAAAGGGTCAGGTCAGGTGTTTAGTAAACAAAATCATAACCTCAAATGCATGTAAAATATTTAGAGGCGACCTTCCTTGCGAATTTTAACTAACATGCGCTCACTTATCCCAGTAGCCGCTGCTACTTTTTTATTCACTTGGTGATATAAAAATTTCGATCTCCTGTGAAACTTTTCATCTTCAAAATATTTTATCACACTGTATATGATGCTACGGGCTTGGCCGCGCAGTTTTTTTGCACGTCCGGTCATGGCTTCGGCTTCGCCAGTTCGCTGGCTTCGCCACGCCGCGCGACTGAAATTGCGACAATTGCGTCAAGAACTCGCCCACGCACTAAGTCAAAAACAGTCAACAAAATAAAACTAATAAAACACAACAATTAAATAACGTAACAATAAGAAATTCAACAAAAAAACAAACGAAATACAAAACACAAATAACAATACTCGAAAGCTAACGAAAATAATGCGAAATTGCGAACGACACGAGAGTGCTGACCGTACTGAAAAAAAGGGCGACCGCGGAGGGGTGAGGGAGTTGGTGGGCGGGTGAGTTCAGTGCTGCCAACATAACGACTTTGACAGCTCGAAGTGCACAGTTAAAAAAATTGGGTTCAAAAATATATCTTACAGACTGTCGCGACCATTTCTAATAAATTGAGACACAGCTTATGGCATTATGTTAATGAAGGAGACGTAATTTTAGAGACTTCAATTCTGTTTTACGTTCACTGTGGTTAAAACGTGATTGACTTAGCTTACCTCCTGGCTTTCTTATCTTTTATATGTATTCTTACCACGGATTCTTACGCTCCTGCTCATTTTATGAATTTCAGGTCCTCTAAAAATAGCTCTAAAACCATAATGGCTAAATAAAGATCAAATTTTTGTTGACCCTTTCGCATGTAGGTACCTTAAGTTTCTTAAAACTTAAATATTAATATGTATCTAGCAATGTTTGATGACAGTTGGAACCAGAATATCGAACGTAAATACGTACATCTATTTATTTATCGAGAGTAAATGGAAATACCTAATGTATACCTTTTTTACTTTTACTTTTTTTTGTTTTTTTTTGTTTATTCTTGTATTTTCTTGTTTTTTCTCGTTTTTTCTCGTTTTTATGTTTTTTTTGTTTTTTCATGTTTTTCTTGTTTTTTCTTGTTTTTTGTTTTTTTTTTTTGGAACGTATAGAATAAGTCAAAATATGAAGATTTGTGTAAAAAAAAAGTGACCTTTTTATACCAAAAAAATGACCTTGACCTTGAAAATAATCTTAAATGACCTTGAATCTGAAAAAATACATCACCATCAGAAAGCTGAGAAAAAATACATATATTCACCAAAAATCTTGACATCGATATCTGGAAAAATGAAAAAGTTACAGTTGATCAACCAAAGTCTGCTCATAAAATATAGGTTCTAAGGGCATTTTTTCGTCAATTTCAATGTTTTACAAAAATTTCAGATAAACGCTTATATCTTCGAAACCACTAGAAATACGTCAAAAATAACATCATTTTCGAACATTTAGTCTCCTATGGAGACTAAAAACTAGTGCTACACCAATGTATTTTTTTTTTTCTCTCTCGCCCCCCGTTACCTAGTTAGAGAATGGACCAAAATATGAAAAAAACTATAATTGGAACATATAGGATGGATCAAAATAAGAAGATTTGTATAAAAAAAAGTCACCTTTTCATACAAAAAAATGAAAATATCAACGTTTTACAACATTTCAGAAAAACGCTTATATCTCCGAAACGACTAGAGATACGTCAAAAATAACATCATTTTTGAACTTTTAGTTTCCTTTGGAGACTAGTAACTTGTGCCACACTAAGGTATTTTTCTTTTTTTTTCTCCCCCTCTCCGTTACCGAGTTAGAGAATGACCCAAAAAAACGCTTATATCTCCGAAACGACTAAAGATACGTCAAAAATAACATCATTTTTGATCTTTTAATCTCCTTTGGAGATTAGTAACTTGTGCTACACTAAAGTATTTTTCCTTTTTTTTCTCCCCCTCTCCGTTACCGAGTTAGAGAATGACCCAAAAAAACGCTTATATCTCCGAAACGACTAAAGATACGTCAAAAATAACATCATTTTTGAACTTTTAGTCTCCTTTGGAGACTAGTAACTTGTGCTACACTAAAGTATTTTTCCTTTTTTTTCTCCCCCTCTCCGTTACCGAGTTAGAGAATGACCCAAAAAAACGCTTATATCTCCGAAACGACTAAAGATACGTCAAAAATAACATCATTTTTGAACTTTTAGTCTCCTATGGAGACTAGTAACTTGTGCTACGCTAATGTATTTTTCCTTTTTTTTCTCCCCCTCTCCGTTACCGAATTAGAGAATGACCCAAAAAAACGCTTATATCTCCGAAACGACTAAAGATACGTCAAAAATAACATCATTTTTGAACTTTTAGTCTCCTATGGAGACTAGTAACTTGTGCTACACTAATGTATTTTTCCTTTTTTTTCTCCCCCTCCCCGTTACCGAGTTAGAGAATGGACCAAAAAAACTTTTTTCCTTTTTTTTTTTTTAGGTAATTTTTTATCATTACATCACATAATATGAAAAAGTTACAATATCATGAAACCCCTCTTCCCCCCCCCGACCCCCTCTCACCCCCCCCCGACTCGCACGCCCACCCTCCCCACCCTCCTCAGCCCCCCTACCCCCCCCTCAATCCCCCATCAACCCCCCCGGCCCCCCCTCACCTCGACCCCCCCTCACCCCCCCCTCGACCCCCCTGAGCCCCCCTCCCCCCCCTCAACCCCCTCACCCCCCGTTAACCCGCACGCACCCCCGAACCGCACGCCCCCCCCCCCCCCTTACGCAAATATGGCCAAATCGGCAAATTTTGTTAGACGGTAAAGAGATCGGAGGAAGGTAAAGTCGTTTTCCGCGTCGTGCCCCACCACCCCCCCCCGCCCTGGGAACTCCCACTTCCCCCCGGTCCCCGAAGGTTTGACTGGGGGCTTGGACTATCGCCCTGTGAAGTGTCCCGCTTGGTGAAGTCGTCCCGCTCGGTGCGCCTCCGGCGCCTTAGGGCTCCCGCACACGACCGAGAATCGGTGGCCGATTATCGCCCAGGACAAGGACGGAAGATCCAGGTGATAACACGTCAGAGCGGGATGCCGACAAAAAATCGGCCACCGATTCTCGGTCGTGTGCGGGAGCCCTTAACCTACCTAGCGCAAGTTAATAAAAAAATTCTTAAATTTTACAGATATGTTTTTAAACACGTTCCTGTAGCCATTTTAAGAATATCATAAGTTAAGGGGTAAATATCTGGTTCCACTACTGAATTATTGCAGTCTACATGGAATTTGGAATAAAATATGCTTTCGCTTTCCCCGCTTTATTGCAAACAGAATTAGTTTTTTGTTGTTGTACCTAAATGGGGCCAAAATAAGGAAGGGGAAAATTTCTTGTTGTTACTAGGCTAGGTCAAGTGGGGTCGTATATGAAAAAGTTTTATTTGTACATTTTTTAATAGATTTTTGTATTTTTTTACGACTTAGTTTTCAAGTCATGATGAAAACCAAGTTTGCCAAATGAAAAATCTGCCCTTTACAAACTTGTAAGGGGTACTTGTACCCCTTTCGTATCGTCTGACCCTTCTTTCTCTTTCTTTCTTATAGCCCTAGATAAGAATTTTTATTTGTGTTCAAAGTAAATACCAACCTGATTACATATTTTATTGTACATACATACTACCTGCTGATACTACTAATAATAATATTTGTCCCGTGTAGTGCCGGCAAAGAATAATACCAACCCATACATACCCGTAGGTGTCGTAAGAGGCGACTAAGGGTTATAAACTGGAATATGGGCAGCAACATCCTCTTTTGTATCTTACATCTTACTTACTGCGGTCCTACAACCGCGGTCCATGGTGCCAGCCGTAAAACGCTAACAAGCGAGGTGACTATGGTACTTCCAGCATTTTTCCAGCAAAAGCTAGAATTTTGGAGGGAGCTCCCTGTCCTGAAGTGGACGTTTCATGGGATGTTATGATGATGACTACCTGCTACAAAAGTACGTATCGATTGATCGAACAGAGTAATGGAGTCGCTATTACTGGACCTGGCGGACGGAATGTAGGGACATACGAAAAAACCGGTCAAGTGCGAGTCGGACTCGCGCGCCGAGGATTCCGATATACCTATAGTATTTTTGGAAGCAATAAAGTCCATTTTCAGGACCGCAAAACTAAATTTGTTTGAAAAGGTTTTTTGCAGATTTCTGAAAAACTGTGCAGCTTAGAAAGATAGTTTTATTTTTGCTGTAAAGTTTACATAAACTTCTGTCAACTGTAATTAATTCAGATTTTTCCTTACTCAAACTTCGGATATAAGGGGGGGGAGTGGTATTTTTTTTGTCATTTTTCATCATAACTTGAAAACTAAGTAATTTTAAAAAATACAAAAATATATACCCCACTAAACCTAGTAGCGACAATTTGAAATTTGGCCCCCCCTATTTTGGCCCCCTTTACATTAATAATCATACTTTTTTTAAAAAAATTTCATGTGCAATAAAGTTGGGCAACTATATTCTAAAACTATTCCAAATTTCAGGTCGATAGCATCTCTTCCCGTGGGTGTCGTAAGAGGCGACTAAGGGAAATGAAATCCAGAGGATGGGCAGCAGCGTCCTTCTGTGTATTATTTCATCTTACTGCGGGCGCCAACCCATCTGCCAAGCGTGGCGACTATGGTAAAACCCCCTAAGAATCAACATGAATCACAATAATAAGCTCCGGCCCCTAGTCCCCGGCGGCCCCGCTATTCCTGGCTCCGGTAGCGGCCATGGTAACGGTGGGGCAGGGGGTGCGAAGAATCTCGGCAGATGTCGAGCTACCAACAACGACGACCTCTGGCCCTGGCAACTTATAACACGCGCACATTGCGGACCGACGAGAAGGTTGCAGAACTCGAAGAATAATTGAACAGGTTACACTGGGACATCTTGGGTCTATCTGAAGTCCAAAGAGAGGGGGAGGACTCGATATTCCTAAAATCAGGTAACTTGCTCTATTTCCGGGAGGGCGACCAACTGTCCCAGGGAGGTGTCGGGTTTATGGTCCACAAGTCTCTCGTGAACAACGTGGTCATGATCGAGAGTGTGTCGTCGCGGGTAGCGTACCTTATACTCAGAATCACCAAAAGGTATTCGCTGAAGGTCATACAGCTATACGCCCCCACATCGACACACTCTGATGATGAAGTCGAGGCTATGTATGAGGATATATCGAAAGCCATACATACGCCTAAGACCCACTATACCGTTGTCATGGGGGACTTCAACGCGAAATTAGGCAAGCGAGGCGATGGTGAGCTGAGGGTGGGGCAATTTGGTGTTGGATATCGGAATTCCAGAGGCCACATGTTAGCCGACTTTTTGGAGAAAGAAGGACTCTTTATGATGAATTCCTTCTTCAAAAAGTCGGAAAACCAAAAATGGATCTGGATTAGTCCCGATGGTGCTACAAAAAATGAGATTGACTTTATCATGTCGACAAAGAAGCAAATATTCAATGATGTCTCTGTGATCAATGCGGTTAAAACCGGAAGCGATCACCGGTTGGTAAGAGGAACATTGAATATCAACGTAAAGCTGGAAAGAACTCGACTGATGAAGTCTACGCTCCGACCAGTACCCACCAATATCCAAACGTATACCCCGACGGCTTTCAGCTCGAACTCCAAAACCGTGTGGCGAACGAGTTCACCCATTTGAATTATGCCGCGCAAGGCGCGCGCGCGACTCGCGCTTAGCTATTTAAACAGAGAGCTGCGATTGGCCGGCTCTCGCCAACTTGCTTCGCCATTTTTTATCTCAACAAGAAAGATTTTGCACTTTGATAATTTAACGTGAATACTGTATTTTATCAATACAACAAGTTTAAATAGCAGCTGGATAGTTTCCTTTCATAAAACCATCTCCAGTTTGCTATAACCGCTTTGAATGCCTTGGTGAATGCGTAGATGTGGACGACTACAATAACGGGTTCGTGGAAACTGTCTATACAATTGGGTCAAAGTACTTTAGACCCCACCGTACTAAAAGAACCAAAAAGATATCTGACCATACCCTCAAGCTAATGGAAGAAAGACGCGAAATGGTTCTGCAGTCTTCGGAAGATGCTCGCGACCTTCGGCTATTTAATAATAACCATATTAAAGAAGCGATTGAGCGGAAAAAAGGCTCCAAAATGTTCGCAAGAGGTCTGTCTATTGGACAGAGCCAGTTGACGAGGATAAAGACCGAGGATGGCACAACCGTATCGTCCAAGCCTGAGCTACTGAGGGAAGTCGAGAAGTTCTATGGGCTTTTATACACGTCAACCGGCCCACCCGTTAGCAGTCTGGCCAACGATCCAAGAGCTACACTTACCCGACACCATACCGAAGATATCCCGGACGTCAGCTTGTACGAGATTAGAATGGCTCTCAAGTTGTTGATGAGTACGTATACCTGGGACAAACAGTCCAGCTGGGTAAATCCAACTTAGATAAAGAGGTTACTCGTCGAATCCGACTCGGATGGGCAGCGTTCGGGAAGCTCCGCAATATCTTCACGTCCAAAATACCGCAGTGTCTCAAGACGAAAGTCTTTGACCAGTGTGTGTTGCCAGTGATGAAATATGGCACCGAGACGTGGCCGCTCACGATGGGCCTTATCAGAAAGCTCAAAGTCACCCAAAGGGCTATGGAAAGAGCTATGCTCGGAGTCTCTCTGCGCGATCGAATCAGAAATGAGGAGATCCGCAGAAGAACTAAAGTAACTGACATAGCCCTGAGAATCGCTAAACTGAAGTGGCAGTGGGCAGGGCACATCGCAAGAAGAACCGATGGCCGATGGGGCGTGAGGGTTCTAGAGTGGCGACCACGTACCGGAAGACGAAGCGTTGGCAGGCCCCCCACAAGGTGGACCGACGATTTGGTCAAGGTCGCGGGAAGCCGCTGGATGCGAGCAGCGCAGGACCGGTCGTCATGGAGTTCTTTAGGGGAGGCCTATGTCCAGCAGTGGACGTCTTTCGGCTGATATGATGAGCATAAGTGGTTGCTGAGATATAGAGGTGTGACAGACAGACGGACAGACAGAGCGGCACCATAAGGGTTCCTTTTTTTTACCATTTTGGTATCGGAACCCTAAAAACGCGCGGCTTTTGTTAGCTTCGTTCATCTGCGTCACAGAATACCATATATGTACTAGTGTCTGCTTACCTCATTGACGTAAGAAAAACGCGGTAAGAAAAACGCTGCGCTTCTAAAGGACCTGAAGCTATTGTCTATGGAAAACTTAACTGATAAAGTTAATGCTATTTCTTTCTAACTAATCTTTGTTTAGAAAGGTTGAAAAGTACAACAATATTTTATCAGTGTCGAAACTTTTTTTTCCGATAACGCTTTGTCGCCAGTTCGCCATTTTGATAAACGGTATACGACAGTACGTGGGCTGTCAGATCCGTGTTCGACGATTTTATTATTGTTTTACGTTTTGTAATGAGATGTGATGCCATTAAATAAATATACATATTATTGTAAACAAAGAAATTAGTTTCAGAGTATTTTATATAATTTGATTTCTTTATATAGGCTTTGGCAGGATGCCTAAGTGTTCCATTGTGTGGTGTGGTGCAAGGAGAAACAAGAACATCCCACAATTATCTATACACAAGTCAGTTGGTGTTTATTTCCCTTTTTGACTACTATTTCACATATTTGTCTGATCAAATTTTTAGGTGTAGCGGTATTCAACTATAAACTAAACTAATTGATATTTATTTTATGTTTTGAAGCCGCTATTGGCTTTATTTCATTAAAAAATGTTTACATACAAACAATATAAACACATAGTGATGTAATCAAGCGCAGCTGATATCGATATTACAATATTCTCAAATTCTCATATAAGTAAAGTAAGTGAGTAAAGTAGCCTGTTTAAGTGAGCTTCTGAATCGCACGACCTGAAACCACCATCCCCCTTCCTCCAACGTGGGAATAGAAGTGGGTTGGGGTCCCATCTCTTTGTCGTTGACATACCTCTTATTCAAAGTGGCGCCATGGTGGGAAAAAAAGAAGCGACAGTAAAAACCCACGGGCTCTCTGCCGATCTGTCCCCGAAAAATATAATGTGGATCTTTTCTAGGCTAGAAGGAACAGGTAGGTGAGCATGTTACATCTTCGATCCCATCGTCACTTACCTCACCTATTCATAAAAAAAATATATTTGGCACTAATATTCTGAATGGGCATATTTGGTTAATCAGATATTGATATATTTATTTAAAAAAAAGAGGCTTAACAATTAAACAGATTAAAATATAATTAACGGATTATATTTTTTATAAAGGCCAGTTGGACAACTCTTTTTTTTTATTTGTTTTGAAATTAAAACAGAAAGAGACTGCAAAAGATTTAACAGAACTGAGAGGCTTTGTGCAGCAGCAGTCCGAACAATATTATGGATTAAATGTACAGGAATTTAATAATATGTCTAACCTTTTCTTGTAGATTCCCACGAAATGAAGCTTCTAGAAAAAAATGGACCGATATTTTCGGTTTAGATAACATAAACACAAATTTACAAAACACATTTATTTGTTCAAAGCATTTTGAGGAATCGTGTTTTAACAGAACCCTGGATAAAATACAATTACGTGATGGGGCTGTACCCTCACTACCCCATGCGGTTTGTATTTGTAAAGTACTATACTATCAACAGGTATAATAATGTGTTTGGCTAATGGTTATATTTCATTTCAACTATACATGATGAAAAGTCGAGATGGAGCACACATGGCAGCTACAACATGGCCCAAAAATACGTAAATAGGAGAATAACCCTAACTTTAAGGAAATTCTGAAAGTGCTTCTTTTCTATGTGATTTTTGTATGTTATGTGAGTTTTGTATTCTTTCCTTGCAATTCCGGGGCAAACCGCTAGATACTATTAAAAGAAACGTTGTGTTTTCCATATAAAAAGTTCGGTTCCTGGGCCTTGCACAGTGGACAATAATTCACCATCTACTTCTGATGGTACATGTATTACAGCACATAAGAGTATGATAACAGATCCATCCCCTGGCACCTCCTCAAAACTCGTCTTGCCGATTAATCCTGTGTTGGTTACGCTCAACTATGCTTAGTTGAAAATTTTATTTATTTTTTGTAAAATATAATGTTTAATGTTAGATATAAACTTTCAAATAAAAAGTTTTATCGAAATGGGTTCAGCAGTTTTTTGTTTTATTTCATATTAGGCCTTACTGTAATTTCCTGAATTTTGGTATGAAACCTATACAGGGTGTCTCAGGAAACTTGTACTAGTGAAGGTCTGGAGTTGGCGGACCTTGGATGGGGTTTAATTGAATAGGTATTGAGGTATATTCGCTGGTACAGGTTCCCTGGAACACCCTGTTTAAACAAATTAATTAAACGAGATTTTGTATATAATATGTTTTTCTACGAGCAATGCTAGCGCTTTTATATCAAAACTAACATTTAACTTACATTTACAAAAATTACATTGTGTAATAATATTAATTAAGAAACTCGAGTTACATAATTATTATTATAATACAAATATTTTTTTTATCATCATCATAACATCCCATAAAACATCCACTGCAGGACAGGGGGGAGCTCCATTAAAAAAAAACGCTTGGTTATTTGGAGGGGATTTACCCTAGTCACCACGCTTATAAGCGTTGCAGCTTGCGACCGCTGTTGTTGGTGACCGCAGTATGTAAGATGATACGATTAACAGAAAGATGCTGCTGCCCATCCTTCGGTTCATAAGCCCCTACACATCATCAAGCTTGACATATTGAACTTTATACCGTTCTTATTTCAATAGACGTACGGGCTAGAGTTATAGTACTAGGAGATAAAAGTACTGATTGCGCGGCGAGTGAGCTGGTCTGTCAGCAATCTATCTATCTATGTCTACTTGTACGTCTCCGACGTCGTCTGCCAGCCCGCATATCGATAAAATATCGATTACAAGTTAGACAGCACTACTAAACACCGCCATGGTCATGTTCACTTTTACTTTTACGTGGCACGCTTTTGCCGAGTATATGGCATATCTATAAACGCCCCCTGGCGTAGTTTCCAAAACGCCCCCTGGCGTAGTTTCCAAAATCTTTGGCTATAAATATAAGAGCGTAAATTGTTTTTTTTAGAAAACAGTGTTACTTCGAGAGGTCTTTTTATTTTTCTTTAATTTTTTACATAAACTTCTATCGACTGTAATCAATTCAGATTTTTCGTTTCGTTTTTATAGACTTTTTTTAGTTTAACTGGAAAATGAGTCGTAAAAAAATACAAAATTTATTTTACTGCATAATTTCGACTTTAGGTGATTATAAAACCCTTACTCATACTATTCGGCATCTAAATAAACTATTTATGACAATAAGCTAAATGTTTCTATTTAAAAAGATTTTATATAATGCAACTCCTTGCATTTCTATGCTTGTTGCGGCCGGCGGCGTGCCGCGTGCGGCGGGTGCTCAGTGCGTGTATTTTGTGCGGGGAGCGGGGGGCTCGAGCGAGAAGACTCCGCCCATTGAGCGTTAAATATTTTCAGACATATCCTCTTAATTTTATCACAATGTTTATCAAACACCAATTATTATTCGCTATAAAGTTGCACCCCAAGATCCCTCACCTCGGTCACCCTTTGCAGACCCCAGATTAGTAAGTTTATGTTGCAGACTATAGTTTTGGAGAGTATTGTTAGGATTTTAATTTGGTCTCCAGCGTTGCCCGGGTATTTTTACCCGATTTTGGGTAATTTAGGTCTTCAGCGGGTTTCTTTCGGGTAACGTTTACTGCTGGGTGATTTCGGGTATTTTCGCAAAAATCTATCGTAGACAAATAAAACCTACCTAACAGAACATCCCACCCGTCAGAAAAAAAGTGGTTCTCCGTTAAACGAAAATCGCGCCAACCTTTTTTTTTGGTGTGTCAAACAAAAAAAAACTTAACCAAAAAATGGAATCACAGAGAAAGAAATGCCTATAGGAAGTTCCCGAAAGAACAAGCAAAACAGAACATGGTAAAGGAGGGTTCCGATAAAGCTGTATTCTTTGGTTCCGATGGTAAAAAAAGAACCCTTATGATGCAAGTTTGTCTGTCCGTCTCTCTGTCACACCTGCCGGCTTAGCACGCTGCCCGAGAGAAAATATATCTCGGAGAAATGTCACTTTATTTGAGGAATTATGTCATCTAATCTATCACGTCCAAGCGCAAAGAAATGTCAGTGAACGAAAATGTTTAGGAAATCCACAAATTACGTTTTTGATATTTAAGACAAAGATAGCTTTATACACTAATACATGTAGCCGTCCTTGTCTTTCAAAATGTGTCGCACTGCTCGGATGTCAACGAAACGTGACCATGCTAGTACTATGGGCCTAGATAAACTGACAACTGCAGCGTGCCACGCTCACGCGCTTTCTTTAAAATATATTTTTGTATTTTTTACACGACTCTTAGTTTTCAAGTTATGATGAAAAATGACAAAAAAAATACCATTCCCGCCCCCTTATCTCCAAAGTTTGAGAATGGAAAAATCTGAATTTAATACAGTCTATAGAAATTTAAGTAAATATTACAGCAAAAATAAAACGATCTTTCTAAGTTGCACAATTTTTTAGGAATCTGCAAATAACCTTTACTAACAAACTTAGTTTTGCGGTCGATAATTGCTTCCAAAAATCATCATAACATCCCATGAAACGTTCACTACAGGATAGGGAGCTCCCTCCAGAGTTCTAGTTTTTGCTAGAAAAAATGTAGAGGGGAAGTACCATAGTCACCTTGCTTGTTAGCGTTACGGCTGGCACCATAGACCGCGGTTGTAGGTGACCGCAGTTAGTAAGATACAAAGGAGGATGCTGCTGCCCATCCTCCAGTTTATAACCCTTAGTCGCCTCTTACGACACCCACGAGCATGTATAAGTTGGAACAATTCTTTGCCGGCACCACACTTCCAAAAATACTATGGGTATATCGCAACCCTCGGCGTGCGAGTCCGACTCGCACTTGACCGGTTTTTTTTTTGCCACAGAAAACGGGTAATTTCGGGTAATTTTTTATTTGGCTTCGGACTTTTTCTCGTTTGACTGCCGGCAACACTGCTTCTCTCACCAACATGGACACCGATTGTACGAATCTTATAATAAAGTCCTCAGTTTAATTATTCTAATTTGTGTTTCCATTGCTCATCTTCCTTAAGAGGTTATGGGCAACTGAAGATCGTCGATTAATAAAGTAAAAAGTGCAAAACAAGCAATTTTGTTTGCAACAAGAGCAACGCAAGCAAGCAAGGTAAGAAAATGGCGTCCTCATCGTCCATAAGTTATCCACAATTGTGCCCTGGAAACTACAACAACTGGCTTTTTCGACTAAAATGTATACTAGAACACTGTCGGAAGTAGACGAGGTCACTGCAAAAAAGGCCGATTTCATTAAAGACAACGCGAAAGCGAAAAATATCATTGTGCATTGCATATCAGATAAACATTTGAATATAGTCAAAGAGTGCACAACAGCGAAGGAAATGATTGAAGTACTTGAAGAGCTTTTCCAACGAAAGAGCATAATTTCCATTATACATTTGCGTAAAAAACTACTTAACCTAAAACAGCAACAAGACGAAAGCCTAGAAGATTATTTCTTGAGATTTGACAGTTTAGTACGGGAGCTAGAAGCTGCCAAGGACACTCTTAGCGATCGGGACAAGATAGCCTGTCTGTTAACAGGTCTTAAAGAAGTCTATGATAATGTTATAACTGCCATAGAATGCAACACAACAACTGATTTCAAATTGGATTTTGTGAAGGCTAGATTATTGGATGAGGAATTAAAATCTAAAGAAAAACAAAGTAACACAACTCAAGATATCGCATTCATCACATGCTATCATTGTAACAAGCCAGGACACACCGCCAACAGTTGCTACTTGAAAAGAGGTCAAGGATGTGGTCGAGGAACAGGACGAAGGCAGTCTCAGGGAAGAAGAGCAAACGCATCACAACAAACATACTATAGAAATTCAGGTTCCAGAGGAGCAGCAACAGTACCTACCATGAAGAAGAAGAAAATTCTTACTTTAATTTTATTTCAACAGGTTTTGCTAATATTTGTGATTCTTACAGCAATTCAGAAAATGATATAAACTGGGTTATAGATTCTGGATGTACTCATCACTTTATAAATGAAAAACATGAAAAATGTATGACAAATGTATCCAAATTACAAACTCCAATGAAAATCTATATTGCAAACGGGGATTATATTATAGCTGAGAAAAAAGGTAACGTACAAATGTCTCAAAATGGATACAAAATAACAATAGAAGCATTAATAATTAAAGATTTAACCTTTAATCTTTTATCCGTAAAGAAAATGGTAACTAACAATTACAAAGTCGTTTTCACAGCTGATGTAAAAATTTATCACAAAACACAATCATATTTTCTCAAATGTTCAAGCTCTGGTAAACTTTTTTTTTGCAAGCAAAGGTGTGCAACAATGTCCCCATTTGTAACAGCGCAGCACAAGACGGTGATCTCTGGCATAAACGCTTAGGCCATCTTAACAGAAAAGGACTACGCATCCTGAAGCTACCTGCAGGAGAAAAGACGTGTGACGCATGTATGCAAGGTAAGTCAACACGATTACCGTTTTATCCAACAGAAAAGACGCGTTCACATCAAATAGGAGAACTGAAAAATACTATACTTTAGAAGAAAACAAGGACACAGAAATTGAAAAAAAAGAAGACAAAGAAAAGGAAGGACAATTGACAAAGGAAAATGAGGATCATACAGAAGAAGAAAAAGGAAGTAATCTAGAAGAAAGAAAGAAAAGAGAAGAAAATATAAGATTACAATAACAAGAAGAAATAAGACAGAGAGAAGAAATGA
Organism: Athrips mouffetella; assembly: GCA_947532105.1. Classification (NCBI taxonomy): domain Eukaryota; kingdom Metazoa; phylum Arthropoda; class Insecta; order Lepidoptera; family Gelechiidae; genus Athrips; species Athrips mouffetella. Next base: position 20,082,657 of record OX383964.1, on the reverse strand, counting down.
ACGAAAGAAAAGAAATTTTAAGAAGGTTGAGAGAAGAATATAATATGGAAAGAGAAGAAAATGGAGAAAGTAATAATGAAGAAAATATAAGAAAGTCAGAAAGAACAAAGAAAATACCTACTTATCTACAGGACTATGAATTAAACAATGATGATGATGAATACCAACAAGATGTAAACATAGCATACTGTCTAATCAGTGGAAATGATGACCCTCAAACATATAAAGAAGCTATAAGCAAAGGAGAAGAATGGAAAGGAGCCATAAATAAGAAAATACAATCATTAAAAGAACTAAATACATGGGAAGAAAAATACTTACCTGGAGGGAAGAAAGCAATAGATACAAGATGGATATTTAAAACTAAACAAGATGGAAGGAAGAAAGCTAGACTTGTAGCAAAAGGTTTTCAGACAGAAAACAAGTACAATGTATACTCACCGGTTGCTAGAGTATCTACCATTTGAATGATGTTAAGCCAAGCAGTAGAAGAAGATTTACCTATGCGTCAGCTAGATGTACCTACAGCCTTTTTAAATGGCCGACTAAATGAAGAAGTCTATATTAAAGTACCCGATGGAGTAACAGTAACAAAAGGTAAGGTCCTTAAACTAAAGAAAGCTTTATATGGGCTACGGGAAGCACCTAAATGTTGGAACGACAGATTTCACAATTACATTACACAGCAAGGATTTGAACAGTCTAAATATGACTACTGTCTCTACAAGAAAGAAAATGTATGGATTCTAATATGGGTAGACGACATACTTGTTATGGGAAAAGGATCAACAATAATTCAGAAACTTAAACAGGAATTTTCTGTAAGAGATTTGGGAGAGATAAAGGAATACTTAGGAATGGAAATAACAAGAGAAGAAGGAAAACTAAAATTAAGTCAAAGGAAACTAATAACTAAAATAACAGAAATATTTGGCATGAAAGATTGTAACGGTGTTTGTACTCCAATGGAGCAAGGACTACCAGTCATCGACCAAGAAATCATAAAAGATGTACCATACAGAGAACTTATAGGGTGTCTTGTCTACATAGCACACATATCAAGACCAGATATTGCATTTGCAGTGTCATACCTAAGTAAGTATTTAGACAAACCTACCAAATCACTATGGGTATCAGGAAAGCGAGTGGTAAGATATTTAAAACACACATCACACAAAGCTCTACTGTACACCAGATCTGACAACAGCAGCGGGAAATCATCTCTACTAGCATACACAGATGCCGATTGGTCAGGAGACAAACAAGATAGAAAAAGTGTAAGTGGATGCGCTATATTCCATAACAACAATTTAGATTCTAAAGACAATGTTTCATACCTACTTGTTGACAACCAGAGTGCTATCAAAATGATTGAATGCAATGAAAATAGTAAACGCACTAAACACATAGATATTAAATATCACTTTATTAAAGACTGCTTACAAAAACATATGTTTAATATTTCTTATGTACCCACCAATAATAATGTAGCTGACATACTCACAAAACCACTGAACGCAGTAAAACATACATATCTTACAAAGAAACTTAATATTGATATTTAAAATAAATAAAACTAAACATTTGTTATGATGATAAATATTCTAATTACATAATACATACATAAAGTAAAACAACTTATTTTATTCAAATAATTATGTTAATAAACTACACAAATAAAATGTAAAATCTTAAAATAAACTAAGTTTATTAACATTCTATGATAATTTCGTAACTTACTGTAAAATCCTGTGATCACTTTGTTTACTGATAAGAACTTGACATTTTCAACATGCTCTGTTATCAATAAATATATAGAGCTGATATTACCAAACTTGTAATACATTGTAATGGTTGTTATAACCACTTCAATTTTGTAATTTTCTGTAATTTGTTTATTAAGTTAGCAATCTTTACTAATAAATGTAAGATTGAGAGGGGGTGTTAGGATTTTAATTTGAATAGTGGCAACACTGCCCCGCTCTCTTCTCTCACCAACATGGACACCGATTGTACGAATCTTATAATAAAGTCCTCAGTTTAATTACTTTAATTTGTGTTTCCATTGCTCATCTTCCTTAAGAAGACCCTTACCGTCTTGTGTGGTGTCCGTCTCCCCAGCAACCCATGCGAGATATGGCCAAGTGGCATACACCAAAATTTAGTGGAAATTGGTTCATTCCATCAGTAAAGTGTCAGATTCAGTGCATCAAAACTGATGACACTACGAGGTGAAAACTTTGGGTGGCTGTAGAGACGTCTCGTCAGCCAGCCCATTCTATACAGGGAAAACTACGAAGATTACATAAAAGCAAAATAGTTCCACATTTACTGCATGTCTAGTGCAATTGATTGTAAAAAAGCCGAATCGAAAATGTCCATATGGTAGGAGCCCTTCATCAATAATTATGGGTGGCTGGAGAGACGTTTTCCCAGCCAGCCCATGTGATATCTCGGAACATATAGTAGGTAGGAAGATAAAACAAAGCTTAATATTTACTACCTACTCGGAATAGTAGGTAGCAAATATTTCAAAATCCTAGCTCCACTAACTTTTGAGATATTTGTATTTTTTCATGGGCTTGCTGGGGAGACGTCTCGCCAGCAAGCCCATGCTGTAACTCAAAAAATACTGAACGTAGAATGCTGAGCGATATACCAATAGAGAGTGCATATTTGATGCAATAAGCACCAAGAAAAGTGAGTCCCTAGGTCTTACGGTTTCGGTGCTAGAAACAAATATCATTTTCCCGCCGAAAATTTTGAATGCATGATGTGAAGTGCGACGTTGCCGTTCTGTGCAACTCTACATGTTGCTGTTAGAGCATTCAAAAATCAATCTTGTATCCTTATAGTTAAAAGGTACTGTAGACGCACGTGTAGATTATTTGTAATTTGAGAATAGTTCGGGAGACGGTGTACTTAGTAAAAGACTGATTGGTTATCAAGAAGTTTTTATTTATTTGTGGACGACATGTTAAGAACGAAAGAGATAATATGTATTTTAGCTAACGTGAAGACTAACTGGTGCCTCAATCTCTTTTTAGCAACCGTGACAACTGTATTCTAGGAGGAGATGTAGGTTTAATGGTCTCAGTAACAAACTAAAATTTTTAAAGTATTCTTAAATTGTTCTGTAATTAATAAGTTAAGAAAACTGATTTATTAAATAAATACGTGAGCCAAAATACATATTATGTCTTTTGTTCTTCACATATTGTCCACAAATAAATAAAAACTTCTTGTTAACCAATCAGCCTTTTAAGTACACCGTCTCCCGAACTATTCTCAAATTACAAATAATCTACACGTGCGTCTACAGGACCTCTTAACTATTAGGACACAAGATTGATTTTTGAATGCTCTAACAGCAACATGTAGAATTGCACAGAATGGCAACGTTGCACTTCACATCATGCATTCCAAATTTTCAGCGTGAAAATGATTTTTGTTTCTAGCACCGAAACCATAAGACCTAGGGACTCACTTTTCTTGGTGCTTATTGCATCAAATATGCACTCTCTATTGGTATATCGCTCAGCATTCTACGTGCAGTACTTTTTGAGTTACAGCATGGGCTTGCTGGCGAGACGTCTCCCCAGCAAGCCCATGAAAAAATACAAATATCTCAAAAGTTAGTGGAGCTAGGATTTTGAAATATTTGCTACCTACTGTTCCGAGTAGGTAGTAAATATTAAGCTTTGTTTCATCTTCCTACCTACTATATGTTCCGAGATATCACATGGGCTGGCTGGGAAAACGTCTCTCCAGCCACCCATAATTATTGATGAAGTGCTCCTACCACATGGACATTTTCGATTCGGCTTTTTTACAATCAATTGCACTAGACATGCAGTAAATGTGGAACTATTTTGCTTTTATGTAATCTTCGTAGTTTTCCCTGTATAGAATGGGCTGGCTGACGAGACGTCTCTACAGCCACCCAAAGTTTTCACCTCGTAGTGTCATCAGTTTTGATGCACTGAATCTGACACTTTACTGATGGAATGAACCAATTTCCACTAAATTTTGGTGTATGCCACTTGGCCATATCTCGCATGGGTTGCTGGGGAGACGGACACGGCACGTGTGTGCCCCCGTGCCCCGTCGGGTCGGCTATCAACCGAAATGCGCATCGAGTGTGAAGCTCATTCTAGGACTTTAATTAGAGTGATTTTAATATTGTGACATCTTCTAAGATATTCATTTTAATAACATGGTGTCAAGGACAATTTTGATCTATGTTTATTGCTTATTATTACTAACCTTTTAAATTAGATAAGGATCCGTACCTTAAGGGCAAAAATACGTTCAAAATACCTTATTTTGAAAATCAACTTTTTTTGCTTTAAAAAGTTGGTTACTATGGGTAATCCTTTATAGATACGTAGACAAATACTATCGCGGACTTTTCTTTAGAGCTCTTAGAGAGCAACAATTCTTTTATACATAACTTTCATATAATTGAAACCATTTACGCAGCGCACGCCCAGAAAGCTCTCAAGAGGCACGTTTTTAGGGTTCCGATACCAAAATGGTAAAAAAAAGGAACCCTTATGGTGCCGCTCTGTCTGTCTGTCTGTCTGTCACACCTCTATATCTCAGCAACCACTTACGCTATCGAGCTGAAATTTGGAATAGTTTTAGAATATAGTTGCCCAACTTAATTGCACATGAAAATTTTTTGAAAAAAGTATGATTATTAATGTAAAGGGGGCCAAAATAGGGGGGGCCAAATTTCAAATTGTCGCTACTAGGTCGAGTGGGGTATCATATGAAAGGGCTTTACTTGTACATTTTAAAATATATTTTTGTATTTTTTTAAGTTTCTTAGTTTTCAAGTAATGATGAAAAATGTCAAAAAAAATACCATTCCCCCCCCCTTATCTCCGAAGTTTGAGTAAGGGAAAATCTGAATTAATTACAGTTGACAGAGGTTTATGTAAACTTTACAGCAAAAATAAAACGATCTTTCTAAGTTGCACAGTTTTTCAGAAATCTGCAAAAAACCTTTACAAACAAATTTAGTTTTGCGGTCCTGAAAATGGACTTTATTGCTTCCAAAAATACTATAGGTATATCGGAACCCTCGGCGCGCGAGTCCGACTCGCACTTGACCGGTTTTTTCCGACTCGATCGACAAACATCATCATAGTTCAGTTAATTTGCAAAAAAATATTTATAAGTTATGACCCCAAACCTTCCTATTCAATTAATCTATCTATTAGTGAAAACCGTGTCGGAACCGACAACGATCGGAAGTCACCCGAGGTGAGGTTGCACAAAGCGAAGTGCCTCACTACACTATCCTATTCGATTAACTTCAGTCGACTTCGCGAGTAGTGTAGTGGACCTTTAAGATCTAAGGATTGATTTAGATGTGCAGCCACCAACATTTTTTATACAAGTTTTTGTTTTGGGGTTTCAGTTTCCCACCGCCAGCACGGCAGCAAGAAAATGGGTGCCCGCACACGTTAAATCTGCGATCCGGTAGAGATGCAGCTATAGGGAAAAAAGAAATAGTAGTATACACCTAGTCTATGGTCCTATAGCTTTCTCCTTCTTTCTTATAGCTGCATCTCTACCGGATCGCGGATTAACTGTTAAATCGGCGATACGGTAGAGATGCAGCTATAAGAAAGAAAGAGAAAGCTATAGGACCATAGATACACCTAGTCTATGGTCTTATAGCTTTCTCTTTCTTTCGCCCATTGGCTTACAATAACACCGTATCAGAACTGTTATCATATCATAATATATATCAAAACAAATCAAACATGGCTGGCACGTAAACTCACCAATAATGATGATATTTAAAATATCTCGGAGAATGAACAAGTGACTTTAAATTAGTTCTTGATAGACGCCGAACAAAATAACTGGCTATGTCAGTTGATGCGCAGAAGTCAAGTCCTACGAAAATAAGTCAGTTTTGACTTCTGTGCATCAATGACATAGCCATAGTTATTTTGTACGACGTTTAGAAAAAGGTATGAATGTATTCGTGATACTGAACAACTTTCCCCAAGGAACATAGGTCGAAATACGAAAATCAACCATAGAAACTGCATCAGCTGATAGCTCATTTTTTACCTATGGGAGTTCCTATATTCCTTGGGAAAAGTTGTTCAGTACCTATCATGAGTACATGTATATCTTTTGCTATCAAGAAAAAAGTCAAAAGTCAACCTATAATCTATATAGTACTAATAAACGGTCGGATCGGACTGCTCTGAATTTAGCACCGTACCACGATTTTGCCCTTAGACTATATAATACTAACGTATAAAAGACAGATTGTATTGAGCATAGACATAAGCATAGAAGACCAACAATGAGTGCGAGCGAGAAACAAATCTCTTATGGTGATACTGCAAGATAGCAAAGGATAGCGAATCGAATAGCTCTGTAACCGATTTTGAATGACAGGGAGCCACTTTGAGCCACGCGAAAAACCAGCTTTCCAGTTTTTTGTAAAAAATTGCGTAAATACTACATATTTATATAAAAATAAGGATACTTTTAATTATGACGGTGTGTAGTGTAGTTGGATGTGGTGTTAATTACAAAAATAGTCCAGAGAAATGTACATTTCACGGGTAAATTCTTAGGACGTTATTACTTTTGAACTATATGTTTTTTTGCTTAAAATAACTTATATTTCATGTTTAAAATATAGAATAGCTTCTTCTGAATTGCTAATTTTCGTATTTTGCATTGAAAAAAGTTTAGTTGTTGATAATGTTCTGAATTTTAGTGTTATATTTTTCATCAATATAGCTCACATTTACGCTAGGGCTTGACTCAAATTTATCGATACCTATTTTCTTTATGTTTATAATACGAGCTTACAGACGCATTGTTACTTACTTGATTTACCATTTTCGTCTTGAAATAAACAGAAGTAGGTCAGTCCTAACTTTGTTTTGCCATTTTGTTCAACAGTTTCCAAAGGATTCGAATATAAAAGGAAAATTGATAAGGGTGATTGGACGAGTTGGAATCCTAAAAAATACTCTTAAGTTTGTAGCAAACATTTTCTAGATGTAGGTATATAAAAGAAAATGCCGACTTAATACAACTTTATTAAATGGAGCTAACAGATTCGGCAGCTTGGAATCGGGGTTGACTAATTTAGTTCTGTTACCAATTTAAAAAAAAAAATCAGCACCGGCAGCCATTTCAGCAACCGGCGCCGGTCGGTAGCTCATATAGGACCCGGCGCCGGCAGCAGCGGGGGCACTTGCGTATAGTTATTATCGGCTCAAACAAATTGTTACTAAAATATAATTTCATTCCTTCCTTAAAACTGACTATTCTAAAATTTTTGTGTATAAAGTAGAAAATCGCATAATTTCACAACCACAGACAGTATTCGAACCTGCGTCTTCTCCGTAAGTACCGGAGACGTTTTACCTACTAGGCTAAAATGTGGTTCTGTCTGATGTTGTGAAATATGCGTCTTCAATACGCATTCCAACGTTGCGTTGCGTTTGTGGTTGTGAAATTTAGCGATTTTCTGCTTTGTAGAATTATCAGCCATTAACGTCTTCAATGGTCTAGTGGTTAAAGCGCTCGGCTCTCGATCCGGAGTCCGGAGGTTCTGTTTTTGATTCCTGGTGGGGACTCTGTCAGACAAAAATCCCTTTGAGCGGCTTCCCCAGTTTGGTTAGGACATTGCAGGATGAATCACCTGATAGTCCGATAAGTTGGATAATTCCGTGCTTCGGAAGGCACGTTAAGCCGTTGGCCCGACTACTACCTATGGATGTAGTCGTTAAAGAGCCATATGTGAGAGGCCTTTGGCGGCCTCAAATGCTATATTTTGACATTTGCTCCATAAATAAAAAATAAAAAAAATACATTTGGCCTAAGATAGGGGCTCATGCTGGTGGCACTGGTCATGCAGTGACGAAGATAAAAAAATGAGGTTTGAACAAAGAAACATAAATTACAGTTCCACCGACTTTTTTGGGTTGGTACCTAGAAAAGGGGCTTCCTGTAGTCGTAAACGGTAGTTGCATATAATATAGCCATAGCCGTCACGCAACATTTCGTCAGTGAATATCAATCTCATACATTTTTATTCTATACTACTGGCATTTACGATAGTAGAAATCCACTTATCTACGGCCCCAGGCGGAGAAATGGAGGATTATCGACACTACTACCTACTACAAGTGAAACACTGCGATTGTTGACAGCGACGCTACCGCCTGAACAGACAAGTCAATGTCGCCAGGGTACTCGAATATCGATACCAAAATGTACATCACTATCTAACGCACACATTGACAAATCAAAATTGGTTACGCGTTTTCGGGCTCTTTGTTTATCTATAGGCAGTAAGCTGCCGTTATTCATAATCTAAGGTATTGAGCATTAGTTCATAACCACGTTTTATCTCGCTTCAACTAGAAGTGATTCATCGTAATAGAAAGAGCTAGAAATATATCGTCTGGTTATACTCGATTCTCCCCCGCCACAGGCAATTTTTGGTCGGATTATAATGCATAAGCATAATCCGACTAAAAATGCAGGATCCATAAACATAGGACAAAACCCCTCCTGTAAGGTGTCACTTAATTTAGAAGGTTTATGTCGCCATTTGACAGTGAACCCAGTGAATGTTGTTGTTTATTTGGTTACTAGTTGTTTTTGCAAAATTTTAGTGAAAAGTGTCCCTTTCAGACAATGTTTTGAGAAAGCTAAGTTCAGAAAGTTTGTGAAAAATGTTTTGTTGCGTGGTAGGCTGCAATGCCCACGAAATTGACAAGGAAAATAGTGCCGAAGTCATATCGTATCATTCGTAAGTATTTTTTAGTTTATTCTTGATAATACGCTATATTTTGCTTCACAAAATATCGTGTAGTACTCAATACATTGTGCCATATTGGTTGTATGCTCAATATCGCATTTAATTAGTAAATTTTACATAAAAATATTATAATAAACATTGATATCAAAACATATTATAGGGATGGGATGGGTAGGTATCGATATATTTTCATCCAACTGAGGTCGGCACAAATCTCGTAAGTACCAAAAGGTTTGATACATTTTAACTTTATTAGGTGTCATGAGGCTGTTGAGCTATGTTTTAGTAAAATTTGTGCAGCATAAAAAACCTACAGGTAAATCATTGTTTATTATACTTATCATTATTGGTACAGAAAAATACGTTTTTACTTGCAATAAATAAAAGAGTTGTTCTACTTGCAATAAATAAAACTCTGACACCAGGGTTTGTGAGGTCGGTCATCGACCTTGCAACCAACACGATGTGAAGATTATAATGAGTGAGTGGTTTTGATTTGCAACTAACCTCTGGACAAAATTTCACACCTGTAGCTACAACAGTTACGGCTCGGCGTTTATAAATCAGTCAGCCGGGACATGTTCTTCGACTACTATTAGATTTATGAAAAAGTTTGTAAGCACAATGATTCAGTTGACAATCTGACGATAGTTAAGGACTACAGATACAACTTTTTATCCAAAATCGGTATTGCTTTTGCTCGAAGTTGATGATGGGTAAAATCGACATATACAGCGTGAATTTTCATTCGTTTTAAACCCGAAGCCCAGTGATTCTACTCGTGAAAACAGGCAACGTTCCCGAAGAAAAAAAATTTTTCGTCTCCCCATAGTAAAGTGGTCACGTGATCGGCTCATTTTGTATGGGAAAGTGAAAATTTTTTTGAAGAAAAAACTTTTTTCTTCGGTAAAGTTGCTTGTTTTCATGAGTAGAATCACTGGGCTTCGGGTATAAAACGAATAAAGATTCATGTTGTATTTAACTCAGCTTTCCTTCTTTTGTAGATTTCCTCAAAACCAAGTATTGAGAGAAGAATGGCTGCATCAAATAAAACATCCGGATTTCACACTTAAAAAATCGTCTAAAATATGTTCCCAACATTTCACCCGGGATTGTTTTATATTCCCTGACTACAAGTATAAAAAGCTTAAACCGAATTCTGTACCCACATTGCTTTTGCCTGGAAATACTGTAAAAAAGACACTTAAGGTTTGTGATCCCATGTTCATCTTTGCCAGCTTAGTAAATATGGTGTATTTTGCCAGTTTAATGAGGAACCTATTTGTAAGTATGTAGTCATCAAATAAAATAACCGAACTTTTTGTTGCAGGTTGTAAGTTGTAAATACTACTTAATGAAAAAGACCTCTGTTGTTGGAATCAAGAGCCTGGGAGGCCATTAAAGTGATTTAAGTTCTAAACATTTCGATCACATAGTTTTCAACTTATGATATTGTATATAAAAATGCATTTTGTTACAGGTGTTTATGTTTGTACATAAGTTTTGAATAAGGCGTAAAAAGACAACTGTTGCTAGTATTAGTATCGGAGCCTGGGATGTCAATAAAGTGAGTTATCATTTCGAAGTTATCATTTTGTTTATCATGTGGGTTTTTTATTGTCGCTTCTTTTTTTCCCATATGATGCCACTCTGTTTGTGAAGCGACATAAATGTAACTGACGTCATTAAGAGACTTTTAATATCCTACAATTAATAAAGAATATTTTGGTTTGATTTTGAACACTGTACATAAAAATGCACATTGTTATCCAGCCCTTATCTTCATACGCATTACACAAGCTCTGCCAAACTTGATGTGCAGTTTTAGCGTTGCATACATGTGCAAAACATGAGGGCTCTATCAATAAGCAATAACATCAAATCATGTTGACACAAGTGGACATGTGGTGGATTACCACCAGCCTGTACCTAGCGGAGATCTACTTCAAGAACAAAGTGCCTAATGAAAAATAATAAAGTGATTATCCATTGTCATAATAATAGTTATTGTTAAGGATACCTATTTAAGGATCTTTTTTTTAAGCTATAAATAAAACTATAAAATTATATTAGCCTTTTTATTTACATAATACAAATTTAAAAATAAGTAATACATAATAATAAAAAATCTGATAGTACCTATTTGTTTTTTTTTTACAAATTTTGTCACCTGTATCCAAAATTCATCGATATAAAAATCGACAATACCCCATCACTACTTGGTTTTGACAGTAAAACAGTGTGACGTCACAAATGTCAGGTGCTAAAAGCATTTGAGACGGCTTACACGGGGGGTTTGATTTTGCCCAATAAAATTTAAAAATCGATTTTAACAAAAAGAGCAAGGTGCTAGGCATCTCTATAAAAAAAAAACTTGACCTTATCAAACGTGACGTGAACTATCAGCTGCATATTATCCGAGCGCGCTGTTAATGTGCGACAGATATTACGCAGCATTTATTTGATGTAACGTGACTTCAATTACCAGTTGCGTATTATTTGATGCAAGTTAACGTGTTGTACAGTACCAGATGCTCATTATCTGCTGCATTTTTTAAGTAGCGCATTATTCGATCGCTACAATAATGTGCACCAAGTATTACGCAGCAAATAATGTGCAACGGGTAGTTGACGTCACGACGCGAATTATCAGCTGCACATTATCCCGTTGCGTATTATATGCTGCGCAATATATGTTGCACATTGTAGGCCACCAGGTCAAATCAACGCTGGCTGACTTTTCACTTCTCTGCACCTTCTCTGCCCTGCCTACCCCTGCCCCCCTTCAGGGTTGCCAACTTTTTTTTCGCTAATCCACTAAAAGCGGTTGTGGAAACCACCAAAAATCCACTAAATAAGAATTTTCTCTATTTTTGATCATCATAACATCCCATGAAACGTCTATTACAGGAGAGGGAGCTCCCTCCAGAATTCTAGCTATTGCTGGAAAAACGTGGAGGGGAAGTACCATAGTCACCTCGCTTGTAAGCGTTACGGCTGGCACTATGGACTGAGGTGGTAGGTGACCGCAGTAAGTAAGATGGTATGAGACACGGGAGGATGCTGCTGCCAATCCTCCAGTATACAAGGTTATTTTTTAGGACGTGATTTGCGTATGCCCGCGTTGTTACAGAGGTCAAAAGCAACAACTTTTGTTCTACGAGTTTTTTAACAACGCACGATAAATTTTCAACATCCCATACAAAATGGGTCGGTCACGTGACCACTTTAGTATGAGGAGTCGAAACTTTTTTGTGCTTTGTTAGAAAAGTCGTAGAACAAAAGTTGTTGCTTTTGACCTCTGTAACAACGTGGGCATATGCAAATCAGGTCCAAAAAATAACCTAGTATAACCCTTAGTCGCCTCTTAAGACACCCACGGGTATGTATGGGTTGGTACGTTTGTTTGCTGGTACCACACGGGACTTTCGTTCTTTCTATATCTATTTTCAAATATTTACTAAAAATATGCAACAAATATAATTAAAAGTCATCACCAGAGGAATAATAGTCTTCGCTGATTTCTTCAGCAGGACATGCTGATGCATAAATTTCCTTGGTTTAAATTTATTCTACAACTTAGTGTCTATAAGGAATCATGTACCTACCTAGATAACTAGGTCATGGCAACATACATACATACATACATAACATCACGCCTCTTTCCCGTCGGGGTAGGCAGAGACCACAGTCCTCCACCTGCTACGAACGATCTTGACATACTTCCCTTGCTTCCTGTACTTTCATCAATCCTTTCATACATGCTCGTCGGTTTAGGGTACTTTTAACCTGGCCTTTATTCAGAACGTCCTGAATTTGGTCCTGGTACGTTCGCCGAGGCCTTCCCCTTCCAACGTTTCCATTCACTCTAGCCTTGTGGATCTCTTTCGTCAATCTTCCTTCATTCATCCTCTCTACATGACCAAACCATCTCAGCATCCCTTTCTCGATTTTGGTCACTACGTCTTCTTTTACGCCACACCGTTCTCTTATCACACTATTTCTAATCTTGTCACTCAATTTAACACCAATCATACTCCTTAGCGCTCTCATTTCCACTGCATTAATTCTACTTTCATGCTTCTTCTGCCATACCCAGCTTTCACTGCCATACATCAGTGTTGGTACCAAAACACCCCCATGAACAGCCAAACCAGCCTTGTGAGACACCTTCTGACTCCTCATAAAGGCGTGCAGGGCACCATTCACCATGTTTCCAGCATTCACTCTTCTTTCAATATCACTTTCACACTTTCCATCTCTCGTAAACTTTGAGCCCAGATACACAAACTCCTTCACTTGTTCGACTTGTTCACCACCTATTAATATAGTACACTCTGTCATACATTCTTCTCTTTCAAGTACCATTACTTTCGTCTTGCTTACATTTACTTTCATTCCTTTCCTGTCCAAAGCCACATTCATCATTGTTACCATCTCCTGCAACTCGTCAGCAGATGAAGCAAGTACAACTTGGTCATCAGCGTAGAGAAGACATTTGATGAGTAACTCATACATTCTCAGTCCACACATACTCTCTTTCAGATCAATCAAACAATTATCCATGAACAGGTTAAACAGCCAAGGTGACGCTACACATCCCTGCCTAACACCTGTTGCGAATCTCCTTGGAGAATATATAAAAAATAAACGTTCAGCGATTGACACGAGACATAAGCAGTCGTGGTTTTCTTTCATTGCATATTTAAAATTGTATTTATTTTATGTGGCGACCGTGTACGGATCTAAAAAGAAAGAAAGATCAGTTTTGCGACGTTTGTTTACAACGACAGCTCAAAGTTTCGAAAGCGAGCTGAACCAAGCAACAACGTCAGTTGATACCGTAGTTACCTACAAGAAACTTTGTGAATATGCTGAGAGCCTTCTAAGATTGGATAAATCGATAAAGGACATAATTATTAGCGAAGATTTCGAAGAGTCCGAGTTGGAACAAGAATTGGTAGGGGCTATGGTGTACAGAACAAAATGGCTGAAATTTGATGAAATCTGGTCGATAAAAAAAATGACAGAAGATGTTAAAGATGACAAAAGTCAGGGCCAGATCAGCCAAAATAAAAATCTAAAACTTCCACGACTACAGTTACAGATTTTGGACGGTGAATTGAAAAATTGGCTACCGTTCTGGGGTCAGTTCACTAAAATAAATAGTGACCAATCGATAGATAACATCGACAAGTTCCAGTACTTAGTACAGTCGATGAAAGAAGACTCTGAAGTTCGGAAGTTAGTCGAAAGTTTTCCTCCAGCCGCTTACGATGAATGCATTAAGCAATTGAAGGCGAGATATGCCAGAGACGATCTCTTGATACAGATTTATATAAGAGAAATACTGGCACTCATATTAGTGGAGAAGAAAGAATCTGTGACGTATTTATATGATAAATTAGGCGCGCAGCTCCGCGCTCTGGAAACTCTGAACGTTACAACTGATAAGTATGCAGCGTTTTTATTACCGATGGTAGAGTCCGCTTTGCCACAAGATTTGCTTCCTGCATTGGAGCGCTGTAAACCGAAAGCGCAGGACGTGGCGGCTGAGCTTACTCATTTATTAGAGTTTCTCAGTAAGGAAGTTGAGAGCGAACAGAGGATTGTTATGTCAAGAAACACATTCACAAGCAATGAGCAGAAGAATTTACACTCGGAAGTTGCCCCACTTACTGCAGAATGTCTCTTTACGAGTACCAAGCCTAAAACAATGACTTGTATTTGGTGCGATAAGGATACTCATGTTAGTTTTGAGTGTTGTAAGCTCCATAAAATGTCTCATGATAAAAGAAAACAAGTTTTGAAAGAAAAGAAGGCTTGCGCTATTTGTCTTAGGAAAGGACACCATCCAAAAACTTGTAAAGCGTTAGTAAAATGCTTGATATGTTCAAAGCGACACTCTACTGTAATGTGCCCAAACCTGAAAGTTGATGCAAAAGCCCCGGAAGGCGAAAAGTCAGAACAAGCTTCTTCTTTATCATCTGTTTTACCGAAAGGGCAGATTTTATTGCAAACTGTTGTAATTGAAGTAGAATACAAAGAAAAGAAATTGCCAGTTCGTGCTTTGTTCGATTCGGGTTCTCAATGCACTTATGTACGTGAAGACGTTGTCAAGACCCTGCAAATACCATCAGCTGGACAAAAAAAGATGACACATTGTCTTTTTGGAGGCTTACAAACAAAAGAATGTAAAGTGTATGACTTGAAGTTAAACTCAGCCAACCATTCTTTTAGCTTCAATTTGTCGGCCATCAGCCAGGAAACAATTTGTGGAAATATTCCTAAAGTTAATTGTACTGATAAGCTTCTTAAGGATATACTTGTTAAGAAAAATATCATTTTGACAGACACGGGTAATATTTCCGATATAGGTATACTTATTGGGGCTGATTATTTAGGTTTTTTGCTGTCAGGCACAGTGGTACAGTTGGAGAACGGTCTTGTTGCTATCAAAACCAAGCTAGGCTGGACTTTGCAAGGAAGACAGGTGGGTATTGATGCATGTAATAATATTTCGATTATTTTACACTGCTCATGTCAGAATAATTTGACAGATTATTGGTCGCTGGAGACTCTCGGTATCAAGGATACCGTGGAAATGAAGTCAAAGTCAGAGGTGGTGACTGACATGTTAAATACTTTTAAAGAAAATGTAAAGTCGCTCGACGATGACAGGTATGAAGTCAATTTACCTTTTAGGACTAATTTTGACGATTTGTTGCCTAATTTCGAGAAAGCAATTAAGCGATTAGAGTCTATGACTAAAAAACTAGTTAGTTGTGGCAAATTTCAACAGTACGACGCAGTTTTTAAAAATTGGTTGGAGCTTGGCATAATAGAAAGGGCTGATGATAGCAACCATGATTACGGTCATTATTTGCCACACAGACCCGTAATCAGGGAGCAAAGCTTGACCACTAGTATTAAACCGGTTTTCGATGCGTCAGCCATTGATAAAAATAAATGCTTGTTTAGAGAAGGGCGATAATTTAATTGATTTGATACCAAACATGCTCAATAATTTCAGAACTGGAGTAATTGGTATCACTGCCGATATTGAGAAAGCTTTTCTCCAAATAAGTATGGCAAGAAAAGACAGAGATTATTTAAAATTTATTTGGTATAGTGACGACACTTTAAAACAACAGATAACTTATAGACATTGTAGAGTGGTCTTTGGTTTGACATGCAGTCCGTTTTTATTAGCTGCGACTTTGCGATATCATCTTGAAGCAACTGTAGGAACGACTGCTAACTTGTTGAATAGATCATTTTACGTTGATAACTGTATTCTCAGTGTTGATACGAAAGAAGAGGCTGAGAAAGTTATTTCAGAGGCAAAACGCATCATGCAAGCTGCCATGTTTAATCTCAGGATGTGGGTTACGTCAGACGGGTTAAATTAGGTAGGAAAAAATATGGTTTCAATTTTGGGTTTAAATTGGAATACTGTTACGGATGAACTCTGTTGTAATGTTAGTAACTTACCACCTTGTGATAAGGTTGAAAAGTTAACAAAGAGGGAACTTTTGTCTTTATCTCAAAAGATATTCGATCCGATTGGTTAAACATCCCCGGTAGCTTTAACACCAAAACTCATTATTCAAGAGACGTGGCGACGTAAGCTCGCATGGGATGAAGGGTTAACTTCCGATTTATTTAGTAAGTTCAAAGATTGGTACAAATACTTATTTTACTTGAAAGACTGTAAAATACCACGTAGGTTAACTGACAGCATCCTGAAAGGAGCTGGGGTTAGTCTTCATTTATTTTGCGACGCTAGTAAAGATGGGTCTGGCGCGTGTGTTTTGTTAAGGGCTGAAAAAGCAGGACATGTGACAGTGCAGCTGGTTGCTGCAAAGTCCAGAGTAGATGGTATTGCGAGGACCGCCCGCATCCATACTACTACGGGTGACAGAGTGCGTCCTGTACAGCGATTGTACAGATTAGAAGTCTCAGGTAACAATAATTCTTTTTTTATTCCTGAAAATGCGGAGAGAGCACTAATTGTTCCTCCAAACATCGAGGAAAATTCTCCGGTATATATGACGCGTAGTGGTAGAAAAGTCCAGTTGCCTAGCAGGTACAGTCTAAGCGTTTAATCCTTGTACAGATTTAATTTTTTTGTTAAAGTCTTATTATCCTTGTCTGTCAGAATTTATACCTAATTGAAGTTGGTATCTCAAGAATTGATTTTGTACAAGTTTATGTTTATTTAGTAATTTTTGTAATTTTCCGCCTTTGGAGGATGTTGCGAATCTCCTTGGAGAATATATAAAAAATAAACGTTCAGCGATTGACACGAGACATAAGCAGTCGTGGTTTTCTTTCATTGCATATTTAAAATTGTATTTATTTTAACACCTTTTTCGATGCTAAACCATTCAGTGTGCGCCCCGTTTATTCTGACACAAGCACTGGAATCCTCATAGAGAGATTTCAGTGCTTGAATCAGATGACCGTTTACCCCATACATAGACAAGACTCGGTCACAGGCCTTTTCCAAATCCACGAACGCGAAGTAGACTTTTTGGTTTTTAGCCAAAACCTTTTCAGCTATGCACCGCAAGGAAAAGACCTGATCTGTACATCCCATTCCCTTTCTAAATCCCGCTTGTACATCCCATATTTTTTCGTCAGTATCTTTCATCACTCTTTCAATCAAAACCTTTGCATATAGTTTGCCGACGACACTGAGAAGGCTTATCCCGCGGTAATTTTTGCAGTCCTGTTGTGACCCTTTTCCCTTGTACAGCGGCACAATCACAGCTTTGCACCAGTCACCTGGTACTTGGCCGTTCGTCCAACACAAGTTGAAAAGGCGGTACAACTGACTAGCCACAATGCCTCGCCCAGCCTTCAACATCTCGACCGACACTCTATCATACCCAGCTGCTTTACCTGATTTCATACTTTTCATCGCTTTCATAATCTCATCCATACTTATCTCACTTACATAATTCTCCTCTTCATTCTTATTCATTTCCACAGAAGACCTAGGTTCGCTGACCTCTGCTTTTTCTCTCTCAAACAGACTTTCAAAATATTCCTTCCACCTCCTCAGAACACATTCTTCACCTTTTATAATACTTCCATCCTGGCTTCTGATTTTACTCAGCTCCGATGTTCCAAACTTTCCTCGGGCTGTCCGTATGGATTTCCAGAAAAACTTTTGGTTGGACTGGAAATCTTCAGTAAGCCTTCTGTCAAACTCATCCTTACACTCCTCTTTCTTTCTCTCCACAATTTCCTTAACAATACCTTTCGCTCTTTTATATACCTTTCTTGCTACACTAACGTCATCACTTGTTGCCTTCTGCATTCTTTGGTTAGCTTTTACGGCTAACCAATCTGACCATGCTTTCTTCTTCTCACAAACCGCTGCCTGTACACTTTTATCCATCCACATATCGTCACCCTGCTGAGAAAACCTCGTAAAGGACAATTTTTGTCAAATTCCTTTTTTTTACAAATTGGGAAGAAAAACTCGCAACGCACAGTTTATACAATCACCCACAACTATATGACACTATAGCGCCATCTATTGCATTAAAAGAGAACCTCGTAGAGTACTCATTGCGGCGTCCTTGTTTCGAAGACCTCGTGAAGTCAGCACAGTTAACGAGTTTCTCTTCAAAAATAATAGAAAAAAGTTGTCAAAAGTGATTTTTATGTTGTGAAATTACGATACATACCGAGAGGTGAGTATAATGCATTATAATAGATACACATTTAACCAGAATATTGTATTTTTTTCGTTAAATTATGTGATTTGTTATAACTTGTCAACATAACCTCGTAACTGCGGATTTTCAAATGAAGTAATAATAGTATATCCTCGTAAAGGCGTAAAAAAGTTTTTCGTTTTTAGATAAATGTTACGATAAACACATAAATACAGCGCGTTCAGAACAAGTTTGTCCATAACGGTTATTTTCCGCGCATGGGTCACAGGCGGAGAGCCAATGAACGATTCTCTCGCCCCCTGGGGGGAGCCGCGCTCACCCCCGCGACAAATTTTTTGAGTTCTGCGCATTAACGGTCACGGACAAAGTTATTTTGAACAGAGTATACGTTTGCGAGCTATTCATAGTTACATCATTTAATGAGAAAACCTCGTAAGCGCGTAGGCGAGGTTGTATTTTGTATATTATTAATTGGTAAAAACTCGGAACTGCAGTTACAAGCTTTTCTTGGATACCGATGCTTTCATTATTCTTGTATGCATGTAGCCGAGGTTTTATTTTTTATAATGATTGTTCGGTAAAACTTGGAAGTATATTAGCGAGGTTTTCCTACATGATGCTTAGATGTAACATGAATTTGCAAGGTCTTCCTTATAAATTCTGTTAAGTACTACATCCATTAAGTAGTATGAATGTCTTAAATTCTTTTACCTACCACCTTTTTCGGGGATGTGAGCTAGGCAGGCATCTCTAACGTTGTTATAATTTTTTACTACTTATTAGGGGTTCTTTAAGATTTTTTAAAATAGTATTAGGTAATAATTCAAACTAATATATTTACCATTCTGGTTTCCTTGTATACAACATTTTTAATATTCATAAATTGATTCAAAATCCTTTAATAATTTATTATAATAACGTAATATTAAGTAATAAGCATGATATCTTGTTAGTTTTAATAATTTAATATGAACATTAACTTTTGTATGTTTTAGCATGGATGAAGACTGTACGCAGCACGTTTACCAAGACGAAGAGTCAGAAATATGCGAAGAAAATGATTGTTTCACTAGCGACGAGGTCACTTACCTAAAAGATGCGCGGAAACAACCTTCACTTAACACTTTAATTCAGCAAGATCTTCAACAGGAGCCGTCATTTTCAAACAATGTATCCATTGAAAATTATGCTGCACAATTAGATTCTCTAAGCACGGACTATCCTTCTGCACATCCCGCTAGGGGCCTGATTTCTCCTGCTTTGGGTGATCCATTTTTATGTGAGGCGGTCGAACAAGATCCATCGACGGCAGAAGATTTAGGCAAATCAAACAGCTCCTGTAAGGAAAACCTATCAATTAATGTCTTTGTCGAACCAAGGCGTAGTTCAAGAAGTAAATCACGAATGAAAATGTCTCAGAAACGTGAATATTCCCCCGAGGTAGCATATAATCCTCTGAAACATACTTCAAAAATACCGAAACTATCACCTTCCTCACCTGCTTTGAGTAAAGTTGCTTCAGATGACACCTTCCATCAAAAAAGTTTGCTCCATTTATCTGACAGACATTCTGCGGGAACCCCTGAAAACGATTCTTCGAACAGAAAACTTCAGCCACCGGCACCGACAACAATTCCCATTTATGTCGACACAGCTCATGTCAATCTTCATAATAGTTCATCTGAAATAAACCCAAATTTGCTGTCCACCGCCACTTCTGCAACTTCATTGGTAAACTTAGCTCTTGAAAATGCTGAAAATAACTTACTCAAGCCAAATAAAGCTGACATATTAAAAGAAATAAAGTCACCTACTAATGCATCACTTTTAGTAACAACAAAACTACTTGAATTGTCTACCACTACCGCTGTTGTCCCAGCTCTGGATGCAGATGAGGCCAGCTCCCCTAAATTAAACCTACAACAATTGTATGAAAACCACTCCCCATCAACGCTGGCTAACCCCACACATTACATTTCTGAAAGCTTTTTTGAAACGACAGATCCAAACTCGAAGACAAAAAACTCTAGCAATTCAAGAAAAACCTTAAAGCAATTTTCACCTGCTTCGCTTTCAAATTTGGCTCTTGCATGTTTATTGGCAAAATCTGGATTAAAAACTCAAGAAAATAACCTCGAACATAATATTATGCCTGTTCCATCCTCTTCTAAGAACCTGACAATACAAAAAGACACAATAGATGATCACATTATAAATGACTTAACCAATAATGCTGAAATGTACGTACTTTCAAACGAGTTTGATTCTGATAGTGGAGATTTTTCGCCAGATGATGGCGATTTGGATTATCAGCCACCAAATGTCCAAAATCTATCGCATACTTCCTGTGAATCATCTGATGAAGAAGTAATAAGTGACAAACCGAAACGAGCTAAACGAGGACAAGCAATAAAAGAAAATTGGCAAAACGAAGTTAATAAAAACAGGAGAATGAATGGAGAAAGTTACAAAGGCAGACAAAAAACAGATGATGGAAAAACAGTGTATGATATCAACAAGCAGGGACGATCTCTAAAGTCTCGTTGTGAACATAACGAAAGATGCAAATATTTTGAGTGTCACAAAATTACGGACGAGACTAGAAAGCAGACGTTCGATAGATTTTGGAAACAATCGTGGGAAGCTAAACGAGTTTGGGTACAGCAGGCAGTACACAAACTAGGAGTTGCAAGACGTAAATGTCATCCAAATAACCGACGGCGGGAGCACACTTTTAAATACACGCTTAACAATTCAGGGACACAAATAAAGGTCTGCAAGAAAATGTTTTTGCATACGTTAGATATTGGCGAGTGGTCTGTTCACAATTGGACAATAGAAAGACCAGAAGAACCTTCTTCTTTACCTAAAAAAAAAAGAGAAACGTGAACGTAGAATCATTGGCAGAATTCGGAAAATACTATGTCAAAGAATTTTTGAATAAACTACCGAAACTAGAGTCGCATTACTGCCGCAAATCTACAAGCAAAATTTATTTAGAGTCCAACTGGCAAAGCAAACAAAGTTTGTACAGAGAGTACTTGAAATACCTGACAGATTCTGGAAAATTAGAATATAAAGTGTCTGAAAATCTTTTTTTAACCGAATTTGAAGCAATGAACTTATCGCTATTTAGCCCAAAAAAAGATCAGTGCGACTTTTGTTGTGCCTTTAAAGTCGGCAATGTTTTAGATGAAGACTATAATGCTCATGTTCGAAAAAAAGAAGCCGCCAGGGAAGAAAAATCTAATGATAAAAATTTAACAGATGAGACAGTAAAAGTATATACATTTGATTTGCAGGCTGTCCTCCTTTCACCAGCATTGAAAGCGTCAGCGTTGTATTATAAGACGAAGCTAAAAGTTCATAACTTTACCATTTATGACATTCAAACAAAAGATGCGTTTTGCTTTGTCTGGAATGAATCGGAAGGAGGTGTAAATGCAGATGAGTTTGCCAGTGTTTTGCACCATTTCATTAAGAAGTATGTTAATGAAAATATAAAGCATATCATATTTTGGAGCGACGGATGCACAAACCAAAATCGAAATGCGATATTGGCTAATGCTTTACTCCAGGTTTCTGTGGTAAAATCCATCAAAATAACTCACAAATACTTGGAGAAGGGTCACACTCAAATGGAGTGTGACTCAATGCACTCGACGATTGAGAGACAACTTAAAAATAGGGAAATTTATTCTCCTGGACAGTACGTAGAGGTGTGTCGAACTGCACGCTTGAGTAAACCATACGTGGTTGAATATCTGGAGCACGGGTTTTTTAAAAGATTCAGTTCTTTACCTTATTTAAATTCAATCAGACCTGGGAAAAAAGCCGGCGAAGCAACAGTATTTGATATTCGGTGCATTGAATACAGAGAAGAAGGTAAAATTTATATAAAAAAAAACTTTTCAGACGAATTTGAAGAACTTACCAGAAGAATAAAGAAACCGACCCAATCAGACACTATTCCGACATTATATGAAACGAGGCTACCCATCCCTAAAAATAAATATGTTCACCTACAGGAACTGAAAGAAGTCTTACCTCGAGACGTACACGCATTTTACGATGCCCTTCCTCATGTTTGTCCCGATGAAAGAAGAAACCAAAATTCAGAAATGATGAGATGTTCTTGCAGAAAAAACTAAATTGGAGATAATTTTAATAAGTATTATTTTAATGTTGAAAAGTACCTTTTTGATTTCATGATCTCACAAGTAGGCTAGTGGATTGACTTTCTCAGTCACTAAGAATAATTTAGTTATTTTTTATAAGCGCTATGATAAAGCGTCTTTTAATTTTTTAAATTTTTATGAATCCAAGTTGATGCTTTACAACTCTAGATTCTATACTAACTTTTATAGTAATCTAATGTTTATTAACCTAATCATGACTGTTTTAAAAAAATATGACTTGTTTTTAGTTTGAACTTTATTTCATTGCTTGTTCATTGTTTTAGAAGTTAAATGACTAGTTTTTGGTTTGTTAAAAAGTTTTGATTCTAATATTTTGTAACCTAATCATTATTGTTTTAAAAGTTTATGACTTATTTTAGTTCGAACATTATTTAATGACTTGTTCATTGTTTTAGAAGTTGAACTACTAGTACTTTTCTCTGCATATTTTTTGTATTAAGCCGATTTTATTACAAAGTTTCAATTTAAAACGCTAGTTTTGATGTCGCAATTTACATTTGATTGTACAAGAACTGCTAAATTAATAAATTTGATCAAGAACACTAGTCTTATTAACCTGTAAAACCTCGTAAACCTTGTCAAAACTAAAACAGTTAAGTAATAAGACCTCGTATGTCCATTTTTTAGTATTTGCACTTATAAAATTTACAGATTTGTTTTGAATATTAAAAGATAATCATATAGTAACTAACAAACAACAGAATTAGTATTTACCTATCATACAATTTTTTTTCAGTAGATAGTTTTTTGTGTCTCCTGTAAAATTTTGTTGAAAGCACATACGCGGTTTTCTCAGCAGGGTGACGATATTCTTCTTTTTTCCACACTTTCTCCTTTTTGACACTCCACAAACATCGACAGCTATACCTACTACTCTATCTTTAAATTCATTCCATAAACATTCAATATCATTTACTTCATCCAGGTTCTCAAATCTTTCACTCAAGCCTTTCAAGTATTCTTTTCTGACATCCTCCTCTTGCAATCTCTCTACTTTAATACGTTCTAGAACGCTCGTCTGCTCTTGTGGTCTATGCCGCCACCGGTTAAATAGACCACCAATTCGGGTCACAACCATGTGGTGGTCTGTGTCGATGGCGACTCCACGATATGCGCGAGCGTCCAGAACTCTTTTCCTCAATCTTTCATCCACAACTACAAAATCGATCATACTTCTCGCATCACCCTCCTCTCTTGTATACATATGGATCTTTTTGTGGTCAAACATAGTGTTTGCCACAAAAAAGACTCCATTCCAAACATATCTCAAGCAAACTTATTCCATTATCATTCACACGTTCATCACCAAACTTACCAACAACTCTTTCAAAACCGTCACGCTTTCTTCCTACCCATCCATTAAAATCACCTAGCATGATAACTCGTTCATTCTGATCACATTTCTCTAACGTATCTCTCATAATTTCCCAAAACTCATCTGTTTCTTTCTGGGCTTTCAGGGACTTTCGCGAACCAATGTTCGTTGGTGCATATGCACCTAGAACAAAAATTCGCGTCAGTCCGACTTTCAGCCTGACCCAGATGAGTCTTGGGCTCACACACTCGACTTCTTTCACGCACTCTACCATTCTTCCGGAAAGTATGACACCGACTCCCTGACAGCCTCTGCTGGTACTGGGAACACCAGACCAGTACGCTGTGTAAGGGCCGTGTTCTGTGGTGTCATAACCTTTCCGTTTAGTCTCATTCACACACAGAACGTCTATACGCCTTTCATCCATCATCTGACATACTTCATCTATTTTGCCATTTATTCCACCTCTGACATTCATCGTAGCAAAGCGGCTCTCCGTAGCCCGCTTTTCGCCCCCGCGAGGAACGGGACGTGATGGGTTGCGAACCACACCGCCGCCTTTTAAGTTTTTATTTTTATTCAAAAACATTGCGTTCCCACGAGTAGCAAGGGATTGTGGTCCATCCTGGTAGAGCCTGCATGCCAGGACAAGGCTAGCCTACTTCTGGGTTCGCCTGGACCCAGGGAAACATTTAGGTTCATAACGGGGTTAACATTGATACTGAAAAGTCTAGTCTTTTGACATCAGCGTTAAATTGTGGAATAACTAGCACCGAGCTTATGAAAGTAGCTGAAATCTTGAAATCTGTTCACACCAGAGGTGTTTGATTGACTCTTGTGTTACTAGCAGCGGTTACCAGCAGGTAAAACAGAATATGAAATTTTTTTATTTTATTTAAATTTAGCTTATTTATGGATTCAGTGGTAAAAAAAATGTCCATCCACTTACAAAAATAAACTAATCCACTAGAAAAAACCACCATCCACTAAAACCAAAATTTGCCCACTGACAAGGAGGTTTAGACCACCAGTTTTAGAGGATTTTCCACTAAGTTGGCAGCCCTGTCCCCCTTCCTTCCTTGCTAGCTGTCAACGCCTGTGCTGCCAGTACAGTCAAACTTCGGACGATTTCAACAAATTTTGGAAAAGAACCATCTAAAGGAGTGCGCGCCAGCACGAGCCGCTAGACAAACACTTTTCATTCGCTCGCGCGAGAAAATCGGCGTTTGCTTCATATTAAAAGGACAAAATAATTCATTTGGCTTTAGATATATGTACAGGGTGTAAAGAAAAGTACAGTTAACCACATGTTGTGTAAGTAGAATAAAGTACATCATCATAACATCCCATGAAACGTCCACTACAGGACAGGGAGCTCCCTCCAGAATTCTAGCTTTTGCTGGAAAAATGTGGAGGGGAAGTACCATAGTCACCTCGCTTGTTAGCGTTACGGCTGGCACTATGGACCGCGGTTGTAGGTGGCAGTTAGTAAGATGTAAGATACAAAGGAGGATGCTGCTGCCCATCCTCCAGTTAACCCTTAGTCGCCTCTTACGACACCCACGGGTAAGTACATAGAACATATTAATTATAAAAAAATAACATAAAAATAAAATACTTCCTATGAAAAAAAAGTGCAAGTTGCCAACCCTATTCTAAGAATCACAACTAGCTCCTTTCCATCCGGCGCGGCGCGGGCGCACCAATTAAATAAGAAAAATAGGTACCTTCATGCTCGCTGCGACTCTGGCGAGGGTTGTTGATTTCTGTTTTTTTTTATTCTATTTTTGTTGTTTAAAAATGCTTATTGTTCTATATTCTACTTATAGAACATGTGGTTAAAAGGAAATCAGTACTTTTCTTTACACCCTGTATATACAGCGCGAATTTTTATTCGTTTCAAACCCGAAGCCCAGTGATTTTAGGGCCATCACACATAGCTCCGGCACGGCGCCGTGCCGTGCTCCGGTGCGGCGCCGGACTACGGCACGGCGCCGTGCCGTGAAAACTCACGGCGCGCGCCGTGGAAATCTACGGCACGGCGCCGTGCCGTACTCCGGTGCGGCGCCGTGCCGTGGAAATAGCAGTGTGGCCAGTCATATGCTAGGTTCTGCGATTTTAGCAGGATTCGGTCTCTGATTATTTTGACGATTTACATATGAAAATGACTGAATGTTAGAATAGAATGGATTGCAGCTGCAAGTTTAGATACCTAGTATAAACTTAACTGAAATAATTTCTAATTTGTATTGAATCTGAATCAAATGGAAATTAAATGACAATTATATTGAGATTCAATTGGAATAGGATATAATCTAATTTCAATTGAAGTAGAATTAAATTGGATCGGAATTAAAGGTAAATGATTAAAAATTGAATTGGAACAGTGTTGGAATTGAAATGGAACAAAATTGGAACTAAATCAGAACTGAATAAAAATTTTATTGGAATTGAATTATTGAAACTTCTTTAGCGGCGCCTAGAAAATTTCATATGGGAAAAAATGATAGATTCAGATGGCGCGTCAGAACTCAGATCAAGTATAGAAATGGATTTGTAACTAAACATACCAAGTTAGAGCAGGCTCAATATATACAAAAGTTCTAAAGTGTGATAAAGACCAAAACATCTTTTTTGTCTTTATCGCGTCAGATCTCAGATGAAGTATAGAAACGGATTTGCAACTAATCAAACCAAGTGAGACCAGGCTCAATATATACAAAAGTTCTAGTGTGATTTATTTTCTTTAGACCAAAAGATCTTTTTTGTCTTTGTCATAGTCTCGGCTTTTTTAGTTGTGCACAAGCTGTCTAACTAAAAATCGCTATAACTCGTAAACTACTGACCCTAGACTGCTTGTGTGCTGAGACAAATGATAGGTCTCGATGAGATCTACATTTCGGATGACAGCTGTTCAGCCTGCTCTAATCTAACTTGGTATGATTAGTTGCAAATCCATTTCTATACTTCATCTGAGATCTGACGGGACAAAGACAAAAAAGATGTTTTGGCCTTTATCACACTTTAGAACTTTCGTATATATGAGCCTGCTCTAACTTGGTACGATTAGTTGCAAATCCATTTCTATACTTATCTATAATTTTTTCCCTCTATAAAATTTTCTAAGCGCCGCTAAAGAAGTTTTCACTTCAAAACGAAAATTACCTCATTCAAAGTTTGAATGTTTATAAATACTTCAACATTATTGTATAACTTAACAATGTGGGTAAACCAATGAAAAACAAATTATATATCGTATTTAATTTTGACCGAATAATGATTTCCGTTCACTGATTCTGCTCTTTTATGGCTCAATTTCTGTTTATTATTTTCGCATAGTTGACAACACTGTACTTTTACGGCACGGCGCCGCACCGGAGTACGGCACGGCGCCGTGCCGGAGATTTTCACAGCGCGCGCCGTGAGTTTTTACGGCACGGCGCCGTGCCGGAGTCCGGCGCCGTGCCGGAGCTATGTGTGATGGCCCTTAGGTCCTGGAATAACACATAGGCTACTTTTTACCGCGGGAAAACACTTTATTCCCACGGGAAAACGCATTTAATGTTAATGAAGAACGATGGATTTTAATGAAACTTGGCACACATATAGGTTAGGTCCTGGAATAACACATAGGCTACTTTTTACCGCGGGAAAACACTTCATTTCCACGGGAAAACGCATTTAATGTTAATGAAGAAGGTGACTGACTCACTGACTGACATATCAACGCACAGCCCAAACCGCTGGGTCTAGAAATTCCAAATTTGGCATGTAGGTTTTTTATGAGGTCTTAGGGTGCACTAAGAAAGAGTTTTACAAAATTCCACCCCTAAGGGGGTAAAATAGGGGATGAAAGTTTGTATGAAAGTCCGTCAGTTTTGAAGTTAGGATCTTCAAAATTTGTATTTAGGCTGACGACTAAAAATTAATATTTACGTGTCTCAGGGTTTTTGAAAATTCGACACCCTTAAGGGTGAAAAGGGGGATGAAGTTGAAAATTCTTTATTTTTAAAGTAAAATCCATATAATTCCAACACTGTTCCAATTAAATTTTCAATCATTTACATTTAATTCCGATCCAATTTAATTCTACTTCAATTGCAATTAGATTATATCCTATTCCAATTCAATCTCAATATAGTCATTTAATTTCCATTTGATTCCGATTCAATACAAGTTAGAAATTATTTCAGTTAAATTTATACTAGGTAAACTTGCAGCTGCAATTCATTCTATTCTAACATTCAGTCATTTTCATATGTAAATCGTCAAAATAATCAGAGACCGAATCCTGCTAAAATCGCAGAAACTAGCATATGACTGGCCACACTGCTATTTCCACGGCACGGCGCCGCACCGGAGTACGGCACGGCGCCGTGCCGGAGATTTTCACGGCGCGCGCCGTGAGTTTTTACGGCACGGCGCCGTGCCGGAGTCCGGCGCCGCACCGGAGCACGGCACGGCGCCGTGCCGGAGCTATGT
Organism: Athrips mouffetella; assembly: GCA_947532105.1. Taxonomy (NCBI): domain Eukaryota; kingdom Metazoa; phylum Arthropoda; class Insecta; order Lepidoptera; family Gelechiidae; genus Athrips; species Athrips mouffetella. The sequence goes on along the minus strand of OX383964.1, from coordinate 20,054,151 downwards.
GTGATGGCCCTTACTCATGAAAACAAGCAACTTTACGTAAAAAAAAAAATTTACTCGAAAATATTTTTCACCTTCCCATACAAAATGAGTCGATCACGTGAACACTTTACTATGGGGAGACGAAAATTATTTTTCTTCGGAAAAGTTGCTTGTTTTCATGAGTAGAAACCCGAAAAACATAAATATGAAAGGGGCTAAGTTGGAAGCAACGCCTTGCCAATAAAATAAGTGAGATCTAAATTTGTAGCAAATTCTAAAAACATGTACAATCAATCATGTTTTTTATCCCTTTTATCTTAAAAACAATAAAAATCAAAAAAATCAAATGAAAATCAGTACTAGTGTAGCTTATCCAAATTAAACTAGTATGGTGATGTACCTACCTTTTGGTGCTACAACTAACATACTTTTTAAATTATCAAAATCGATCCATTCGCTGCAAAGTTATTGACCATTTTGTATCAACAAATTTTAGAAAATATACGGGCCGATCGCGCGTGGCTGTGACGTCATAAGGACCGAATGCCCTGCGCTCGCTTAGCTTTGCCTTCAATTCGCCAATCATTTTTCACTACAGAACGTGCATTGTGTTGAAAAGTTTGCTTATTTACGTTAATATCGTTAATAATATGTCGTATTTAAATATTTTTTATTGCCTGAATGTACACACGGTCGCGCGTCGGTGGAAACTAGTAGGACAACAAATGATTACTTTCACCTTGAGCGGGTCTCTGGTTTCGGGCGTTTCTAGCGTAGCACTTGTTGAGCTTGTCCGTCCGTCCGTCCGTTAGTCAGTCAGTCAGTCAGTCAGTGCGATACCGATACGATGCGATACCGATGCAATACGCAATTTCAAACGCTGGCGTATCGTATTGTACCGGTACCGGTGTCGTACCGGTATCTTATCTCGTATCGGTATCGTATCGGTATCGTATCAGTATCATTACCATTACCGACACCGTTTCCGATACAGTTACCGATACCGTTGCAAATAGGTACCGTAACCGATACCGTTACCATATCGATACCGTTACCAGTACCGTTACCATACCAATACCATAACTGTTATCGATACCGGTACGGAGACCGTTAACAATACAGTTACCAAACCCGTTACGGAGACCGTTACCAGTACTGTTACCGATACCGTTACCAACACCGTTACCGATACCTTTGCTGATAGTGTCACCGATACCAATACCATTACAGATACCTTTACGGATACCGTTACCAATAGTGTTACTGATACCATACTTAGTCAACAGACAAAATAGCAAGAAAGGAGGGAGAAGGAAAACGAAAATTATACTTAAAGTAGACAGTACGATTCAGAACGACCCCTTGGTAGTTGCAAGTATTTTTTCCAAAAACTTTGACCACGGACTACTGCCCTCGTTTGGGAGTTTTGATAGAGCCTTAGAAACACTTAGGAAAAACGTCGATAGAGTTGAAGCCGACATAGAGTGCTGGACAATTACGCAAAGCGAAGTTACAAACATTGTAAAAAAGATGCCTGTAAAGTCTTCATATGGTTTTGACGAGATACCTATAACAATTTACAAGGATTGCATCCACTTACTTGCCCAGCCTATTGCAAGGCTCTTTAATCTTTGTCTAGATAGCGGAATATTTCCGGAACAACTAAAGATAGCAAAAGTTATACCAGTGCATAAATAAGACTCTACGTTAGATCCTAAACCCATTTCCCTGTTACCGTCTCTTTCATATTTTTTGAAAAAATTATAAACCGTAAATTAGTTTCCCACCTCAATCGCTATAACATACTAAGCAAACGTCAATACGGTTATCAAAGAGGTGTTGGTACATCAGATGCTATATTTAAGTTGATAGATGATGTAATAACAAGGCTCAATGATAAAGCAAAAGTTGTAGGATTATTTCTCGATTTGAGTTCCACATTTGAAATGGTGAATCACTCTATCTTATTACAAAAACTAGAACATTATGGTGTCAGAGGTAGAGTCTTGGATCTGTTGAAATCGTATCTTACGAACAAAAAGCAGTTTGTGGAAGTCGCAGGTGTAGACGAAAACGAAATTGAGATTAAAGTAAACTCTGAGATTTCGCACATAATCAGAGGCGTGCCGCAGGGCTCTATCTTAGGGCCGACTCTATTTTTGGTATTTGTAAACGATATGGTAAATTATCTTACATCTGTAATTCCTGGTGTTAAACTCGTGTTGTTTGCGGATGACACGAATGCAGTGTTATCGGGGAATAATATTGAGGACTTAACGGAATTAGCAAGCCGTGCACTAGCAGCTTTTGACACTTGGTTCACATCAAACGATCTGCGACTTAATACTGAAAAGACGCACGCTATGCTTTTTCAATCTACGGTTAGGAATGGGGACACTCTAGATCTGTACTTAAATAATCATCAAATTGCTTTGGTACATCACGTAAAATTTTTGGGTGTCTTTATTGATTCGTTATTGAATTGGAAAGAGGAGCTGACAGCGATTGAAAGCTCCGTAAGCTCGGCTTGCTATGCTATACGAAGCCTAAGAGATGTGCTTAAGTTGGAACAACTGATTGAAATTTATTATGCGTTAGTAGAGTCCAAATTAAGATATAGTGTAAAACTTTGGGGTAATAGCTACAAATATAATATATCAAAAGCATTTTCTCTACAAAAAAGGGCTATAAGAACTATAGCACGTATCCCGCCTTGGGAATCTTGTAGGAATTTATACAGGGAATACAAAATTCTTACAGTCCCTTGTTTGTGTATTATGGTTCTCCTGACAGATATATTAAAGCACAGACACAGACAGTCAAGCGTAACTCCATCTCTAATTCGGACGCATGAATTAGAGATGGAGTTACGCTTGACGACCAGAAGGAAAGAATTAAAAATGCCGTTTGCGCCAACTCTTGAAATTGCGAAACACTGTCAAAGGTACCAAGCTGTTGTTCTGTTTAATAAATTGCCACTTGATTAAAAAGGTCTCCTCACGCAACAATTTCCATCACAATTAGTTGTAACAATCTGTAGAATCGAGATTGTCTGTACTCTACTCACAAAGCAATTTCATCACAATTTCATGCCGCGAAATTTAAAAATTTTCAAAACTATCGAAATTTCAACTTGTGCTTACCATCGATTCATCAAATTACAAGCAATTAGCGTCGAAAAGGAGATTATAGTGGCTAAAAACATTGCTTTTATCGCTTTTATCTAACAACAATAATAAATGACAGCCACAGATTAGATAGAATTCGTTCTCTAGATAGAGTCGCAAAATTGCGACCATAGATCTAAATGTATGAAAACCGCATGCTATCACGCTCCACACATTGCAATTTGGACACAATTTATTTGACAGATTGTAAATTGCTAAGATTGGATTGTACAATTTGACAATTAGTTGGAAGTCAGTCCCAATCTGCCTACTTACGTTGAAATCTGTTGACAATCTGCAGATTGCGACAACTGATTGTGATTGAGATTGTTGCGTGAGTAGAGCCCATTAAAGTCCGAATTTTACTAAATTTATACTTTATTCGACTTAGAAAATCATATTTAGCCTCGAAACAGCGATTCGTGATGTTTTTAGAACCACCTTAGTTTTTACGAGTTTTAGTGTTTGTGGGCTCTCGTCCTAGCTGGAAAAGCAATTTTCTTTTAGTTTTTTTCGGTTTTTGATCATTTTCCACACGTTTTGGGTTTTCAAACCATTTTCCAAAAATGACCTCCTCAATTTGGTCGGGTTATCAAATTCAGATAACTTTTTCAGCTAACTTCACACCGCTTTTTGGGGTAGACTTTGCAGCAATCTGACGATATCCAGTTGGGTCAAACCTATATTTTTGGACAGCTATTGAAACCTTCTTTCTAATGGTATCAGATTTGTGGATGTACCTGGTCTGTGGTAGGCGCCACAAGCCACTGAACATTGACATCACGTTAGTGGATTTTAGATGGACGAGTATGCTTGTGTGGTAGGCTTTTGCGGCAATCTGACGATATCCAGTTGGTTAAAACCTATATTTTTGGACAGCTATTGAAGCCTTCTTTCTAATACTACCAGATTTGTGGATGTACCTAGTCGGTGGTAGGCGACACAAGCCACTGAACATTGACATCACGTTAGCGGATTTAAGATGGACGAGTATGCTTGTGTGTAGGCTTTTCAGCAATCTGACGATATCCAGTTGGTAGAAACCTATATTTTTTGACAGCTATTGAAACCTTCTTTCTAATGGTACCAGATTTGTGGATGTACCTGGTCTGTGGTAGGCGCCACAAGCCACTGAACATTGACATCACGTTAGCGGATTTAAGATGGACGAGTATGCTTGTGTGGTAGGCTTTTGCGGCAATCAGACGATATCCAGTTGGTTAAAACCTATATTTTTGGACAGTTATTGAAGCCGTTTTTTTAATCTTACCAGATTTGTGGATGTACCTAGTCGGTGGTAGGCGCCACAAGCCACTGAACATTGACATCACGTTAGTGGATTTTAGATGGACGAGTATGCTTGTGTGGTAGGCTTTTCAGCAGTCTGACGATATCCAGTTGGTTAAAACCTATATTTTTGAACAGCTATTGAAGCTTTCTTTCTAATACTACCAGATTTGTGGATGTACCTAGTCGGTGGTAGGCAACACAAGCCACTGAACATTGACATCACGTTAGCGGATTTAAGATGGACGAGTATGCTTGTGTGTAGGCTTTTCAGCAATCTGACGATATCCAGTTGGTGGAAACCTACATTTTTGGACAGCTATTGAAACCTTCTTTCTAATGGTATCCGATTTCTGGATGTACCTGGTCTGTGGTAGGCGCCACAAGCCACTGAACATTGACATTACGTTAGCGGATTTAAGATGGACGAGTATGCTTGTGTGGTAGGCTTTTCAGCAGTCTGACGATATCCAGTTGGTTAAAACCTATATTTTTGAACAGCTATTGAAACCTTCTTTCTAATGGAATCAGATTTGTGGATGTACCTGGTCTGTGGTAGGCGCCACAAGCCACTGATCATTGACATCACGTTAGTGGATTTTAGATGGACGAGTATGCTTGTGTGGTAGGCTTTTGCGGCAATCTGACGATATCCAGTTAGTTAAAACCTATATTTTTGGACAGCTATTGAAGCTTTCTTTCTAATACTACCAGATTTGTGGATGTACCTAGTCGGTGGTAGGCGACACAAGCCACTGAACATTGACATCACGTTAGCGGATTTAAGATGGACGAGTATGCTTGTGTGTAGACTTTTCAGCAATCTGACGATATCCAGTTGGTGGAAACCTATATTTTTGGACAGCTATTGAAACCTTCTATCTAATGGTATCCAATTTGTGGATGTACCTGGTCTGTGGTAGGCGCCACAAGCCACTGAACATTGACATTACGTTAGCGGATTTAAGATGGACGAGTATGCTTGTGTGGTAGGCTTTTCAGCAGTCTGACGATATCCAGTTGGTTAAAACCTATATTTTTGGACAGTTATTGAAACCTTCTTTCTAATGGAATCAGATTTGTGGATGTACCTGGTCTGTGGTAGGCGCCACAAGCCTCTGAACATTGACATCACGTTTGCGGATTTAAGATGGACGAGTATGCTTGTGTGTAGGCTTTTCAGCAATCTGACGATATCCAGTTGGTTGAAACCTATATTTTTGGAGAGATATTGAAACCTTCTTTCTAATGGTATAAGATTTGTGGATGTACCTGGTCTGTGGTAGGCGCCACAAGCCACTGAACATTGACATCACGTTAGCGGATTTTAGATGGACGAGTATGCTTGTGTGGTAGGCTTTTGCGGCAATCTGACCATATCCAGTTGGTTTGAACCTATATTTTTAGATAGCTATTGAAGCCTTCTGTCTAATGGTTCCAGATTTGTGGATGTACCTGGTCTATGGTAGGCGCTTCAAGCCACTGAACATTGACATCACCTTAACGGATTTTAGATGGGCGATTATGTTCGTGTGGTAGGCTCTTGCGGCAATCTGACCATAACCAGCTCGTTGAAACCTACATTTTTGGAAAGTTATTGAAGCCTCTTTTATAATGGTACTAAATTTGTGGATGTACCTGGTCTGTCGTAGATGCTACAAGCCTCTTAATATAAGTCAAGCGTATTAGAAGTTAGGTGTGTCATTTGAAAATTATAGTTTTCGTGCAATCAGATTGCAAAAATTTGATTGTTTTGCTTATTTTCTAAAAGCTTTTGATAAATTCTTTCTAATGCTGCCAGTTTTAAGACTGTTAGTGGTCCGTGGTAGAAACTCCAAGCCACTGAACAATGACATCGCGTTAGCGGATTCTAGATGGGCGAGTATGCTTGTATGGTAGGCTTTTGCGACAATCTGATCATATCCAGTTAGTTTAAACCTATATTTTTGAACAGCTATTGAAGCCTCCTTTCTCCTGATACCAGATTTATGGATGTACCTGATCTGTGGTAGTCGCTACAAGCCTCTGAAAAACTGTATATTTTTGAATGAAATAAAACACTTTTACATTGTTTTCATGCTCATTTATTTTCGGTTTTCTGTATATAGGAAGTTTATTTAGCATGTGTAATAGTGGGTTTTGTGTTATTTTACTAAATTTATACTTTATTCGACTTAGAAAATCATATTTAGCCTCGAAACAGCGATTCGTGATGTTTTTAGAACCACCTTAGTTTTTACGAGTTTTAGTGTTTGTGGGCTCTCGTCCTAGCTGGAAAAGCAATTTTCTTTTAGTTTTTTTCGGTTTTTGATCATTTTCCACACGCTTTGGGTTTTCAAACCATTTTCCAAAAATGACCTCCTCAATTTGGTCGGGTTATCAAATTCAGCTATTTTTTTCAGCTAACTTCACACCGCTATGTTTTTTCTGTTCCATATACTATTATTATTGCATTTATTTTTTGACATAATTAGATTTATTTTAGTGTTAAGTATATTATGGATTATTGTTTTAATGTATTATTATGCATGTATTAGTTTAAGAATATTCGCACACAGTGCAAACTGTTATTGAATAAATGATTGATTGATTGATTGATAGATACCGTTATGGAGACATTTGCCAATACCGTTACCGATACCGATACGAACGAGTTAGTTCCACGGGCAATAAATGAACACTTTAACCTTGAGCGGGTCTCTGGTTTCGGGCATTTGCAGCTTAGCGCTTGTTGAGCTTGTCCGTCCGTTAGTCAGTCAGTTAGTCTGTCAGTGCGATACCGATACCGATACGATGCGATACCGATGCATTACGCATTGTCAAACGCTGGCGTATCGTATCGTATTGTACCGGTACCGGTGTCGTATCGGTATCGTACCGTTTCTGATCCCGATACCAATACCTTTACCGATAACGTGGCTGATACCGTTACCTTTACCGATATCTGTACCAATACCGTTAACATACTGACACCGTTACCAGTACCGTTACCACACCGATACCGGTACCAATACCGTTACAAATACTGATACCGATACCGGTACGGAGACCGTTACCTATACTGTTACCAAACCCGTTACGGAGACCGTTACCAGTACTGTTACCGATACCGTTACCGATACTGTTACCGGTTCCGATACCGTTACCATTACCGTTACGGAGACCGTTAACAATAGTGTTACCGATACCATTATGGAGACCGTTGCTGATACCGTTACCGATACGATACATTACCGATACGATACCGATAACATATACAACGTGATTATGTATAGGGCATGAAACTGAACAACTTTCCCCAAGAAACATAGGTTGAAAAATGAGAAAATTTTTTGGCTTCCCCATACAAACCTTGCGCCGTCAATACTGAAATTTGTATGGTACGACCAAAAAAAACTACATTTTTCGACCTATGTTTCATGGGGAAAGTTTTTCAGTTTCATGTCCTAAGTACTATACTCAAGTATAGTCAGACATTACATAATCACAGTGGCAGCCCTAGGGCGGTGCGAGCGGTGCGACCGCACCGGGCGCCGAAATAAGGGGGGCGCAGAATTGAGTAAAAAAAATATAGGTGACCTAGGGCGTACGCGACGGGGAAGAGTGGCCTTATAATTTTTAATGTTAACCAGGTTAACCATAACTTCATTTTTAACAGGCGTACCTACCCATAATATGTTAGTTGTTCCCATCGTAAAGTTATTCAGTCTACCTCTATACTTAAGACGATATGTAATTCTTTTTTTTCTTTTTGAAGTGAAAACTTCTTTAGCGGCGCTTGGCACTTTTTTAGATGAGTAAAAAATGTTAAACTCGCGTCAGATCTCACGTCAGATCCGTAGCCTGATCGAAAATGCGTCAACTGTCAACCTTATTGTTATTACAATACGGGTTTTCATTCAGTGACATCCAAGAAGTACGCGAGCAATGGCGCGGTTGACCCTTACAAAAAGCATAATATTCAAAAATTCAAGTTTTCACTTCTGCCGGCACTCCCGGAGTGCAACCTGTCCTTTTTATTTACCTACTCAATATATTGTCGTGATTTTCAGTTATGTTTCTTGACCATTCAAGTGACCATATCACGAAGACCAAAACACGATTAGTGAAAATCAGCTCGACAAAATAAAAATCCAAAGTTGTTTCTTCTGTTTTCATTATTTCCTCTTTTTGTGGAATCTGAGGTGTTTTAATTAGTGAAATTAAGTATACAGAAAGGTATTCGTAGTTGCTATCATATGCCTCACCTAAAATTTTATTTTATAGTTTTTACAAAAAGTCGGGCGCTTACGTCATTTAGTTTTGGTAACACGCACAGTATATCTGTTGCAATCTAATGTGTTGCGGATTGCGCACTTTATCCCTTTCTTTCAAGCGACAAGACTGCGCCCCCTGTCAAATATCTATCTTTTCACATATCCATTTAACTATGGATCTACCAAACTCATCGTGATTGCTAAAAATTTCTCAGAATTTTTAAATATCCGCCTTGAATAAAGTTGCAAAAGAAAAAAAAGCAGAAGAACGAAGAAGAAGTTGAAGTTGTTGTTGCCTTGATTTGCAAATCAGTTAAACAAGTAACGAAAATGGAAAAATGAGACGTGTAATTTTCAGTCAGCAGAGCCTATAAAAGTTAATTGACTCGGCTTAAACTCAAAATAATTTGCAGGCATCTGCCCAAATTTGTGGGCAACGCCCTTCGTATCTTTCTAGATGTATGTCTAATGATCGTTTTGGAAATCACAAATTCAGGCAATTTAAGCTTATTAAAAACTGTCAGAATCTGGTATGATCTTGGAATTTAACTTTTTGAAAATAGTTGAAATTAGATAATTCCGCCCAAAGATAAATGAGTAAGAGCCAAAATCCAAATTCTTTGATCCCGACTTACGAAAACTATATGTAGGCGCATAAGCTGGGAAGTTGGTCATCTAGGTCGAAATAATCCAATTGCTGGCCGATAACATAATCGTCACATCAGCCGAAAGACGTCCACTGCACGACAGGACATAGTCCATGACGACTAGTTCCTTTTTCGCAGAGTACACTGCCCACTGCCGCTTTAGTTTAACTATTCTCAGAGCTATGTCAGTTACCCTAGTTCTTCTGCGGATCTCCTTCAATCTGACTCGATCTCACAGAGGCCTCGAGCATTGCTCTTTCTATAGCCCTTTGGGTGACCTCGTGTCCATCGTGAACTACCACGTTTCGGTCCTATGTCATCACTAGCAACACTTACTGTACAGAGTCTGTCGTTTTGAGACACTGCAGTATTTTGGACAAGAAGGTATCGCGAAACTTCCCGAGTTACTACTACTTAACTAAGTTTGACTTAAAGATTAAGTTTAGGTTTACTTATTCAGTATAGTTTCTTTACAGAATACTCATTAAACGTCAACTTCAAGCGTGGAGTCTTCAACTTTTAATGGAGTGGGTACAGCATGGGAAATTACGTTACGTTAACTACTACTATAATATTGTCGGCAAATGGAAGATAATGGTGATACTGACTTTTTCCCCGTCAATTAGCTTAAAAACGTCTTCCAATCCAATGAAATGGTTCAGGAGATATGACTTTTCCCTGGTCTCACTCCTCGCTGCATTGCTGGCCAATACTGCTCAGTTAGACCTTGTAATCAACTATTAGGTATCCAGGGCGTAATCAATCACAGGTAGGTAAGCAAGCAACAAGCGTCAGTAGAAAGAGCACCAATTTTTTTATTTCTAGGGGGCGCCATTATGAGATCTCGCCCCACCTAAAAATTTTTCTAGGGCCGCCACTGCATAATCACGTTGTATATATACAGGGTGTAAGAGACGGTGTACCGAAAACTGAAAGAGCGGGCTCAGTCAACGAAAGTAAACAACTTTCAGAAAGAAAATTTTTGGGAAATGAAAAATAATTTGATCTCTCCATACAAACTGTTCGATCAGAGTGAGCAAATTTGTATGGTGAGGTCAAATATTTTATTCATTTCCCAGAAACTTTTCTTTGGGAAAGTTGTTCAGTTTCGTTGACTGAACACGCCCTTTGAGTTTTCGGTACACCGTTCCTTACACCCTGTATATATTTATATATAATATATAGGGTGACTTTTAATTAGTTCTTGATAGCATTAAATATGCATGTACTCATGATACTGAACAACTTGCCCCAAGGAACATAGGTCGAAATAAGAAAAATCAAATTTGACCTCCCATACAAAATGTGCTATCAGCTGATGCAATTTCTATGGGAGGTCAAAACCTGATTTTCGTATTTCGACCTATGTTCCTTGGGGAAAGTTGTTCAGTATCATGAGTACATTCATACCTTTTGCTATCAAGAACTAATTAAAAGTCATCCTATATAGGGTGACTTTTAATTAGTTATTGATAGCAAAAGATAAGCATGTACTCATGATACTGAACATTTTTTCTCAAGGAACATAGGTCGAAATACGAAAAACCAAATTTGACCTCCCATACAAAATGCGCTATCAGCTGATGCAGTTTCTATGGGAGGTCAAAACTTGATTTTCTTATTTCGACCTATGGTCCTTGGGGAAAGTTGTTCAGTATCATGAGTACATTCATACGTTTTTCTATCAAGAACTAATTAAAAGTCACCCTATATATGTATCATATACGAGGGTCTATACGAGTATGACCGCGTGACGCTACGCAGCGTTCCGGCGGCGGCGTAGTGAGCTGACTGAGCCGTCGACCGAGAGCAGAGTTCGCGGTGACTCAGCGGCTTTTTGAATGAATCCGCTAGCGAAACGCCGCAAAATGCTCACAGTTTGCGTTGAATGGACACTCCATTTAAAATATATAGGGATGCAAACTGGAGGCAAACAGTGAGCGGCTCACTGTGACCCTTGTGGGGCCAGGGCGTAAATGAGTACGTACTTACTCAAACACCATAAAAATGTCAACTATTATCCGATTTACCTTGGACAAAACCGGCTTCCAATTTATTACACATTCTTACAATTACAAAAGGAATACTTTTAATCCAATTTTTTACATGAAATGAACAATGTAATATATTAAATAATATTAATTTACTCGTTTAAAGGGAACAGTAGTTGGTTAGTTGGCGGATTCGGTCCTAGTGACGTCATGCCATTACCGCGCGGGGGCTTGGTGAGCTCCGTCGGTATTTTGATCATAACTTCGTCAACTATCGTCGTAGAAAAAAAAATTGCCACAGAAAATTTCGTTTTTTCAATTACTATAAAACTGCATTTTCAACACATTTGCTCATAAAACAGCTCTATTTGCACTGTATTAAGGTCCATAATCCAGCTCATTAAACACGCGTGTTTTTGTCATAATATTACTTAACTAGTGTTTTATTTTTATTTTTTTAATCGGCCAAGAGCAAGGAGTTTTTATGCTTATTATGTTACTAAAATTTTCAAGCTGACTTCGAGAAAATATCATAAATGAATGTTGATTTTATGAAATTATTTATAGTAATTAACAAATTAACAATAAATTTGTCATTTACGTAACAAGATATTCAATTTTTGATAATTTATTTCAAGGTAAATGGAATAGGATGTTTGGGTACCGAGTGACAATTACTTTTTTTATAGCTTGGTTACTAGATTGACTAATAATTGATAAAAGATTGATGGTGTAAGATAACATAGTAATGTTTTGGGGGCTCCTCACGCGACGTATAATCTGTGACCGCTGAAAAAGAAAGAATGCCCGCCATTTTACAAATATTTGTCGTGTTTATTATTGTAATTATTTCTAATAGTGTCGACTTCTACATAACTGAACCATCTAAAATACTCATACACGAAATACAATTTTGAAATTTGGTAAAATTAAAGGGAAGCATGAACGAACATATGCAGCCGACAAAATGTTCCGGTGGACGTGCGGTGGACGTAAGGTTAGAAAAGTTTAGTATTTTGAAGGTACATACATACATAACATCACTCCTTGTTCCCGTCGGGGTAGGCAGAGACCACAGTTCTCCACCTGCTACGATCTTGACATATCTTTGAAGGTAACCAATTAGATTTGTTTTTATTCGCAAATGTGTTGAAAAACGTCGTAAAAAGCTCGTGCGCGTTGGTAATTACACCCTCGACTCCATTACGCCCTCGCCTGCGGCTCGGGCTGCAATTTCTGAGCCTCAGCTGTAATATCCAAAATAGCGCACTTGCATTTTAATGTACTATTATAGTTCATAGTGATACTGATTCTCATTCCTTCGCTGACATATCCAATCGTTCAATACTTGAAGTAGGTACTGGTAACACTGTTTTTTTTTACTACGGTTTAATACTCGAATACTTTGCACACATTGCATTCACTGAATATAGTCAGTTTATTTCTATATGCGTGCATTCGTCGAATAAGATCGAATGCAGTTTGTTACCCGGACTAGAGCGCGCTTATGTCAATGTCAGTGAGAAAAATTAAACTTTTGGTTTTGTTTTGCGTTTTTGGAAATTATTGAGAGATAATGATTATTCGATAAGATTATTTAATCCAAAAACCCCGAAAAAAGTCGAAAAAATTTATCAAAAACATGATTGATGACAAAGGTCATTTAAATTTGACGTTTCGCACACGCTGCATGTTAGTATTATATAGTCTAAGCGCTGCATTAAAGTAGGGTTAACGTAAGAAATCCGGTTTGACGATTCCTTAACACATACACATAGGGTTCATTTATCTTTGCAGGTCGTAATTTTTCATATGTTAATTGACAGCTGTCATTAATGTTTTATTACGGTGGTCTTACTTTACCTCATTTTCTTTTATGTTCCTCATGGAAAGTTGTTCAGTTTCATTGGAAAATAACTTCCTTCAAGGTTGATATAGGTAGGGTAGGGTAGGGTACCTACCCTTTTTGTTATACCCTCTAGAATAACAACAAATAATAAAAACTGGTCAAGTGCGTGTCGCACTCGCGTGCATTTAATACACTTCTGCGTGACTGCGCGTAAGACAGTATTTTTTACCTTAGTGGTACGGAACCATCATCGGTGCGTGAGTCCTACTTGCACGTGGCCGGTTTTTGTTTCCTTGGTCGATATCACGGAGCAGAGACTCTGCTCCGTGGTCGATATCCTTGCGCAGCTAATTACCGTCAGCATCGGAATTACTTTATGTTAATCCCCTATCCAAGCCTAAAAAATATCTTCTCCACATGATGACGTCAACGACGCTCCCGTTTCGTTAGATCTTACTTCAGATCTTGTGTTTTGCATGTGGCTTCAATTTGATGGCGGGACCGCGGGATTTCAGATGAAGAATAAAAACAACGGACGTAACTGACGGTGCACTCATCAATCGGCATTAGCGCTGAGGGCCGGGGGATGACTGCTTCGTCAAACAAAACAACTGAAGAAAGAAGACGTTACATATTATACTGATGAAACAAAATTACTTCTGACAATGAAGAACTTGGAGTCTTAGATTATGAATAACGGCAGCTTACTGCCTATAGATAAACAAAGAGCCCGAAAACGCGTAACCAATTTTGATTTATTTCAAGGTAAATGGAATAGGATGTTTGGGTACCGAGTGACAATTACTTTTTTTATAGCTTGGTTACTAGATTGACTAATAATTGATAAAAGATTGATGGTGTAAGATAACATAGTAATGTTTTGGGGGCTCCTCACGCGACGTATAATCTGTGACCGCTGAAAAAGAAAGAATGCCCGCCATTTTACAAATATTTGTCGTGTTTATTATTGTAATTATTTCTAATAGTGTCGACTTCTACATAACTGAACCATCTAAAATACTCATACACGAAATACAATTTTGAAATTTGGTAAAATTAAAGGGAAGCATGAACGAACATATGCAGCCGACAAAATGTTCCGGTGGACGTGCGGTGGACGTAAGGTTAGAAAAGTTTAGTATTTTGAAGGTACATACATACATAACATCACTCCTTGTTCCCGTCGGGGTAGGCAGAGACCACAGTTCTCCACCTGCTACGATCTTGACATATCTTTGAAGGTAACCAATTAGATTTGTTTTTATTCGCAAATGTGTTGAAAAACGTCGTAAAAAGCTCGTGCGCGTTGGTAATTACACCCTCGGCTCCATTACGCCCTCGCCTGCGGCTCGGGCTGCAATTTCTGAGCCTCAGCTGTAATATCCAAAATAGCGCACTTGCATTTTAATGTACTATTATAGTTCATAGTGATACTGATTCTCATTCCTTCGCTGACATATCCAATCGTTCAATACTTGAAGTAGGTACTGGTAACACTGTTTTTTTTTACTACGGTTTAATACTCGAATACTTTGCACACATTGCATTCACTGAATATAGTCAGTTTATTTCTATATGCGTGCATTCGTCGAATAAGATCGAATGCAGTTTGTTACCCGGACTAGAGCGCGCTTATGTCAATGTCAGTAAGAAAAATTAAACTTTTGGTTTTGTTTTGCGTTTTTGGAAATTATTGAGAGATAATGATTATTCGATAAGATTATTTAATCCAAAAACCCCGAAAAAAGTCGAAAAAATTTATCAAAAACATGATTGATGACAAAGGTCATTTAAATTTGACGTTTCGCACACGCTGCATGTTAGTATTATATAGTCTAAGCGCTGCATTAAAGTAGGGTTAACGTAAGAAATCCGGTTTGACGATTCCTTAACACATACACATAGGGTTCATTTATCTTTGCAGGTCGTAATTTTTCATATGTTAATTGACAGCTGTCATTAATGTTTTATTACGGTGGTCTTACTTTACCTCATTTTCTTTTATGTTCCTCATGGAAAGTTGTTCAGTTTCATTGGAAAATAACTTCCTTCAAGGTTGATATAGGTAGGGTAGGGTAGGGTACCTACCCTTTTTGTTATACCCTCTAGAATAACAACAAATAATAAAAACTGGTCAAGTGCGTGTCGCACTCGCGTGCATTTAATACACTTCTGCGTGACTGCGCGTAAGACAGTATTTTTTACCTTAGTGGTACGGAACCATCATCGGTGCGTGAGTCCTACTTGCACGTGGCCGGTTTTTGTTTCCTTGGTCGATATCACGGAGCAGAGACTCTGCTCCGTGGTCGATATCCTTGCGCAGCTAATTACCGTCAGCATCGGAATTACTTTATGTTAATCCCCTATCCAAGCCTAAAAAATATCTTCTCCACATGATGACGTCAACGACGCTCCCGTTTCGTTAGATCTTACTTCAGATCTTGTGTTTTGCATGTGGCTTCAATTTGATGGCGGGACCGCGGGATTTCAGATGAAGAATAAAAACAACGGACGTAACTGACGGTGCACTCATCAATCGGCATTAGCGCTGAGGGCCGGGGGATGACTGCTTCGTCAAACAAAACAACTGAAGAAAGAAGACGTTACATATTATACTGATGAAACAAAATTACTTCTGACAATGAAGAACTTGGAGTCTTAGATTATGAATAACGGCAGCTTACTGCCTATAGATAAACAAAGAGCCCGAAAACGCGTAACCAATTTTGATTTGTCAATGTGTGCGTTAGATAGTGATGTACATTTTGGTATCGATATTCGAGTACCCTGGCGACATTGACTTGTCTGTTCAGGCGGTAGCGTCGCTGTCAACAATCGCAGTGTTTCACTTGTAGTAGGTAGTAGTGTCGATAATCCTCCATTTCTCGGCCTGGGGCCGTAGATAAGTGGATTTCTACTATCGTAAATGCCAGTAGTATAGAATAAAAATGTATGAGATTGATATTCACTGACGAAATGTTGCGTGACGGCTATGGCTATATTATATGCAACTACCGTTTACGATTACAGGAAGCCCCTTTTCTAGGTACCAACCCAAAAAAGTCGATGGAACTGTAATTTATGTTTCTTTGTTCAAACCTCATTTTTTTATCTTCGTCACTGCATGACCAGTGCCACCAGCATGAGCCCCTATCTTAGGCCAAATGTATTTTTTTTATTTTTTATTTATGGAGCAAATGTCAAAATATAGCATTTGAGGCCGCCAAAGGCCTCTCACATATGGCTCTTTAACGACTACATCCATAGGTAGTAGTCGGGCCAACGGCTTAACGTGCCTTCCGAAGCACGGAATTATCCAACTTATCGGACTATCAGGTGATTCATCCTGCAATGTCCTAACCAAACTGGGGAAGCCGCTCAAAGGGATTTTTGTCTGACAGAGTCCCCACCAGGAATCAAAAACAGAACCTCCGGACTCCGGATCGAGAGCCGAGCGCTCTAACCACTAGACCATTGAAGACGTTAATGGCTGATAATTCTACAAAGCAGAAAATCGCTAAATTTCACAACCACAAACGCAACGCAACGTTGGAATGCGTATTGAAGACGCATATTTCACAACATCAGACAGAACCACATTTTAGCCTAGTAGGTAAAACGTCTCCGGTACTTACGGAGAAGACGCAGGTTCGAATACTGTCTGTGGTTGTGAAATTATTCGATTTTCTACTTTATACACAAAAATTTTAGAATAGTCAGTTTTAAGGAAGGAATGAAATTATATTTTAGTAACAATTTGTTTGAGCCGATAATAACTATACGGAAGTGCCTCCGCTGCTGCCGGCGCCGGGTCCTATATGAGCTACCGACCGGCGCCGGTTGCTGAAATGGCTGCCGGTGCTGATTTTTTTTTTAAATTGGTAACAGAACTAAATTAGTCAACCCCGATTCCAAGCTGCCGAATCTGTTAGCTCCATTTAATAAAGTTGTATTAAGTCGGCATTTTCTTTTATATACCTACATCTAAAAAATGTTTGCTACAAACTTAAGAGTATTTTTTAGGATTCCAACTCGTCCAATCACCCTTATCAATTTTCCTTTTATATTCGAATCCTTTGGAAACTGTTGAACAAAATGGCAAAACAAAGTTAGGGCTGACCTACTTCTGTTTATTTCAAGACGAAAATGGTAAATCAAGTAAGTAACAATGCGTCTGTAAGCTCGTATTATAAACATAAAGAAAATAGGTATCGATAAATTTGAGTCAAGCCCTAGCGTAAATGTGAGCTATATTGATGAAAAATATAACACTAAAATTCAGAACATTATCAACAACTAAACTTTTTTCAATGCAAAATACGAAAATTAGCAATTCAGAAGAAGCTATTCTATATTTTAAACATGAAATATAAGTTATTTTAAGCAAAAAAACATATAGTTCAAAAGTAATAACGTCCTAAGAATTTACCCGTGAAATGTACATTTCTCTGGACTATTTTTGTAATTAACACCACATCCAACTACACTACACACCGTCATAATTAAAAGTATCCTTATTTTTATATAAATATGTAGTTTTTACGCAATTTTTTACAAAAAACTGGAAAGCTGGTTTTTCGCGTGGCTCAAAGTGGCTCCCTGTCATTCAAAATCGGTTACAGAGCTATTCGATTCGCTATCCTTTGCTATCTTGCAGTATCACCATAAGAGATTTGTTTCTCGCTCGCACTCATTGTTGGTCTTCTTGGAGTAGTTCAACTAAAGATGTTCAACTGAACAAACCAAAGAGATTTTAACCTCGCTGCGAGCGTAGCGAGGTTCAAATCTCTTTGGAACAAACTAATGATGAGAAAGGGGGACTGAAGACATAATTGAACGGACGAGAAAAGAAGAATAGCTGAAGATAATAGATGAAAACCTACTAACGAAGACAGAAATTTAAGTGAAGAAGAAGAAAAATAACTGAAGAAGTTTTATTGAGAAAATCTACTGATGAAGAAGAAACTTAAGACGAGGAAGTATGGTCTTGATACCTTCGCCTGTCCCTAACAGGGACGAATGGAATAAAAAAAAGGATTTTTGGCGGGAACTCGACATGGGCGTTTGCCTGCTTAATTGAAATTTTGTTTTTTTGTGCATTTAGTGATTTAGTGGATAATAAAGATAGTGTGTTATGCAGTTAATTTACTACGGAGTGCGCAGCTGATGAAGATTTCAAGTGATCTCGTGTTTAAGCCCCGTTTGTGTTGTCCCAAAAAGTCACGAACATTTTCCTTCGTAAAGTTCACTATCGCTTTACGAGGGGAGCAAAAAGAAAGACAGTTAAATACATCAGACATGGCTGTATGGGCTTTGTACTCTTTGCCTTTCCGAAAGGAAGAATGAAACCAAAAAAAAAATAAAAAATCAAGTCAACAAACGATTTGGTTCTGGATTTGTCCACTTTGTTCAAGCGTTTCTGTAATTTTACGCGAACGTACACCGATTTGTAGTAAATTACAGTGTAGTGAGGACTTTGATTCATGAGAAATAATACCCTTTTGCAATGAGCTTCAAGAAAAAGAAAAATGTAATGTTAATGAGTCTCTGTATGGTCACCTGCTTTATCCTTTACCAAATATATTTCTTCTTCACTATTACATCGGAGACTGCTAATGGGAACAAAGTCATACCTGTTCTAGACCACAACAGTGTTAATGAGGTGCTGCATGTACGTTCCGAAGCGGACAGATTCATAAATGAACATGGAATGATAAAAGGTGTGCTAGGAAAGCAGATGGTGAAATACCGGCCAGACCGGCAGAATAAATTCAAATGTTTGGATTCCGAAGAACACATTCCATTTGAATATGTAAATGATGATTACTGTGATTGTGAAGATGGGTCTGATGAGCCGAGTACCAATGCCTGCAGTAGTAGTGTTTTCTATTGTAGTGTGCAATACCAGAAAAAAGCGTTGTCTTTGATAAAAGTGCCATCTAGTAGGGTAAATGATGGAATTTGTGATTGTTGTGATGGGTCCGATGAGTGGATCATATATCCCAATAAGAAATTGTTATCGCAAGATTTTGAGAGTAATTATAGATATCTTGTTGCATTATGTCCAAATGTATGTTAAATGGAAAGGCTCTGAGAACCTTGACTCAGCAGTGCACTTTTGCTGATGTAAATAATTCAAATATTTAGATAAATCTTCACCTAGTCCTTAGAACTAGCTATACAAATTAATTTAATGAAACACTTGAATATTTATAATATTTTTTGAAGACTGATTTATCATCAAGCAAATGGAATTAAAATTTATTACTTACTGTAAATAAGCAGTTTTATTTTGATTTCATATAAGTGGCTTATTTGCTGTAAAGTGGACCTCAGAGCACTGACCGTATGGGATCTTTCATACTTTCCCTGCCTTAATATTCCTCATAACTTCTGCGGTATTATTTTCAGCAAAAGGAGCCCATAGTTTTCTAGTGCCAATGGTAGAGATAAAGAGCATTTGTTTGCTGGAAATACAGCTCAGTAAGCCGACATTTTACATTTTTATTCCTGTAGCTGTTTGGTAGGTACTGAAATTGATTTTTTAAAAGTCGTAGAACTTAAATAATACTTATGCAGCTTTTAGCCTAGAAAATTAGAAATAGTAGGTATCATTACTACTAAACTAGAGCCTATGTAAGAAATACATACATACATAACATCATGCCTCTTTCCCGTCGGGGTAGACAGAGACCACAGTCCTCCACCTGCTACGATCTTGCTATGATGTTTCTTTAGCACCAACACACAGAGTTTTTGTTTCTTTGCAGGTCATAATTTTTCATAATGTGTTTGACAGCTGTCACAAGGGACCTATTATGGTGGCCTTACTTTAGCTTTGTTTTTTTGTTTCTAATCTAAAATAGGTGCTGTCTTTGTTGTCCGTTATACACAAAAAAAAAAAACAACACCTGTTTAGTCTAAAATTTTGCAGCCTTGCAGGAATCCACCCCTTCTACTCACAGGAATAAGATTTTAAATTTTTTAATGATTGAAAAAAAAAGACAAGAATAGTACAAATAATTTATTGGTCATCTCCACATGTGATACCCCCTGGCGTATGTGACAGGATCCAATCAATATAGTTGCTAACTTTTGTATACACACCTGTAAACAATCATAACAATACTTATTTATGTGTGCTCATTTATGTTAAAAAACTGGTTCTGTTCCGATATACCTATAGTATATTTAGAAGCAATAAAGTCCATTTTTAGGACTAAATTTGTTTTAAATGTTTTTTACAGATTTCTAAAAATTGTGCTACTTAGAGAGATCCTCTTATTTTAGCTGTAATATTTACATGAACTTATAACAACTGTAATTAATTCTGATTTTTCCTTTCGCAAACTTCGGAGATAAGGGGGGGGGGGGGGGGGGGAATGGTATCAGACAGACTGACTGACAGGCAGACGAAGTCACACCAATCGCATAATGGTTCCGTTTCTACCATTTTGGTTCAGAATCCTAAAAACGCCCTAATATTCCGAGAGGATTAGTACTCCACCTACCTATCCTAAAAAAAATGAATTGGACAAAATTGGACACCTACGCATTTTTGCGGATCAAACAGGGGGTTAATTCGATAAACCCCCTAACTCTCGCTAGACCTTCGCTGGTACACAGATTTCCTGGGAAGCCATGTTAAAGGTAGTTACGGTGGTGATAATAGTACTCACTACACACGTACAGGTGGCGCCATTTTAGCAATTTTTTTGATGGTGCAATCGCAAATACAAAACCTTTCATAAATTGGAACGTGATGCTAATTAGGTACCTACAGAGTTTTACATTCTTGTAACTAAGAGTAGGTATCCTAGTAAGATTTATATTCAAAACTGCCGAAACTTGCTAAGCACCTTGTAGCATTTTTGTAATATAAAGCTCAGATTATTATTGCAATAGTGATGGTAAGTAGGTAAGTACTCATGAAAGGCACAGCAGAATTATTTGCGGCGGCGCCACCTCTCTCTCCAGTCGTCCCAGTTGCTAGTTGCTACCCATTGCCGCTCATTCTACGCGAGTTATTCAAAACAATCTTTCATTCTTGTGATATTCACGGAAATCGTTAGGCGGGAGTCCTCTTTCCAGTATGCTGTACACCGGTACGTCGTAAGAGTATTTATTACTCGTCTTAGTTTAAGACCATCGATGTATCGATGTAACTTGCCTCCCTGTGGATGGAGTAAATTATACCTACACTGAATCGTCACCAGCACTGCAGCCTCAACACCTGTGCTCAACACGGTGCCCTAGATAAAAACTATACAATACTTACATACTCCATAAATAACGAAACTGAACAACCTTTAAGTGTTTGAAACTACAAGGAAATAAAAGAAGTACCTACCTATCAGCATCTCCATACAAAATGTTCCATCAAATTTACAGTTTTGTACGGCGACGCGGATATTTTCATTACATTTCCTGAAAGTTTCATTCACTGCAAGCTGTTCAATTTCGTTGACTGCTTGACTTCTATCTAAGGCCTCGTGCTGGCGCTGGCTGATGTCGATACTCTTACTTAATTTTTAATATTCGATATATTAAGGCCGGGTTCCAAACAGGTAATAACTACCCTTTGAGAGCAGTCTGTCTCGATCATACAAATGGAAGTGCTGTTAAGGTAATTTCTCGCCGATTTGATGACTAAACTCAGTCTGTCTCGATCATACAAATGGACGTGCTGTTAAGGTAATTTCTCGCCGATTTGATGACTAAACTCACCAGGATATTTAGGATCCGCGCATCCGATTCCCCACGATACAATTCCTAAAAGCAAATATGAAAATAAATACAAAGAATAGAGCGAGTCGTTTAGAGTAACCTCTGGGCTAACGGTGCCTCTGGGCTGATGGTGCGGGAGCCTGGGCTAATGGTAACTAACTTAAACTTAAGCGAACATAGTCGTTAAGGCTATACCTCCCTTAAAATTAGCAGCTACGAGTACACACACGTCAATGTTAATTTCGACCACATTTACCTACACGTCGATAACGTTCACATAGGCGTGCCTTGCAACGTGGCTGTTTCGATTACGACCAACGGTGACCCCGAAATTCACAATAATGACAGAAAAGTAGATTTTTCTGTTATATCAAAAAGTTAAATCGATCACATCATTAAATATTGTTTTTTCAAAAATATTGTAAATTTTCATAATTTTTTTTTGGTTACAAAATGGACAAAATAAGGGTCATTTTCGTTTTTTGTTTTCCTTCAGTTATTCAAATTAAATTAAAATTCTATCTCGACCACATCACTTTTCATATCTTGTTTGTTACTAAGACTACGTTTTTTTTCTGTAAGATAAATGCCTTATTGAATGCAAAAAGTGGTTACGAAGTTATTTAGTCTCAAGGTCAATCAGAAAGGGTTACCCTTAAGGGAAAAATACCGTCTTAATTATGGACGCGCAGTCACTCAGAAATGTATTAATGCCTGCGAGGCCGACACGCACTTGATCAGTTTTATTATTTGTTGTTATTTTGTAGCTTATGGACTATAAACGTACCAATTTTCACGCTTGTAGGTAAGTGTTTTTGTTTTTACGATACTTTATAAAACACGTTTATAGTAGGGAAGCCTTAACTTTTAGTTTTATTTTTATTATTTGTTGTTATAGCGGCAACAGAAAACATAATCTGTGAAAATTCAATTGTCTACCCATTACGGTTAATGATGTACAGCCCGCTGACAGACTTTGGGTACGGAACCCTAAAAACAAAGAAAACGGTTTTTCTAAAACCCCGTACAGACATAAATACAGCGCCATCTAGTATGGAGCAGAAAAACTAGAGTTTATCAACCACATTTGGCCTCAGTTCTTGACCGGGGACTTTTCGTGACTGTAAAAACAAAATTAAGCCCTGATAAACTCTTAAAACGTATACCTATCATCAATAAGTATATTAAAACTAAAACTTTTAACAGCCGTATTAATATGTTTATTACCGCGTGACCAAGCTATGCTACCCACCAACAGATGGCGCTGTAGGTTTCTGAAACGAGCAATTATCCTTTTTCCTAAGAAATAATTTTATAAAATGGAGCAAATGAATTTTCCCAGACATATTTTTTCCCCAAAAACCCCCGTATAGTAAATATCTTCGAAATCATTAGAGCCGTTTTCGAGATAACATAAATGTCAATAATAATCAAATATAGTATAACATCCCAAAAATAAACTTCCACTGCAAGACAGAATTCCAGCTTTCTTCAGAATTCAACCTACCCTACTTGTTAACGTTGCGGCTGGCACCATGGACCGCGGTTGTTGGTCACCGTAGTATGTAAGATAGTACGATACACAGAAGGACGCTGCTGCCCATATTCAGGTTCATAATCCATGAGTCGCCTCTTACGACACCCACGGGTAGAATTGGAGAGAGGTTGGTACTATTATTTACCAGAACCACACGTGCGATTTTTTACCTCATAAGAATATCCCATGTCCACGTCAAGACAGGGAGCTCCCTCCAGAATTCTAGCTTTTGCTGGAAAAATGTGGAGGGGAAGTACCATAGTCACCTCTCTTGTCAATGTTACGGCTGGCACCATGGACCGCGGTTGTAGGTTACCGCAGTAAGTATGATGGTATGATACACAGGAGGATGCTGCTACCCATCCTCCAATTATAACACTTATTCGCCTCTTACGACATCCACGGGTAGAGATGGGTTGGTACTACGAGTATTGTTTACCGGGACCACACGAGCGATTTTTTACCTGCTTGTACGTATTTCCCACTCGGTTCAAACACCAATAATGGACCACCGCTGTCGCCCTGTAAATGAAAAAATAAAAAACTATATAATAGTTGATTAGCTGCTGTGTCCACGACTTAGTTCACGTAGAGTTTGAACTTTTAGTAAACACAAACAACTGGACCGATTCAAACGGAGTTTTTAATTATCACAATTATTTTCGGCGGCTTCGCCTCTTGAAACTCTGTCCTCGCGTATCTTCTGATTTAGTGAACCGATTGCGATGATACAAGGCTTGATATTATTATGTTGCATGAAAATAAGCCTAATTCATTCAGGAAGAATAATAAGTGGTTTGTGGATTAATCGCGCACAGACTACCAAAGTGGCAAAAATTCTAAAAATGTCTTGAATGGGTCCTATCACATTTCTTGCTACATTCCCTAGCTAAAAATATTGTTATGCGTATGCGCATCTACACACAAAGACATCTAAGTAGTTAATTAAAATCGAACGAAAATAAAAAAATTCTGTGTCTACTAACCTGACATCCATCCTTTCCTTTTGAAAAGGCACACATCATGGTGGGCTTGAGATGCTGCTTAAGTTTGGATTCGAGGCACTCTGCATCTGACAGCAGCCGAAGACTCGCCTTCAGGAGCACTTTGGAGGAAGACAACTCCGTGCCCATTCGGCCCCAGCCGACTATGGTTCCTACGAGCCCCGTGAAGTCTTGATCTGCATGATAAAGTATTGGTAAGTCTTTTTCCTTTGTTAACTTAGGTGGACCTACCTTTTGGAGGTGGTAGGGCTTTTGTGCAAAGTACACCTGGGGAAGTACCACCCCCTTACCTATTTCTGCCGTAAAGCAGCAGTGCCTACACTGATGTGTTTCGGTTTGAAGGGTAAGGGAGCTGGTGAAATTACTGGCACATGAGACATAACATCTTAATTCTCAGGGTGAGCAACGCGCTTTAGCGTTAAAGTATGTCACTAATAAGACAGTGGGTGCTATAGAGGCGGTGGAGATCATTTACCATCAGGTGGCCCTCCTGCTCGTTTGCTCACTTGTAACATAAAAAAAATAAAACCTTCGCGTGTGTAGCAAGCCTAAGACAGGCGTAGCCAGTAGCTGTCTAAACCGCATAAGGATAAATAAGCTACGATCTCTTAAAGAATAGTTTTAATTTACTATTAATCAGGTTATTCGCTTTCTGAGAAATTTCTTATTCGTTGTCTGTAGAGAAATAGGGTTTTTCGAAGATAGAGAAATAAATGATCACTAAAAATCTATTCGCGGTGAAGTCGCACAGAACAAATTGAGTATTCCGTACAAAATGCGTAGGTAATCTTAAAGGTATTCTTACACATTTTCAACCTTTGACTACCTAGGTACTATCAACAAAGTTGGCGCCTGACCACAGTTAGGTAAGTTTAGTTTCATTTGCAGTACGGCCGTCTTGCTATTGTTTCTACGCTAAGTGCAAGTTTTAACTGACCAACATGTGACAGATGGGACCCTAAAAGACCCAACATTAAAAGTCATAAAAATGAATGAAACCAAAACTATTGCCGTCTCTTATTGATAAGGGCGGGGTCCGTGGTCTCGACAGTGGTAAGGCGCCAACTTTGTTGATAGAGAACCATGTATGCATGCATGTACTCGTATCCCTTGGATGTATCCTAGTTAGTTTGGGTAGAGTCGGTCGCTGCCGGTCGCACCATGAGATAAGTATAAACACTGTTCATTATTTTATTTGGTACCTACTTACTATAAGATAGGAATAACTAAGTCTTTATCACCAACCTATGGAGTATGGACCTTTAGTATCTGTTATTATAGTATAGGCTTACCTTAGGAAATATAAAGAAAATCTTACCGCGCTTAGGCAAACATATCGGCACAATGGTATCAGAGAAGACAACAGGCTCGTTGAGAGTAGCTATGGCAATATCATTCTCATCTCTAACAGCCGTGGAGGTGAATTGTTCGTGTATGTAGACATCTATAAACGTCCTCTTGGCAACGTTCTGCAAATCATCTAAATTA
The DNA here is from genome assembly GCA_947532105.1 of Athrips mouffetella. Taxonomy (NCBI): domain Eukaryota; kingdom Metazoa; phylum Arthropoda; class Insecta; order Lepidoptera; family Gelechiidae; genus Athrips; species Athrips mouffetella. The sequence goes on along the minus strand of OX383964.1, from coordinate 20,028,219 downwards.
TCTAGGCCAAGTAAAACTACCATTGTTGTGAAATTGTCCCTGAAATAAGAAACGGTATTGTAGCCTTTAGAATTTTGTATATTGTTATATGCAGTTTAATAAAGCTTCTTTTAAGTTAAAGCTCTGTTAAAACTATTGATGTCACTTTGTTTTTAGATGGCAAGGAAAGATACAGTGAGCGATTGAAAGTAGCTTCAACTTTATAGGAGCTTTGTGCAACTGGCTGTTACTGAACTAGATTTAACTTTTTAGTTTCTCTGGCATTTATCTTTTGTTTTAATCCCTGGCTTCTTTCCTGTTCCTTTTATTAGTGCGGTCAATTAGCTGTTTCACGTAGACACGCCTTACAATTTCAACAAATTGTTTCCATGTACTAGTTAGGTACATAGCTCTCAATTTTTTATAGGAGCCAATTCTTGAATTTCAAAAAATTTCCAGTGAAAATTCAAGAATTGGCTTCTATAAAAAATTGAGAGCTATGTACCTAACTAGGACCTGGAAAAAATATGGTGCAATTTGGTGAATTTGGCGATATAAGACATTAAGCGACCGGACTATATTGGCATCCTCTATGCTAAAAAGTGGAGGATTGCCTATTACATAAATTCCAATTTCCTAACACAAAAAGTATTAAAAATAAAGTTATGGTCTAATAAATGCATTTTACCAACAGAAGCATTATACCGAACTTAGGATTTATTTTTCCATTAAAATATTAGTCCTGCTTGCTAATTAAAATACTTACTGGTGTGTTATTTTATTGATATTATAACTTTTTTGCTGTTATTTTAGATTTTATTATATTATCTTGGATAACCGTCGATGTCCCCACTGCTGGGCAAAGGCCTCCCTAAGCTCAATGTTATTCATTAAAACCGGCCAAGTGCGTGTCGGGCCACGCGCAATGTAGGGTTCCGTAGTAAAGTTGCGTTAGGAATTATTATTGTTAAGCAGGTTTCGATTTTTTCATAATTTAATCCGTCCTAACGACCAGCGAAGCCCAGCGCCTGATTGCTATTATGTATAGTACTCGTATTTCTATTACCTATTTTCATTTGTTTGACTCATTTACTTATATATAAGTACTAGCCCATCGGCACGTTAAACTGTCCCCAATTCGTTGGTCCGAAATCTGACGTTTAGGACCAACAAATGTCAGTCGTTGTCAGTCATATTGTCAACATTGGATGCAAATAAACTTACTAACAAAATGGATGTTTTTATTTGGAGAAACAATATACTCTTATTATTATTATCGTTATTTCTTATTATTGTTTTTGACTATAATCCAATAAATGAAACTGAAAAACCAGGCCTAAATCACATATAAACAGTAAAAAGTTAGTTTTGTTTTTTCCCGCCATATTATTTCCGTTCCGTGTATATAGTACCGACCGAAGTACTACAACGTAGTTCACGCGATTTCTCACAGATGGCGCTATTTTTTCTTGTATGGGGAAATTTTGAACCGCTTGTTCCCAAGACCCTATCTTGACTATATAAATCTATGGTTTGACTACTACTCCCTGTAAAGCGTACTTAGCTGTGATATTTTTCCTTTTAATTTCATCATATACCTACGCTACTACTATATATTTTTCACATTTCCAGTACCAACCGTTTAGCTGGCAGGGGGGGGGGGACACTTGACTCTAACAAGCTAATTATTTCGCAAACGGATCCCTAAATCGAAAAATTGTTGTATCAAAGTTACAATAGTTTTAAAAGACCTATCTTACGACATCCCAACAAGAAAAAATACTTTTTTCATCCCCTTTACGTGTAGGGGAGGCAACTTAAAAAAACATTTTAAGGGGGTTATTATACCACTTTGTCAGCGTGACTAATTTGCATATCCATATGAAATTACAGCTTTCCAGTACTAAAAGTCGTCGAGCTAAGCCACGGATAGACAGACAGACCGACAGACAGACGAACCGACAGACAGATGGACATGACGAAACTATAAGGGTTCTTTGTTGACTACGGGACCCTAAAAACGACGATTAACGCAACAATTAAAAATATTACGAATTAAAATTAATAACATTTTGAACGATCAAAAACGAGAAGATACATATGCATCAAGCATTAGACGCTATTAATAAAATAATACAAAAAAAATATTACGTCTGTGCATTACGTTTACGTTTCATTTCCGCAAGTTGTTTGTTTACTAAACGTTGGATGGCTTGTCTCCTAAAATCTACTTTAGACGTACCATTTAAAGCAATGTCCTGCGCTGAGGACGTGCTTGTTAGTAACGATGGCGCCTCCACAGTGCATTCGGTCGTTCTTGAGGATGGCCACCGTCCATGGGTAAGAGTGAGGCTCTGCTCTCCGCCCGCCCACAATCCGCATGGATATCGTATCCGACGGTCTTCCACATTCTGTATGTATCATATAAATGGTATCTAAATAATCAGAACATCAATATCACACAACACACTCATTTACTCACATACACACTCTCTCATAAACACACACACACGACAAAACACACACAAACACTCACAAGTTTAGTTCTTTTTATTTAGTTTTATATATCACCTGTTTCACTTATTTATTACCGTGAATTTTATTGGAATCATTTTTACGCCTGTTTAAGGAACCAGTATCCTTGAACATCATTATTATAACTCAATTGTAACTTATTTAGTGACTAATTAATTAATTACTAATTACATTATCACTTTTAGTGATAAGACCGCCTTTTTCCCATTTATTGTAATGTAGTGTATGTGCATAGTATGCGTAATAAGTAAGTAACTAGGTTAAATTAGACTAAGCATTATTTGTCTTGTAACGCGCATCGTACATTTAAGATAGACTTAATTTGGAACCCATTCTGTAAGGACGTCCTACTGAATAAACACTTATCAACATGTGACGAGTTTCTACTGTTTTCATCACCACCTTCAAGCCACCCCACTGACACATCCCGACGGCATCCGTCCTGATACCACATGGCGACCCTTGCCTTTCGAACTACAATGGAACTTTGAAGACAGAAAAATAATGAAGAGAAACAAGATAGAAGCCTCCACTAACGACAGAAGAAAACTACGAAGAAATCAAGAATGAAGCCTGCATAATCTACCTACAGAAGATTAAGAAGAAATTTATGAAAAATATCAAGAAAGAAGCCAGCAATAATTATAGAAGAATTTGGAAGCAATATTACAGAAGAACGAAGAAAATTATTTCATGAAGAAAGAAGAAATGTCATCGTTCAAGGGAGAAGCATACGAGGGAGCCAGGGACCATGCCCGGCCCACTCAGCAAGTAGATGACAGCCAACGAGTCACCCCCCGCCTACGTATCGCCAGCGCCAGCGCAGCGCCCGATGCACCGAGCGTTTTTCACCGTGTGCCCCGCCCGCCCCGCGTAGTGATGACCTAATTAGCGAAGTAAAGTCGGTGTATTATGTAAGTGGATTTAATTGATTATGTTTAGTCAGGGAATTCGTATATTAGGTATGTAACTTTAATTAAATTCAATTTTAAGATAGATTAATGGAAGACGAACAATTAGAATTTGAAAACATATTAGTAGATTTAAAAGCGTTAAGAACCAATCTAGTAAAATTAGGCCCCAGTCGGCGTCATGGTAGCAACTACGAGAAGAAGATAGCCGAGGCCTGTGTATTGTACAAGGAGTTTAGTAATATTGTTGATAGTCTTCCAGTAGATCTTTCTTTTGATATTATTGCTTTATGTGGTAAAATAGAGGAAATTTATCAGAGTATTTTAAGCTTACCGTGTCAGCCACAAAAACACAACATGGCTCCTGAACCGATTTCTGAGAAGTTTTGCCTCAAAACGGCAGTGAGTTTATTACCAAAAATGAACGGTAAAGAATCTGTAACTTTAGAATTAATAGAGGCAATAGAGTTATACGACTCGATGATAGACAAAAGCGATAGCAAAAGTTTGATTAATTTTGTGCTTAAGACTCGATTGGATTCTGGTGCTAAAATGCGTTTAAAAACCAAATACGATTCCATCCAAGATTTAATTTTTGACATGAAATTGCACTTATTAACAGTGAAATCTGACACTGCGTTGCAATCTCAATTACAAACCGCCAGGCAAGGCGATAGATCGATTAGAGATTTTGGAGAAGAGATAGAGAAGTTGTTCGTCGATCTCACTATCTCTCAGGCAGGTAACGACGATACCGCCTATTCTTATTTGCGCCCTCTGAACGAGAAGAACGCTGTTAAACGGTTTGCTGAAGGTCTCCGTAGTCAGAGGTTAAGTACGATCATATCAGCTAGAGGTCTGACTACGTTACGAGAGGCAATACAAGTAGCCGAAGATGAGGTCACTTCATCCTCCTCGAACCAAACTTTTTCTTATTCCCATAATAGAGGTCAGCGTGGAACTCAGCGTGGAACTCATCGTGGAAGTTACCGTGGTTTTGCTTATAATTCACGTGGTGGTCGTGGTACTACACGTGTTGGGCAAAATCGTGGAAATTTTGAGTCGAAAACGTACTTTTCTCAAACTAGGTCACAGCCACGCGCAACTCATACACATAGCAGTGGACGTGATACGAACTATCGACGTGGTTTTGAGAGTTCGCGTCAGCAGTCTCGCGGACATGGCAACTATAATGCCTACAGGTCTGCCCCTCGCGACCGTCGTTCAACGAACGGTAATAATATGAATCACTTTGTAGGTTCTAATGAAAGTGATCGGAATACGTCACCGGTACGTAGACAAGGCATTGATAATGTTTATGAAAGCAGTAAGTTTTTTCGTCCCTAATCAAGTTATGGTATGCGATAATGTTAATTGGGTAAACTTAAGTATTAATAGTGTTAGTTTAGATTGGTTAGTAGATACAGGTGCGTCATTATCGGTAGTTAAGTACGAAGTTTTAAAGGATTTAAATTTGTTAGGTGAAATACAGAAGTGTAACTTGAAAATCAACGGAGTAGGAGGTAGCTTAACTTCTGTTGGTTTTATTTATTTAAATTTAAAATACAATCATCAAAGTTTTCAGCACAAGTTTTACGTGTTTACTGACATTCCTTGTTTTACCGTAGGAATTTTAGGACAAGATTTTCTGAAAGGTTATAATGGCGTGATAGATTTTGAAAGAGATACTTTGTCTCTGAGAGGAAAGCGAGAGAAGGTATTTATACCTATACAATTATCGAGTTACTCTTTGACGATTGCACCGCGTTGCGAGGTGATAAAGTATATCCCAACGCGATATAACTATGATTGTGTCGTGCTTTCTAAAGAGCTGAAAAAGGGTGTGTTTGTTGCTAGCATAGTAACAACCCCTAAAAATGGAAGGATACCAGTGAGAATTATGAACACTACGGATGTGGAAGTGTGTGTAGATTTGAAGGATTTGGAGATTGATCGTTTGGATCGGTATGAGTATTGTAACTTTAATCGACCGGATGTGTCTGTAGATAGGGTAAAAGAGTTATTTAAGCACTTAAACTTAGGTTCTTACTTAAATGGGGAAGAACAATTGTCGATTGAGCAGATATGTGCTAAATATCCAGACATATTCCATTTACCAGGAGATAAGCTCACAGTTACCAACGTGTACGAGCAGTCCATTAAAATAAAAGACAACGCGACTCCTGTTTATAGGAAGCAGTATAGGATCCCATTTTCGCAAAAAGATGAACTTAACAGGCAAGTTCAAGAAATGTTAGATAATAAAATCATAGAACCCTGTACTAGCGAATGGTCGAGTCCTTTGCTGTTAGTACCTAAGAAGTCTGACCGCAGTGGTGCCCGCAAGTGGCGAGTGGTCATAGACTACAGGCAATTAAACGAGAAGTTGAAGGACGATAAGTTCCCCCTTCCTAATATAACAGAGATATTAGAATCTTTATCTGGAGCAATGTACTTCAGTCATTGCGATTTAAGTCAAGGATATTACCAATGTAACCTTAAAGAGGATAGTAGGAAGTATACGTCGTTTACTACTGACAAGGGACAATACCAAATGTGTAGACTCCCTATGGGTCTGAAAATAAGTCCGTCAGCTTTCAGTAGATTAATGACAGTAGCAATGTCTGGACTAAATTACGAAGCTTGTTTGATCTACTTAGACGATTTGATTGTGTATGGAAGAAACTTGGAAGAGCATAATAAAAACTTAATGTCTGTTTTTCAAAGATTGCGAAAAGTTAATTTAAAATTAAATCCGAGCAAATGTGAGTTTCTGAAACGGCAAATATTGTATCTAGGTCATGTAATTTCTAAAGAAGGCATTTTACCCGACCCAGAAAAAATTGTAGTAATCGAACGCTATCCGATACCTGAGTCAGCGGATGACGTCAGACGGTTTGTCGCATTTGCCAACTATTACCGTAAATTCATACGTAATTTTGCCAAAATAGTTTCACCTTTAAATAAATTATTAAAGAAAGGCGTAGAATTCAGATGGACCCAAGAATGTCAAGAGGCATTTACAACCCTAAAAACAGCCTTATCTCAACCACCAGTCTTGGATTACCCAGATTTGACAGAAAATAATAAATTTATTCTACAAACTGACAGCTCTGGATTTGCGGTTGGCAGCGTGTTATGTAATTCGAACGAAAGGCCAGTTGCCTATGCGAGTAGAGCATTAAATAAAGGAGAACTAAATTACCCGATTATAGAAAAAGAGTTGCTAGCGATTGTTTGGTCGATTCAGTACTTTAGACCTTACCTATATGGCAGAAAGTTTGTGATTCGCACAGATCATAAACCTTTGCTTTATTTATTTAACATGACTAATCCTAGCAGTAGATTAACTAAGTTTAGATTAAGTTTGGAAGAGTATGATTTCGATGTGGAATACGTGAAAGGGAAAGATAATGTGACGGCCGATGCATTATCTAGGATTGTTTTGACATCTAACGAGTTGAAAAGTATGGCAGAGAAATCAGTATGTGTGATGACGAGAGCCCAGACAAGACGAATGAGAGATGCGCAGGGAGCGTCGGATCTCAAAGGTGAGGATTCCATTTGCTGCAGGTCTGATCAACCTAAAGTAGTGGAAGTACTCAAAAAACAGGATAAGGACGTAGAATTAATAATAATGACAGATTTTAAGTTAAGTAGACTACTAAATCAGAGGAGACAAAAGTTATGTGTATCTAAGAATAGTAGGGTTATTTATTTAGAAGAAAAGTCAAATCTCTGCATAAGCCATAATTCTTTATCAGCTTCATCGCGAGTCGAGTTGTTGAAAGAACTGGCAGAATTATGTAAGATTAAACAAATAAGTGAAATTGTTATTTTGAAAAATAAGTCAAACAAAGAGTTTATTGAGTGGTTAGCGAAATATATAAAGAGTAGTAAATGGGAAGGACCCAGAATTTGTATTGTACGCGACGTACAAAGAATAGACGAAGAACATGCGAAGCGAGTAATCATGAATGATTTTCATTTATTACCAAGTAGTGGTCATGTAGGAATTAAACGTATGTTAAATAATATTAAAAAGTTTTATTATTGGCCATCAATGGAAAAAGATATTTCTAGTTACGTAAATAAATGCGAAAAGTGTCAAAAACAAAAGTACACTAGCATTACTAAGGAGCAAATGAATATAACAACAACGGCTTCAACTGCGTTTGAGAAAGTATTTTTAGATCTAGTAGGACCTCTTGATAGAGACGACAATGGTTACTGCTATATTCTCACATTACAATGCGAATTGTCAAAGTACACCGAAGCGTACCCGTTGAGATCTAAGACAACGGAAGAAGTTGCAAGATCTTTTGCCGAAAATTTTATCTTGAGATATGGAATCCCGAAAGAGATCGCTACTGATCGAGGCACAGAGTTCATATCAAGTACTATGTCAGAACTTTGTAAAATATTAAAAATTGAGCAAACATTTGCTACTGCTTACCATCATCAGAGTATAGGATCTTTGGAGAATTCTCATAAGGTACTCGGAGCATACTTACGAATCCAGACGAATAACCACCCTTCTTCGTGGAGTTCTTGGCTTCCCTATTGGAGCTTTTCATACAATACTTGTGTGCACACAGAAACCAAATATTCACCATTTGAACTAGTGTTTGGCCAAGTATGTAGGTTACCTCATAACTTGAGTATAGATAACAATATAGTAGATCCCATGTATAATTATGAGAGTTATCCAATAGAGTTTAAGTATAGGTTGCAAAGAGCACAAAATGATGCTAAAAATAACTTGATTAAGAGTAAAATTGCTAGAAAGCAAACTTATGATAAAAGTGTGAATCCGATTGTTTACAAGCCCGGCGATAAATTGTTATTGAAAAATGAAACCGGCAACAAGCTCGATAGTTTGTATTTAGGTCCATATGACGTAATTGAAGAGTTGCCGCCAAATGTAAAAATAGACATAAATGGTAAACAGGTGATTGTACATAAAAATAGGACAAAAATGTATAGATAAATAAATAGTAAGATATTATGAGTATGTAAAATAAGATTGAGTTAAGATAGTTACTTAGTGTCTAATATGGGTATGTAAAAAAAAAAATAAGTATGAGTATCTATCCTTATTTTTTTTTCTCAAAAACGGGGAAGATGTAGTGTATGTGCATAGTATGCGTAATAAGTAAGTAACTAGGTTAAATTAGACTAAGCATTATTTGTCTTGTAACGCGCATCGTACATTTAAGATAGACTTAATTTGGAACCCATTCTGTAAGGACGTCCTACTGAATAAACACTTATCAACATGTGACGAGTTTCTACTGTTTTCATCACCACCTTCAAGCCACCCCACTGACACATCCCGACGGCATCCGTCCTGATACCACAGTAAAACCGTAGTTTTTAATTTTTATTCCCTAAGGTGATCTGTGACGGCCAGCTTAGCCCCGAACGCAACTAGTTGGAGCCACTGCTGCAAATATAAGGTTTTATTTTTTAATGCATTAAGTACCATCTATATATGTGCAAAAAGTTGATTCGCGTAAATTTCGTGGTGCAACTTCAACGCCTAACAACAATTTCGATAAGAAAAATATCTCCATATGTCCACTAAAGTCAATTACTCTCGTCAGTCCGTGTTAACATGAGTACGATCACTCACACATGCACACAAAGCACAACCGTACAGTTTAGACCGCACGCCCACAATTGTAATATTGAACCAAAAATTGCTAACAAAAATAGTACTTTCAGTACATTAACTGTATTTTTGTATTAATTAGCGGAAATTTTAACTAAAAATAGCAGTATTCGTTCGTTTTTTAACAGAATTTTATGTCCCGCGTAAGAATGCAAGTCATTTGAATTTTTGTATGGAAAACGGATCACCTTAATGTGTGCAATAAAGAGTTATTCATTCATTCATTATTTGAAAAAAAGATCACTTACTAAAACTTATTGTAAAGTTTAAAAACATCCTAATTATTTTTTTGACATTAATTATTTTTTAGACATCAACAACTCCTGAAAGCTGATAGAGTATCTCGAAGAGGGTCGAAAACCGATAGATTTAGGCGTACATCTGGAGCATTGCGTGATATGGAAGTGAGACAGAAAAACATTCAACAAATTAAAAAAATCACAGTAATCCCCAACATGACGTTGATATACTTAAAACCAGTATAAGGTGAACTCAACTTGTACTTTTACAAAAAAAAATTATTTTTACGAAATTGCCGGATTTAATTATTTATGGCTTCAAAAAGCCTATATTACTATTTAAAAATTATTTCTCTAAATGTTCATTTATTGCAACCTCATACCGTGGATTGACTGGACTGTATGACACAGAGAGACAGGGAAAGGCTCGAAGCATTTGAGATGTGGTGTTCGAGGAGGATGGAAAGGAAAACAAATAACGAGGTGTTAGAAATAGTTAGGGGAAGGTAGGAGTTCACAAAAACGCTAGAGAATAGAAGAGGCAAGAATATAATTTCATAAGAAATGTCATGGAAGGAAAACATGAAGGAAGAAAAGGAAGAGGAAGACCTAGGCGAAGTTACTTTGACCAAATCAAGGAGATGGTCAAAGTCGTGCATATCAGCTTAAGCATCTGGCGGAGAAAGAACAGACAGGAAGTTGCTTCACCGACATGAGCACAGCTGTTAAGTTGAAGAAGAAGAAAATAATTCATGTAAACGCAAGCAGCCCTAGGATCAAAAATAATAAATACTTAAGTACTTACTTATTTTACAGTTCAAAACGCGCTCGCTTTCACTTTGAAGTTAAACTTATATGTTTGCTGATCGATTTAAGGCTTAGGTAAGGCACATTATTAAAATTGCCTATGTACTCACAGTGAGGTCGATGTAATCAGCTGATTTTGATTTATTCCAGCTAACGCTAATTTTGTCGTTGGTCAACGTAGGCATGTATGCATAAATAAATTAAATGAAATAAAAAATTTGAAGGAAGTAAATTGTTTATCAAAACAAAAACTAATCTAAAATTTAGGCTACCATGCTAACAATGCCATTCGTTGATTTCAGAAACATACAATCGCTTATGTAGCTGAGAGTAATCACTGCTATCAGTCACGTTTTACATGTTCAGACTCGTAATGCTATAAAATAATGCATTCGCTCAGACTTACGACATTGCTGTGCTAGCGTCGGCGCCGTCACCTAAAACATTTACACCGTTAACCGAATTACGTGAGCACATCCTTTGACATAAAGTTTCCGTAAGTGACGGTGCTGCTAGTGCTACCAACCTGGAAGAACACTGCTAGCCAGGGTACGATGGTGAACAACATTTGCCGCGTGGCTCTGTACTGTGCCACAGCCACTGCTCGATGTTCGCTGCCCGACTGTATAAATCACACTGTCTTGACGCTTATTTACGAGTACGCTCACCGCAGTTGAAAATGCAGTCAAATTATCCACGCGATAATATCCTTGTAAATATGTTTATGCCTAGATTTATATAATATTATTTAGTGACACCTCAGCACTAAACTTTTTACGTTACTTTAATGTTGTAATATGAAATATTTATTCACTTTTATATGCAATAAAATGTAGCCTCACAAGACTTTTCAATCATTAGCCACTTCAATTATAGTCTCTGTTTATTGAATAAAACGGTTACAGGCAAATAAAAAAGTTTTACACTTTTATTTATTGTAGTCTCGATCGATTGGGTGACCGGAAATTTCTATTTGTACATGTTGTTTGGCGTTTTCTTATCGCTCAACTCCACGGTTAGCAGAAAAAATAAAGGATATCGTGGTTACAGAAAAGAGTCGGGTAACTAAATTTTATTTGAACCTAAACATAATAGTCTTATAAATAGGCACAATAATTTTCAAATTAGTTCGGTTTAGCCGCAGTACATTCCCCCTTTGGTCTGTTCTTTTATCCACGGGATGTATTTATTGACGATTGTGTACACTCCTGGAAAATAAATTTGAAGTTAGCTATTCATCATCATCATCATATCGTGTGGGTTGCAAGGTCGATGACAAGCTATTAGAATTCGCTTTTCTTTATTTAAAGGTAAAACTGTGGCTTCGAAAAAGTCGCTTACCTGGGTAATCGGGCATGGCACAATCTATTCCCCATGAGACGATACCTTTGGACATACGAATATTGTTACTATGAAATAATATATTTCATTTGATTGTTAATTAAATCTCTTACTTACCTACTTGATACCATTTTTTGTTGTGTGTTTTGGGATGTGGCGAAAATAGAGGACCCCCGCTGTCACCCTGTTGAAAAAAGGAAATTATTAGTTGTTGCGTGGATACCAATATCTGAAAACGTGAAAACGAGTGCCTAATTTTAAGTCAACTTGACCTATTCAGCAAACTGGCTAGAGCGTTAGTAAGTTAAACACTTGTTTGCAGATGGCAGATTTTGGAAATTTATCTCTTTTGAAATTTTTCGGACTTCGGATTACTCACTTGACACGCATCTTTGCCGAGACTGTACGCACACATCATCGTGTCGCTGACGAGATTGTCTTTGTATATCGATGACTTTCTGCATTTCACGCTGTCTACCAGCTTTACTTTGGTCTCCAACAAGTAACGAGAAGACGTCATGGCGCCTTGTCTTGTTTTCCCCCAGCCTGCTACCGTCAATGGAACGTTGTCGAAGTCCATTGCTGGAAAAAATGTAGCCACTTAGTACTATTATTACCTTATTCTATATTTAATATAATACTAATAAATAATTAAGTATATGGTATTTACATTCGTCTGGCAAGCAGATAGGGAGAACCTTGTCACTGAACTGGAGTTTCTTGCTCAATGTGAGCACAGCAATGTCGTTGATGTCGCGTACTGCGTTCGAGGTGAAGGCGGGATGTTTCACACCGTTGGTGACGCGGAGGACGAGGAATGAGGTGTCCAGGCGGTCGTGCATACCTATATTCACCGTCAGGTCGCGGAAGTGGACCCTGGAAAAAGAAACTATATAGGTGGATTGATAAACATTTTTGAACGTGTGGTCGTGCGGGCTAAGAGTAACACCACAACTATTCTCGTGGGTGTCGTAAAAGGTGCGTAATTAAACGTGAGGATGGATAGGCAGCAGCGTTATTCTGCGTATCGTACTGCAAAACGAGGGTCACCAAAGTTCTGTGGGGTCACCCAACAATTACTGCAATCGTCAGTAGCACCAGCGTTGTGACTATGGTCAACTATGGTGCATCACTTTCTGCTATGAAAATTCTAGTAGGAGGGCTTTTGTCTCAGACTCACTAATTATCTCCGAGCATTTTGAATAATTTTTCACTAAGTGCGAGCATTAAGAATGTAAAATATCTACTGTTGTCACACGCATAATTTTCTTAATTAAGGCTCCACGTTTACTGTTTTACTTACCCGAATGTTATACAATGACCAGCTGTGAGGATGTGGGTGTCGGTTATGATGGCTCCACCACAGTGCAGCTTGGGGCCAAGCATTAGTGACACAAGCCACGGATACTCGTGGGGTTGCACCGTGGTACCGCCCACAATGCGACGGTTCACACCTGCCAGGCCACATTCTAAAAACAGAATTTTTGATAACAAGTTATGAGCAAAATGTGAATAATTTTATTAAGACCTAGAAACCAAACCAGAAAAAGTCCTTAGCAAAGAACAGAGAATCACAACTGTTGCGATGCTGTCTCACAAGACTCCTTATGGCATGAACTAAGAATCTGCAGGGTCCTATAATATTACCTAGTAAAATTCTAATCCGGCTTTTATTGAAAACGGAAAATAAAGAATATGAACTTTAAGTTAAAGTGTAGCCCTCTGAAATTATGTAAGTCACTATAACAATTATTATTATATTTTCCTTACCGCACGACTTATTCCCGTTTTCACCTAAAACCTGTCGACACAAACTTCTAATTAGGAACTTTTTTTATCGCATAACTAATTTGTATTCGCATCGCTTCCATTACTCACCGTTTTGATTACGAAATATAGAAGTACGACCCATGGTCTTCTCATTTTATAGGTGTACTTAGGACCACGTAATTGTTAGAGGAAGAAATCATGATCAAAGGCGTCACTGCAATGATTAGTGTTGGGGTAATAAAATCAGAACGCCGTTACGTGAGCAAATTTTAATTAAAAACTTCGATAGAGAATGTTCGTTCAATCATGCGACAGAAAATTGTAAATTTTGATTAGAGTTTACTCGAAATCATAACATGCAGCGCTCTATAGAAGAACATGTATTTTTTGAGATAATAATGCAGCCGCAGCGGATTACTTAGTCATCAGCAATCAATAGGGTAGTAGAAGAGATATTGGATTTCTGTGAAAGAAGGGCTTTTGTGCATAAAACGCCTGAGAAAGTACCAGCCCCTTGCCTATTAAGGCCGTAACTGTTCGAAGGTTCAGGAAGCCAGTGAAATTACCGACAACGTAGACATTCCATCTTAGTTCACTGTATTTGCAACGCACTGTTACTGTCTTATTAGTGTCAAATTACGTCACTAACGTACAGACGGTGGTAACCACAATGGTAACCACTTACCACTGGTAATCACGTGACCCATCTGCTTGATTCACTAAAGTCATATAAAAAACGCGAAAGTTTATATATATTATATAATATATAATATTATAAACGCGAAAGTTTGTAAGTATGGATGGATGGATGTTTGTTACTCTTTCACGTAACAATTACTGAATGGATTTTAATGAAACTTGGCACACATATAGACTAGGTCCTGGAATAACACATAGGCTATTTTTTACCGCAGGAAAATACTTCATTCCCACGGGAAAACGCATTTAATGTTAATGAGGAAGGTGACTGACTCTTTGACTGACATATCAACGCGCAGCCTAAACCGCTGGGTCTAGAAATTCAAAATTTGGCATGAACGATCCTTATGAGGTCTAGAGGTGCACTAAGAAAGGGTTTTACAAAATTCCACCCCTAAGGGGGTAAAATAGGGGATGAAAATTTGTATGAAAGTCCGTCAGTTTTAAAGTTAGGATCTTCAAAATTGTATTTAGGCTGACAATTAAAAATTAATATTCACGTGTTTCAGGGTTTTTGAAAATTCGACACCCTAAAGGGTGAAAAGGGGGATGAAATTGAAAATCCTTTATTTTTAAAGTAAAATCCACATAATTTATTATTTAGGCATTAGGGTTGTAATTCTATGCAACGTTCATCAGTGTTATTGAAATTCCACCCCAAATTCAACCCCTAAAAAAGGGAAAAGGGGTGAAAAAGTCTAAAAACCAATATGGGTATCGTTTGTATGGTTTATCGGGTCGCTGATTGCGAAAACTACAACAATTTTAAAATCCAACATGGTGGACGTGAAATACCATCATCCCCTGGGGATGGGGTTGGGGTGCGATAGGGTTGAAATGTTTAAAAATCAATATGGGTGTCGTTTCTATGTTTACATGAGGATAGGGATAGCGGCTAAGATGGCGTTAGGGGTAGAGATCGGGGAAGGGATAGGGATGGGGCGGGGTAGGGGTAGAGAGAGGGATGGCGAGGGAGGGGAATGGGGAGAGGGGCAGGGATAGGGATGGTTTGACGGACGGTTGGACAGATGGTTGGACGGACGGGCGGACGACAGATGGACGGAAGGGTGGATGGATGGATGGTCAGATAGATAGATAGAATCCCTCGCGGATGAAGTCGCGGGCAACAGCTAGTGGGTAATAAATTCAAGATTATTTACGTAGGTACAGTCAACTACCAGACAAGCTTGACACTCGCAGTGCAATTCTAGCCCGTACGCCTATAGAAATAAGAACGGTACTTAGTTCAATGTGTCAAGCTTGATGTGCTCTTGATTGTACACGGGCGCTCGTCAGTGGGAACACTTTTACCTTGAGTGGGTCTCTGGTTTCGGGGTAGCGCCGCTGGTTCAGCTTATACTATAGGGTAAAATCGAAATCATTCGACAATTTTTAGGGTGAGTTCAGATTTAACAACTTTCCCCAAGGAACATGGGTCCGAAAAAAAAAATTTCGACCTCCCATACAAAGTGAGCCTATCCGAGCGCGCATTTAGTATGGGATGTCGAAATTTTTTTTACGTTTCCAGACCCATGTTCCTTGGGGAAAGTTGTTCATTTTCATGGTCTGAACTCGCCCTAAAAATTTGTCGAATGATTTCGATTTCACCCTGTAGTTTTGGTTCCACTTGTTTGCTGTCGTGCGTACCAAATCCATGTATGTATTTCTGACACTTTTTAGAGACCCTTAATACTACAGGGAGACTTTGAATCCATTCTTGAGGTTAAGTTGTGTTATCGATATATAGGGTGACTTTTAATTAGTTCTTGATAGAAAAAGGTATGAATGTACTCATGATACTGAACAACTTTCCCCAAGAAACATGGGTCGAAATACGAAAATCAAGTTTTGACCTCCCATAGAAACTGAATCAGCTGATAGCGCATTTTGTATGGGAGGTCAAATTTGGATTTTTCGTATTTCGACCTATGTTCCTTGGGAAAAGTTGTTCAGTATCATGAGCAAAAAAGGAATAATAATAAGAATAAGCTAATAAAATAAAAATGCATCATTTATGTTTATTTTATATATTTTTTAGGGCAAACGTTTGTGTATTACTTTCAAGAATATTTATCTCAATTCCTACAAAAAAAAAGATTCTTTAGTACAGATACACATTTTATCCACAGCGACAGTGGTAAAATAATAGTAGTTTATGCAACGGTACATAATGAAGGGTATACAACTCGAGTGTCGGTTTATGGGACGCAGGCGAGCGTAGCGAGCCAATTTCCATAATAGAAGACACGAGTGTTTTATACCTAATTATGTGGAGTTGCATACACAACTTTATCTACTCTCATATCGTGAATCCTAAAATAATGTGTTCAAAAACAAACCTTAATGTTTTCTCTTTTTCCGGTGATAACTACTAAGCGAAGTTCCTATAGCTGCTTTGAAAACACTCGAAGGCAAATCGTCAACGATTTTATCACTTATTTCATTGCAAAACTAATAAAAATATGTAAATACAACTTTTGTTTGCTGAGTTTTCCGTTCTTGCAATGAAACCTCCTTGCAGCCACAGACTACAAACTCATCAAGCTGTCAATGGCGCGCCTATAAAAATTAAAAAATTGTTTAATAGGTCTCCCGCGATGACTGTTAGTAAATTCGATACTTCATAATACACTCCCACAGATAAAAAAATGCTGCTAAGAGTGTTTCTAAGCACAGATTGATATTATGAAGATGTTAATCTACAATTTTTGAACGCATTATTGAGGATTAACGATATGAGAGTAGATAAAATATAGAAAACAAAAATTTTTACGGTACCTCCTACAAGTAAAGTGGTGGTGAAAATTATCTTTCTCGTTTACCCCATCGTGTTAGGTGTCGTTGGATAGTTCTTTGAATAATGGTTGTTACTAGGATTATGATGAAATTAAAAAGAAAATTATCACAGCTAAGTAGACTTTACAGGTTAATGACCTGCTTTGTTGAGTTCTTGCTTAACAAAAAGAAAACTAAGCGTGTTAAATTTGTATTGCCTAATGTAACGCCAACTGCTACAAACCTATTAGTGAAAAAAAAAATTGAGTCTTGTGGAATCTGCTGTGTTCCTAGGTATTACCTTAGACAACAAATTACAAATGGGGACCGCATATTAATAAATTGTCGAATAGACTCAGTTCTGCAGCATACGCAGTGAAAATAAATGGTACAACAGCACTGCACTTACTTTCTCGCGATATACGAGAGTCATCATTCGACAGTGTCCCCACCGGGAATCGAACCCAGAACTTCCGGATCAAGAGCCGAATGCTCTAACTACTAGATTATAAAGGGCTGCGGATAGTAAAATAAGGACCAAGCGCAAACTTAAGTTTGTAATTCCATACAAATAATATAGAAATACCAACTTACCTATACTACTTAGATTTATGAATAGTTTTTTTTAAATATGCAGTCAGTTACGTAACCAATTTAGAATTCCAATTAGAAGTATTAAAATAAGCTCATTGAAACCGATTTTTAGTAATACACATTTTGAAATTTTAGTAGTAAGGGAACACCCCTTATATGAACTTCCACAGACCAATGGATACTGCCGGAAGATACCTTGCATGGAGATTCTTGGTCATACAAAATTTCATAAAGATCGTTTAAGGGGTTTTTGAGCAAATCGCAATTTTTCATTTCCAATGTATGACAGCTGCCCTTAAAAAGAGAGCCAGCAAGAAACCACTCAGTATCCTTCGATGAATTTACAAGAAAATCTTAAATTTGAAATATGGTGCCTATCGTACTATTCGTTAAGCCGCGTGACGGACAGACCGACCGACGGACCGACCGATGGACGGACATTTTTGGGAGATTTTTGATATTATGTAGAACACATTTTTGAGAAAATTAGAAAAACTTTTTTTTTCACGAATACAATACCTTTCTCGCTCCGCTCGAAAGTAAAAATAAGAACTCTATGTAGACACCGCGAGGTTAGTCTAGCTCAGTTGTTTCCATAGTCTCATGTCCGTGTCATATGGCCTTTTGTTATGGGGTCATGCTGCGGATGCAAACAACATTTTCATACAACAAAAGAGAGCTGTTCGTGCAATTTATAAAATGATACGTAGAGAATCTCTTAGAAATAAATTTAAAGAAATTAACATTTTGACTTTTGTGTCGCAATACATTTATGAGAATTTAATTTAAATATTTTCGAGAAAAATTGTGACAGGCACAGTGTCAACATAAGAAACAGGAATCAACTTGCTTCTCATGTCAACCGTGTTCACAAAATTAGTAAAACTTACAAAGATCAATGTATACGCTTTTATAATATTCATATTTATAAAATGCAGTCACAGGTATAAAAGATGTTACAAAATATATAAAATAAGTACAAGTGATGCCCTGCAAGGGCACAGAACACATGAGAGGACTAGTTGCCACAATAAAAATAAAATTATGTACGTTAGTAGTAATTAGTATGAGTTAGGTACCTAAATTATATTCATCATAACATCCCGTGAAACGTCCACTACAGGACAGGGAGCTCCCTCCAGAATTCTAGCTTTTGCTGGAAAAATGTGGAGGGGAAGTACCATAGTCACCTCGCTTGTTAGCGTTACGGCGGGCACCATGGACCGCGGTTGTAGGTGACCGCAGTAAGTAAGATGTAAGATACAAAGGAGGATGCTGCTGCCCATCCTCCAGTTAACCCTTAGTCGCCTCTTACGACACCCACGGGTATGTATAGGTTGGTACTATTCTTTGCCGGCACCACACGGGAAATTATATTAGTAACTAGCTGTTGCCCGCGACTCCGTCCGCGTGGAGTTCAGAACAAGTAGCTAATGACTTTTCCCATGGTTCAAACTATATTCGTACCAAGTTTTATCACAATCGGTTTATCGGATTACTTAGTCATAAAAGCGTAAAGACAGACAGACAGTGCAGTTCTCGCCTTTATATTATTTTATTAGGTATACAGCGTACTGATAATACGGATTTTTGTAAATTAAACACCTCTTGTTTACGTGTGGACTGTTACGTCGCCCACTATCCTCGTAAGTGTAAAACATAGAATACATGAAGTGTAAAACCATAGTCGAATTCCACGCGGAGTGACTATGATACGGGTTTTGTTATTTCTTATACAAAACAAAGCCTAAATAAATCTGAGGCTCAGTCACTTTAGCTTCTGTGGCTACTGAAAAAAGAACGGTACAAAGTCCAACGTGTCTAGCTTCACATGCTTTTAACTCTACATGTACCTACATACAAAACTGTTGGACTTCACTTCCGTACAATCTTTGTAACTTATCTCTCCCCTTAAAAGACAATTCCTAAAAAACAATGATTCACTTCGCTCTTTATTTTTTTAAGTATTTCGTTTATAAGTACCTACTTCCTAAGTTTACAAAACTTTAGAACTTTCATATTTTTTTTTACATTTGTTGCACCGCCATGCCGAAACAGGAATTTTTTTATTATTATTTTTACAATAAAACTAAATCTAGATTTTACCAATCTTTAGCTGTACCCACGACTTTTACACAAACAACTAGACCGGATGAAACGGAATTTTCAACAACGTATTTGGCTTTCTTCGGTACAAAATTATAAGCTTTGTATGATTTCAGTTCGGTTTCACAGCTTGAAACTTTGAACTCGCCTATTATCTGTTTAAATGAACCGATCGCAATAAAAAAAGTTCAAATATTGCACGAAAGCAACTCAAATACGTTATTGAAAACCCCGTTTAAGTCATTCAAGTAGTTTGTGAGGTATTGGTGCGGCCGCTTAAAATTTCGCGTACCTTCTTGTCTGAGTGAACCGTTTGCAATGAAATCAAGCTTATATGTTGCACAGAAAGAATCCCGACGCGTCATTGAAAACCTCGTTTGACTTCAGTAGGTGAGTTCTTGGTTCTGCTAGGTGAGCTTGAAACTTTGCGTATCTTCTGTCAGAGTAAACCTTTCGCAATGAAACTAAGCTTAGGTATTTATTGCACAGGAGTAAGCCAAACGCGTTATTTAAACCCACGTTTGAATCTGCTCAAAAGTTTTTGAATTATTCGCGCCTTCGCTTGAAACTTTGCGTAACTTCTATCTGAGTGAACCGTTTTCAACTAACCTAAGCTTATATGTTGCACGGAAGTACTTAATCCAAGCACCTCATGGAAATGCCAGTTGGAGTCGGTACAGTAGTTTTTGAGCTATTGGCGCCGCCTATTGAAACTTCGGGCATTTTCTGACTGAGTGAACCGTTTTCAATGAAAGTAAGCTAATACATTGCAAAGAATTAAGCTAAACACGTTATTGAAAATCCCGTTTAAATCCGTTTAGTAGTTTGTAAGTTATTGGTGCCGCCGCTTGAAACTTAGTGTATTTTATGTCTAAGTGAACCGTTTGCAATGAAACTAAGCATACATGTTTCATGGAGGAAGCCAAATACGTTACTAAAAACCTCGTTTTAATCGGTTCAGTTGTTTGGGAGATATTGGCGCCTCCGCTGGAAATTTCGCGCACCTGTCTGAGGGAGCCGTTTTCAATGAAAGTAAGCTAATATGTTGCAAAGAAGTAAGCTTGGCAGTTTATTGAAAACCCCGTTTGAATCCGTTCAATAGTTTGTGAGTTATTTGCGCCGCCGCATGAAACTTAGCGTACCTTCTGTCTGAGTGAACCGTTTGCAATGAAACTAAACTTTTATGTTGCACAAAAGTAAGCCATGAAGACTCAGATTGAATCGGTTTGTGAGTTATTATATGGTTATTATCGTACAGGCAATTTGATACTTTACGTTAGTGTAGCTTCTGATTGAGTGAACCGATTTGAATGAAACATAGCCTATATTTTGCTCAGAGCTAAGCTGAATCTATTTGCGAAAACCGCGAGAAAATCCGTTCAATAGTTTCGGAGTTTATCGAAAACATACAGACAGACAGACAAAAAGTTCAGAAATCATATTTTTGAGTTCTATTATCGCCCACACTAATTTTTTTATAAATTTATCTAAAGTACAGACACGCGGTTTCTACTCTTTTATTATATGTATAGATAAGGTATTTTACAAGGTAGTTAGATTTTTAGGAGGTATAAAGTTTATGTTATGAAATACTTAATCAAAACCTGCTTTGCGATAAAAAATCGTAAAAAAAACTACGGAACCGACACATGGCCGGTGTTTTACTTTCGTTAAGTAAAATTTTGGGTTTAATCACTTACTGCTTCTTACGACGTTTTTCAACACATTTTCGATTAAAAAATACAATAAATTTGTTTACATTACTCTTCAGCGGAATGTCCCTCGTACTTTTCCGTCGCTTACAGTATGCACCAAGCTAGTATTTCGTGTCTAAGTGATTTTGGCGGCTTTGAAATTATACTTTTACTGGAAAATAATTTGTTTGATGTAATGCTTAATACAATTAAAGGGCTTGCTCTTGACCGTGCAATAAGATGCTATTGAATGATTACCCCAAGGATTTAACCCAATAAAATAAATATATATATAACTAATAGTTTAGGATCCTGTAGCTTGATCATCTACCTCACAAGATACGACTAGGTACGTACATAAACGAAACCATTTAGTATAGAAGTAATATAGACATAGAGACAGTTTGTTTTTATTAGTTCTTTGTTTGTACCTTTTTGACATATTAAAAATCTAGAAAAATCAAGCGTTGAAAAAAATAAAAAAACATAAAAAATCATGTTTTACAAAATTCCAGGAAATTACATGCTGGAAAAGGTTATGCCGTTTATTTGAAGGACAGGTTACTTTTGATTCCAAAAATAAAACTGAATGGGGGGTGAAATAGGGGCTGAAAGTTTGTCCGTGAAATAAATTAAGTAACTTATGCTACGCTGTCATGGGTAATACGCTGTACCGATTTTAATAAAATTTGGCAAAAATATCGAATGAACCATGAAAAAGGTCACAGGCTACTTTTTATTTAAATAATGAAGGTTAAAGGGCGTGAAATTGCGGATAAATGTTTGTATGAGAACTCATAAATTTATTCAGCCATTATTTTGTTATTATTTTTATTTTATAAAAATCAACGTTATTATCTTTTTCAGCATGTGATTTCCTGAAATTTGATACCTCACATGATTTTTTTTTATTTCAAAGAAAACCTTGTTTTCAGTATTTAGATTTTTCTAGATTTTTTATATGTCAAAAAAGTACGAACAAAGAACTAAAAAAAATCAAACTGTCTCTGTGGGAATTATTATGACCTATCCATACAACTATTTGTACAACTACTCTACTAATTATCTGTAAGGACTAAAACACTTTTTGTAAGGAGCTCCAATTCCATAACCTGGAAGAAGTATGAGAGATCTGTAAATTTGAATGCAATTTTCTGTGAATAGAAAAGAAATTGGATCAAATATGCCTTTAAATTTACAGATCTCTCATACTTCTTCGAGGTTACGAAATTCGAGCTCCTTACAAAAAGTTTGCTACTAAGCATCTTCTTTCACCAAATAATGGTTCGTGTATGTATCTTGTGAGGTAGATGATCAAGCTTCGGGATCCCGAACTAAAAGAAGTTACAAATCAACGCGTGAAAATTTACATACAAAGAAAGTTATTCCCTTCTTACACAACAGGTGACGCAGTCATAATAAAAGGGCTTCTAACGAATCATTCATTAGAAGATAGAGTAAGTGTTCGGCTATTCCTATCAGTTTAAATAAATCAAAATAAAATGACTGCAGATGTTTTTAATAAACCAGATGAAACGTGTGTTAGAAATGTGAATAAAAACATAGAAAAGCCCAAGATTTGGGAGGAACATTCGTTTGTCAATGCGAGAGAAATAGGAACAGATTATTCTTATAAGCATGAAGTGGTGTGGCGAAACGCAATAGGATTTTTGATCCTGCATATCCTTGGCTTGTGGGGACTGGGAGTGCTTTTAACCGGAGGCGTCAGTTTAAAAACATGTTTATGGAGTAAGTTCAAGATATCATTTCGTTTTTGTTAACCTACCAGGTTCTACTGCTGGGCAAAAATCTTTTTATGGCGTAAAAAGTACGTTGATCCTTTTAAGGGGTAACATCTAGATTGTAAAAAATATAAAAGAACAAGTTTTTCTTCAAAATAGTACATCTTACAACGAGGATCTTAAAATAAGGTACTTTATGGAAGCCGCTGACAAGGATCGATGAAATTGTTTTTAGAACCTAGGTATAATAAATATTTCATACTGTTTTATACTGTTCGTCCGAGTGGTGCCGGCAAAGAATAATACCAACCCATCTCTACCCGTGGGTGTCGTTAGAGGAAACTAAGGGCTTATTTATTAACCGGAGCATTTTGTGTATCGTAACATCTTACAAACTACGGTCAGCAACAACAGCGGTCGCCAGCCAAAAGGCTGACAAGCGTAGTGATTATGATAAATCCCCTGTGGACGTTTCATGGGATGGTATGATGATACCTCCTCTTATTAAAGGACAAGAGCTCCTTTCCTGCAGTTGTTCATTTTTTCTTACTTTTAAAACACGTTAAGCTCGGGCGAATTAAGAAATTTTGGTTGATTTATACAGGCTGTTAATTTAATTGCGTGGCATAGCTTAAGGGGTGTTTTAGTTACGGCAAAGGAACACAAAAAAAATATTTTAAAAAATCCTACTGAAAAAATATCTAAACCTCCATTGAAACTTTAACTAACACGGAGCACCGGGCTATCACCGAGCCAGCGCGCGAGTATCAATGGATAAGGTAGGCATACATAACTGAAACTCTTTCGCGCGCTTTTGATAGCGCGGTGCTCCGGGTCATTGCCCTCCACGTTAGTTTAGTTTCAATGGAGTTAAAAAAAATTAAGTAGGATTTTCTTTATATTTTTTTAGTTCCTTTATCGTTACTGAACCACCCCTTAAGCTATGGCACGCAATCAAATTAACAGCCTGTATATGAGGTATTTTTATTAAAATCGTTCCTAAAGCCTTTGGGATCAACTGGGCATTGTACGCACTTTTGCTACTATAATTGTAACAAAGCATGTCACGAGTGATACCAAATGATACCGGAGGTGATACAGACAGAGGTGGTCTATCTAAGCTAAAGAGCATGTTTGCTCTTATTGCCTCATAATAATTACAATTAAAATTCGCTCAACGACGTTTTACGCCAGGGTGTAGTATGTTTCAAGTATAGTTTTATTTTACAATGTTTTCTACAGCATTGTTTTTCATTTGCAGCTTTTTTCGTGCTATATGTATCCACCGAAGGCGTTACCATTGGAGCTCACAGACTGTACACGCATAAATCTTTTAAAGCAACTCCATTTCTTAGAGCAGTGTTGTTAGCAGCACAAACTGCTGCAGGACAGGTAACTACAAGGTCTTATTACTCGTATAGGCCCGCTTCTGACACTCCTGAAGTCACATGCTGTGCTTATAATAACGAACAACCATAGATCAACTATTTGTAATTTCAGACTTGATCCTAAAGTAAAAATTGCTTGGTGAGAATTTGACTTCAATAGTGTCAATTAAACCTCATACGCCTCAACAATACATGCTTAATTTTATTTTATTTCTTTAACTTTGGAGCTTTGAGTCCCCATGCAAACTAACTTTTGCGATAACTTCTAAATAAAAAACGAAACACATTCTGACAAAAAACTGTACACATAATTGGATAAGATCTATCAAGGTTTGTAATACCTTTTTAATTGAAAACAATTAGTCAATATAAATATATTGAAAAATTGTTTTAATAAAACACCTATCTATTTCAAATCTTGATGTATCTTATCCAATTGTATGCACAAAATTTTGTCATAATGTGTTTTGTAGCTTAAAATTTACTGCAAAATCACGAGGTAGTGCCACCAGTACTTAGCTAGTCAAGAGTAAAAAAAAATATATTCGTGAAAGTTGCTTGATTTGATATGATTTCAGAACTCAATGTTTATCTGGTGCCGTGACCACCGCTTGCACCACCGTTTCTCTGATACGGATGGTGATCCTCACAATTCCAAGCGAGGATTCTTCTTTTGCCACATGGGCTGGCTCATGATGAAAAAACACCCTTGCGTTATTGATCTTGGCAGAAAAATTGATATGAGCGATCTTCAAGCGGATTGGATGGTCATGTTCCAGAAAAAGTAAGTTATAAGCCATTCAGTTATTATTTTAAGTAGTTTTCGTAGAGGATGTATTTTTAGTGATAATTTAACATTAATTTAAATAGTTCTAAGAGTTCGTCTAAACCATGCTAATTATATGAGAGTTTAACAAGAAATACTCAGAGTAAATATTATTCTGGTACAAAAATAAACTACTGTGGGAAGTTTTCTCGCTGAATTCTGTTTTCCGCCCCTCGCAAAACTAACACCTTCTATTTATAAGAAACAATTTCGAGCGCTCCAAACAATTGCGTCATAAATTTCAGTCTTTTTCATGGACTGTGTACCTAATTTATTCCCATATTCCTGTACTTTATAACTGTGTAATTTCAGATATTACTATTACCTTTATTTCGTCTTCGCACTTTTAATTCCTGTTTGGATTCCGGTACACTACTTTGGGGAGTCTTTGCTCAACTCTTTCCTTGTGTGCTATGCCTTTCGCTACACTGGTCAATTAAATGGAACTTGGCTGGTCAATAGTGCTGCTCATTTGTATGGCACCAGGCCTTATGATAAGTAAGTAAATTATCTATCTATTACAAAACTCCACATGCAACCTGGAAATTCTTGTCAACATGTGATTTTATTATTTTTCATGTTATCACTTACAGAAACTTACAACCAGTAGAATCGTGGTTTGTATCGTTCATTAGCCTCGGAGAAGGCTGGCACAACTACCACCATGCGTTCCCGTGGGACTACAAAGCAGCTGAGCTGTCAGATCGCTTTAATCTATCTGCTGACTTTATCAGATTTTTCGAGAAAATTGGATTGGCGTACGATTTGAAAACTGCTTCGCCAGAATTGGTATGTTAAATAACATTTACGTATTATGTTATTTTTCGATTTCATTGTAATTTGAGGTAAATATTATGGCTGCGACCCCTTGTTCCCACTACAATCCGGGGCCTAAGCTGTAGTCTGGCATCCCCTGAAAGCGCTGCCTGAAAGACAGAAAACGTCGAAACCCACCACAGCGTAAATGGCGCGATGAACACGAGTACACGACACGAAGAATTCTGTAAAGAATGGCAGTAACAGGCTCGTGGTAGAGAACAGTAGATTAAAACGACGGATGCCTTTGCCAAGAATTGAGCTAAGATAAGTTTTAAAATGTATTGTTATTTTGCTTTAGGTGACAAACCGAATTTTGCGAAGTGGCGACGGAACCCACTCGATACTTGGTACAGAAGAGGGTCGCGCGTGCGTTTGGGCGATTGGTCCGTTGCATCCTTTAAACCCTTCGTATACCGTCACCTACAGAGCTCCAACAGCCACGCTTCAGGAGCAGGGACTTCCACTGTTTCACGAAAATGATGTCTTTAACACAGAGAAGGCGACACCGTTGGGAGGTAACAGAAGAGCTGCGACAGGCTAAAATTATACCGAAATAATCACACTTCACACTAATCACACTATGAAAGTTTGTATGTTTGTTACTCTTTCACGCCATAACCGTTGAACAGAATTTGCTGTAATTTGGCAGGGTTGTAGATTATGATCCGCAAAAACACAAAATAACTTTCACCGGGGAAAAATTGAGACTTTTCTTTTATTCTTCCGCTAGACCCACTCGGACGAAGCCGCAGGAGACCAGATAATTATTTATTAACTTTTACACAATTTTTATTGTTTGTACACATGAAAATATTACATATGATTGATAGGGAAACTTTAGTAAGTAGTAAAGCTCTAGAATAAAAATATATTTATAAAAATAACTTACGACCAGAATAAACTTATTATGATAAAACTTGTTACATATTTTATTTCTCTCTTCTGATTTACGCATGTAAATCAGAAGAGCCTTATCGAATTTTAAAACGAAAAACATAAGTCTATCGGCACAAAAAACAGCCTGTGCGAGCGTTGTTGAGCCGAATACAGTAGATACTTGGTGAAGCTTGTGTAGATCTTATGATACTACTCCTTTAAAAAAGTTTTGGGCCAGTATAATTGAAAGATCCAGTCAGCAACCAAGAGACAATCCACGAAAAGAGGCATAACGCGAAGCATACAACCTCGTTTCGTGCTGTATATCTGCTATCGATTTTACTCCAGGAGAGTCGAGTTAACTCTTTTTATTCACTTTAGGAAATAAGAATGCTCTTGCCATGTGGTTTTACCGGCGTACGCTACGGATAAGCTAGGATTTTTACTTCCTGTAAGAAAAGATTAAGGTTAGAAAGGTTGGGCACCTATGTGCTGCGGCATGAGCGTTACCGCATTCTCCAACTTAGGATAATAGGCAAGGAGTCAGGCAGACGTGTCGCCGTGGCACTTGACCATCGAATAATAGACCAATGTTGCCAGTTGAAAAACTGTTATATCTAGCAAAAACAGGAAAAAGTAGGTATGCAGAGCTGACGGCCAATTGTCAGTTAGCCACCACAGTATAAAGAAGAAATTTGAGGGAAACCAATGCACTTTTAAGAAATATCATGGTGACAAAAACGACGAAATGCATCTAACCAGAAAGTAGTTAAATTGTTTGTTTTTTACAATAAATGAGCTTGATCTTGACCGTATAAGACCGTAAGCTATTGAATGACTGAACTTAACCCATTAGTTACCGAAATCTTTACGTAAAAATTTACATACAAAGTAAGTTATTCCTTTCTTACACAATAGGTTAATCAGTCTTAATAAAAAGCAATGAGGTCTCCACCTTATTATTCACTAAAAAATCATCTGTTGTTCAACTAAGTACTTAATGTTTGTAGCCAAGAAAAACTACTCATAATAAAATGACTGCATATATTTTTAATGAACAAGACGAAAGTTGTGCTAGAAATAACTTAAACCAATCTAAAATTTGGGAGGAACATTCTTTTATCAACTCGAAAGAAATAGGAACAGACTATACTTTTAAGCATAAGGTGGTGTGGAGAAACGCGATTGGATTTTTGATCCTGCATATCCTTGGCTTGTGGGGACTGGGAGTACTTTTAACCGGAGGCGTCAGTTTCAAAACATTTCTATGGAGTAAGTTCAATATATTCTGTTTTTCTTAAAAAATATAACAAAAGAAAAAGAATTGATTTTAATAGTACATTAAGATGCTAGTGCGCTGTTTTGCTCATTACACACGAGGCTCAAAAATTGCAAAAATTGCAAAAATTAATGGAGCCGAGAGTGTAATGGCAATGCGCACGTGCGACTTACGACGTTTTTCAACACATTAACGAGTAAAAATACTAAACTTTGCTAACCTTGTGTCCATCGCACGTGCACCGGAACATTTTGTCGGCTGCATATGTTGGTGTTTTCCTTTAATTTTTAGAACTTTTAAAATTGTATTTCGTGTATGAGTATTTAAGACGGTTCATGAACAGGTTTTATTTGTAGAAGTTGACACTTTTAGAAATGATAAACACTACAAATATTTGTGAAATGGCGCGCATTATGTCTTTTTCAGCGGGCACAGATTATACGCGTATTTGAGAAACATAGTCTAAACTACCAAATAGCCTATCGCAAGGAGGGCCGAAGTCGTTGAGCCTATCATTAACCTTGAAATAGATTACCAAAAATTTAATATCTTGTTACGTAAATGACAAATTTATTGTTAAATAGTTAATTAATATAAATAATTTCATTAAATGAACATTCATTTATGATATTTTCTCGAAGTCAAATGTGTTGAAAAAAAAGTTTTGATTTAAGAAGAGGTAAAGTGTGTGGAAAGTCAAATGTCCTCAACGATAGAATTTCGCTCATCGCGACGTTTCCATGTCACGATTTAGTAGGTTTTACGAATATAATAAGTTTAAATTGGTTTTCTACAGCATTATATCTTTAATTTACAGCTTTTTTCGTGCTATATGTATCCAGCGAAGGCGTTACCATTGGAGCTCACAGACTGTATACGCATAAATCTTTTAAAGCAACTCCACTTCTTAGAGCAGCGTTGTTAGTAGCGCAAACAATTGCTGGACAGGTAACTATGAGACCATAGTATATAGATCGCAAGCGGACGGTCTGCAACTCTGCTGACCTTTGTCTCTTAAAGGTCTATTGACACTACCAACGTCACATGCCGCACCTACTCATGATATTATTTCTGTAGAGGGTTTGCAAAGACCTGAAGCGATAGCAGAGTTGTTTGCTTCGAAATTCAAAACAACTCCGATGCCTGTTCAGCAACAAGCGGAGAAGTGTAAGCACCCTAATGCTGAACAACTATTTATTCGTTTTACTGTTGACGATGTAGCCAAGGCAGTGCGTGGTATGAAGCGAGGTAAGTCTCCTGGCCATGACGGTCTAAGTATAGAGAATGTACTATACGCGGGTGAGGCTTTATGGTCCAAACTATGTGTGCTTTACAATCTATGTGTAAAGCACACATACTTACCGAATTCTCTCATGGAGACAATAGTCGTGCCGATCGTCAAGTGCAAAACTGGAGACTTAAGCTCGTCAGGTAATTATAGACCTATTTCTCTTGCAACGGTCATAGGTAAGGTATTTGAACGGCTTCTGCAGCCTGAACTGCTGAAACATGTGAGTATTGATGAGGCGCAGTTTGGTTTCCGGCCCGGTGTCTCAACAGATTCGGCAATCGTCAGCCTCAAGCACACTGTCGACTATTATGTCGGACGTGATACGTCTGTGTACGCTTGCTTTCTGGACCTGAGCCGTGCATTTGATTTAGTGAATTATGAGATTCTCTGGAACAAATTGCGCGGCTCAGGAGTCCCAGAATACATTGTCGGTCTGTTGAGCTACTGGTACGGAGGTCAAACAAATCGAGTGAGATGGGGCAACACGACTTCTAAGGCTTACAGCTTAGAATGCGGGGTTCGTCAGGGAGGTTTGACCTCTCCGGACCTTTTTAACGTTTATGTCAACGACTTGATCGGTGAGCTCAGAAGCACCGGAATCGGATGCCATATCGATGGAATTTGTGTTAATAATATTAGTTATGCAGATGATATGGTGCTTCTGAGCCCATCGATTAGTGGATTAGAGAAGCTTCTTTTAGTCTGTGAGAATTTTGCGAATTCTCATGGATTGAAATATAATGTATCAAAAACTGAGATGGTTGTATTTAGGGCCGGGAAAGGTCCGGAGAGTGTGCCCGAGGTATTTTTGAGTGGATCAGCGGTTCGGGTTGTGAGGCGGTTCAAGTATCTTGGCCATATTGTCACTGAAGACTGCAAAGATGATCTGGACATAGAGAGAGAGAGACGGGCATTGTCGGTTAGGTGTAACATGCTCGCGCGCAGATTCGCTAAGTGCAGTAAAGATGTGAAGGATACTCTCTTTAGGGCCTACTGCCAGTGTTTTTACACGAGCCAATTATGGTATCGATACAAGAGAGTAACCTTCAGCACCATAAGGGTGCAGTATAATGATGCATACCGCATCCTTATGAAGTTTCCTAGATACTGCAGCGCGTCGAGCATGTTCGCCGAGGCGGGGATGCCTGACTTTTTTGCTGTTACCAGAGCTCGCATTGCTTCTTTTTGGGAGAGACTGCGTAACTCTGGTAACAGCATTCTTCAGCTCGTGACGCGGGACTTATCCAGTCCCATGATTAAACACTGGATTAAGATCCACAGGGACGCAAACAAGAAGTAAATTGTTTAATTATTTAGTTTAGTAATTTAAGGAGTTAGTTTAGGTACTATTGTACTGTGGCTTTTTTGGCTGACAAATAAACTTTTATTATTATTATTATTATTATAGGCACAACCTTTAGCAAGCCAGCCTAAGTTAAGATAGTACGCATGCTGCTCACCTACCGTCCGGATATTTCTATCGATATTGTTTTAATTACAAAAATGTCGCTGCAATCCCTAGTCTGCAACGGCATCACGGGTGAAAACATAAAACCATAGCTCTCAATAACACCTGATATTTTTGCGATTTCTGACGTGGATGACCTCTAATAAATTTTGTTTTTATCATGAGTAGTTATCCTCATGTGCCTTAAGAATGCATGATCTATTTTATATACATTTCAATAAAATACGATTTCAGAACTCAATGTTTATCTGGTGCCGTGACCACCGATTGCACCACCGTTTTGCTGATACGGATGCTGATCCTCACAATTCCAAAAGAGGATTCTTCTTTAGCCACATCGGCTGGCTCATGAGCAAAAAACATCCTTACGTTATTGATCTTGGCAGAAAGATTGATATGAGCGATCTTCAAGCAGACTGGATGGTTATGTTCCAGAAGAAGTGAGATAATATTTAGCTATTCGGTTATCATAGTTTTGTAATTTTACAGTAGTTTTCACAGAGGTTGAATTTCCAATGATAATTGAAATATCCTTTTATAAGTGTTTGTTTAAAGCATGCTATGAGCGAGTTTGCCAAGAAATAAACTAAATTAT
This sequence comes from Athrips mouffetella, assembly GCA_947532105.1. Taxonomy (NCBI): domain Eukaryota; kingdom Metazoa; phylum Arthropoda; class Insecta; order Lepidoptera; family Gelechiidae; genus Athrips; species Athrips mouffetella. The sequence goes on along the minus strand of OX383964.1, from coordinate 19,996,811 downwards.
ACAATGTGTATAAATATGGGTTTAATAATCCTAAAAGGTGTGAATCTTTCATACATGCAAACATAGATAGAAATACGAAAAAAAAACTTCTCATAGAAACTTCACGAGCTGATGACATCACACATTCAGTAAGGGAGTTTTTTTTTTCGTATTTCGATAGGGACATTTAATAAGTTTCATGGATTACAACGTTTCTGTTACCTTGTATACCTACTTACATAATTTATGGTGGAAAAATATGGGGGATCTTCCAGCCGCTCACAAAACCTAGCCAACAAAAATCGCTTCTTCAGTCTTTTTCATGGCCTGTGAACTTTATTTATTGTATAATTTCAGATACTACTATTACCTATATTTTGTCTTCGCACTTTTGATTCCTGTTTGGATTCCGGTGTACTTCTTTGGGGAGTCTTGGCTCAACTCTTTCCTTGTGTGCTATGTTTCACGATACAGTATTGAACTGAACGGAGCTTGGCTGGTCAACAGTGCTGCGCATCTCTATGGCACTAGGCCTTATGATAAGTAAGTAAAATTTCTTTTTACGAAACTTTAATGTTACTTGCGAACTTTTATTCAAGGAAGTGATTGTAATTTTTCTCAAACATGAATTTTATTACTTACATTACAGAAACTTGCAACCGGTAGAATCGTGGTTTGTATCGTTGATTACTCTTGGGGAAGGCTGGCACAACTACCACCACGCGTTCCCGTGGGACTATAAAGCAGCTGAGCTGTCGGACCGCTTTAACCTGTCTGCCGACTTCATTAGATTTTTCGAGAAAATTGGATTGGCGTACGATTTGAAAACTGCTTCGCCAGAGTTGGTATGTTATATTAACAGAACAATTTTTTAAATTTGATTATTTAAGAGGCAAGTCGCAGCATTCCACTAAAACTTTAGGCCTAAGCCACCATATCTTGCCAGATGTATCAGCTCAAATAGCACGATTAACTTGAAGCATTCTGTAAACAATGGCAATAAGATTCTGGTAATTAAATAGAGACCAGAAGATTAACAATTCATTGCCAAGCATTGAGCGATGTAAGATAAGTAAGTAATGAAATGTTCATTTATTTTAGGTAAGGAGCCGGATTTTGCGAAGCGGTGACGGGACCCACTCGGTACTTGGTACAGAAGAGGGTCGCGCGTGCGTTCGGGCGATTGGTCCGTTGCATCCTTTAAACCCTTCGTTTACCGTCACCTATAGAGCTCCAACAGCCACGCTTCAAGAACAAGGACTTCCACTATTTCATGAAAATGACGTCTTCAACACAGAGAAGGTGATACCATTGGGAGGTAACAGAAAGGCTGCGACAGGTTGAATGTTGTGTCAAAATCATATTTTTATACCACACATTGCTCATTGTTTGTACAAATAATAATTATATTACGCATCATGTTGATAGAAAAACTTAGAGTAAAAAGCTATTTATAAGAATAGTTTAAGACCAGAATAAAATTATAATGAAATTAGTTTACACCTTTTTATTTCTTATTCAAAAAATTAAGTATAAAAAGTGTATAATTTAATCAGCACAGAAACAGCCTTTGCGAGCGTTGTGCCGAATCCAATAGAGATATTTAGTGACTCTTGTGTAGACCCCTGGATATCCGGGCCGACCGCAACCGATACCCCATGATACTATTCCTAAAACACAATAGACTTGCTTAGAAATGTACACTTTCTAAATATATTCTTGGCCAGATTGAAATGGAAATTTTCACTAGAATCAAATCCTTACCAAGAAGTTCGTACCGTCTGTCCCCTCTCTCCGCAGATAAAGGCCCACCACTGTCACCCTGAAAACCACGACGATTTGTCAATATCAACCTCGAAACGTTTATTGTTTGCTTTCAAACCGGGGCATGCGACCGCTATGTAACCGTGTGTATGACCGAAGATAAATACATTTGATTTTCTATTGTCCCTCTCCTTTACAACTCTCGCATCTCACAGAGAATATGGAAATCTAAATTCGAAGCTGCTTTCTTACTTCACGAGAAAGACCTTATTACATCCTCGATCGTATTGAATTTTGAGTAAAATAAAAATTACCCTCGGTTTAAACTAAATAGAGAAAAAATATACATAGGGCCATTCTTGTTTCGAAGAAAAAAATAACGAAGACTTAATTTTTTAATGGTACGTTACATACACACCTGACAAGTATCCTTAGCTCCTTTATCCGGATATCCAGCGCAGAGCATGTTCTCACTAATCATAGCGGACTCATACTTCGTAGCTCTGCACTGTTCGTTACTTAGCACTGGTAGTTCTACTTCCAGAAGTCGACAGGAGTGGCTCTTATTCTCGTCTACTGAACCCCAGCCAGCTGCTATTGCCTTCAGTCCTGCGTATGTGTTATCTGAAACACAAGCACTTGTATCAGAACATCTCATCATCATATCAGCCAAAGGTCCTCCACTATAGAACGAAGGTCTCCCCTAAAGATCTCCACGAACTTGACAAAGTGGTCTACCATGTTGGAAACAGGGTTAAGAGTTGCGGTAAGTGTTTGCCTCTAGAGCCTTTTCATCTTCGTTTCTGCGAGCGATATGACTAGCTCACTTCAGATTAACGATTTTCAGAGCTATGTCGATCACTTTGGTTCTTTGGGAAGTCAGAAAAGTTGATACTCTCGTTCAGGCTCAGTAAAGCTCCTAAAGTTCTCAGCTAAGTTGCAGAACTTATGGGACGTGATGTCTATTCATAAAGCATGATTGCTGTCATTTCCAAAAGCCATTATGATCTTACCATCGCTATGTGGTAGACACACGGGCTTCACGGAGTCAGTAATATTAACCCGCTCGTTGAGTCTCAGCAAGGCGATGTCGTCAGCAAAGTTGCTGAAGGTGAAGTTGTGGGCCGTGACGTCTATCACGAACCTTGTCTCCGGGCGGTGGGTTTCGTTACAGCGGTTATGCTCGCCAAGGGTCACTTTTATCATGAACCACATCAATCTGTACGGCAAACAAAATAAGTAACTAGGTATCAAATCCTTAGATAGGTAAGGTATTCAATGTGGGAACAAGAGATATTAAAGATAAGTAAAGCACCACCTGTCTGCTAAAAGTTATTTTGGCAGGAAAATCATTTCAACTTAATATAGGTTTGTTTAAATTTTTCATGATCATCATAGTAATAAGACATTATCAGTAGTATACATAAGTAACCCGCCTCCTCAGTTTCACCAATGAGACTTAGTGACAGGGAGTCCGTCCGTGATTCTACTGCCTTGGACGCCTAGACTCTCAGAATGTGGTGAAATGTAAGTAAAAAGAATTTTCACCCTTCTCACCTCGAGGATGGGAGTGCAGCAAAATAAATGAACCATGATGGTTGTATTTTATGTGCCATGTGAAGCCTGGACATATAAAGAGACAAGACGTGTGACAGAAAGATACTCTGTCACCAAAGTGATTATTTTAGTAAGGGATGGAAGTTAACTAACCATATTTAAAATGTCACTGACCCAATGATAAGCGTGAATGAATTTGAGATGAAGCATACAAAATGAGTGTAGCGTAAATCAATCAGCCTGATGCATGTAAAACGCTTGGAAATTAAGCATAACCAGTAAACGTGTTCATTAAAAAGCACGTGACTCTGTGCTGGCTGCTGTTTGCTGTACTTCTGATAAAAACGATGAAAATTGTACAGATATGGTTTAATACGTCAAAGGCAAATAGGAAGCGCTTGCGACCGAGTAGTTTTTTTTTTATTTATTTTAAACATCTCGGACATAATCTGAGACCTTATTTACATAACATATTTTATCATTAGTCATTTTACATTGTGGTCGGGTCACTTGCCCTTCCATGTCTTAATGTAAGCAGTTATAAAATATTTTTACAGAACATCGTTTTAATTCTTATAATTTTTCTACTTTTTTTTTACTTTTTCTTTTACTCTCTATTTTTACATAATACTTTCTTTGCGCATATATCTATTTATATACCATTATATAAATAATACATACTTTTCTTACTATCTACTTTTGTTTCTTTCATTGGCTTCTTTTACTATCTTTCGAATATAATCTTCTAAGTGCGATCTGGATTGCAGGGCTGAAATAATTTCTGACAAATTATTTTTATTAACATTCATGTTAATTTTGCATTCCAGGTCGTATCTAGCTATATTATGTTTCGGGCACTCCGTTATAAGATGTACTATTGATTCAAGTTCCGCTCCACATATACATGCTGGGTTTTCTTTTAGTTGGAATCGACAGAGATATTCCGCGAAACCACCGTGTCCTGTTAAAAAAACCTTTACGAAAAGAAAGCGACCGAGTAGTAGGTGTCTTTTCTTAATGGTCCAAACCTGGATGGGTGGCCGCTAGTGATAAAACGTGGAAGCCACGTTAACATGTTAGTTCCGGCTACTAAGATACTAACTTTGTTTTTACTTTGTTGTCCGTCCGTCTGTCTGTCTGTCTATCTTACGAACGGGTAAAGGTATCAAAGTGAAATGTATATCGAATATGAAGGTCTGAGGACGCTTGAAGGTGTGAAAATTTCAAGCTTCTACGACAACACAATCAAAAGATACGGCCATTTATGTCCCCATCTCCACATTTAAGTATCATACCAAAACCTACAGGGTACTTCCCGTTGACCTAGATTCGTGAAGAGAATCAAGCATCATTGGCAAGAAGCTAGGTCTCATAGCCCTTTTAGATGTTTTTATAACCTGTTGTATTTTTGTTCTGGTTGACCTAGGCTTTCATCCGAAGATTTGGAAGAAGTCACCTTCTTGAAGGATTGCGAGTCTGCTGATGCCTACAAAAAAGAGTGGATCGAGCTTCAACGAATATGCGACAACATATTACAAAAGGAAGACCACCAATCCAAATACGACAGCGCTTCCATAAGCAGCAATGGAGGTTCTAGTAGAGCATTACGGCTACCCAAGCTTGAACTTCAGAAATTTGACGGAAACGCCAAAAACTGGCTTACATTTTGGAGTTCATTTAAGAAGATCCATCAACATTGTTCGATCGATCAAGATGACAAGATGGCTTATCTTATTCAGAGCATGACAGCCAATTCTCCAGCTGCTGAATTAGTCCACAGTTTTCCTCCATGTGGTGAAAACTACTCTCAAGCCATAGAACAGCTCAAATCCAGGTACGCACGTGATGAATTACTTATCGAAATTTATGTACGTGAGTTGCTGGCTCTAGTTCTACAGCAAGCCAAGGGAGATAACAGCAACACGAGGTGTCTTTCCTCACTTTATGATAAATTGAAGACTCAGCTAAGGGCACTAGAAGTTCTTGGTGTTACTAGTGAAAAGTACGCTGCCATGCTATATCCTTTTGTTGAATCTGCCCTCCCTACGGATATTCTACGCGTGTGGGAGAGACAAAGAAGCAGGACCGAAAGCACTGACGTACTTAATAAGCTCGTTGACTTTATTAAGATAGAATTAGAAAGTGAAGAACAAATACAGCTTACAAGAGAGGAACTGATTAGTAAACCTGAAGGTAAAGTTTCAACAGCAGATAGCACTCAGAATTCTGCTGATCTTACCTCAAGAGACTGCTCCACTAAGAAATTTGCCGCTTTGGCCGCGTTTGGCCGGGAAGGCCCTTCATGGTTGACAGAAAGCGGGGAAAAATGGCCAGTCTCAGTTGACAGTGAGCTAAAGAAAACCAACGTTGATTTCACCGGCGAACCATTTTCTTCACGCCTGACAAACCTTTCGAAATTCTCAAACGTTGTGCGAACTACAGCTAAGGATGAGACGGAGGTTACTAGAGTTAAAACAAAACTGACTCTAAGCGAAGAAGACGAAAATTCTACACTGCCTTTCCTACTTCCAGGAAAACATCCTATCATCCGAAGATTAGTAGAACGAAGACATATTCAACACAGCCATGCTGGTTTAAACTTTTTCTCGTCTATTCTTCGTGACTATTATTGGCTTGTAGGAAGAAGAAAGTTAATAAGAAATATTATTTCAAAATGCATGATATGCAAAAGATTTAAAACCGAGGCATACAAGACTTGGAAGAGATGCAAGAGGAAGAGGATCAAGCCGAAGCTACTCCGAAGTCTTAGATGTCCAGAAACGGATGCGCCATAAAGGTTCCACGCCGCTTGGATTTTGATCTTGCAAGTTACAGCTTGCAAGGCGGGGAGGATGTCGAGTACGACCTTCATAGAACATTGTAGTTACTACTTTTTAAAATGTGGCTCGTCGGCAAAATGGTCTTTACGTTTTGGTTGTCAATCAATTGTTTGTTATTTTTCAAAATATATTTTCATCGGTCTAATTCTTAGTATTTCCTTTATAATTTCGTGTAGAAACCTGCAGATATCCTTCTATAGGTATTTCTGTACCTACCACCGTTAATATTTCTGGCGACCGTGTTAGTGAATTTCGAAAATGGAAATACTACGTAAAGAACGATCGGTTGCAAGCATTTACTTATATATAAGTACTGGCCCATCGGCACGTTACACTGTCCCCAATTCGTTGGTCCGAAATCTGACGTTTAGGACCAACAAATGTCAGTCGTTGTCAGTCATATTGTCAACATAGGATGCAATAAACTTACCAACAAAATGGAATGTTCTTAGTTGAAGAAACAATATACTCTTATTATTATTATTGTTATTTCTTATTATTGTTTTTGACTATAATCCAAATAAAGAAATTGAAATACAAGGCCTAAATCACATATAAACAAATAAAAAGTGTTTTGTTTTTCCCGCCATTCGTTACCGACCGAAGTACTACTCAACGTAGTTCACGCGATTTTTCACAGATGGCGCTTTTTTTCTTGTATGGGGAAATTTTGAACCGCTTGTTCCCAAGACCCTATCTTGACTATATAAATCTATGATGCAAATAAACTTACCATCAAAATGGAATGTTCTTAGTTATTATTGTTTTTGACTATAATCCAATTAATGATACTGAAAAACCAGGCCTAAATCACATATAAACAGTAAAAAGTTTGTTTTGTTTTTTCCCGCCATATTATATCCGTTCCGTGTATTTAGCACCGACCGAAGTACTACACAACGTAGTTCACGCGATTTTTCACAGATGGCGCTATTTTTTCTAGTATAGGGAAATTTTGAACCGCTTGTTCCCAAAACCCTATCTTGACTATATAAATCTATGGTTGCAAGACAATTGTTCACAAAAGCTAAAAATGATCTCAAACTCAGCATAAATAGCTCAAGCGAGGACCGCATGGCTAAAATTCAAGATACTTTCAAGTATTTCTCGGAGAAAACTGAAAATTTATTCAACGTCGACGAACGTATAAAAACTCAATGGCTTTCATCCGAAGATTTGAAAGAAAATACGTTCTTGAAGGATTGCGAGTCTGCTGATGCCTATAAAAAAGAGTGGATCGAGCTTCAACGAATATGCGACAACTTACTACAAAAGGAAGACCACCAATCCAAATACAGCAATGGAGGTTCTAGAAGAGCATTACGGCTACCCAAGCTCGAACTACAGAAATTCGACGGAAACGCCAAAAACTGGCTTACATTCTGGAGTTCATTTAAGAAGATCCATCAAGATTGTTCAATCGATCAAGATGACAAGATGGCTTACCTTATTCAGAGCATGACCGCCAATTCTCCAGCTGCTGAATTAATCCACAGCTTTCCTCCATATGGTAAAATTACTCCCAAGCTATAGTACAGCTCAAATCAAGGTATGCACGTGATGAATTACTTATTGAAATTTATGTACGAGAGTTGTTGGCTCTAGTTCTTCAACAAGGCAAGGGAGATAACAGCAATACGAGGTGCCTTTCTTCTCTTTATGATAAATTGAAGACTCAGCTAAGGGCACTAGAAGTTCTTGGTGTTACTAGTGAAAAGTACGCTGCTATGCTATATCCTTTAGTTGAATCTGCCCTCCCTACGGATACTCTACGCGTGTGGGAGAGACAAAGTGTTATAAAGACTCCTTGATAGTTGTCAAGTAGAGTCTTCTATATTTATCGAAGTTTTTGAATGTTGACTTTTGACAATGTATCTAAAAACAATGTGAGTGAAAAATTGTGTCAATCGTCGCGTAAATTTATAAATACTGTTATAAATTCTAAATATTATTCAGTGTAAAGTTCTAATCCTCTAAAACTCAGTTTCTAGTGCATGTTTCCAATAACGTTGACTGTTCTAAAGTGTTTAACATCTATCCTGAGCTTCCTATACAAATCACGTAAGCGCTACTCTATTAGGTTATCGGACCAGAGGAGAATTTGATAATCAGGCGGTCCGAACTGTTCTGAACCAGCGAGGAATTATACAGAGGCTTACAATGCCGTATACTCCCGAGCAAAATGGATGTGCTGAAAGAGAGAATAGGACCTTAGTGGAAACTGCTCGTTCATACATGCATTCTGGAGAGGAGTTTCCGCAATTTTTGTGGGCAGAGCTGATAAACACTGCAGCTTACGTATTGAACCGTACTGGGCCTACACGAATCGAGGGAAAGGTACCTTTTGAGCTCTGGTTTAATAAGAAACCAAAAATATCTCACCTGCGTGTAATTGGTAGTGATTGTTACGCGCATGTGCCGAAACAAAAAAGGAAGAAATTAAGTAAGAAGGCCTTTAAGGGAAGACTTCTTGGATATGACGCGAACGATGGTTATCGTATTTGGGACGGTAGCAAGACGGTCAGGTCAAGGGACGTGAAATTCTGTCCTGAGTTCAGAATCTCAACGAAGAAACCTGAGTCACCTAACGTTCCATCTACTTCAGAAGCAGAGGGAAACGCCCCACATGAGGAAAACGACCTGCAAGAGGGTGACGTCATGCATGAGGGTGACGCCTTGCTGGAGGAAAACGTCTTGCAGAACGATGACATCTTGCAAGAGGGAGATGACCTGGATGAGGGAGATACCCTGGAAGAGGGAGATATCCTACAAGAGCCTAAAAGTCAGGAACATGCTCCAGAGGGAGAAAGATCTGCTGATCGGTTGGATCATGATCCTGAAGAGTTCTTAGACGCTGAAGAACTTATTATGGAACCGAGGTACAATTTGAGGGACAGAAGCACTCTGAAGCCCCCCCGTCGATTGATAGCCTCACATCTCTCATAGGCACACAAGTGAGATGTGAGGCTATCAATCGTCCTCTCAGACTTATTCAGTAAAAGCCAACTTGATTTGAAACTGAAAAACTTTTCATCCAATGAATCAAGAATTTTGCAGATCAAGAAAAGTTCGGGCAGCTTGACATTCGGATCCGTTCGGAGGATTTCTGCGTTTAGATCGTTCCAAATATTCTTTAATTTAGACATCATTGTAAGCCTCTGTATAATTCCTCGCTGGTTCAGAACAGTTCGGACCGCCTGATTATCAAATTCTCCTCCATTATCGCTCAATAAAGTTTTAACGGTTATTCCAGCATTCTTTGCTTCATTGATAAACTGTATCAGCTTGTCCTTTACTTCAAACTTGTTATGAATAAAGTACACATGTCGAAAGCTTGAAAAATCGTCTTTAAACAATACAAAATAGCGGTACTTACAGAAACTTTCGGGGAATGGTCCGCATACATCTGAATGAATAAGCTCGCCTGGTGCTGAAGCTCTATCTCTCTTGCCAAACTTTAAACGTTGCGCTTTCCCATAAATACAACCTTCACACATTATGTCATCATCCAGATTCAGGTCAATTCCAAGTTCACGCTTGACAAGATCCTTTATGTACTTCTTGTTCTGATGACCAAATCTCTCGTGGTACAATTGAAGTAAATTGGGCGTATTCACAGCGTTCAATTCAATTGCAGGACTATCTGGTAAAACTGTTTTCACTGACAGTTTGTATAGCCCTCCGTTTTGCTTCCTTTTTCCAGCTATAATAATAGCACCATCTGACTCCAACTTACACTCCTTTGTAGTGGAAGTAAAGATGCTCTTTGGAAGTCTGTCTTGTGCAGCTAATACCGAAAACAAGTTTTTGGTCAATGTCGGTACTGTAGAGCCTTCGTGGTGTTATAGCCACGAATGCCTTATATTCGGGTAAAATTAAATTATTTTCAAAGATTGTCAAAACGAATGTTGCTTTGTTTTTTTGATTCAGTAGTTGTACGCCAACCGGGAAGGCAATAGGTTCTTGGTGCTGGTCATCTACCAGCATACGCCGCTTCTCGGCAACGAATATTTTAAAAAGTGTGGCATCGAGCCCTTGTAACCGCGATTATAATTTTTAAGTGCTTTCTCACTAATAAAACAAGTTTTTACAAGATTAATTATATATTTTATTTCAGTTAAAACGTAAGGGCTCTCGCTGAGGGTCTTTACATATGGTGGAGCGCCTCTTTGAAGATCTAGTACTCTTGTTAGCCAGCAGAAGAAAAAGAAGTTCCAACTCCATAAGATACGCTAAAGAAGCAAAAATATGGAATCGATTATGTTTACCGGAAAAGAGGAACCCAATGACTTCTTCACACAGTTCGAGGGAATCGCCTCGTTAAAAAAATTTGATGAGAATGAGAAGCTACTTTTGCTCCCTGCCACATTAAACGGTCCAGCTCTGTGTTTCTATAGAGCGAATTTTTCTGACAAAAGCACGTACAAAGAACTAAAAGAGCTACTTATCAGTGAATTTTCTCCTAAAAGGGATTTCTCACGATTATTTTATGAGAAGAAGCAAGAGGATAAAGAATCATCGATTGAGTATTTTTACAAATTGCTTGAATAAGCCTCAAAGGCCAAGATTACCGACGATGATATCTTTATAAACCAATATTTGAAAGGATCAAAACCTTTTTACAAAGAAAAACTGGCCACTAACATTTATTCGTCACGCGCCGAACTAAAAATGATACTTCAACAGATTGATGTTATGACAATTGGAGAATACCGGAAAATAATACAAAAATTCATAAAGATTCTTGTTTAGTGCACTCGACAGGCGATTCTGCACGTAGCCACCGATGTTTTTACTACAGAGATTTTTCGCCTACATCAAGAAGTTTCCGCAACAAAAATTTTTACAACCAGCGATCTACGACGACGGATAGAACCCTATCGTCGCCACATTTTTTTGATTCCAGGTCAACAAAACGCTATAATTACCAACGTCGTCGTAAGCAGGAATGTCAAAATTATTTACAACGTCAATCTCAGGATGTCGCTGCTGCAATGTCTCAGGACTCCTGGTCTGTTCCATATAATATCAAGAGTGTCCATGATGTCGGAATCCAAGTTGAGCCATCACCATCTTCGGATAATACTTCAGGTCGGAGAAAACCAATTTTATTATGTAAAATTGCTAGGAAAGAGAAATTTTTCGATGTTTGTGCTTTATTAGATTCAGGTGCCACAGTGTCTTGCATTTCAAGATCTGTTTGCGATCAATTTAACTTAAATTTGAACTATTCTTATGTACCTGATTTAAAAGCTGTGAATGGTCAGTCTTTGAATACATCAGGAGAAATAAATGTAACTTTTTCCGTAAATGACGTCAATTTTCAACAAAAATGTATCGTAGTAGACAATTTATCTTGCGATATGATTTTAGGGCAAGATTTTTGCTTTGACAATTCTATTGTTATTAATTTCTTACAACGAAAGATTTCTTGTATGGGTAAAGAAATTCCTTTTTACTATCCCACAGCTAACTATGTCAATAACTCAGCAACAATTGATTTTGTTAAAACTTATGAACTATTTGAAGAAAATTATGTCTACTCTTTGTCACATAGTGATAAAAGCAATTCGGTTAAAGAAGACTCACAACCACAATCGTCTCCTGCTAAAACGCACGAGCAATCTCATGTTTTATCAGCTGTTCACAAAGCAAAGAAGGAACAGTCTATTTCAACGATGATTTCTTATCTGGAATTAGTGACAATCTTATTTTGCACGCTAGTGTATTTTTCTACATGCAGCTTTCAAGCCATTTATAATTTTTTCTCAAACTCTCTTTTAAATATTCAAGGCTTTTTAAATACCTGTAGCCTTGATCTACATGTTTGTGTTACTTCTAATGAGAAAATTTCTTCCGAGATTCGAGCGCTACTACAGATGACTGGTCGTGCGTTAGGATGTGCGATTCAAAATATCACTCGAGCTCAAGCGAAGCTGAAACGAAATTATGTCAAGAGGACCCGGCTTCGCCATTTCAGCTCAGGTGATATTATTTTAATTTATACCCATAGAAGAATTACGGGGAAAGCAATAAAGCTTTCTCGCCTTTATAAGGGTCCTTACATTATTGTAAACCGCTTATCAAATACTAATAATTATATAATAAAAAAAATAGGATCTAGAGGCTTACGTCATGATATTGTATATGGAAATAGACTAAAACGATTTATTTCAAGGTCTATATAATTTTATAGTTAAGAATAGTGTAATTAATCCTTTATGTGTATTTGTTTTTCAGCATAAACTTTTTCCACTTTAGGTATAGTATGAAAGGGTTCTTATATTATAGCACTGACCCTCTGTCCCTCACTGATGTTGTAAAAGGTCCTTAATATTATAACTTTCTAATCCCCTCCCCTAGCCTTAGTCCTCTCAATTTTTAAAAAATATTTGGATATAGTCACGCTACTCGTTAATAGATGGCGCTGTGAGTTTTTGGTAAAACTCGCAATTTTTGTTAAAATGTTTGTTAGTACTGGAAAAAAAACGAATTTTCCTAGACATGAAAACTTGCTAAATCGATTTTTCACTTCATATATCTGATGTAATCTCACAACTATTTATTTGTGAATAGCTTATTTGTGTTTGTTCACATATATGTTTGTTTTCATGTGCTGCATGGACATTTGATGAGCGACCACACGCCAGACCTTGATGCTTGAAAAAAGAAGAAAAGAAGATTAATATTTTTTTTTTTTTTTTTATAGGATTTGTTTATCGGCTTTTCTCGGTTATGGGTAGTTTGGTTTGAGAGGGTCAAAGCAGCTAGTTATTTCCAATAGTGAAAACTAGTTTGTACCGTTTTAGTACATAAAGCTGCGGTCCACTTTTGCCAGGCTGCTTGTGATTGTGAAGGGTTGATACTATTTCATATCTTGTCAAGCATCACGGCCTTTGTCACTTGAATGCACTGCTGATACTCAGGAGTGCAATCCTCTAAATTTCTTTGAATGAAATTTTTGGAATGTACTGTTGTGGTGTGGTGGTTCGTTTTTGAGTCGAAGTTTTTGATGATCTCAAGTTATGATTTTAAGTTCTTTTATTTAATTTCTTTTTGTGTGGATATGGAAATTGCAATTCATTTTTCATTTTGAAAAATAGACTTGTTAAATTTATATGACTATTTGGGTCACAGTCATTTGGACTGAAGTTTACACTTATTTCTATTTCCAATTTATTTGAGTTGTAATATATATATTAATGCTCTTAATTATTGCAGTTATGTTAGGTAGATAGGTAATTTAGGTAGGTATTTTTTTTTCTTTTAGGATTTCTTCAACAACTTAGCAAATGTTAGGAATGTTATAAATTTCTAAATTTTTTTTTTAAGTTAAATTCTTTTTTTTAAAATAGCTGCAATAAGGATCATTTTCATGTCTGGGGCGAGGCTTTTTCTGAGGTTTTTCCTCGCTTGAGCCTTAACATTTACGCCTAACACTTCTGTTAACTTCAGTAATAAAAATATAGGTATTTTTATTTTTTCACTATACAAGTTATAACTGTATACTTTTAAATATTTGTGTTATCCTTTTAGGATCATTAAGTTAAATTGCTATAATGTTGAATTCTTTGAAATGTTGAAATATTGAGTTTGTTATGCCTACTTTTTAAGGCTAATCGTCAGTCGTTCTTTCATGGAGATGATCTTCAATTATAATGTATAGTATCTAAGTCCCTCCGAAGGTAGGTAGATTGTAAGTATAGAAGGACACTCAACCCGTGTTAAGTTTCTTTCTAAATCTTTGAGGACAATCAGCTTCACTTATTTTCCTCAAAATTTCTTTTATAATTTTTTATAACTTTTGTTATATTACTTGAAAGGAACTTTGACATAATTTTTGGATTACTTTGATACTCTAAAGGAAAGATAGTCTGAGTAATCATAGTGTCTTAACATAATTTTTTTTTTAAACTTGAATTTTATCTTGAGTTGCATAAATTTAAATTTTGAATTTCAAATTTAACTTTAATTTTTGAATTGTAGAATCCAAAGCTTAATCTAGACACACGGTTGTGTGTCAAAGCCAAGTTCTAAAATTTTTTAAACTTAGCTGTTTTTCTCTGTTCCTTTCAATTAGTTGGAAATCAAATTAACTAATTAATTTTAATTAGTTAATTTTTTTCCGATGGGGGGGGGTAATTGTAGAGCCTTCGTGGTGTTATAGCCACGAATGCCTTATATTCGGGTAAAATTAAATTATTTTCAAAGATTGTCAAAACGAATGTTGCTTTGTTTTTTTGATTCAGTAGTTGTACGCCAACCGGGAAGGCAATAGGTTCTTGGTGCTGGTCATCTAACAGCATACGCCGCTTCTCGGCAACGAATATTTTAAAAAGTGTGGCATCGAGCCCTTGTAACCGCGATTATAATTTTTAAGTGCTTTCTCACTAATAAAACAAGTATTTACAAGATTAATTATATATTTTATTTCAGTTAAAACGTAAGGGCTCTCGCTGAGGGTCTTTACAGTACGTACCAAACATCACTAAGGGTGAGTCTTCCTTTTTTGCCGTTGACTGTCGACTCAATCTCCACAGACCCTTTCCCTTTTGCAGGAACAGTAGTCCCATCTGCTGTTGTTACAGTGTGGCTTGAATCAAAGTCCTCAAAATCGAAAAGAATATCCCTTCTGTTGGTAATATGCGTAGTAGCACCATTGTCGACATACCAATTCTCAGAATCCTTTGCCTCTGATGAACACACATAAATCATCAAGGTTATATTCTGTACTTGCTTACTTGACGATGGTGTAGGCTTCGGAGGTCTGCCATCATTAATCCATTTTCTACAATTTTTGATCCTGTGGCCTTTCTCTGAACAGTACCTGCACTTCATTTTATCGTCCTTCGGCTTGGGTTTGTACACATTAGGTCTAGAAACAAGCACTTCTTGGCTTGGTTCTCCTTTGTCTCCAAGTGACCTCTCAACAAGTGAAGTACAAGAGCCTAAAAGTCAGGAACATGCTCCAGAGGGAGAAAGATCTGCTGATCGGTTGGATCATGATCCTGAAGAGTTCTTAGACGCTGAAGAACTTATTATGGAACAGAGGTACAATTTGAGGGACAGAAGCACTCTGAAGCCCCCCCGTCGATTGGAAGATTTTGTTTGCCTTGTGGATGCCCAGTCTTTTCCAGAGACTTACACTGAAGCTATGGAAAGAGACGATAGAGCAGAATGGTTGACAGCTATGAATAGCGAAATGAATTCTCTTCAAGAAAACAATGTCTGGACTTTGTGTGACCTGCCCCCAAATCGAAAGGCTTTACCTTGCAAATGGGTCTTTAGGATCAAAAGGAATCCCAATGGCTCTATTGATAAATATAAAGCACGTCTAGTAGTCAAAGGCTTCAAGCAAAGAAAGGGTCTTGACTATGATCAAACGTTCAGCCCTGTTGCAAGACTGGCAACAATTAGAGCTCTTTTAAGTGTAAGCGCTCAAGAGAAGCTGAATCTCGTGCAATTTGACGTGTCTACTGCATTTCTAAATGGAAAACTGACTGAGGAAATATACATGAAGCAGCCTGATGGCTTTGCTGTTGACCCGAAGAAAGTGTGCCGTCTCAACAGAAGCCTGTATGGACTCAAGCAAGCTCCAAGGTGTTGGAATTCTTGCTTTGAACAGATTCTGCTTGACATGGGTTTCCGACAGTGTGAGGCAGATTGCTGTCTGTTTATTAAGAAGATCGGCCTTAAGAAGATCCTCATAACCCTATATGTTGATGACGGATTAGTGGCTTCATCTGACGCTGAATTAGCAAACAGCTTCTTAAAGGATTTGCAGAAACGGTTGAAGATAACAACAAAACCCGTTTCTTACTACCTGGGACTTGAGATCAATCAAGCTAGTGATGGGTCAATCACCATTAAGCAGGAGTCTTACGCCAAGAAGATTCTTGAACGTTTTGGGATGATGGACTGTAACCCTATATCCACTCCAATTCAAAAGGAATCGACAACTATTGAAGAAGGGAAAGTGGAATCGAAGTTCCCTTATAGAGAAGCCGTAGGTTCTCTCGCTTACCTGATAGTGGGCACTCGCCCTGATATTGCTTATGCGGTTGGTGTTGTATCACGGAAGCTGGAAAACCCTACTCAAGCTGACTGGCAGAAGGTCAAACGGATCTTTCGCTACCTGAAGGGAACAACAAACCTTGGCATCAAGTATAGCAATAAAAGTACGTTGCTAGAAGGCTACAGTGACGCGGATCACGCAGGAGACCCCGACACTGGACGCTCTACATCCGGCGTAGTATGCCTGTATGCTGGTGGTGCTGTATCATGGCTTAGCCAACGCCAAGCAACAGTAGCCATTTCGACGACTGAAGCCGAAATTGTTGCGGCAAGCGAAGGAGCTCGAGAGCTTGTGTGGCTCAAAAGGATATTTATTGATCTGGTGGATCTACAACAAGCGCCCATCTTGTACGTTGACAATGAAGCGGCTATCCGCCTCGCACATAATCCCGAGTTTCACAAGAGAACGAAGCACATTCGAGTGAGACACTTCTTTGTACGAGAAGTTGTGCAACAAGAAGAACTTCTCGCTAACAAAATAAGTTCGGCTCGACAGCTTGCTGACCTATTGACCAAGGCTGTGCCTAAGCCAAGGCACATCGATCTACGTGGCCAGCTAGGGCTGTGCCAAAGCAAAAACCACGCTTAAATAAGGGAAAGTGTTATAAAGACTCCTTGATAGTTGTCAAGTAGAGTCTTCTATATTTATCGAAGTTTTTTGAATGTTGACTTTTGACAATGTATCTAAAAACAATGTGAGTGAAAAATTGTGTCAATCGTCGCGTAAATTTATAAATACTGTTATAAATTCTAAATATTATTCAGTGTAAAGTTCTAATCCTCTAAAACTCAGTTTCTAGTGCATGTTTCCAATAACGTTGACTGTTCTAAAGTGTTTAACATCTATCCTGAGCTTCCTATACAAATCACGTAAGCGCTACTCTATTACAAAGAAGCAGCTGACCGAAAGCACTGACGTACTTAATAAGCTCCTTGACTTTATTAAGATAGAAGTAGAAAGTGAAGAACGAATACAGTTTACAAGAGAGGGAGTGACTGGTAAACCTGAAGGTAAAATTCCAACAGCAGATAGCTCTCAGAATTCTGCTGATCTTACCCCAAGAGACTGCTCCGCTAAGAAATTTGCCGCTTCGGCCGCGTTTGGCTGGGAAGGCCCTTCATGGCTGACAGAAAGCGGGGAAAAATGGCCAGTCTCAGTTGACAGTGAGCTGAAAAAAACCAACGTTGATTTCTCCGCCGAACTATTTTCTTCACGCCTGACAAACCTTTCGAAATTCTCAAATGTTGTGCGAACGATAGCTAAGGATGAAACGGAGGTTACTAAAGTTAAAACGAGACTTAGTCTAATCGAAGAAAATTCTACACTGCCTATCCTACTTCCAGGAAAACATCCTATCATCCGAAGATTAGTAGAACGAAGACATATTCAACACAGCCATGCTGGTTTAAACTTTTTCTCCTCTATTCTTCGTGACTATTATTGGCTTGTAGGAAGAAGAAAGTTAATAAGAAATATTATTTCAAAATGCATGATATGCAAAAGATTTAAAACCGAGGCATACAAGACTTGGAAGAGACGCAAGAGGAAGAGGATCAAGCCGAAGCTACTCCGAAGTCTTAGATGTCCAGAAGCGGATGCGCCACAGAAAAATAAGGGTACTTAGAAGGAGGATTAAAGAAATAATTCGTCACAAGGTAGCGAAGGCGTCGTTCTATGGATTTGACGGGTTATTTTGAATATTTCCTAGTGATCACTGATAGTTTGACATAAAATATTGGGACATGTTGGCAGATGTCATCCCATAGTAAAATAAATTAGCAAGGTATCTATTACGAGCGAAGCAAGGAGGTCCGAAATCTTTGGGATGCGCCATAAAGTTATCGCGCCGCCGCTTGGATCTTTGATCTTGCAAGTTACAGCTTGCAAGGCGGGGAGGATGTCGAGTACGACCTTCATAGAACATTTTAGTTTTAACGTTTTAAAATGTGGCTCGTCGGCAAAATTGTCTTTACGTTTTGGTTGTCAATCAATTGTTTCTTATTTTTCAAAATATATTTTCATCGGTCTAATTCTTAGTATTTCCTTTATAATTTCGTGTAGAAACCTGCAGATATCCTTCTATAGGTATTTCTGTACCTACCACCGTTAATAACTAACGTATAATCAGTGACTCGTAATATGGCTAAAAAGCATTGACGTAAGAAAAACGCTGCGCTTCTAAAACGCCCCCTGGTGTAGTTTCCAAAATCTTTGCTAAAAAGTCCCTATAGAATAGAATAAAACTCTATGGGTTTGACATAAGCTGTCACGTGACATTTCGTTAGCTAATGTCAATCCCATACATTTTCATTCTATTCTACTGGCGTTTGCGATTGTAGGCCCAGATTAGTAACTTAATGTACAGAGTAATTGTAGGCCCAGATTAGTAAGTTTATGTACAGAGTAATTGTAGGAAGCCACTTGACTCAGGGCCTGGGTGTCTTTTACGGAAAGCGCAAGGTACTTTACCTTATTCGGAAGACCGTAACGACTCAAGACCAAACACACGAATTTTTTTTTTATGGTAGAACTGGCAGACGAGCAGACAGCACACCTGATGGTAAGTGTTACTGCCGCCCATGGAAACCTGCAACACCAGGGGTGTTACTTGTGCGCTGCCGGCCTTCTAGGACCAGGGAAACTATTTCAAATCCTACACACTTACCCTTTAACGCAGTGTGCAGCGGTGAGCACGTAACGATCGTTGATGAGGATCCCGCCGCAATAGAACTTGTTATAATAAGTGAGACGAACAACCCATGGGAACTCATTCACTTCTGTCTCTTCGCCCCCTACTATTCTGGATGCTTCATTCCTTTCGCCACAACCTTCAATTTTAAACGGATAAATTAAAATACAACTGCCATAAAACAACAACGCACATCATCAACTATGGTTCTAAAAGCATGATATAACAAGGGGGGTGATCGTGGTAATTTTAACGACATTACCAAAACAAAAACGTTTGCCTCAAAATTTATGTTAATTTATGTATTTTATGCAAACGTTTTTGTTTCGGTACTATCGCTGAAACTACCACGATCACCCGAATTCTTTATAAGACGGAGATAAGCTTAACAAAAGATTTTAGGAAATTCATCCCCAAGAAAGGAAGGGAAGTATGTCTAGATCGTAGCAGGTGGAGGACTGTGGTCTCTGCCTACCCCAACGGGAAAGAGGCGTGATGTTATGTATGTAAGGGTCCAAATATAGAACAAATGTTTGTGTGGAAATTTTAGGAATCCGGGCATACGAATTTTTACATTTCCGGATGGGAATTCATGGGAGTACTCAAATGATATACCTACTAATAATATACCTAATATAGAAGAGCAATTTAAAAAAGCTTGATTACTTACTTTTTTAGTAACACAATAAATACTTACGACAATTACACTTGCGTATTTCTTGATAGTTTCCATCGTCTTCAAACTTTTTTATGGTCACATTCGCAGCACTCACCTTAAATCCGTAATGTAGTTTACTACCAGATTTTTCAGCTATTCACCGTGTTCCTAGAGTTAAACCATACCACAGTCAACAAAACCATAAAAACTAAATAACTCTAATAAAGAAATATATGATAGAAATTAAAAAAAAACAATCCCTGCAAATTATCACATTTTCCAATGGAGTGTCAACTTTTGAGTATCAACAAATCTTAACACTTCTTTCGGAAAAGATGTTCAGTTTTGTTGACTTGGCTTGCCTTTAGGAATACGGTGCACAGCATATTTATAAGAATAATTCAATAAAGTTTATTCAATTTTAATTGCCTATAGATCAATCACAAATCATTCTTACCACTTCTAAAACAAATCCACTGATCACTGTAACTGCAAACAATTTCCACATTCTGCACTAAGTTTCCGCTCACAACGTTACACTCTCCTAAGTTGTGACTTCAAATATGTAATATTTCTTTTTAAATTATTATTTTCTTTCTTATCTTTGAATTTAGGTCTCGTCAGGAAGACGAGCCGACGAGCGTACGGTCGGGAATATTCCTGTGTAACTTACTACTCTGTGGTCGGGAAGCTGAGGGCTGGAGTGCGGACGTTGCACCCAGAGCATTACTATGCAAACCTCTATTTGTTGTTCTACAACACAAACCTAGAGCTGGTTTAGAAGGCTATACGGGGTGTTAGAGTAAACACTGCGGTAACTCAGTATCGTTTATAAATTCCTTACAGTCCATGTCGTGTCGATATAATTAGGGTTCCGATACCAAAATGGTAAAAAAATAGAAACCCCTATGGTGCCGCTTTGTCTGTCTGTCTGTCCGTCTGTGTGTCATACCTGTATATCTCAGCATTCACTCATGCTATCGACTTGAAATTTGGAATACTTTTAGAATATTAAAAAAAAAATGGTTATTACGTACTAAAATATATTTATGTATTTTTTTACAACTTTTAGTTTTCAAGTTATGATGAAAAATGTAAAAAAAAATACCGCCCCCCCCCCCCCCCCTTATCTCCGATGTTATTACAGTCGATAGACGTTTATGTAAATATTACAGCAAAAATAAAACGATCTTTCTAAGTTGCACAGTTTTTTAGAAATCTGCGAAAAACCTTTACTAACAAATTTAGTTTTGCGGTCCTAGAAATAGACTGTATTGCTTCCAAAAATACTAAAGGTATATCGGAACTCTCGGCGCGCGAGTCGAACTCGCACTTGACCGGTTTTTTTTACTTACCATAAAAATTCTCACATAATCGGGTGGATATTACAAGAGAGAAAAAAAAGTTGAGGTTGGACGTGCGGCAGTCCCATAGGTTGTATTGTAAGCGATACCGAGTTACTTCCTGAATGAAGGACACATGTTTGTACTATGTAGGGTTCGTAATCAACTGCGTTCCTTTAAGTATGTTACGAGTACTTTACTCGTAGGTACTGTAAAACTGTACAACTTGCTTACAAAGGTTTTATTGTTTTTATAGCTTCCATTATTACCCAATATTACCATCCTAGGTTTTCCTCCCCGGTAGAATGTGGTGTGCATAAGTGGTGGGGAGGTAAAAATGTACCCCGAAAAAGGGTTTGTAAAGGACTCACTCACAATATCGAAAACTGGTCTTTATAAAGGTTGCAGGGCTTTTAATTTTGCATTGAATGAGACTCTTTCATATTTTTATCATTGGTTAAAATCATTTAATTTAAAAAATACCGAAGAATTTCATACGAACTTTCATCCTTCATTTCATCCCCTTAACTAAAAACATATTTCAAACCTTGATAGATCTTATCCAATTGCGTGTTAAAATTTTTGTTAGAATATGTTTCGTAGTTTAGAAGTTATCGCAAAAGTCCACGGGACACTTAATGGACGAATTCCTAAAAACGCATAGACACTTACTTTTTTACTTTCTACGGAGAATTCAACCTCAAATTTGTGTACCTCTAACATTAAAAATGTAAGACTTCTAGACCAACAGCTAACTCTTAGAGGATCTACGTAACTAGTGAAACAGGCCAACCACATTTAATTAGGTACTTATTTTCTTGGTTTCTTTTCTTGACTTCACCTTTGTTCTAGAATACTTTTAAAAAATCCCTGCTTAGCTTAATCCTTATACGGACGTAAGTTTTACGTTTAGGTACAATCAAGAGCGCGTCCAGCTCCCACCCAAGTCACCCCCCTCCCCCTTACCACCCCTCCTCTCCTCCCCCTCCTAACCCACCCTTCCCCTCACCCTCTTACTTATCCAAAGCTCGATGTGCCAATTATTGCCGCCAGAGGGCGTATATCCACCTTGCACGAAATGACCCCCAAAGAAAGCGTAGACGTATCTAAGTCAAAAATTAAATATTTCATTAGATCGATTGATATAACGCTACTATAGCGATAATTTAATATTTCAATTTTGTAGATTCGTCCATTCGTGTCGTAAGCTTAGTATCGGCAATAGCAAGCATCAGGTGTGTTATCACGGATCCAGTCAAGATACTCGGTAACTCTTGTGTACACTCCCGGGTATCCCAGCCTCGCACAGCCATAGCCCCAGGACACTATTCCTGCAAATGGGAGGTTATTCGAATTCAATAACTTACAAAATTCTTTGATTGCAATGTTTCGACCACAAAACAAGTGTAGGTGAATTGTAGGACACCCAGGTGCACATTGCATTGCAGTTAAAGCTCCTTAAGTCTATGGCTGACTCTTTCTTTGTCATCAAAATGAAAATGTCAGCATTAGATGAAATATTAGATTTAAGGAAGTTTTAACTTTAAAGACGCTTTTTACAACTGCCGAAGAAATTTATCAATTCAAAATTCTATATTGACTGGCAAATAGACTTGGACCCAAGGAATGAGATTGAACTTTTTTATAACAGGATTTTGTGAGTCGTATCGGACATTTCGGTGAGTTTACAATTGTAGAGCTAACAATAACATACACATTATGTTGATATCCTTACCTATCAACTCGTATATTCGACTCGCAGTTTGTGTGACTAGAGGACCTCCACTGTCGCCCTGTAAAAAACCAAAACATAATTTCACATGTAATACTAAAACAGAAATACTAAAAACTGTGCAGTTTATAATTGTTACGTATTCATATATATAATTGTTATAGCGTCATGACGTAAGTATGTGTTAGTCTCCGGATTTTACATTACGAACTTTGCTGATTAAATAGTTCCATCCCATCGCTATCATGAGTAGCCTCTCTCTCAGTGTACTTCGCGCACATCTTAACATGTTTGATTTGATGACGTTGTGTTAATGTTCTGATAGCCTCGTTGCTAAACACCGGTAGCTCAACCTCCCAGGGGGTGCAGGGACAGTTAACATAAGATAACCCTTCTGACTTTAAGATAATACTTACAGTGCAACCGTCTTTATGCGCAGTTTCGGGGTATCCTGCGCACATCATTACATGTTTGATCTTGGAGGCGTTATACTTTGTGGCCTGACAAGCCTCGTTGCTTAGCACTGGCAACTCAGCCTCCCGAGGAGTACATGACCAGTTTCCCCCTTCCTTCGTCGCCCCCCACCCAGCTACTATTGCTGTCGTACCGGTGTATAACTTTCCTGCAAAACAGCATATTCAAGTAAATAACACGTAGACACAGCACAAACACCTAATTAAATTTTTCTTGGGTGGGGACTGGGGATCGTGGTATCGCGCTTTTGCAAGGTCTGTGCGTATATGCGTCCTCAGGCGCAGGATAATATTCTTTATTTCAAAAAATTTTTATTGACATCTCTTACAGTTCAAGCCTCAAAAAGCTTTGATCCCTTCATAAAAGTCGTTAAGCATATGTGTCTAAACAAAGGTGTACGTAGAGATCAATTGTTCTTGGCCATTGCTTGTACGGTCAACCGCTTGTCGGTAGAAACTTTTTCAACTCTATTACCACGCCATACGGTCAAAAAGTGTTTCTACCGATGTGTGGCCGTGTGTACCCGACTTATAACCTGTCGTCCGATCAAAAAGCTCTTCTTTGGTTATTGCGAGTACATAAAACTCGAATAAAAGTGTTCAAAACCAAATCATATGCTTTCTTGAGGTCATCTACTCACCAGCATTTTCAGGCAGACATATAGGTCTGATGGTATAGGAATAGTCAATGGGTTCATTAAGCCTTAAAAGCGATATGTCGTTACTGAGGTCGGTCATGGTAAAGTTACGAGCGATGACCTTAATGATGTACCGGGTCTCTGGTCTTCCACGTGTCATGTCGCAGCGGTCGTGCTCACCGAACGTAATTTTGAACATGAACCACATGAACCTGAAAAAAAAAATAAGAAAGACTTCAGTAATGAATGATATTAAAATTTATTTTGGTATTTTATAGTTAGCTGGCGCAAAAAATAATGATTGATAATATAATATATCTCAAAAAATTTATATCTCTTTGTGTCCATTAAGTTTCTAGACTTATGTTAGGTTATGAAAATAAAATGAACCAAGAATACATAAAAGTATCCACTTTTTAGCAATCTATACATATAATAAAAGAGTAGAAACCGCGTGTCTGTACTTTTGATAAATTTACAAAAAAAATTGTGTGAGCGATAAGAAACGACTAGTAAAACTCAAAAATATGTTTTCTGAACTTTTTGTCTGTCTGTCTGTCTGTATGTTTTGGATAAACTCCGAAACTACTGAACGGATTTTCTCGCGGTCTTCGCAGATAGATTAAGCTTAGGTCTGAGCAACATATAGGCTATGTTTCATCCAAATCGGTTCACTTAATCAGAAGCTACACCAATGTAAAGTATTAAATTGCCTGTACGACAATAACTCGCAAACCGATTTAAACTGAGTTTTTAATTACGAGTTTGGCTTACCTTTGTGCAACACAAAAGTTTAGTTTCATTGCAAACCGTTCACTCAGACAGAAGGTACGCTAAGTTTCATGCGGCGGCGCAAATAACTCACAAACTATTGAACGGATTCAAACAGGGTTTTCAATAAACTGTCAAGCTTACTTCTTTGCAACATATTAGCTTACTTTCATTGAAAACGGCTCACTCAGACAGGTGCGCGAAATTTCCAGCGGAGGCGCCAATATCTCACGAACAACTGAACCGATTAAAACGAGGTTTTCAGTAAAGTATTTGGCTTACTCCATGCAACATGTATGCTTAGTTTCATTGCAAACGGTTCACTTAGACATAAAATTCACTAAGTTTCAAGCGGCGGCCCCAATAACTTACCAACTACTAAACGGATTTAAACGAGGTTTTCAATAACGTGTTTAGCTTAATTCTTTGCAATGTATTAGCTTACTTTCGTTGAAAACGGTTCACTCAGACAGGAAATGCCCGAAGTTTCAATAGACGACGCCAATAGCTCACAAACTACTGTACCGATTCCAACTGGCATTTCCATGACGTGCTTGGATTAGGTACTTTCGTGCAACATATAAGCTTGGGTTAGTTGAAAACGGTTCACTCAGATAGAAATTACGCAAAGTTTCAAGCAAAGGCGCAAATAACTCACAAACTTTTGAGCAGATTCAAACGTGGCTTTCAGTAACGCGTTTGGCTTACTCCTGTGCAATAAACAAGCTTAGTTTCATTGCGAAAGGTTCACTCTGACGGAAGATACGCTAAATTTCATGCTGCAGAACCAAGAACTCACCTACTGAACTGGTTCAAACGAAGTTTTCAATGACGCGTCGGGCTTCTTTCTGTGCAACATATAAGCTTTATTCCATTGCAAACGGTTCATTCACACAGAAGGTTCGCGAAATTTTAAGCGGCCACACCAACACCTCACAAAGTACTTGAACGACTTAAACGGAATTTTTACAATAACGTATTTGGGTTGTTTTCGTGCAATATTTTTTTTATAACATAACTTTTATTATTGCAATTGGTTCACTCAAACAGAAAATGGGCAAATTCAAAGTTTCAAGCTGTGAAACCGAGCTGAAATCAAACAAAGCTTATATTTGTACGGAAGAAAGCCAAATAAGTTGTTGAAAATTCCGTTTGACCCGGTCCAGTTGTTTTGTAAAAGTTGTGGGTACAGATTGGTAAAATCTAGATTTAGTTTTATTATAAAAATAATAATAAAAAAATTCCGGTTTCGGCATGGCAGTACAACAAATGTAAAAAAAATTATGAAAGTTCTAAAGTTTTGAAAACTTAGGAAGTAGGTACTTATAAACAAAATACTTAAATAAATAAAGAGAGATGTGAATCATTGTTTTTTAGAAATTTTCTTTTAAGGGGAGAAATAAGTTACAACGATTGTACAGAAGTGTAGTCCAACAGTTTTGTATGCAGGTAGGTACATGTACAGTTAAAAGCTCGTGAAGCCACGTTGGACTTTGTACCGCTCTTTTATCAGTTGCCACAGAAGCTAAAGTGACTGAGCCTCAGATTTAGTCAGGCTTTGTTTTGTATAAGAAATAACGAAACCCGTTATAGTTCGTCCGCGTGGAATTCGACTATAATTTTACACTTACGAGGATAGTGGGCGACCTAACCGTCCACACGTAAACAAGACGTGTTTAATTTACAAAAATCCGTACTATCGCTACTCTGTATACCTAATAATATAAAGGCGAGAACTGCACTGTCTGTCTGTCTGTTAAGCTTTTATGACTAGTCCGATAAACCGATTGTGATATAAACTTGGTACGAAGATAGTTTGAACCATGGGAAAAGTCATTAGCTACTTTTTCATAACCCCACGCGGACGGAGTCGCGGGCAACAGCTAGTACTAAATAAATTACTATTACTATTGGATGGCTCTCAATCCGGGCGTAGCGGGTCCGGTCGATAACCCACATAGTCAAAGGGCGTGGGACGAAGTCGGTTGTAAGCGCCAGGTGGAACAGCTTCTGGAAGGTGCTGGTAGAGCAGACGTGGCACGGCTGAAGGCGGTCACGTCGAGGTCAGAATCTGGGGCGTGGTTACAGGCGTTACCTTCTCTTCACATGGGCACCCTCCTTGACGACAGCTCGTTGCGTGTGGCTGTGGCTTACCGGTTGGGCTGCAATGTGTGTGAACCCCACTTATGCCCTTGCGGCTCAATGGTAGAGGCCAACGGCCACCATGCGCTGAGTTGTCTCAGGTCCTCAGGCAGGATTCCACGCCACTATGCCCTCAACGACGTGATACGCAGAGCCCTTATTTCAGCCAACGTCCCGTGCGTTCTTGAGCCACCGGGCCTCAGCCGAACCGACGGCAAAAGGCCCGATGGCTTGTCGCTTGTACCGTGGCGGAGGGGAAGGTGTTTGCTGTGGGACGCTACATGTGTGGACACCTTTGCACCTTCCCATCTGCCTCGGACAACTAAAAGTGCCGGCTCAGCGGCTGAAGTAGCTGCAAGCCACAAGCTGGCGAAATATTCCGCGCTTCTTCCTGCGTACGATTTCGTCCCCTTCGCGGTGGAAACGGCCGGACCGTGGGGTAAGGAGGCCAAGGTCTTCATTGGAGAAATTGGGCGCCGACTTAGGGATATTGGCTTTGACTCCCGCTCCGGATCGTTCTTTGTGCAAAGGTTATCCATTGCGATTCAACGTGGCAATGCTGCGAGCCTCATGGGGACCTTTGCACCAGGGACGATTCGGGGTGGGTTATTTTAATTAGGTTTTAGTTTTAATTGTAATTTTATGAAATTGTATTTAATTTGACCCTTGTATTATTGATGAATGAAGTATTTCCATATTCTTATATCTAAACTAAAAATAAATTAATTAATTACTGTTCTATGACTTCACCTCATAAAGTTTTATTAAAGTATACAATTTGACGCAGTCGACAGCCTAACCTACAGGATTTAATGAGGACACTGGCACTGGCTTGCTCATCTTCATGGACAGAGCGATTGCAACTGGGTAGTACGCATAGCTTAAGGACATAGAAACAAAACCAGTATAAGCTGAACCAGTGCTAATGCTACAAACGTCCAAAACCAGAGACCCATTCAAGGTAAATCTTAGCCGACATCACACGGATGATCGATGATTGTTAGGAAATATTACGAATAAAATAAAAAAAGGTACAACAAAAAAATTCTTACCCCTTCACACAATGTGCAGCAGAGACGACGTATCTATCATTGATGAGCGAAGCCCCACAGCCAAACGACTTGTGGTAGATCAGACGCGCGAGCCAAGGGAAAGCGTTCCTACTGCTTGGTGACCCTCCAACTACGCGGAAACCTTCATTTCGTTCACCACAACCTAGGACAAAAATATAATTAACTACCACGCTTTTAATACTAACTAAAAAGTAAAGGATAATTTCTTTTAAATTAGATTGTAGCTCTACGAGTACCAAGGCTCTACCTCTTCATAGTAAGTAAGTGGCTATTTATTGTATATTGCGTTATAGCTGCCCAATCATTTAAGATCTACTTTTAGACCCTATCCAGTTTTATTCTCCCGACAGCTAAGTAAAGGCATTGAGTAAACAAACAAGTTAGAAATAGTCATACAAACCGCAGTTCTGGCAAGCAGGCCGGTAGTCGTTTGCATAACGCATAGACGAAGGTAGTTTCTGATTTGTAGTATAGACTTCTTCTGAAATAGTTAATCCATCCTGAAAAATAATCCGTTACTTTTTACTCATGCCTTGGCCACCCTAAGCTTAATTCCTGAAGATTTATTTTGTTTCAAATTCACTCCAAATCAATTTTCGCGTCAATTGATGTGAATTGAAAGTGACTAATATGGGATGTCGAAATTATTTTTAACATATCTGTATCAAAATTTTCATCGGGAAATTGATCGATCAGTGAGCTTCGGCTTCGGAAGCAAGCAAATTAACACAGGATATAAGAAATAATTCATCAGAAGATAGTGAAGGCGTCGATCGATTATTTGAAGAGTTATTTTGAATATTTCCTAGTCATCATTGATGATGCGACATTTCAATTTGGGTCATGTTGGCAAATGCCATCATCCCATAGTAAAATTAATCAGCACAAGCGTTAGCGCGCTTTTGCTAGGTCTGTGATCAGCACGGTATAGGACGCACAAAATAACTGTGGCCCTGTCATTGATGCGCAAAAGTCAAAAACGTGCAAAAAATGGGCCATTTTTTTCTTCTGCGCATCAATGACAGGGCCACAGTTATTTTGTGCGGCGTATATCTATCCTGAGCGAAGCAAGGAGGTCCGAGAAATCTTTGCAAATTAACAACAAGTCGCGTTGTTTTGATAGAGGTGGTACGGTCAACCGCTCGTCGGTAGAAACTTTTTCAACTCTATTACCACGCCATAAGGTCCAAAAGTGTTTCTACTGACGTGCTGTTCAGTGTACCACCAATGTGTGCGTCTGCATGCGTGCGCATATTTCGAAGAGGAAAAGTTCGTAGTTTGAAGTTTAGATTGACGTCATAATGTTAATCCTAATATGAAAATTACAGTGAGATCAAAGATGGATTAAAGTTACTTATTTGTTTGAAAATGTAATGTTAATATAAAAATATTTAAAGCTTTTATTTAGAAAAGTGATCTGTAGAGTGTGGAGTGGAGTACTTTTATACAGGATGCCAGGGAAAGTACTGGATTCCATTCCTTGACTATAAACGAGTGATAAAATATTACTATTGAGATTTTAAAAATTCAAATTGAGCCTGATAAATTCAAACACTACTTTATATTAATCAAATATCATCTTAATTTTTTTTAAGAAAATCCTGTTTTTTTCGAATTATTTGAGACCTAATATTTTATCACCCTTTACTTTACATCTTTTTACCATCTCTGGGGTACCACTCTGTTATTATTTTAGTCCATTTCTCCTTTTTCTCCCTTAGTATATGTCCTGCCCATTTCCACTTGAGTGTTTTGTATACTTTGCTCACATCTTTAAATTTTGTTACACTTTTAATTTTGTTTAATCTTATTTTATCTTTTCTTTTTACTCCAACTACACTTCTCTCTATTCCATTTTGACATACTGTTATTTTGTTGCTTAATTTTTCAGTCAATGCCCATGTTTGACAGCCTTATGTTAAATATGGTAAAATGCACATGTTATAGACATTTCTTTTATCTTTAATTGGCATGTCTTTATTTTTCATAACTTCGCTAAGAGACCAATATCTTTTCCATGTGTTGGCAATTCTTCTGTCAATTTTTTTATGCATAATATCTTGTGTGGAAATAAGCTGTCCTAAGTATATATAATCGTTAATCGTAAAAGAAGTAAAGGACGACAAGTAAAACGTTGGGAAGATGACCTTAAAAAAGTAGCAGGTCCAGAATGGACCCGAATCGCAAGAGACAGAGATAGGTGGAAGTTTTTGGAGGAGGCCTTTGTCGAAGGACAAGCTGTTGTTCCAAAACCGATTGTCAGTAACAAAGATATGTAAATATTGTAAAGCAGCAATAAAGGCTTATAATAATAATAAAATTTTATCACCCAGTGATATTCTAAAATTGGACTCCTGCGATAGTTTAAAATACATGTTTTACCCATTAAACTAGATAACTTTGCCGAAGGAACATAGGTCGAAACACGATTACTTCCCATATAATAAATTGGTCACTTATTTACTTACATATAACATTTAAAAAATCATATTGCGTTCTTCGGTCTATCCTGGGGGAGAGTTTTTCAGTTTCATGGGTCTGAAAACCTGTGGCTTAAAATTTAAACTTTACATGCTTGCAGTACTTTTGTAACACCCCGTGTAAGATACATTTTGACTATTTTATGTCCTGCCCTTAATCGGTTTAGTAGTTTACATAGCCCGCGGCCCGCTTATAATGAACGTGATTAGCTCACTAAACAAACTGAAACTACAGTTACCTTATTCATAGAGCTGCTTATCGTCACGCACATACACAAGCTCACTAAAATTCGCCACATATTATTGGTTTATTCATAAGAATATATTTATTTTTATTATTATAACCACGTGTCCGGGCGCGGGAAGATCACGTCAGCGGTTCAAAGTGTTTTGATACACTAAGTCATAAGTTCGATCACAGTGCTTTCAACGATTGGGCCGCTAAAATGTTTCTCCATTTCAAAGCATCAGGTTCAATGTTTTAGTACGAATAGATTTTTTTTAAACATCATCGACGATTCGGGACGTTTCTTAAAATAAAAACTGGCCAAGTGCGTGGTGGTCCCGTAGTTTTTTAGGATTTTTTTATCGCAAAGCAGGTTTTTATTAAGTTTTTCGTAACATAAACTTTCTACCTTCTAATGCTCAACGAGGTCCTAGCGCCTGATTGTTATTGCTATTTATATTATTTCCAGTTTTTCAGCCTATTTAGCTGTGATAGTATTGATTTTAATTTTGTCATTGTAATGTGATTTTTTTCCAATAACGCCCGTTTATCTGACAGGGGGGGAAAGGACCACACTCGCGCTTTTAAGCTAATCATTTCGCAAACGGACGTCTTAAAAAAAAAATTATCTTTGCAGTATCACATTATTTACTTGTAGGGAAGGTACCTACACTACAAATTTAATTTTTTTCAAGATTTTTTTACTACTTTGTCGGTTTGGATGGAATGTGTATCTATACTAAATTACAGCTTTCTAGTACTAAGGGTCTAAGAGTTAAGCCACGGATAGACAGACAGACAGCCGGACATGACGACAATATTAGGGTTCCTTGTTGACTATGGAATCCTAAAATATCTATGAAAAAAACAGGCCAAGTGTGAGTCAGACTCGCGTACTGAACCCTCAGTACGCTAGTCTGACTCGCACAAACCTGTACGTATATAAGTAAAAGTTATGGTATTTTTATTGCTAAAAAACTATATTATGTGACGTAAGTAACTAAAATTTATATCTGAGTTGATTGAATGAAAGGTAAATTGCGGTTTACGATTTATGATGTATTAAAAAAACTACTTACTAGATCTCATATTCTCAACAGTATAGTTCTTATAGTTTCGGAAAAAAGTGGCTGTGCTAGTGATGGGCACGTACCCGGGTATTTACCCATGTACCCGGTAAATACCCCCACGTACCCGGTAAATACCCGTATCTACCCAAAACGCTGGGTATATAAAATCTCAATAATGTTGACTAGAATAAATTGGATTAATAAGTTTAAACGTAAACAAATAAACTTTCTAAGCTCAAATTTACAAACTTAAAATAGGAAAGACACTTATTTTTCCTAGAAAAGCCATTTACATTATGATAGATGTCATATTAACGGTAGTAGCTGTACCTATATTAAATGCAAGCAGCACCGAGAGTAAACGGAAATCATATGGGCATTTCTACGATACTAGCGATATTTTGTCGCCTTTTGAAAATTGCACTAAATAGGTGCAGTCAAGAGCACATCAAGCTGTTAAGCTTGATATGTGTTAACATAGGGCTTATTACTTTTTTATTTCAATTGCCGTCGAAGCTGAAGTCGCGCTGTGAGTCTCAAGCTTGAGCTGCTTGATTGTACGTCCAAGCTAAGAATCCGAAAAAAATACAGCATAATTATCTTTACATTTCTGTCATTGGTAAGAAATAAAATGGAAAAATTTGTGAATCTTGCTCGTTTTGGCCTGTCCCTTTTTAATTTTATGGTTAATAGGCTTGCTCTTGACCTCGATGATGATGAGGACAAAAATGAGGTCAAAGATGGAACGAGCTTGCTAACTAGAAGTCTATTTATTCGCGATTCTAGAACACAGACGCAGGCAGAAAATTCCACTCTTTAGCTGTGCACATTGTAAAAGATGTTGCAAAGCGCTTAGTGCGAATGTGTAGAGTGTCAACCAAGTGTGGCTGATATCCTGCGGTGCGTCTGGATTCTCGATAGTAGACGAGGGATGACGGGATAAGCTCATGGAGCTCTTGCGCACACTCTCCAAATTACGTAAAAGACCAATAGACATGCAAGTTTGCGACGGTAGGCCAGACTGTGAAACTTGGTTTTCACCAGCATCTCATCACCAACGAGCTACTTGGCTCTGCGATCTATCGAGTCAAGTGTAGCTAGTTGATAGTTAGCTGAGCCAACCCAAAGATGACAGCAATTCTCCATGCATGCAGGATCAGACTTGTGCAAAGCGCATAATGCGAATGTGTAGAGTGTCAACCAAGTGTAAGTGATATCCTGCGGTGTGTGTCTGGATTCTCGATGATAGAAGAGGGATGTTGGGATTAAGCTCGTGGAGCTCTTGCACACACTCTCCGAAGTACGTAAAAGACCGACAGATATGCATGTTCGCGACGGTGGGCAAGACTGTAAAACTTATTTTACACCAACATCTCATCACCAACGAGTTTCCTGGCTCGCGAACTGTTCAACCAATCTCATCAATCCAGAGGAAATAGATTTCTGCCTCTTTTCACCAAATACTACAGAAAATTTGAACAACTGAGTTCAGTCACCTCTAGGCTTTATATGGGTGAGGCTATTTTTATGCCAAAACTTCAAAATTTTATTCACTGCACTAAAATTTTAATATCTCGGGAACTACAAGCCCAATTGTTTAAGTAATGGTGTTTTGTTATTTTGAATAAATCTTCTAATAATTGTTTTTTGTAATCTAAAGACCTCATCTCTCCAATTAAATCAATTTAGAGTACCAGAATCACTCACATAAGAAATAAGAGCATTAGAATGTGTTCTTTCAAAAACTGTAGGGTTTCCCACAGCGAATTGAAAAAACTTGCAACGAATTGAGTAAGGGACTTTTGTACTAAATTGAGAGCTGAAATTTGGTATTTCGTCCAAAAATATCAAAATAGCACATTTTACCTTACACACACTCTTTTACATTTAAGTTTAATGACTAGTCCATATTTTCTGTATTTTATGCAACGATTTTATTTAATTTAATGATGAGTCGAAAGACTTTATAATTCAGTAGTTACAATTCGGTGACTCTTCTCTTACACGAAATCTTTTATCATTTTTTAGTATTGGTACCTAATAACATAGAGGAAATGCTAATAAGAAGGTACAATTATTTCAACGTGAAATTATCAAAAGAGGAAAAGCTCACCGGAACGAAAAAACGTCACCTCCCTCGTAGAAATGCCCATGTACTTGAGTACCTTTGTTACCGTTTCATTAGTTGTTTGTACTGTTTTTGCATTTATAAGATAGTTGGGGTAGTGGAAAGTAACATAGGATAAATTTTATTTCAAAAAACATATAATTCCTTTAGAAGTTTCTAAATGGTCAACTTAAATGATTTTTTATTTTAACACTTCCAGTGTTCGGATAAATCTAAAAAGTAGAAAATTGCAACGTTGGAATGCGTATAGAGATCGCAGATTTCACAACATCAGGCAGGACCACAGTAGCTTAGTTGGTAAAGCGTCTGCGGTACTGACGCAGAAGATGCAGGTTCGAATCCTGCCTGTGGTTGTGAAATATTGCGATTTTCTACTTTGTAGATGGTCAACCTAGCATAATTAGTTTGAATATCAATAACACAATATAGTTTGAGTAATAACTTTTAGAACATAATATGACCACATCTTATAAGTAAGCGGTACATTTTCCGGCTTTCTTGGTATAATGCCATTAGAATGTACTATGACTTTGGTTTGTTAATATTGGATTGGATTCGTTTTGGAATTGTAATAAACACGTTTTCAACTAAGATTAAAAGAGAAAAAAATATCGAGTTCAATCTACCCAACGTTTTGTGTAGATATGGGTATTTACCCGGTATTTACCCAATGTACCCGGTAAATACCCAAATGGGTAGATAGGGTAAATACCCACCGCCCATCTCGCCTGTGACTAGATATGAGCGCCGCGCCGGCGCGCCGCCGCCGCCGAACAAATTTCCTGCGCCGCCGCCGCCGCGGAATGCCACGGCGCGCCGAGCGAGGAAAGAGTTATTAAATCCATACTTTATAAGCACTGATTCAAATTCTCTTCTCTTGCTTCTCTTACTCGCTTTAGTTAAGATATTGATCCTACCTGCTGGATACCTAATTTGTAGCATGATTCTTAGAGAGCCCCGATTACTGAATGGTTTCAGCAATATTTTTGAAGATTACCTACGTGCAATTTTTTGTGAAATGAGGATAAGCTAACAAAAACTTGTGTTTGAAAACCTGACTAAAATTAAACATTTGTTTATTTTTCCTTAAAAGTATTAGAATATTAGTACAGTCTGTTGTCCGTACAGTCAGTAATGTTAATAGTTAAAATAATTTTATCAGATTTGTTTTCATATGCCCCTTTTTTTTTCATTATTACATGTAACTCATAGACATGAAAGGGCAATGTCTAACTCGCACATTTCTTAAAAAAATATAGCAAAATTCAATTAATTTGACCTCTATCTAGCCCTGAAGACAAGAGATAAAGTAAACGATGGAATGGACTTTACCAGAAAAAGACACGCTTTTTTATTTTGTCAATGGGCTTACTCTTGACCTCGATCTAGTCCTGAAGACAGAGATGAGGTCAACGATGGAACGAGCTTGCCCAGAAGAAGCCTATTCACTCGCGACTTGAAGAGATTCGGGTTATATAAACTGGGGGACGCTAACGCAGGTAGAAAACTCTTTAACCGTGCGCATTATAAAAGATGTTTCTAAGCGCTTTGTGCGAATGTGCGGAATATCAACCAATATTCATAGGGGAATTTTCTGCGTTGCGTCCCTCCGACCCTCAGACTCCCGATGGTATAAGGTAGTGGTGGAATAAGCCCGTGGAGCTCTTGACCACACTCTCCGAAGTAATATATGAAAAAAGACCGACAGACATGCAACTTTGCGACGACCAGACTGTGAAACTTGATTTTTACCTCTAATGAGCTTCATCACTAATGATCTTCTAGGCTCTGCGATCTATCGAATCAAGTGCGTCTGTTGGTATTTAGCTGAGCCATCCCAAAGGAAATCTTCATGCAGGATCGGACTTGGACTTTATATAAAACTGTAAGTTGTCGGAAAGAAGTAACGCTTCACCTTATTGAGAACGCCCCACTTTTTTGCCGCAGTTCGGGCTTTTGCTCAATGTTAGCGCCGAAGTTCAGGTTTGCACATAACTTCATGCCAAGTAGTTCGTGGCTGTCGGTAATTGGTACAGTTGTACCTCGAAAAGTAGGAACCAGATTGAATGGTGGTACGTTGACGATATGAGGGTGGAACCCCAATCCTCGTCTAGCCGCACGTAGGAGGAAGGGGAATGGTGGTATAAGGTCGTACGGTCAACCGCACGTCGGTAGAAACTTTTTCATCTCTATTACAGTGCCATAAGGTCCAAAAGTGTTTCTACTGACGAGCTGTTGAGTGTACATTTCAGACGCACTCAACGAGATGTATTCTATAGAATACTGATAAGTACATAAGGCACTATGTGTCGGTGTTCCAGGCTCTACAGTTGCTCTGTTTCGACAAGAGTCTCATCACCAATGAGCTTCCTAGTACGTTTGTCGATTGCAGTAATATTGGCCAGCTGGTATTCTGCAGACTCATCAGTACTCCATACCGGACTTCTGTTTGAAGCACTAGTCTGATAGGGTAGAAATGGCTGTAGAAGCTGTTCCAGTGTGATGTACCGCCTGGCGTTGGAGAGTATGCCAAGTTTCTTAGCTGCAGATTTGACCAAGGACTCAATAAAATGCCAAAAGTACAGATTGGACGATAAGTGCATCATACCAAGGAGCTCGAGGTGGTCTGATATCGGTACGAATACATGACGGAACTCTG
This sequence comes from Athrips mouffetella, assembly GCA_947532105.1. Classification (NCBI taxonomy): domain Eukaryota; kingdom Metazoa; phylum Arthropoda; class Insecta; order Lepidoptera; family Gelechiidae; genus Athrips; species Athrips mouffetella. The sequence continues at coordinate 19,960,514 of OX383964.1, read as the reverse complement.
GAGTCAGATTGAAGGGACTTCGTTTGACTGTAAAGAAACACGCCTATGTTTTGGCCGCCACAGTCGGACACTGAGTGAAAGGCCAGAAACAAACGTTCAACCATGGTCTATCGACCGACAAGACGGTATTTGTGCCACACTGGCTTTTGCATTGGGTATGTATCTATCCGTAACTGTGCTGTCGTCTGCATACCCAAAGATTCCAGGCACCAGTTTATGTGCATCAGGAATAGAGTTGCGGACATAACGGATCCTTGAGGAACTCCGTCATTGATAGCCCTCTGATCAGACTAGCAATCCTTTAAGACCACTTGATTCAATCGTACACTCAATAAGTTTAATATCCAATTGCAAAGGCCAGATATTTCATACGATGGAAGATTGTTTGCTTGTGTGACTTCTATCGTAAAGTAACAGTGTTAACACCGTTGTGTTTCGGTTTGTAGCGTAAATGAGCTACTGAAATTACTGACACATGAGATGTACCGCCTTAGTTCTTAATATGGGCAACGCGTTTTGCTGTTTTATTAGTGTCAATTATGCCACTCATAAGACAGTGTATGCTGTGGGTGGTGGTGACCATTCACTATCAGTTGGCCCACCTGCTCGTTTACCCTCTTGTGACATAAAAATAAAGTCATTAGCTTCAAGTTATGCCACGACTTCGTTATTAAATACTCGCTCCATAGTCTTGCAGAGTATGGAGATTTCCACCGGCCTGTTCCATCACCAGGACATTTTTTAACCATTTAAACCATTTATTATTGCCACAACACATATTAGGTTAAAAATATTCAAAATTTTCAAATTACAATATTCAGTATTTTTTTGAGAACCATTTTAATTTCTTTTGGTACATATTTCCAAATTCAACCCTATATGGTTTTTACGATTTCCGGTCATTTCTTACAAAAAAATGCTTTAGAGGTCACGCCGCCGATTTCGCCGCCGCCGCCGACCCTAAAAAGTCGGCGCGCCGCCGCCGACCTTATAGCCATCGGCGCTCATATCTACCTGTGACATACGGACATACAGACATGACGAAGGTTCCGTTTTTTGCCATTTGGCTACGGAACCCTAAAAAGTCTGGTGAGTATTTTAAAAAATATATAATGAATCTAAAAAAAAATATAATGAATCTAAACAAATAAGTTTGTGTCAGTAATATGCAATACTTTATAAATCGGTTTACCTGTTCTTCTGAGCGCCATATTAGCGGCTGATGGAGGCTGAACCAACTTCGGCAATGACCTCGCGGTTCAACGACCTGTCGACAGCTACTTAGTCAATAAACGTCATCGTCATCCCACAGTCTTTACTTACGTAGTATTAGAGGTGAAATTGCTAATGTGCTTGAAGAGCTTTTACTGTGATACCTAACGTAAGAAATAATAACTTTGTTTTTTTATTGCACTTTCAACATATACAGGTTGATAATATAGTTTGATCCCAGATCGGGACAGTAGGTACTACGAATGTCGAGTGTGTATTTCATACATTTTAGTCGAGTTATTTGTTGACAAGTATATTTTGGTATTTCGATGTTACCATAAAAGTTTCTAATCATGAGTCATTTCTTAATGGGCTTCCATCTACAAAATTAAGTTTGGATGACAGCAGTTGGTACTCCTCCTCCTATATAAATTGAGGTGTTTTATGATTTATTACCTCCGATGATTTTATTCTTGGTCATTGATGCACTCAAACAGAACGACTGCCATGCCATCTAACCTACGCAACCCAGAGTGCAAGCCAAACCCATAAACTACGTTTATTCTAGGTAGCCGCAATGGCTTCATCTTTCAGGAAGTTATATAGATCCATATCTTATTTATACTATTAAACGAGCATATCATCATCATAATAAGATCCCATAAAACTTCCAATGCAGCACAGGGAGCTCCTTCGAAAATTTGTTTATAAATATATAATATACATATATTTTTAATCGGTTTCCTGAAAACTGCTCTAACGATTTTGATTAAATTTACTAAGTCTGGGAAAATTCGTTTTCTCCATTTTTTTCGAGGTTTTCTTGAAAATAGCGCGTTTAAGAAATCCTACAGCGCCATCTGTTATTGCGCTTTGGTAAAGATTATACAGTGCAAAACTCGGTTGCCCAGGTACCTAATAGTAAGGGAGATGAAAAATATTTCGCTATATGATTTGCACATATTTCATATCGCTAGAGATGATAGTTTAGATTATTACAAATTGATTTGGTTCAGTAAAGTTTTTCTGTCCGTCGCTGCGTTTTTGAGTTTCAGCTTTTCAAAAATGTAAAAAAAAGAAGGGTACTAAATCATTTGCTCATGTCTGCCCATGGAGCTGCTGGTCAGAAACATCCTAAAAATTAAACAAATCGAAGAGGCAGACGTATAGGGCTCTGCATTATCACGGGAAGTACTAGTAAATATGTAAAAAAAAAGGCTCTACTAAACCATTTGCTCATCATTCTAGTTGCTTTTATTCGCTTCATTTGGTTTCACTGAAGACAACAAAAAATTGGCAGACGATTTACTCACTGATTTTAAGAAATATTAATTTTTATAAATTCGTACTAAATCAATCATATCCCCAATATAGGGTGCGTCCTAATTCACTTTCTTCTTTCAAGTAGACAAGGCTTATAATGAACGCGGGTGGGGGCGCTGGCTTGTATAAGGAGAACACTCAAAAGTTGGCGGTGTTAGTTCCTTTTTTCGCCACGTTCATAATAAGCCTTGTCGCACTTGTACATAGATAATTTCGTTTCACTCAGAAAAAAATAAACACCGGTAATAAATTGCGTAGGAATGGAACGCTAATTAAAAAGTTGATATCTCAATGGGTCCCCGCACACGTTAAATCTGCGATCCGCGATCCTGCGATCCGGTAGAGATGCAGCTATAAGAAAGAAAGAGAAAGCTATAGGACCATAGACTAGGTGTATCTATGGTCCTATAGCTTTCTCTTTCTTTCTTATAGCTGCATCTCTACCGGATCGCAGGATCGCGGATGTTACGTGTGCAGGCACCCAATGTGTGAAGGAAACGTCGGGTGCCCGCACACGTTAAATCCGCGATCCTGCGATCCGGTAGAGATGCAGCTATAAGAAAGAAAGAGAAATAATAATGATCGCGAAGTCTGATCGCGAAACTGTTTGACCATGGCGGGGACCCAATATCGTTCTTATCACAGATTAAATATACTTTCGAGTGGTAGAAATGTTCAAGGGTAGAAATACAACACGGGCTCTACACGACGAGCCGCAAAAGGCGTTCACACGTTGGCCGTGCCTTTATTTCAAATAAGTGCGTAGGAGCAGAGGGACGTTTAAGTTTATTCTAAATAAGTAAAAATAACATTTTTTTTTCAAATATGGTGCAGCTGGAAACAAAACTTAAAAGCACTGTATAAGTATATTTCAGCGGCAGCGATAGTCTCCGCGTATACGTCCATCTTGCTTGCTTCACAGACCTACACGGAATGAGCCGCACCAACGTGTGAAAGCTGTCAACAAGCTTGCCGAGCCGGCGCGGCCAACGGTTGGGCCAACGTCTACTGGGTGCTCAAAACGAGTGGGTCAGACCCATTGACGTAAGAAAAACGCTGCGCTTCTAACGCCCCCTGACGTAGTTTCCAAAATCTTTGGTCAGACAGAATTCACAGGTATAAATATTCAAAAATAGCGATATCACTGATTCGTATACGAATCTTGCAAATACGAACGCTTCAAAAATGCGTCTCCTGAGACTGCAACTGCTATGTCTTTGATTGATGTCATCCATTCAAATCTTGACAGAACTTTGAACAAATGAACATGAAAAAATTATGTATCAAAATACCAGCCAGCATCTTACTAAAAAGGTTGCTTTGAAAGTAGCCAATGCTTAAAAAAAACCGGCCAAATGCGAGTAGGACTCGCGCACAGAGGGTTCCGTACCACCACATAATCATAATTGTATTAGTTGAAATTTCAGTAAGTTAATGTGCTACATTTTTTTGAGTCCGACACGCGCTTGACCAAATATTATTATTTGTTGTTATTTTATAGCTTATGCACTATGAACATACCAATTTTCAAGTTTGTAAGTGTTCTCATTTTTAAAATATAACTAAAACAAAAATCGCCTTCGCGACTATCCAACTTGACCCCTATCTCATATAAATGTTCTTGAAACGGGAGCTCACCACAATTGGTTACCATTAGTTGTGAGAAAAGTTGTAATATTTAAAGTTGAATGTTTATTAAAGTTGTAATGGCATGAACGTCAAACGAGTGACAAAATTTAAATATCTGTGACATATTATTACCGAAGACCTTAAAGACGATGACGATATTGAGAGGGAGCGTAGGGCTTTAGCGGTTAGAGGCAATATGCTGACTCGCAGGTTCTCCCGTTGTACTGAACAAGTGAAAATTACGCTATTTAAAGCATACTGCCAGAACTTGTACACGGGGAACCTGTGGGTTAGGCATACTAAGAGGTCGCTGGACTCCATACGCGTTCAGTATAATAATATATTCAGAATGATGCTGGGACTGCCCCGTTTCTGTAGTGCGTCAGGGATGTTTGCTGAGTATCAAACAGATGGCTTTGCTGCCATAATACGCAAAAAACAGCATCCCTGATCAACAGATTGCGGGGTAGTCGTAACATCATTCTGATGACCATAGCTGACAGATATACGTCGCCGCTATGGAAGTGTCAGGTGCGGAGGGTGATGATCACAGAAACAAGATCGTTTCTTTGATCGCCCTAGCCCCGGAAGCTTTTGCTAGATTTTTTGTCTTATATAGTCTAACATAGTTTTAAGATATTACTAACATTTCTATGGATCTAAGAAGTCTGAAATAAACAATTTTTATTTTATTTTTTATTTAATGATTTCAGACTTTTCCCATTATTTTTACTGTGAGACCTAGCTTCTTGCCAAATTTCATAATTTTAAGTCAACGGGAAGTACCCTGTAGGTTTTGCTATTTTGCATAAATGTATGGAGATGAGGACATAAAATGCCATATCTTTTGATTGCGTCGTTGTAAAAAATTGAAATTTTCAGATATTGTGTGGTTCATGGAGCCTAATATATGGTATTAATTTCAACCTGATACCTTTACCCGTTCGTGAGATAAAAGGTCTTGACAGACAGACAGACGGACAACAAAGTGATCCTATAATGGTTCCGTTTTTTTTTATTTTGAGGTACGGAACCCTAAAAATTAAAAATCAGAGGCACAGTAAATACATGGGCTTATCAGGAGTATGGAAACTAAGCCTAATTTTAACCGACTTCAAAAAAGGAGGAGGTTCTATGTTCCACTGTATGTATTTTTTTTTATGTATGTCCACCTATTTTTCCGTCAAGTGTTAACGATTTGCAAAATTACTTTTTTATCCGAAAGGGTATACTCCTGAGGTGATCACCATTGTCACCAAGTCAGGATCTGATGATGGGATCCTAGGGAAATCGAGGACAACCCTCAAATTTTATAGGCACGTATAACGTTTTTCATATATTTTTCAAAGCTACACAAGTATTTGCGTCTAGTAATCATCATCTCATGTTGATGGTCTGATGATGGAAGGTCCAACTCCTTAACGGTTAGGAGTTGGAGGATAATTCTTCAAAATTTTAGTCACGTATTGATCGAAAGTTTGAAGCGCTCGTGGCCCAGTGGAATTTGGTCTTTCTTTGCGATCTCTAAAATTAAATAACGTTAGTCGTGGTGTGTGACCGCTAGTGGCACAACAATAAGAACGTTCTGTCAAATAATAGAACGATTTTCAAAATTCTTTTTTATCCGACCAAACATACTTCTGAAGTTGTCCCATGGCCACCAAGTCAGGATCTCATTATGGGATCCCAGGGAAATCGAAAGCAACGCTCAAACTTTATAGGCACGATTACCTACGTGTTTTAAAAACAACGCGTTAGATAAATAATGCAAAATCTCTCAGGTGAAAGCTCTACACAGGAAATTGAACATCTCAGAGATGCCATGCCATGGAACGCACGACATTGTACACGTAGAGACAAAACCATTGTAACCTGTAGTCAGCCGAACCAGCGCTACGCTGAACTTGTTTACTATTATAGTACCTGGGCGACCGAGCTTCGCTCTAGAATAGCCGCCTCAACCTGACAATATCATCGGGTGAGCAAGCTATGCTACTCAAACCCAGGTGGCGCTGTAAGTTTCTTAAACGCACTAAAACGCGCAAAGAAATGATTAAAAAGACGGTGAAAACGAATTTTCCCAGACATGAGACCTAGCTAGATCGATTTTTCGCCCCGAAAACCCATATAGTAATTTTCATCAAAATCGTTAGAGCCGTTTTCGAGAAACCGATTACAAATATAAATATTGCTTGAATATTCTGTGGCTACGTTACAAACGCCTTAAAGAAAATACTCGCTCAAGGTCAAATTGTTTCCACCGAAGTGCGTACCTGTCTATAAGTTGGTTACTTATTACTGACCATCAATTTTAGAGACTATCCATGAAATGCTCGAACTTTTTTAGGGACATCATGATTGTAGTGATATGACAACACTACGTCATTCGTGCTTCGGAAGGCCTTTCAGTCGTTTGTCCTTACCACTTTGAAGGAGTGATCATCAGGTCAGTAATTTTGATCAGTTAGGGTTACCAACCACCTTTTGGTGCCTGTACCTTACGATGTTTGCTTAACACTAAAACTTGTAAAATAAACATATTTATAACAAAAACTACACACCTCCTTCAAAGTATTTCAAGGTTTCTATTAGCGCTAAAAATTATAAATTAACCGTAGCAGTTTATAACCAAGAACTAAGTGAAGTATTTTTTTTGTAATTTTTTTGTCGTACTTTAGGGAAAGTTGTTAAGTTCTATGGTCAGAGTAACACACTCAAAGGAACGCAGTTGATTAGGAAGTACCCTATACAACGTGTTAACGGAATAAGCGAAAGGTACTTAGAAGGAGGATTATAGAAATAATTCGTCACTAGGTGGTGTAGGCGTTTTTCTATGGTTTGACAGGTTATTTTGAATGTTTTCTATGGATCATCGATGATGGGATTGTGACATGTTGGCAGATGTCATCCCCTACTAAAAAGCGAAGCAAGGAGGTCCGAAATCTTTGAGCGAAACTGAGAAAATAGTTTATTCAGAATCGAGAGTGGAATCAATTTCACGGGTTTTTGATGGGGGTGATTTTTTTAAATTTTTATTACTTAAATTTTTGCCGCTTCTATTCTAAACATTTCTATGGATAAGCGCGCTGCCGACCGGTGCCGCGCGGACCATGAGCGGTGAAGAGGGGAGGGAAGCGTGCGCGGACTAGAACAACGATAAAACTAGAACTATGATGAAACTTTAAAATAACAATATCAAGAAAAAAATTTTTTTTTAAGATTTTTTTTACGGGAATGGATTTATTTTAATAAAAATCAGTTAGGTTGTATGAGAGTTTCGCTTATTCCATTAACACGTTGTATAGGGTGACTTTTAATTAGTTCTCGATAGCAAAAGATATGCATGTACCTACTCATGATACTGAAAAACTATTCCTAAGGAAAATTGGTCGAATTACGAAAAACCCAATTTGACCTCCATCACCATCCGCTGATGCAGTTTCTTTGGGAGATCAAAACTTGATTTTCGTATTTCGACCTATGTTCCTTAGGGAAAGTTATTCAGTATCAATTCATACCTTTTTCTATCAAGAACTAATTAAAAGTCACCCATTTACTTATATTTTAGTACTGGCCCATCGGCACGTTACACTGTCCCCAATTCGTCGGTCGACAATCTGACATTGTGGACCAACAAATGTCAGTCACAAATTGTCAACTTTATCTGAGCGGACGAGCAAGGAGATCTTTGTTCTGAGGAGCGGACCACGCGAAACGCGCGACTACATACAAAAATGCCAGCCTGTTGCATAAAAGGGTGCACTAACGATGATAGAAGAAGTAAATAAAGCAAAAGATTTAAGATGTAAAAAGTAAATAAGTAAAAATGTATCAAGACGCGACTTTTCAATAAACAGATGTAAGTTTTCCAAATAAAAAACAACAAACTTACTAATACAAAAATTAAACGATGATTCATTTTCTTAGTTAAAAAATTACTTACTTTTATTGTTTTTTTACTATTATCTAATGAATAACACTGAAAAACCAGGCCTAAGTCACGTATAAACAGTAAAGACTTTGTTTTGTTTTTCCCGCCATATTAATTCCATTCCGTGTATTTAGCACCGACCTCAGAACAAAGACCTCCTTGAAGTACTACACTACGTAGTTCACGCGATCTTTCACAGATGGCGCTTTTTTATTTCTTGTATGGGGAAATTTTGAACCGCTTGTTCCCATGACCCTATCTTGACTATAAGTCACCCTATATATAAGACTATGAATCAAATGGTCTGCCTTTGGTAAATCAGAGGTCTAGAGGTCTGCCTCTTCGATTTTTATGGTTTTGAGGATGATTGTAACCATCAGTGCAAGCGGCAGACATGAGCAAATGATTTAGCACGTGTTTTTTTTTACATTTTTAAAACCCTGTTAATTGATAACGCAGCGCTACCAAGGTGGCAGACTATTTTTCTGTTGTTCTACTCATCGTTTTTAATCGAACCATCTATGTCTGCCACATGAGCAAATGATATACACGTTTTAATATCATAACAAAAAACTAAAAAAAATATTCCTTCAAAACGCAGAGGTGTGGTGGTCTGCCTCTTCAACTTTCATCGTTTTGAGGATGATTCTGACCATCAGTGCAAGCGGCAGACATGAGCAAATGATTTAGCTCATGATTTTTTTTTACATTTTTAAAGCCCTGTTAATTGATAACGCAGCGCTACCAAGGTGGCAGACTATTTTTCTGTGGTTCTACTCATCGTCTTTAATCGAACGATCCACGTCTGCCATATGTGCAAATTATATAGAAATGCTGGAGGCGGGAGGCCATCACCCTATCTATAAGTTAACTTTATATAACTAGGTATATCATGAACAGATGGCATGTACAGTCAAATTATCTTTTTTTTTTAGGTAATTTGTAACAGTTGGTGAGTTGGTTCTATCCAACTCACGACATTTGAAGACAATTCTTGACAAATGCATGTAAGTTATATAAGTAAGATTTAGTAACAAAACTATTATTATAAAATATATGCTGGTTAAGTCAACTAACAATGTACATTCAGGAGCACGTGAGTAGAAACACTTATGGACCTTATAGCGTGGTAATAGAGCTGAAAAAGTTTATACCGATGTGCGAATGACCGTACCTAAGGCACAGACCTAAGGTAAATTTTTGTTTACAGAAGGTGGACTCTTTTTAAAGAAGGGTCATAAAACGTAGTTCTTTAAATCAACCATGACTTTTATTTAATGATTAAACTAAAACTATGATTTCATTTTTAGGGTTCCGTACCTCAAAAGAAAAAAACGGAACCCTTATAGGATCACTTTGTTGTCCGTCTGTCTATCTGTCTGTCTGTCTGTCTGTCTGTCTGTCTGTATCCCTTTATCTCACGAACGGGTAAGGGTATCAGGTTGAAATTAATACCACATATTAGGATCCATGAACCACACAAGATCTGAAAATTTCAATTTTTTACAACGACGCAATCAAAAGATATGGCATTTTATGTCCTCATCTCCATAAATTTATTCAAAAATGCAAAACCTACAGGGTACTTCCCGTAGACCTAAAATTATGAAATTTGGCAAGAAGCTAGGTCTCACAGTACAAATAAACGGAAAAGTCTGAAATCATTAAATATTACAACTTTTCTCACAACTAATGGTAACCAATTGTGGTGAGCTCCCGTTTCAAGAATATTCATAGAAGAGAGGGGTCAAGTTAGATGGTCGCTGAGGCGATTTTTGTTTTAGTTCTATTTAAAAACGGGAACACTTACAAACGTGAAAATTGGTATGTTTATAGTGCATAAGCTATAAAATAACAACAAATAATAAAATGTTGTCAAGTGCGTGTCGGACTCAAAAAATCTAGCACATTAACTTACTGAAATTTCAGCTAATACAATTATGTTTATGTGGTGGTACGGAACCCTCAGTGCGCGAGTCCGACTCGCACTTGGCCGGTTTTTTTTTGTCTACTTTCGATTGTCTACTGTCGAGCAAGTGCATCAACGAAATGCGACAATTACGTAGTAACCCTACTAAATTGCGGTGCGGATTTAGGAAATTAAATTGTGCAGTTAATTAACAGTACCTGGGCCCTGAGTCAAGATGCTTTCTACAATCGCAAACGCTATAGAATAGAATAAAAATGTATGGGATTGACATTATCTGTGACGCAACATTTCTATCGCTAATGTCATTCCCGTACATTTTCATTCTATTCTACTAGCGTTTGCGATTGTAGAAAGCATCTTGACTCAGGGCCCTGGCGACCGAGCTTCGCTCTATAATAGCTGCCTCAACATTAAAATATCATTGAGTGATCAAGCTGTACTACTTGCCAACAGATGGCGCTGTAGGTTTTTGTCTAAAACGCAAATGTTTAAAAACACGGAGAAAACCAATTTTCCCAGACATGAGACCTAACTAGATCGAGTTTTCGCCCCCGAAAACACCCATACTTATAGTAAACTTCATCGAAATCGTTAAAGCTGTTTTCGAAAAACCTATTACAAAATATATTTTTAAATAATAAATACTGCTCGATTGACAGTATAGGATTTTTAATTAATGCTCTCGTGCCGGAAGCACACTGCATGGAGCACAAAATATTTTGAGTCCAATAACTTTCTTTCAGTATGTGGTAAACATCATATAATGTATTATTTTTCAAACACCCTGTAAACAATTAATGCATTCGTGAAAAATGCATAACCATTAAGAACTTCGGCACACACTAATTAGCATCCCGGCTCCGAACCAAAGGTTTATGGCCTTGCATCAAAGGTTTGATGGATGTAGGTACTTTTATGTAAAGCTTTTAGATTATACATAGTAAACTATCGTTAGAGAATCTATGAGTACTCGTACTATGCCTAAAACAAGCGGCTTTCTATGTAAACGGCGGTAGTACCAAATAGAATAGAATGAAAATGTATGGAACATGGGTATAACATTAGCCTGTGACATAAACAAGCTAAATGTCAAGTGATAGCTAATTCCAATCTTATACATTTTTATTATTTTATACTGGTGTTTTCGATGATAGTAAAGGCCCAGCCAGGCCAAAGCCAGGCATGTATCTTTCCAATGGCCAGCTCATAGATAGCGTAGCGTAAGCGAACTCCTAGGTCTGTAGCAAAGAATTTGGACTCTTTCCTGCGCTCGGAATAGAAGGAATACTAATTTATTTTACTGTGGGATGACATCTGCCATTGTGTCTTAAGTTGAAATGTCAAATCATCAACCGTGATTTGACATCCACATGCAAAATTTACAGAAACACGCCTATGCCGTATTTACAATGACTGCATTGTCAGAATACCTTGAGACACATATTTTCATCAATCTTCCTTCTATTACTTTTATATTTCTATGGTCTTCAGGCCAGCCATTGATGCCGGTTTGGTTTTTCCTTCTTGTTGTATGAGATTATATTGTAGTCAGGCCTAGCACTAACTTTGTCATCACAAGATGCAAGTACGTGGACTTGCAGCAAAATTGCTACCCGGGTCGGGTCCATACCGTAATGAACCATTGTAAAGTAAAGTTTATTTCATGACACCATAAAACACAATAAAATTTATTGCAAGACTTATGAAAATAACTTATTGCTAATACATTTTACTTAAGGCTAATAATTGTATGTTGATGTTGTAATAGGACAAGCCTGCTGCTAATAAAAATAAAATCCCAACCATATTTTTTTTATCTTTTCAATAGAAATGAGAACTCTCGAAACATACGGAGACTTGCCCTGGTTCTGAGAAACATAACAAAGACGCAAGGAGCGCGGTAAGCGTTCGGATTGACTTTGGATTGCAAATATTACAAAAAAGGGCGTAAGTGCCACTATCTTGTTTAGCAAAGCAGAGCCTTAGGTCTAAGACTTAAAGTGCATCTGTTTGCTCCTATATAGGAACATTTAAACACACACACTAACAGTTTCAGGTCAGGCAGTTTTGGCGCGTAAATGCAGCGCATTGGGTTTCCACGAATAAGAAAGCGCGCGTCTTGGCATGGAGGGCCAATGACGTTACGAATGGAACGGTGGCGTGCGCGCTGGCTTTGACGAAGGGTGGAACTTCCAGCGAGGTATTCGGTGTGGGACCTCTCACGAGAGGTGTAGTGAGTGAAGTGTGTTTTTTGATTCGGTATACAAAAGCCGCAATGTAGAGTCAGTGGAATACTAAAGGCGAATTGTGGAAACGCCTAATTACCAGATAAGCATACCAACATGTCCTTTTTGTTAATTATAGATATAATTTACCGTTTGCCATTTGAGATTAGATTGACTAGTATATTTTGCACCTTTTGATATAAATTTCAATTTCGAGCCTAGCCTATTTGCGACCTAGTGTCAACCGTAATCTGAGACGGCAAACTTGAGGTGTTAGTGGCCACTATAAAGCTAAGCAATAATTATAATGATTTGATTGTACCTATATGTCATGTATGAATTGTATGGTTAGGGTACAACCAAGGGGGGTTTGTTTGTTTCGTTTGTTCCCTCCTTTTTACCTGCCAGAATTTGGGTTTTGCCAAACGAAAGCCAATGAATACCGATACGCCAAATTGCGTTAATTCATTCTAAAATAACTTGATATTTATACTCCATAAATATATCCATCGGTTTCGTTGGCGTAAAGTAATGTAAACTTCATAAGATGCAGGCGCTTTATGTGGTAAATAAAATACTTACCGTTTGTTACCACAAAATTCCTTGTTTCTCTCAAAATATTACCTACTCCCTAACTTGTAATAATTCCAGGCCTTTCAAGCACAAAAGTAAGCATCTACTCTTGCCTAACTTAATAAGCCGAGCTATTCTAAAACTTTGCCATTTACAAATAAATTTGCCATTTTATTAGTATCGCACAGCACAGTGCTTGGCTAGACAAAACTGTGAAGTATTATTTTATCAATCGGTCCAATAACAGACGATCAATAAAATTTAAGACTAACAAATCGAGATAAAACATTTCGATTTATACATGGGTTCGACTCCCATCACAGGGTCATAAGGCCGTGACTCTCACATCTGGTCGCCGTGAAGCCAAGATCTAGATATCGTGTCTACGCAGTAGCACACGGCTAGAAAGAACTTAAAATAAATAACACAACGTAAACTTTTATAGATAAAATATTTAAGGTGCTTGTTTAGTCCAAAACATCTGGGAGAGGAAGTTTAAAATATAAACTTATGTAAAAACAAATCTCAACACAAAGAAAGGCATTTAAAATAATAATAAAAAGATGCTTATTTAATTTAAATATCTGGGAGAGGTAATTTATTGAGAAAATACTGGTATAGCAAATGACATTTCCAGAACAGTTATTATTATGGCCATTTTAAACACCTTTTACTTATACTGTTGCATGAGATATTACTGTGTGCTATTTTCAGGTTTTAAATTGCAATCCAACGTCCAATCCGAAATCATAAAAATTCGCACAACAAAATTTTGATTCAAATCAATTTGTTTAAAGTAGATTATCCACAGAATACTCATTTACCGTAATAACATGCAGAATATAATGAAAGTAGAGCAAGCCTTGGTTCGGAATGAATTTATTACAAGAAAAATAAATACATAAATAAACATTCTAAAGTTGATCCATGATTTGGTAAAAATGTTGCATATTACTCATCAAACAAAAGGATGCCTTGCCAACCTTAAAGCGAGCAGGTAGCCCGTTCTAACAGGGCTTGGGTATGGGCGATGAAGAATATTCCGTTACTTCTCTTTTGTTGTAAAATGCTAAATAAATGAAGCGCACATTCGAGCTAAGAGTGAACAATAGCTGATTGCGACTAATTTTAAAAGTACTGACACTTTCATGTTAGTTGTTTTATTAATGAATAATAGATTTTATTTACTCTGACATACTTGTCTAAGTCGTAACAATATGTCATATTAAAATTAAATTAGGAATAGGCCAATTTATAAAGAAAAATGGGTTATCAAATAACGATCAAATGAACTGAATACATCTCATGACCACATAAATAAATTAGCAAATATAATAAATAGATGAATAAATAATTATATACAATCTTAGTAAAGGAAATCAAAACTCATTTAATACAGGGTCATATCCTGTTAGACTTAGAAATCAGATTGGATTAAAAAAATCGAAAGCTTAAAGAAATTATTCATCATCATATCAGACAAGACGCATATTGCATTTTGATAGCTTTAGTCTAGATTCATCATTCATCATCATATCAGACAAAAGGCACATTGCATTTTAGTAGATTTCTCTAGAGATTGCCGATAGATGAATCGAGGTAACTATGGTTTAGGCATTGCCTGAAATAGTTCATGAGAAGTTAAAGCGTTGAAAGAAGTATTTGTAGTCTTGAGGTGTTAATATCATTAAATTAATGACAAAAGTCTTAAGTACTGAAAGGCTTTTAAGTGAACGACTGTATGCAGTTAAATTTTGGTATGAGAAGCGTTGAATCTTTTAGATCACGCTTATCAATTATTTCATAATATTGAAAAGTAAATAAAGACAATGTCAGATCTGACTTGAAAATATGCCTATATGGTATTGTACAAATATACAAACAATCAAATGCACCGGGACGCTGGTTGCACAATAATAATTACATCCACGTTCGATTGAAAGTCGCAGCCCGCCACCACCAGTGCCACGAGCCACTTGCGTGTGTGTTGGGGACTCCATTCGAATATGACCACGATTACTTCGCAGCTCCCCATGGGAGGAAGTTTCGCGGTAAACAAACCAACATTTGATTGGCAATCGCAGTCTGCCACCACTAGTGCTAGGAGCCGCTGGTGTGTTAGAGATACCAATTGAATCATCTGGGTGGAAGTCAGATTTGACCTAGTCTCAAGAAGACAATAGAATCCAATCATTAATACAAAAACTTATACCTAAACGAGACGAGCTACAGTCGATTCACCCCAAAATAATGTAGTATTAATCGAATCGCTTTATTTGGTTACATACATAGAGATACAAAACAGCAGTCAGTATTTATAAAAATAAATTAGTGTCAGTATAACGATAGGTAAAGACATTAAGGTTTTAAAAGAGCTACAGCGGGTATAAAGTTTACATAATTTAAATTCTGGGTTATATGATAGCAAGTTAGAGAAGAGAGACAAAAAAAAACACAGCTTAAGTTATATACAGTTAGGTTAGTAGTTAGGTAGGTAACATCGTTAAGGTTAGGTTAGTTTCGATAGAACCGAAAGGGTAAATAGGTATAAATAGCCAGAGCCTCCAAATTCAGGTATTGTTTCAAGCTGTATTAAAAAGGCTATCCTATTAGACCATGAAGTACTATATTACTAGACTTAGAATAGCATAAAAAGCTTGCAGTATGGTAGTGCTAGTAAGTGTGTAAGCACTGTCCACACATCTAAATGCGTTCATATTCATAATTTTATTGGTTTAAACATAGAGGGTTCGATTCTCTCATGATCTTAAAGTTGTGTAAACTTTAATCAAAAACTACTTAAATCGATTATTCTGAAAGCTTTTGATCTGATATGGTTTGGTAATTGTGAAAAACAAAAACAAACTAAGGGATTACTACTGCGTTAAGTTCAGATGACTTAACAATAGATAAGGACTATAGAGGGGCATAAATTATAAGAGTAAAAAGATAAACCTACGGTTGTTTTGCACAGTGATAACAACGATTACTCACTCAGGTCTTCAAGTTAAGCTAGATTTTATAGATAAGGTATTGTAAGTGTATGTTATAAAGTAGGTAGGTAAGGGGTGTAAAGCGTATTTTGAACAACGAAACGAGCTTATAAAAAGTTAAGAAATTTCTCAAAGCATATTTATTAGGTATTTAGGTGATAGGACAGTTATCACTTAGGTTAATAAAGGTCGATAGTGGCTTATTAAGGTTTAGCTGAAATGACTTAGATGTTATGAGTTTTCAAGCCAAGACTAAAGTCTGAGATCGTTGATTTAGGTAACGTGCCTTCCGAAACACGAAAGGGAAAGTTTTCATCTATAGGCTAAGAATGCTTGGAATAGTGAGCGAGGTAATACTTAGTAAGTTTAAGAATAATTTTAAAACTGCGATAAGAAATGCAGTTTTGTTTCTAAGAACGGTCGAAACAAAAGAAAGTTTTTTGACGGCAAGGGTCCGAGTAGGTAGCAGATGACCCAGGAAAGGCCACGGTTTAAAACTAAAAACAGATGTGCTGAATAGAGCTTTGAATATCGTAAGTTTTAATTTTTTGTTGCTTGCTTTAGAAGCTTGCAATAATAATGGCATTCCCAGCGTCATAGAGTTATTTAGAAAGCCGACGGTCTCTAAACAATAGCTACAGAGCATGCAGCCGGACGTTAGTAATAAACTTGACCGAAGGATAAAAAAAAAAGGGAACTTTATGGTTCTTTGTTAAAATTCTAGAAACTAATAACGTTAACTAGCGGATGATTTTGCTATCGGTTCGAGCCCAAGCTAAACCATTTATAATTGATAATTCAGTAAGTGTAAGACTAATCGACAGATGAGGTTTTAAAAACGAAGCTTGATTTAAAATCCTCAACTTTTATAGCAGTATGGTAATAATTCATAATAACTAATATATAGGTATTAGGAGCGAAAAAGTAATGAGTAAGGTCATGGTATGAGATAAGTAATATAGTTTTCTCTTAAGTATAAGTAGGTATATCCTAATACAAGTTTTAATCTAAAAGATTAGCTATTGGAAAAACGTATAAAGTTATCCTGTATTTCATTTGTAATGTGACGCGGAACCCTAAAGGCACACAAAAGGATTGCTAGAAATTGTCTATCTGGCTGGGTAAGAATTTCAAACAATGGCGGTTGATAACCGTTAGGTAAGGCAAGTAGCTACAAGAGTAGATTTTATGGTTGTATGTTATTGAAATAAAAAAAAAAAGAAGTCTTAAAAACAAGAACTTCGTGGTTCAAAAATTACTGAATTGATATAATTTGATTAGAAAATTAGATAATGTCGAGCTTGTAGAAGCGAGTGGAATATCGATAGGTATATACTTTAGCTCAGGAGTGGACTACTATAATTGAGATTGGTTATGAAATGATCGATCGTAATATTCCATGAAACGCCCACTTTAGTACAAGGAGCTACCTTCAGAACCCCAGCAAAAACAAGAGGTACTTAGGAGGAGATTTACCATGGTCACCACACTTGTAAGCGTTGCGGCAGGTGACAGCTGTTATTGATGACCACAGTATGTAAGGTGGTACGATGCACAGAGACAGAAAAAAAAAACTGCTGCCTATCCTTCTGTTCTTAAGCCCTTAGTCGTCTTTTGCGACACCCATGGCAAGATATGGGTTAGTACTATTCGTTGCCGGAACCACACGGGTCCGTTATTTGCCGCAAATGAGCAATAAGATTATTGAATACAATTGATTTCGGTGATAGTGAAAGGAAGTGCGATACGATTTAGGTAGATTTGTCCAGCAGTAAAATGTGAAAAGAAAACGATAGAGATAAGGTTGAAAGAAAAAAAAATCAGGTTTGATTACATTTTCGTATAAAATAAAATATAGGGTGATTTACTTTACCTTGCGAAGGCAAAGACAAAATCGGAGATTGTTATTGTCATAGGTCCGCAATCAATTATTAAGTGAGATCAAGATCTATTCGGAATATGCTAGATAGAAAGAAATATAAGTAGCTCTAAGTTTTACTGCCAGTCATGATATATAAAGCGTCTCAAAACAATGCTATACAGAGCCCAGTTAAGTAAAATCATTAAAAAAATATGTCATGATACGAGTAGTTGACATTACAATTAAGCGATA
The DNA here is from genome assembly GCA_947532105.1 of Athrips mouffetella. Lineage (NCBI taxonomy): Eukaryota > Metazoa > Arthropoda > Insecta > Lepidoptera > Gelechiidae > Athrips > Athrips mouffetella. The sequence continues at coordinate 19,942,585 of OX383964.1, read as the reverse complement.
ATATAAACTTCATTGACATCGCATATCACCTTCCTTATTTCAATATAGACCGTTCGTCTAAACAAAAGGTGTTGCCGATCACGAGAAACAAATACAAGATATACAAAAGGTCTGACACCTCATTGTACTATAAATCCTACTTATATTATAAACGCCAAAGTTTTGTAAGTATGGATTGATGGATGTATGTTTGTTACTTTATCGCGTAAAAACTACTAAATGGATTTTAATAAAACTTTTCAATAATTAAGGTTATACGTCAGAATAACACATAGGCTACAATTTATAAAACTGCGCAGACGAAGTCGCGGGCACCAGCTAATAAATAAATAAAATTACCCACGGTCAGGCTGAAACTCTTATACAGGTTTATATAATATATAGATAAATACATAGCTGAACCCATACTCTGGTTAAAAGGGAACGACTCAAGAGCTGCTATGACCAATGAGAGTAGCCATTTACCCAAGTAACAGGAAAGGGCACTCAGCTGTACTATTTCATATAGAACAGGCTTTTGGCATATTATTACACTATAGACACTCTGTCTCAAAGATTTCACTTTTAAATAGCCAATCTATTGAAAGGAATAATAATGCCACATGCAATAAAATATTTTAATTTGAAAAGACAGGAAAACCGAAAAGCGAGTTTCGAGAACTTTAATTGTGAGGAGATCGTATCCATATCAAGTGCCAATTGATTTTGTTAAATCGATCAGAATGAGCATTTCATTTAATTTTATTTATTCTGACAACAAACCTTCAATACCAATACAGTCAACTAGTAACAGAATTATATAATCCTATTAGAACTGGAGTGTCACAAAGAGATTTTATGTTGGAATATAAACTGAAGACGCTTGTATATGATTGACCCTTTGGGGCATTAAGTTCATGATTACATTATAAACTGACCTGACATTTAATTACCTGACATTATGAAGTTAATGCTGACCGAGCCAGGCCAGACTAAGTTCGACCATACAAACGTATATGTCGTATGAATGTAAGAAAAGGGGCCCCGCAACTCACATACAACGAGAAGACACTTCTATGCATATAGAGTGAAAAAGAACAATGAATCCGCATTTACTTCGTTTCTCCCTGCAACCTGGCTTCGTACGGAGGAGGTAGTGTGGAAATCGTTGCAAACATCATCGACAAACAACACCAAGCCGTTACGGTCGTCTTGGCTGGACTTGCTCTAGTTGGGGGATAGTAATCGGCTTCGTACACAAATCGACTCTTTGGTCGGCTGCCACCGTCCGCCGGTGAGTGGGGATCTGGATCGATGTTGTGTAAAGATCTGACCTGGACTTGGCGCATGACTGAAATACTGTCTTAATAATTCTTGAATAAATTTATATTAAAAAGGAAAACAAGCGATTCCTAAAATAATTAAATTGATACAGAGGCACTCGGAGTTACGGATACATGTCCAACCAATTATTGTTTAACTTATCTTTAGGAAAATGACAGATAGAGTTAAAACCCGTAGAGGGCGTAAACAAGTAGATTATTAGATGCTAGTAACAGGTTAGGTACAATTTACTCTGTGTAAGATTAAATGAGAAGGGGGCGTCAATACACAATGGTAACGCCCACATTTATGACAGTGCTAAGGAAACTAGTTACGTAGTACATGAGCAGGTAGGTTTTGAAAAGGATAGAAGATTTATATACGAACCCTTAGGTTATGTAAGGGCTGGGTGCATATACTCTTAGATAGGCATTGTATGCACATAGTTGGCTGTGTAGTATTGGGAGGATTTATGTTCGTAGAGTTAGGTAAATAGGTTCGCTAGGTAGATTTATTTGCAGATATGGTTATATTATGTAGGCGAGTATATTAAAAGTAAATAAATAAGGTTATGTGTACGCAGGTATGTTTGTATAAAAGAAAGGTAGGAGATTGTAATAAATAGATAGGTCTTAGGGTAAAGTAGGTGATTTGATTATGGTTATAGGCTGTTAGAGGAGTTAGAAGAATGAATTAGCTGAGGATTTAGTTAGGCGGAGTTGTTGCGTTTGTTGATGATTAGGTAAGATTGAAGGAAGTATAATGAGATTATTATTTGTGTAGAGAGCTAGAAGAACAGGTTCTCTAACTATCTACAGGGAGAGGGATGTAATAGGACAAGCCTGCTGCTAATAAAAATAAAATCCCAACCATATTTTTTTTATCTTTTCAATAGAAATGAGAACTCTCGAAACATACGGAGACTTGCCCTGGTTCTGAGAAACATAACAAAGACGCAAGGAGCGCGGTAAGCGTTCGGATTGACTTTGGATTGCAAATATTACAAAAAAGGGCGTAAGTGCCACTATCTTGTTTAGCAAAGCAGAGCCTTAGGTCTAAGACTTAAAGTGCATCTGTTTGCTCCTATATAGGAACATTTAAACACACACACTAACAGTTTCAGGTCAGGCAGTTTTGGCGCGTAAATGCAGCGCATTGGGTTTCCACGAATAAGAAAGCGCGCGTCTTGGCATGGAGGGCCAATGACGTTACGAATGGAACGGTGGCGTGCGCGCTGGCTTTGACGAAGGGTGGAACTTCCAGCGAGGTATTCGGTGTGGGACCTCTCACGAGAGGTGTAGTGAGTGAAGTGTGTTTTTTGATTCGGTATACAAAAGCCGCAATGTAGAGTCAGTGGAATACTAAAGGCGAATTGTGGAAACGCCTAATTACCAGATAAGCATACCAACATGTCCTTTTTGTTAATTATAGATATAATTTACCGTTTGCCATTTGAGATTAGATTGACTAGTATATTTTGCACCTTTTGATATAAATTTCAATTTCGAGCCTAGCCTATTTGCGACCTAGTGTCAACCGTAATCTGAGACGGCAAACTTGAGGTGTTAGTGGCCACTATAAAGCTAAGCAATAATTATAATGATTTGATTGTACCTATATGTCATGTATGAATTGTATGGTTAGGGTACAACCAAGGGGGGTTTGTTTGTTTCGTTTGTTCCCTCCTTTTTACCTGCCAGACTTTGGGTTTTGCCAAACGAAAGCCAATGAATACCGATACGCCAAATTGCGTTAATTCATTCTAAAATAACTTGATATTTATACTCCATAAATATATCCATCGGTTTCGTTGGCGTAAAGTAATGTAAACTTCATAAGATGCAGGCGCTTTATGTGGTAAATAAAATACTTACCGTTTGTTACCACAAAATTCCTTGTTTCTCTCAAAATATTACCTACTCCCTAACTTGTAATAATTCCAGGCCTTTCAAGCACAAAAGTAAGCATCTACTCTTGCCTAACTTAATAAGCCGAGCTATTCTAAAACTTTGCCATTTACAAATAAATTTGCCATTTTATTAGTATCGCACAGCACAGTGCTTGGCTAGACAAAACTGTGAAGTATTATTTTATCAATCGGTCCAATAACAGACGATCAATAAAATTTAAGACTAACAAATCGAGATAAAACATTTCGATTTATACATGGGTTCGACTCCCATCACAGGGTCATAAGGCCGTGACTCTCACAATGTTAAGGAAAACGCGCGTTAAGCGTTCATCATTTTAAATAAGGCCCTTTTCCTGTCATCTTGATATCGCGTGCGGATCTGATACGCATGCGTACCGTCCGTTCTCAATCATTTCATACATGCTTTTCCGGTTTTGCGTACCGTCCGAAACCGTGACGCGGATCAGCACCACCCGTGCGGACCATCCGCATCCGCACGATCGTGTGTTGCTTTTTATTAGCGCAGGTTACACTGATGCGTGTGTACAGTCAAGTACATAAGTAAAGAGGTTGATATACTTATTTTATTTTAACAGTTTCTGTGTTCGGATTTTTCTATAAAGTTGGAAATTGAAAATTTCTAACCACAAGCAAGATTTAAACTCTCGTTTTCTCCGTACCAGAGACGTCTCTATCTACCAACTGGCATACCCTGGGCCTGACGTTATGAAATTTGCGACCTCTACACATGGATATCTTGCGGCTCAAAGGGCGTAATCACCTTCTCGCCCAAAATGACTTTTGAATGCCATCTTATTCAGTTTTTTCTTTGCTATTAAACTGTATATTTAAAGTTCTCAAATTCTGAAAAAAAAATGGTGAATACGACCCCAAATTTCAAGACAAACTATGCAAAAAGTATACAAATATAAATTTTTGTTTTTTGGCTCTCCTGAAAAGTCGTGTTTTGGTGGTTACGCCCTTTGAGCCGCAAGGTATCGACGTGTTCCTAATCAATCCTGCCCAATAGCTCGTCAAAACAACGAATGAACATTTGCCTTCATTGCATCTTAGTTTTGTAAAATTTTCATGAATCATTCCAGTAAAACCGGGTTCTAAACGGTTTTTATCTATCTTGATTTTAAGGTAAGTTATTATTACTTTTTGTGTCCGTCTTCCCAGCAAGCCCGAGCGGGATATGGCCTAGTGGCATACCCCAAAATTTAGTGGAAATTGGTTCATTCCATCAGTAAAGTGTCAGAATCATTGCATCAAAACTGACGACACTACGAGCTGAAAACTTTGTAAGTACACCGTCTCCCGAACTATTCTCAAATAACAAATAATCTACACGTGCGTCTACAGTACCTTTTAACTATAGGGACACAAGATTGATTTTTGAATGCTCTAACAGCAACTTTGTAGAATTGCACAGAACGGCAACGTCGCACTTCACAGCATGCATTCAAATTTTCGGCGGGAAAATGATTTTTGTTTCTAGCACCGAAACCGTAAGACCTAGGGACTCATTTTTCTTGATGCTTAATGATCAAATATGCACTCTCTATTGGTATATCGCTCATCATTCTACGTGCAGTACTTTTTGAGTTACAGCATGGGCTTGCTGGCGAGACGTCTCCCCAGCAAGCCCATGAAAAAATACAAATATCTCAAAAGTTAGTTTAGCTAGGATTTTGAAATATTTGGTTCCTACTGTTCCGAGTAGGTAGTAAATATTAAGCTTTGTTTTATCTTCCTACCTACTATATGTTCCGAGATATCACCTGGGCTGGCTGGGAAAACGTCTCTCCAGCCACCCATAATTATTGTTGAAGTGCTCCTACCATATGGACATTTTCGATTCGGCTTTTTTACAATCAATTGCACTAGACATGCAGTAAATGTAGAACTATATTTTGCTTTTATGTAATCTTCGTAGTTTTTCCTGTATAGAATGGGCTGGCTGACGAGACATCTCTACAGCCACAGCCACCCAAAGTTTTCAGCTCGTAGTGTTGTCAGTTTTGATGCACTGAATCTGACACTTTACTGATGGAATGAACCAATTTCCACTAAATTTTGGTGTATGCCACTAGGCCATATCCCGCACGGGCTTGCTGGGAAGACGGACACACTAAAAGTTGTTCTGTGTGCGATCCACACCGGCTGCCGTCCGAATGCGTACCGGATGGCAGCCGGCTGCATACCAGGTCCGCAAGTAGAAAGAAATCCGGGAAAAGCGCTCGCTCAGAAACATGTTTTGACAACTTCTAATCATCAACACACACGGGTTAATTTTTCTTTACTGTTCGTAATTTTTCATACGTTTAAAGGCCGTCAAATCGGGCTTCTTTCAATGGCCTTCTTTTTTTATTTATTACACAAATAAGTATTTAGGTAAAAAACATATTCAAGGCAATCTATCCATACTAAAGATTTTGGAAACTACGCGCGGCAGATCTATACTAAACCATCTCTTGTGAGCTTGTGGCTTGAATAGGTTCAAGAATAAATAACTTACTGGTGTCTCTTCGCCTGCTTATGTCAGGATTTATCTATGATGCCACGGATAAAACCATCATAAAACAATAGAACGGTCCATGTAGATACTTAGCTGATTGTCAGTCAGTCCCATTATCCAATGCCAGACCAACACGTACAAGAATAATTAGCGGGGTGAAAAAAAAATACAGAGCTATTTTTTATCACCTGCCCATAAAACTGAATAATTTTTCCCAAGGAACATTTATAAGTCGAAATACGAAAAAAAAAAATTCGACTTCGCAGAATGTGCTGTCAGCTGATGCAATTTGCATGGGAATTAGAAAAAAAAATTCGTATTTCGACCTATGTTCCTTAGGAAAAATTGTTCAGTTTCATCGACAAAACCACCTCTTAAAATAACTTGGGTGATAATAGGTCTTTACCTATGAAATTGCCGAAATTTTCTTACAGATTAATGAGATCATAATTCCTATAATTCTAATGCTATTTTTTTTCATTTGATTTATATTTGAAAGTTGACTTCAAGGTTATCAATTTACGCATAAAATAAAGTTTTTATTTTTAGCTTGATATATAAAATTAAAGGTTTGAAAATTGTTCGTCTTAAATGTCGTCCGATTTCATCATTAGATTTGTTATATTTTTTTACAGATAATATTTTTCGAAAATTTAATTTAAGCTTATGTTAGCTTAATGTCTTCCCAATATTGCTTAAAAAAAATAATGGATTTATGATTCCTAAGAAAATTCGCCATACAAAACGGCAATTTCATAGGTAAAGACCTAATATAATAATAAGGGTGCAGTAAAAAGACGACACAATAAAAAAACATTTAAGTTTGTAAATGATACGCATTATGATATTATAGCAGTAGATATATTATGCAACTCTTTTCAAAGTACAAACTTATATTATGGTAATTTTAGCATTACATCATTGTTTTGAAACCGTACCTAATAGGTACTCGTAGATATTTAAATAGATTCCAAAACGTTTTTTTTTGCCATCGTCACAGAAACGATTCATAAAAAATATAAATACCTAACTAAAAAAACTAGATAAATTCGTCGTTCACAATTTTTTTATTATTATCACAAATCAATAACTAAGTATCATAAATAAGGTTCGATATTACTTAACTCTATATGGCATTCTTCTTCTGTCTTATAAATGCATTTAAGTAGGCTCTACTTCTAAGGAACATATTCTACTACGTCTTTTCGCTTTGCTGTTTTTATAGAATTCAAGAATTGATACCCTTGGATGATACAATGTATAGCAAATATTTTTAATTACAATAAGTAATACGAGTATCGTTCATATCCAAATATGAAAAAGTTAAATATTTATTTTTAATAAGTCAATCAGCAGATTCTGCATTCCGTATAAATGAATTTCACTTTACATACTTTAAACTATACGTATTTTTAAGAATAACTTGTTCATTTTCAGGGCAGTGGCTCTACAAACTAGAAGATTTCGTAAATCTTTACAACCATAGACGCGATTCGAGCCCTTAGTATACACGGCCGCACATCAGTAGAAACACTTTTGGACCGTATGGCGTGGTAACAGAGTTGTAAAAGTTTCTACCGACAAGCGGTTGACCGTACATATCTAAGTATTGATTGCTATACCGTTTTTGTAACTGCATATCTACGTAGTCGAACAGAGCATTCACATCATTATGCAGCAGTTTTAGCTTAGGTTAATCGGTGCAATAGCAAGCATCCTGTGTGTTCTCCCGTATCCAGTCGAGGTAGTTGGTCACCCTGGTGTAAACGCCCGGGTAGCCCACTCTGGCACATCCGTTACCCCACGACACCACTCCTACAAATACATTAAAAAAATATAGTATTTTGTCCAGAAGTATTCATCATTCGTTACATACTTCTTTACTACTCATCGCCATCATATGGTGAGGTTTGTGAGATCGATGGATGACCGACCTCACAAACCCTGATGTTTGAGTTTTTGAGCCGCCAAAGGCCTCGGACATAGCTTATTACCGACTAATTATATTAATAGTGACCAATTTGTTGCATTAAGTAATGCATTAATGCACATTTATTAATGCACATTAATGCATTGGTTGCATTAATGCACATTTATAGAAATTAATTTTAAATAGTATTACTTATAGGGTATTTGAAGCTATAAATAATTAAATCCGAAAACTTTGTAAAAACACATTATTTTGTAAAAGTACTAGTATAAGCTGACCTGTGCTTCTATGAATATCAATGTTATGTTGGGGATTACTGTGGTTCTAAATTTTTGAATGTTTGTACTGGTAATTTAATAAATTATCCCCTTATGTGCATTCAATGCAACCCTCTCCATACAATCTTTCGTAGATTGACTGACTATAGTTGACGAAATATTATTTGCGCCGATTGGGTTTAACGTCTTATCTATCATAGAACAATAGAACAAAACGTTTCCTTTATAATTCTGCTAAAAGAAACCCTTTTGCACGGGAGTCGTTAAGTAATAAATATAAATGGGTTTAGATGGTGCATATTAGGTTCGTTAGCCAAGGTAAACCCAAGCAAACCGATGCCGAGCAGGGTTCGGTTAGGTAAGATTATCTTACGACCACAACGCCAGTAAGGAATTACGCGCCGTTTTGTAAAATGCCGAGGCATTATGTAATATGACAAATTAAAATTTTCTTGACATTTTGTAAAATGCCAAGGCATTGTGTAAAATGGCGAGTTATAGGTACAATTTACATATCACTATTGGCTCGTATACACGCCCACAGTAGTGGTTTGACAGAAATGTCACGAAGGAACATTCTTATATATTTACTCTTGCTCTTTGATGCAACACTCAAGAGCAGGTCAAGCTTGACACTCGCCGTGTGATTTCCGTCTCTACGCTGAGTGGGTGACCGCGATACAAAGTCCAGTGTGTCAAGCTTGACGTGCTCTTGACTGTACATTGTTATTCTGCACTAGTTTAGGGCAGCAAAGTAATCATCAATATTCATTACCTATTAGTTCGTAGCGCTTGTCTTGCTTTCTCTCGGTGATCAGAGGTCCGCCGCTGTCGCCCTGAAATACGGAGAAAGCGATCGGTTACAATATTACTATTAGCTAACTACAAGCTTGCTTGTACGTATGTATGTACCTACAACAAGATACTACAATGTCTTATCAAAACTACCTTTTAAATAAATCTGGGTTCTTTAAAATAACCCTAAGTATTTTAACTGGTATACCCAGCTCTTAGTTATTTCGTATAAGTTGCTTCAATATCAAATCCGTCTATCAATCAAAATATACGACCACTGCTGGACGTACGGCTTTTCTGGAGATCCCCAAGAATACCGATCCTGCGGTGCCAACAGCATTTGGACCCGTCCAAAGCTAAAGCCTACAAAGCTCCCCTCTAAAGCCAAAGCTTTAAGTTGCTTACCTGACAAGAGTCCTTCTGTCCAGCTTCAGGGAATCCAGCGCAAAGCATGTTATCCGTGATCATGGAGGCAGTATACTTAGTTTTTCGGCAATCTTCGTTGCTTATGACTGGCACTTCCACCTCTTGCAGTGTGCAAGATACCTTGCCTTCTTCGGTAAGTGTGCCCCAACCTGCAGCTACGGCTTTCACTCCTATGTAGAGATCCTCTGAAATGTAAAGAGAGATAGAATCTTTAAAAAAAAACGGTCAAGTGCAAGTAGGACACGCGTGCCGAGGGTTCCGATATACCTATAGTATTTTTGGAAGCAATGAAGTCCATTTTTAGGACCGAAAAACTAAATTTGTTTGTAAAGGTTTTTTGCAGATTTCTAAAAAACTAAGGAATCGTAAAAAAATACAAAAATATATTTTAGAATATTCAAGTAAAGCCCTTTCATATGATACCCCATTTGACCTAGTAACGACAATTTAATATTTGGGCCCCCTTTACATTAATAATCATATTTTTTGAATTTTTTCATGTGCAATTAAGCTGGGCAACCATATTCTAAAACTCTTCCATATTTCAAGTCGATAGCATGAGTGGCTGCTAAGATATACAGGTGTGACAGACAGAGACAGACAAGGTCGCACCATAAGGGTTCCTTTTTTTTACTATTTTGGTATCGGAACCCTAAAAAGAAGTAGTATCGTGATAGTATTTTGTTATTATTTTAACGAATATATAAAAAAAAGAATATTAATTATTTTAGTGTTATACAGGGATTTCGGAGCTTTTGATTTTTATGGAGTCAAAAAGTTGTTTTTGCAAATTTGAAAAACTCATAGAACGAAACTATTAGGGCCGTTTGCATTAAACTTAATTTTCGCCCAAGTTCTTGCATAAGGGCCGTCAAACTATTGCTAGGAGTGTCCTAAACAAGTTAGGGGCGATTCTTAAGTTTAGTGTAAACGGCCTTTAGCTACTAAAATAAACGAATTAATTAAAACCGTCTATATTATCGATGGGAAATGGTATGTTGGAACGGTGTTCATGACACTAGGTTCAAAGGGTAAGCCAATGAAAAACCGACACATGAGATGAGTAGGTACCTCCTGAAGCAATCTGGACGAAGGCCGTCACTAGTGACAGTAATAATTTGCCATTAACCCCCTCCGTGGTCTAGTTAGTGGTCAGAGCACTACAAGTTTACGAGAGATGGAAAGTGTGACAGTGCTGATATCGAAAGAAGAGTGAATGCTGGAAACATGGTGAATGGTGCTCTGCATGCTTTTATGAAGAGTCAGAAGGTGTCTCACAAGGCTCGTCTGGCTGTTCATGGAGGCGTTTTGGAACCAACACTGATGTAAGGCAGTGAAAGCTGGGTATGGCAGAAGAAGCATGAAAGTAGAATTAATGCAGTAGAAATGAGAGCGTTGAGCAGTATGATTGGTGTGAAATTGAGTGACAGGATTAGAAATAGTGTGATAAGAGAACGTTGTGGCGTAAAAGAAGACGTAGTGACTAAAATTGAGAAAGGGATGCTGAGATGGTTTGGTAATGTAGAGAGGATGAATGAAGGAAGATTGACGAAAGAGATCCACAAGGCGAGAGTGAATGGAAACGTTGGAAGGGGAAGGCCTCGGCGAACGTACCAGGACCAAATTCAGGACGTTCTGAATAAAGGCCAGGTTAAAAGTACCCTAAACCGACGAGCATGTATGAAAGGATTGATGAAGGTTCAGGAAGCAAGGGAAGTATGTCAAGATCGTAGCAGGTGGAGAACTGTGGTCTCTGCCTACCCCGACGGGAACAAGGCGTGATGTTATGTATGTATGTATGCTCTCGATCCGGAGGTTCTGAGTTCGATTCCCGGTGGGGACACTGTCAAACAAAAATCTCTTTGTGCGACCTCCCCAGTTTGGTTAGGACATTGCAGAATGAATCACCTGATTCACCTGATTGTACGAAAAGTTAGGTGAAGTTAGAAGGCACGATAAGTTGTTGGTCCAGACTACTATCTTCGGATGTAGCTGTTATGAGCCATGTCAGAGGCCTTTGGCGGCTCAACAACTCTGACACCTTGCAACCCACACGATATGATGATCATTGACAAAAAAGTTACTTACTGTTATAAGCAGGCAAGCAAATGGGCTTAATAGCATCCGACATGGGAACCCTCTCATTGAGCCTCAACAGCGCGATGTCGTTGTCGAAGTTGGTGAGAGTGAACTTGTTGGCAATGGCGCGGAGGACGAACCGCGTCTCCGGACGGACGGTGGTGTTGCAGCGGTTGTGCTCGCCGAAAGTCACCTTGATCATGAACCACATGAACCTGGAGATAAATACAAAACATGTAGGTATTACCGATTTGCGCTGGTTGGCTACAGAATTAGAAGACGTCTCCTCAGACTTAACACTTTTAATAAATATAAACACACAGTAACTAGAAAATACTTTACAAGTAAAAGATGCCAAACTAATCAATGTCGTTATTTGGAATTTGCTGATATCTAAGTTCAAATATACATATTTACAGAAAACCTGCCAGCATCAGGCTAGCAGGCAACCCCCGTCGTCGACAACATGCTCAAAGGAAAAAGTATTAAAAAAAACCGTCCAAGTGCGAGTCAGACTTGCGCACTAAGGGTTCCGTAACTGTGCACCATATGATATGCTACAAGCTTTAGTCCTTTGATTTTAAAAACTCCGCGTCTACACAAACCTGACGCCTCTTTAATATGAATGTACTTGAAACGGGAGCTCATCTTAGTTGGTTATAATTGGTTGTGAGAAAAAGTGTTATATTTAATTAGTTTGGACTTCTTCCTTTACTTGTGCTGTGAGACCTAGCTTCTTGCCGAATTGCATGATTCTGAGTCAACGGGAAGTACCCTATAGGTTTTGGTTTGGTTCATAAATGTACCTACCGAGGGTTTCGAACCAAGGTAGTCGAAATAATTGTGTTGAGTTTGAAATACTATGCCAAATTTTGTTGAGGCCGACTCACGCTTGGCCGGTTTTTATCATACACTAGCTGTGCCCGCGGCTTCGCCCGCGTGATATTCAGACAATGTGCAGTCTCTCCCTCTCCTCCTCCCTCACCCTCTCCCACTCCCTCTCTCTCTACCTCCATCCCACTCCCTCTCCTTCTCCCTCTCCCTATCCCTGCCCCTAACTCTACTCCTATCCCTATCCTTAACGCCGTCTTAACCGCTATCACTATCCTTATATAAACATAGAAACGACACCCACATTGATTTTTAGACATTGTAACTCTATCACACCCCAACCCCATCACCAGGGGATGATGTTATTTCACGTCCACCTTCTTAGCTTTTAATATTGTTGTAGTTTTCGTAATCAGCGACCCGATAAACCATACAAACGATACCCATATTGGTTTAAAGACTTTTTCACCCCATTTCCCTCTTTAAGGGGTTGAATTTGGGGTGGAATTTCCAGAACAGTGATGTGTGTTCCACAGAATTATAACCCTAATGCCTAAATAATAAATTTAGTGGATATTACTTTGAAATGAAGGAGTTTCAACTTCATCCCCCTTTTCACCCCTTAGGGTGTAGAATTTTCAATAACCCTGAGATACGTAAAACTTAATTTTTAGTCGTCAGTCTAAATAAAAATTTTGAAGATCCTAACAACAAAACTGACGGACTTTCATACAAACTTTCATCCCTTATTTCACCCCCTTAGGGGATGAATTTTGAAAAATTCTAAAACACATGCTTTTTTATTTTTTACCAAAAGTTCAAAAACAAATTTCTATAATTCTACCTTTAAAAATAAAAGACTTATAGACCAACATACGGAAAAAATATCATATCCTTTTTCACCCAATTTTAGGGTGATTTTTAAGAAATGCTTAAACAAGTGTTTCTTTATTTTTATTAAAAGCTTAAAGTTAAATTTGTGTGAATCTAACTCAAGAAACAAAGGACTTTCATACAAACTTTCATCTCTTATTTCACCCCTTTCGGGGATGAATGTTGAAAAATTCTTTAACACGTACTTTTTTATTTTTTACTATGAGTTCGGAACCAAATTTTTATATTTCTACCTTTAAAAATAAAAAAGACTTATGGACCAACATACGGAAAAAAATCATCCCCTTTTTCACCCCCTTGAAGGGTGATTTTTAAGAAATGCTTAAACACATGTTTCTTTATTTTTTACCAGAAGTTTAAATTCAAATTTGTGTGAATCTAGCTCAAGAAACAAAGGACTTTCATACAAACTTTCATCCCTTATTTCACCCCCTTGGGACATGAATTTTCCAAAATCCTTTCTAAGTGGGTGGTTTTGACGTGCATAGAACCTGTGTACAAAACGATCTGTATCTATTGCGGTTACGGCTCGGCGTTGATGGATCAGTCAGTCAGTCAGGACATGCTCTTTTATATATTTAGATTGGTATATTATAGATTGTGCACTACAATCTGACTAAGTTGGCAATACAATTTTTACGATAGAACTAAAACAAAAAAATTATAAAACAAATTTTCTTGTTTATGAGGGACCACTTGTTTTTAATTTTTCTTAGGTAATCCGCCATAATAATACTATAAGACAGACGACATAGGCTCAGTAGTGTAGCTTAGGTCCCGTGGACATTGTGTATCTGTCCAGTATAATAATGCCGGCGGGTTCTTGTTATAGCTTTTCAGCAATGTTTTCCAGAACCAGCACAGATATTTTTAAAACAGCAAGTTTAGGTATCAAGAGTTGCAATCCAAATCGTGCGACCTTTTGCACTAGTAGGTAGTCTGTTAAAATTGACATACCACAATATGCAATAGTTATTTGTTATGCAACACAGCAAAATTGTTATTTAACTCGATGATGATAATTTAACTCGAGCAAGCGGAGGATTCTATGATTGAGCCACGAACGAAGAGAGTGCCCTAAATTAAAACTACGAATCCTGTGAGCGTATAGCGAAGGTTTCAAGACCAGAGATGCGGTGTAAAATATAGCTAAACGTCAGCAGCGAGTTAAATTCCAACGAATATCAGCAGTACCTTATACCATAATTCATCTAATTTCGAAAACGTTTTCCACCCTAGCGGCCAAACATTACTTTTGCTCGCAAACGATCGATTAAGCATTTTTTTCTAGCTAGTGAGGATAAAGTTTTATTTTATGATGCGCGATTAAGTTACGACAAGATAGGTCTATTCTATACAGTGGCTTTCCACAGAATCCATTCAGTTCTTTTTGTTTTATGATAGCTATACCAGTTATTTTGTTATTAATAATACATTCTTAAAACGCTTTGGCAATGTTTACATATTATAATATCGCTACCGATGTCAATTGGTCAGGGCGAAAGTGTGACGTTTTTCGGCGCACGGACATGAATACTATTAATGCCTCCCCATTTACACTTTCACTCTGTATTCATGTGCCACACGGCTCTCTTTATTGCCTCTGAACAACTGTTTACATTCTTTATTTTTTTCGATTACTTTTGTACCATTCGAATGGAACATTACTCACTCCAACTCTCCCTGCCATTTTTATTCGTATCTTATCTAAAAGAGAAACTGTCAATTATTTCCTGGTTTCTCTTTTAAGACTCTTTTCTTATCTACTGATCAATTTGTCTTATGTCAAGGCCATATTTTAACATTGCTTATAGTCTAATAGCAAATTTGTTTTAAGAGAACTCGAAGTTTGAAAGTACTAAAGTATGTAGTCGCTAAAAATAAAAATATGATTTCGATGGCTGCGCAGTAGCAAAATATTCGTTCCAAATTCCGATAATTCTGAGCAAAACGATGTTAAGGCATTGAGGATATTGAACTTAAAGTTTGGAGCCTGTCCCACCAGTTCGGGTGAATGGACCGATGCGTTATCCAAATACGCAAATTCTTAAGGATTCATTTTTTTGCCAGTTTACAAATTTTTAAGTTATCGGACCCGTATAATGATGATTTATGGTACCGACTGATCATTTGCAATTAGGTGGACTAGATGAATGATAAAAGCTTTGTAATTTTTTTTTTGCAGTATCACAAGTTATTACATTAAATTAAATAACATCTTGAAGGAAGACTTACTTCTGTGGATTTTCCGATTGTTTATTTCTCGTTAGCCTAAATGTCAATAACCCCGATAATATAATTGACAACATCATCAATCGCTGCATTAACCTTAATTGTTTTTATGAAGTACTAGTTTATAGCCTACTTGTAGGTATTTAACTCTACATTTTAAGTGCTTGTCTATGAAACTAGGCAAACTAACTAAAAGAACAGGTCAAGCTTGACATCGCAGAGCAACTTTGGTATTACGTCTAAGAACAGTAAAGTCTAATTTTTTCTTGACTGTACCAACTTTTAACTTCAGTGTAATTTTTTGGTTCTACATTGTTTTATCTTTCAACATAAGTACCCAGATGCTTTACAGTGATCACGAAACTATCCATTTTTGAAGTACAGTCAGTCACGTGCAGGTCAAAATTGTCATTTATACCCCGCTCCGGACCCACCATACCCCTGGCCATACCCCTGGGGGTAGGGTGGGACGAAACCATACGACCATAGAGATGTGACCTTGACTTCCACCAGGACTTCCACGTATCTATGGAAGTATTTATTCATACTAACACCCGACTGTAGCCCCAACAACGACGATAGAAATAAGAAAGGTACAGTCCAATATGACAAGCTTTTCGTGCTCTTGACTGGGCATCAACTTATAGGTACTATTAAATGAGCAATATTTGTATTCATATAAATTATTGTTTTTTTTTTATTACTAGTTAGCAAACGAGCAGGTGGGCCACCTGATGGTAAGTGCTCACCACCGCCCATAGCACTCACTGTCACTGGCATATTTTGACACTAATAAGACAGGAAAGCGCGTTGCTCACTTTGAGAACTAAGATGGTATCTCTCATGTGCCAGTAATTTCACTGGCTCCCTTGCCCTTCAAACCGAAACACAGCAATGCAAACACTGCTGCTTCACGGCAGAAAAAAGCAAAGGGGTGATACTTCCCCAGACGGACTTTCCACAAAAGCCCTACCACCTTCGACTCGGACTCTTGAAAACGGCTCAAAAGATTTCAATGAAATTTACTATACGAAGGTTTTTGGGGGCGAAAAATCTATTTTGCTAGGTCTCATGTCTGGGCAAATTCGTTTTTTCCGTTTTAAACGTAGGTTATAGCATTTCTTTAAAATAGCGTGTTTAAGAAACCCCACAGCGCCATATGTTATTGGGCTTTGGTCAAGATAGAGCAAAGCTTTATTGTAGGTACCTATATTATAGTTTTGTACCTAGGTCTATATTTTTCTTTTTCAAACTTAAGTGCTTACTCATATTTAAATTGCTAAAACTAACAAATTGTTTTATACTTTCCAGAATTTCTACTCAATATTGATTATGAGATAAGCTCCTACAAGAGGAAGATTTAGCTATTGTAAGGAAGACAGCTTACGAATAAGCAAATAGATAGACACTTTACAAGATGCATGTTGACTATGCAAATTTGTGAAATCTCGAGTGTGGTGTCCAGAAAGCAAACACTTTACTAAGAGTTATTCAAATACATGAAGTGTTCAACAGCTTTAGAATATCCTTTTCAATTATTTGCTCTATATGTTTACACAGCCGTGGGCTGGATTGAAGTACCTACAAAAAAGCCAAGTATAAGTAACTTCCAAAAAACTAAATGTACTTATACTAATTTCTATATAGCGTGACTTTTTATTGGTTTTGCTGATTTAACATAGTCACCACGCTTGTAAGTCTTGCGGCTGGCGACCGCTGTTGTTGGTGACCGCTGTATGTATAATGGTACGAAATACAGAAAGAAGCTGCCACCCATCCTCCGGTTTATAAGCCCTTAATCGCCTTTTACGACATCCACGGGTAGAAAATGGTTGGTACTATTCTTTGCCTTTAAGATAAATCTTTTCTAGACAGAAAAATTATATTGTTTAAAAAACACCTGACTCTTTCGTGAACTGGATTTATTATATTGACATGTATATATATATATAATAAAGCATCGTACCCTTTAACACAATGAGCTGCGGTGAGGACGTATTTGTCGTTGATAAGCATGCCGCCGCAGTAGAACCGCTTGAAGTAAGTCAGCTTGGCCATCCACGGGAACTCATCCACTCCTGCTTCATTACCGCCCACGATCCTTGACACTTCATTCCTTTCGCCGCATTCTGCAATTTTAACACATTTGTCCCATAGTTTGTTTCGAACACTAGTGCAGTAGGACGAGGGAGAAATGTGAATTCCCCGTCGACCTACCAGTGGGACACTCCAGTAGGACGTCGGGGCATGCCCCTAAATTTTACACCATTTTCATTTTATTTACATTCAAGTAACATCAATGAAGTTATGTTATGTGCATCTTATGCAAATTTCTAAGCTACGGGAAAACTGCTGAGTATCGGTACGATCAAGAGATGTTCTTACCAAATTAGTTTTTCCTTCATTTACTAGTTTCGATACTTAGTTTCATAGATACGCAGTTTCACATAAACTGTACCCCTCTTCTCCCTGTCTCCCACCACGAAGTCTACAGTTACTAACATTTCAAGTTTTACTTAGTTATCATCTACAACTTCAGTCTAACTACTAAGTAGATGTATCATTAACCGAGTAACGCCGGATACATTTCACTTTCTATGCGTTTTTCTAATGATGCGTATTATGACATGTGTAAGATTCATACTTTATATAGGTACGTCCATACGTGCTTATTCTGCTCAGTTAATGTCACATTTTAAGTGACGTCTAATAATTTCTCCCCTAAAAATAAAAACAGAGGATGTAAATTTTTTGCTATTCCTGATGAAAATATGTCATCTACAAAAACAGAAGTTTTATGTATATCCTCTTGAAACTATTCCGTGACGATAAACTTACAATGTTAATAAAAAAAGATAATGACAATGTTCGCTGGTTAACCTTGCTCTATTTCAAAAGATAATGACAATGTTCGCTGGTTAACCTTGCTCTATTTCAAAAGATAATGACAATGTTCGCTGGTTAACCTTGCTCTATTTCAAAAGCTAACATAACAACGATATGACAATGTCATTATCATCATAACATCTCGAAACAGTCCACTGCAAAACAAGAAGCTTCCCCCAGAATAAAGATTTAATTTGTGGTGATTTCTTCCTTTTAGGTGTCGTCTCTCAATTCTTCAACCTTATTTTGGCGAATCTTTCATATTTGGGATAAAGTTACAAATCAATCGCTTGCTCATAGCTCTGCCTAGATCAATGTAAGGTCAAAAGAATGTTACCAACAAAAGTCATAAGTTTATACTAACTGCAAGTGCATGTGGTTTTTGGCTGGTTCATCTCCATGAGAGGCGGACGGTTGCCCCATACACCGCCAAAGAAATTCTTCGTAAAGATGCCTCGCGCATCTCGCACCACATCACCCTGTGCAAAATAACTTATATTTATAAAATTCATAAACAAAATGTCATACAAAGTATGTACGTATGTAAAGTACCAATTCGTGATAAAAGTTACACAAACCTCAGAACAAGAGAAAGCCAGTGCCACGATAACAAACACAGAACACTTCCACATGTTGAAAACTTTTGAAGAACAATAGAAGAAATATTGGAAATTCGAATTTGGAATTATTGGTTGGCGCGCTGCTGGCGCATCGTGCGTGTTCGGACGCAAGCGCAGGTGGACGGTACACTGAGATCCGCACGCCTGCCACGAACGTGATTTGGGTATAAACCCCACTAGTCCAAACTTAAGAACCTACTATACGTTATCCAATATGTCACATAATCATCAATTGGAACTTGGAACACGGTCAACTAAATGACTTTTGACGTTTAAACGAGTTTAGAACCCTTATCATTTGGCTACCAAATGTAATTTCGCCTATAAAAGCGTTGTACAGCATAAGTTGTATATTCCTTGCAGCATAAAAAACTATCGGAACACGAAAACTATTTCTTTCTGAAAATTCCTAACCGAAGCTTAACGAATTTTGTGTTTGTCACTTTTTCTCATTTCATAACTCTTTTTCTCAAACTTCAATTCCTAATTTAAGTAAGACTTTATGATAATTTGTATCTGACATAAAATGTGGCTATTTATAGCAAGATCACGGTCGCATCCTTTCGGAACCAAGCCAATACGTCGGTCGCGTATCGGCGGGAAAGTGGTTGGCGTGTAGTGTAGCGCTTTCCATTGGCGGTCATAGGTCTCTACCGTGACAAGGTGACAGCGTATAACAGGGTTTTACTACTAAATTTGTGTAAAAATTGTGTTTGGTAGGCTTATGAAAACCAGCACCTTCTCGTAAGTCGCTCACGTGACCTCTTTACTTACTGTAGAATTATAGTCTAAAAATTTCAGGTAATTGTTTTTTTTTTTTCGAAAAAATTGCCTGTTATCATGAGTAGAATCGCTGGACTTTGGGAGCAAAACCAATCACGCTATATAAATTCGTACTAATCTTGGAAGGGCTTATTCGGAAGACTACAACTTTTGTGATTCGCAACAATGGTTATTTGATATGCAAGGCAGCAAAATCATTATTAAGTGCGAGTGCCTTGTATTGAAACTCGAGCAAGCGAGGGATCGTATGATTGAGTCACGAACAAGTGGTTCAAAAGAAGAATCCCTGAGCGTTTCAAGGCACGAGACGCGAAATAACTATAGGTATGCTGTCGAGTGAAATACACAATTTTTCATCTCACTATAGCGAGGAAAATACTAACGAATAGCGCCAGTACCTTATATCATAAATTCATTATCACGTTCTTATTTAATTACAGCCAAAAATTACTTTTACACGCAGATGAGAGACAATAGAGACTTTTGCACACGGATTAGCAGACCGATAAAGCAGTTTTCCGAGCTTGTGAGGAGAAAAAATATTGACTTTTCCATAGTAATAAGATTGGACTGATCAGTTGATCATTTGTATAGAGATGGGATTTTTGCAAAAAGCCCTGAAATGTTTTACATGATTTTAGTAAAACAGTTTATAGTATTTTGGTTATTTCGACAGTTAGCACCGTATCATTCGTATCTTTCTACTTTGCGTAGACAGAATGAGCTATTATGTGGCAGCTGTTATTGATACACACATTTTTTTTGTTTTGCATACATAGGTAAACAAAAAAATCGACGCCGGACTTTACTCAATCAATGGGTTACCCTACCCGCAGTCCACAAGCGCCCCCTATCAGTAAAAAAGTATTATTCGCTGATTACAAAACTTAAAAAACCGGCCAAGTGCGTGTCGGGCCACGTGCAGTACAGGGTTCCTTAGTTTATTACCTTATGTAACAACCCTTTAGCTAGCAGGGGAAGGGGGGACACTTGACTCTAACAAAAAATTGCGCTTCTAAGCTAAATATTTCGCAAAAAAATCCCTAAATCGAAAAGTGGTCTTTGCAACTCACGATAATTTTAAAAGACCTATCTAACGATACCCTACAGTGTGGGGGGATTACAGCTCGCTCTCTGTAGACTCTACACTATGGTGTCGACGAGCTGTAATTTAAGAGGCTACCTCCCGTCCACTAGCGCCCCCATCAGTTAAAAAAATATTGCTCACTAAATACATAACTTATCGAAAATATGGATAGACAGATTGAAGTAAAGGTATCCTAGTTTATTCAGAACCTATCAATTCTAAAAAATATAGTACACTGTAGTTACAGATACAAAAAGTGTGAAAAACGGCCACTTTTAGCAGTTTTTGTATCTGTAACTACAGTGAACTTTATTTTACAGAGTAAATAGTTTCTAAATAAACAAATGTACCGTTACTTCAATCTGTCTTTCCGGATTTTTGATAAGTTTTGTATTTAGCGAGTAATATTTTTTTAACTGGTGGGGGCGTTAGTGGATCGGAGGTAGCCCCTTAATATGGATACCTACAGGGTGTAAGGGACGGTGTACCGAAGACTGAAAGGGCGTGCTCAGTCAACGAAATTGGACAACTTTCCCAAAGAAACATATGTTTGGAGATGAAAAAAAATTTTGACCTCTCCATATAAACTATTCGACCAGAGTGGGCAATTTGTATGGAGAGGTAATTTTTTTTTTTAAAGATTTTATTTTACCACTTTGCAATACATTACCATACCTAAATTACAGCTTTCTAGCACTAAAAGCTGCGGACAGACAGATGGACGTGACGAATCCTTGTTGGTTACGGAAGCCTAAAAATAAGGAAATTAACAATTCCTCACTACTTTATACAGACGAATATCAATCTTCACTAATCACAAGAAAAATTAATTGATTTTGAAAATTTTTCAGTGATAATTTATCGCCCGGTGATATTAGACAATTGGCTTCCAGGCGATCTAGGTAGAATTTTTTTATTCAAAACTCGTTCAGTACTAGTTTTTAAAGCAATAAAAAAACTAAATCAAACGGGTCATATTTGTTTATATTGTATTAATAGCAAACAACAAAATTTTTACTAACCATTCAAAAGTAACCAACAAATATTATACAAAACAAAAGGAAGAATCAACTCAACAATTCGTTTACAAAAAAAGAATTCATAAAAACTAAAGTACCTTAACTAGCTAACGAGACCTACTTTAGATAGATTAACAATAAATTAAAACTAAATTACAATTTTATCGTGATAGATAAGATCACAGGTACAGCCTAAAGAGCGTTGAACTTATTTATATTTTACAATTTGTTCTAACAATAATAAAATTGATGTGCAGTGCAGGTCATTTGGGTCAATTTAAAAGCCTTAATTTTATCTTGTTCTGCTGTTGTTAAATATCTACACTACTTACATGGAGGTTTACGTGTTTTAAGATGATATTTTTTTTTTTTTTTATTTAACCTTGATGAAAAGTGACACCTAGAAGGTCAAAGGTGTAAGGTGGGAAATATAATGCAACGCGCTTACGCGAAATGCTCCTCCAAGACCATAATAAATGAAGTTCCTACTTGCATACAAAGTTAAAACGCGTTACGCGTCACGCAATTTCCACAATTAAGGTTTTTCTTTTTTGCTAAGCATCAAAGCGCGTTACTGTGTGTTTCATGCCTAACAAGAAATTGCTTATGTTTTGTCTCTAAGTGTAAAACTTTAAGCTATGTTCTAAAAACTTTATCTTAACAATGAAACCTATGTAACTTTTAAACCTCATTACATTGTAAATAAATAACTATGTACATGAAAACAAATGAACACTTAGGTACCTAATAACGTCTTACTATTCTTTTTACACTAACTTCTGGTAATCTGCACCACCGGCCTGATATAAACTACTTAATTATATAGCTAATTATAGATCTATCAATTAAAGAAAACAATAAATTATCGCTACTACTTGCTCTTAACAAACACTAAGCTAAACGTTAGTAAACGGTAAACGTTAGTTTACTATTATTTTATCTGTGGCAGAGCCTGTATAGAAGCGGACAAAACCATTGAACACGTGATTCTGGGTACATTAATTACGCCATCAGAGAAAATACTTATGGAGCAGACATAACCTTAGATCAAATACCTAAGAAACTGCCGAAACTAACCGCGTTCTGGCAACTATTAGTGGCTAAATTGAGGGCCCACGCACAATGGTCTACACAGGATTAAACTCTGAAACCTTAACCATACACCTAATTTAGAAATTAAACCGCTATCACACCTTCCTTAATTCAGTCACTAATTCTGCATACATTGCTGCTTGAAGTAAGGATATTGGAATTAAAAGACACCAAGCCTTCCAGCAATGTATACCGAATGAGTCGTTAAATTAAGGAAGGTGTGATTGCGGCTTTAGATGGCGACTATTTGTTGCGGAAAAATCAAATGAGCAAGAGGAGAATGAGATTGCCACAAATCCTTTCATTAATTGGCTGTTTCATAATATATTATGAATCATAATATTAAAATATCTAAGTAAAAAGCTTACTTACTAACATAAATTATTTAAATTAAGCATAATATCATAACTAAATGTGTTAATGACAAGGAGTAAGAGCAAGTAAAACGTAGCTAGAGACAAAAGTGTAGTTAGTAAGTGAAATGAACAAATAAATAAAAAAAGAAAACTAACACATACTAAAAAACTTAAAACTAAGTAACATATTCTGTGAAAATTTTAACCATATATAAGTACTATGGTTCCCAAGATACACGACGACAGAACCCCAAAAACTAAGTAACTAAACTCTAAATAAAAGAAAGCAACATTTCATTATTTTGTATGCATGTGCAGAAGTAGCTGAAAAAGTGATTTCAACACATTTGCTCATAAAACAGCTCTATTTGCACTGTATTAAGGTCCATAATCCAGCTCATTAAACACGCGTGTTTTTGTCATAATATTACTTAACTAGTGTTTTATTTTTGTTATTTTTTTTTTAATCGGCCAAGAGCAAGGAGTTTTTATGCTTATTATGTTACTAAAATTTTCAAGCTGAGTTCGAGAAAATATCATAAATGAATGTTGATTTTATGAAATTATTTATAGTAATTAACTAATTAACAATAAATTTGTCATTTACGTAACAAGATATTCAATTTTTGATAATTTATTTCAAGGTAAATGGAATAGGATGTTTGGGTACCGAGTGACAATTACTTTTTTTTATAGCTTACTAGATTGACTTTGACTAATAATTGATAAAAGATTGATGGTGTAAGATAACATGGTAATGTTTTGGGGGCTCCTCACGCGACGTATAATCTGTGACCGCTGAAAAAGAAAGAATGCGCGCCATTTTACAAATATTTCTCGTGTTTATTATTGTAATTCTTTCTAATACTGTCGACTTCTACATATAAAATACTGATCCTGAACCGTCTAAAATACTCATACACGAAATACAATTTTGAAATTTGGTAAAATTAAAGGGAAGCATGAACATATGCAGCCGACAAAATGTTCCGGTGGACGTGCGGTGGACGTAAGGTTAGCAAAGTTTAGTATTTTAAAGGTAACCAATTTGATTTGTTTTTATTCGCAAATGTGTTGAAAAACGTCGTAAAAAGCTCGTGCGCGTTGGTAATTACACCCTCGGCTCCATTACGCCCTGGCCTGCGGATCGGGCTGCAATTTCTGAGCCTCGGCTGTAATATCCAAAATAGCGCACTTGCTTTTTAATGTACTATATATCAAAGCGAAGTAAGTTATTGCTAAAACTAAGCTAGAGTTTAAGAAAGCTCGACTTTAAGCGTTTTTATCATCAATATCATTACCTACTGTTTTTGTTGTCAGGAGTTATTACAAATTTAATATAAGTACTGAGGTACTTATTAAAAATAGGCATAGATTGCAGGCATAAAAAACGTATAACAAATTAACTAAGTATTACGTATAAACACTTTAGGTACACCAACTCTTTAAACACAATTAATATGATAAATCTAACTCTTTAAATTGGTCGAAGGATACATCTATTAACGAGTATTTGTATTTTGTTTCCCACCTTCGGTCATATATTTTGGCAGCATTCAAGATTCGAACGAAACTGAGGACACTTCCTTTTAGTAAAATTAGGACACTTCGTTCTCTTTGTAACTGTCCTACATGGGGGCAGGCTAAGAAAATATAAACGGTAAAATTCTGAAGAAGGTAAGGCTTGAAACTTTGACACCAGACTGCCCGGTCAATACCTAACATATTATGATACAGCTCCCGCCAACATATTATTGTGTTTGAAATTTGAAGTTTCCTGAGTCATTAAAGATCGCAAAGAGGCATATACCTTTTTTACGGTCCAGTTTTTGAGCAGCAATCACGCATCTACCAAAATGTATGATCGTAGGTTTCCACGATTAAATTTATTCCATGAACATGTGCTATGATATGACCATATGACACACTTCGAGGTACTAAATTAACAATACTTTACTTACTATAGAAACAACGTTTAGAAACTATAATACTGCAAGCAATGCTGTAACAATATTTTAATAAAATGTAAAGATAAAACGTAAATTTCGAACCTGCTAAGTAATAAAGTTTTAAAGTACCAGTTCTTACCTAGGTATAAATAGGAATTACAAACTAAAAAATAAAAGAAAAATTTAATCAAATTTATCGGTTGCCTCGTGGAACGGGTTTCTCGAGGACGGGGCTGTCAAGGAATGGGATGCTCGAGGAATAAACCGCAATTTTTGCCTTTAGCTGACATTGAATTTTTGTCTGTAACTGATTGTATGATTTATTTTCTTTTTATCATTGATGTTTTATAAAAGTATTTCTCCTTCTTCTTCTTTGTCCTCGCCTCTTCCCGTTACGCGGGGTCGGCTTTCCTAATCTTGAGGCG
Organism: Athrips mouffetella; assembly: GCA_947532105.1. NCBI lineage: Eukaryota > Metazoa > Arthropoda > Insecta > Lepidoptera > Gelechiidae > Athrips > Athrips mouffetella. The sequence goes on along the minus strand of OX383964.1, from coordinate 19,917,168 downwards.
CCATTTGCTTCGTTGAAAAGCATCGTCAACAGACAGACCCAAAGCCTTCATATCTCGCTGGACATTTGTCATCCAGGTTGTTTGCGGTCTGCCTCTCCCTCTCTTTTGTGTAGCCATGGAAAGGCACTTTTTAACTATGTGGTTATCGGGTCTGCGCATCACATGTCCATACCACCTCAGCCTAGACTCAGAAATCTTATCAGTGATAGATGTCACCTTGAAACCTCCCCGTATATGTTCATTTCGGACTTTATCCTTGAAGGTAACTCCACCCGCCCAGCGTAGCATGCGCAAGAGTATTTCTATTGTATTTTATTTATTTTTATCCGATCAGTTAGCACAAAGGCAGGAGTCGCGAAGATTAGCTCTCAACCAAGGCAGGTAGCGAGTTATTCTGGTGTAGACGCCTGGGTAGCCTGGTCTGCCGCATCCCACACCCCATGATACAATACCTGCAAAAATACGCCACAAATCAAGTATGCACACATGCGTACAGTCAAGAGCACTTCAAGCTTGATACATTGGATAGATAGCAACTCGACTGTGTGCATGTTAGCCGTTGCCCCCATAGATATAGGTTAAATATTAAATCAATAGATCGACTTGGCAATCGTACTAAACAATTTCATTTAATTGTAGGTATTACTTGTGAGTTACATTGTGTTTTCATGCGATGGCCAAGTCGATCTATTGATTTAAAACATAAGATTTTTAAGATTGATATGGTCACTATAAGATGTTGTTAGATTAGCTAGTTATGTAACAACTTAAAACAAAAGGACCCTTAAGTAGGGACTAAATAAATTAAGAGACTTGGTATAACATAGATCTCACAACTTTTTACGGTAGAAGAACTGAGTTGCGTGCGAGGCTTGGTTTTTTTACAAGTTATGTTTTTGATGGCATCTCATTTCTTTTTGTAGATAGTCCTACTATTTTCCTTTCTGGTACCTTCTACTTCTTGAATACTAACACCGGTTTTTCATACAGATCTCTGTCTTATGAGCTTTTCTCATATTTATAGGTAGTCTTCCGTTGACCATTTTACAAGTTACTTTTGAATATAATTATATCTAGGTACCTATCTACACCAATTATTCTACCTATCTACACCAATTATTCTACCTATCTACACCTATTATTCCATTATATTATACATTACAGGTACACTGCTTCATTCACTGCAAGTGTAACTTTGTAATCATATATTTTTATATGGGAATACAAAGTTATTTATGTAGATGGTAAAACAAGAAAACTACACCAAAATTTAAAAATATTTTAGTTTTTCCTTGATTTATACAGTAAACAATAATTCCGTTCTAAATTTGAAGCTTCTATGTCTGCTAGAAGTGGCTTAGAGTTTTGATGATCGGTCAGTCAGTCAATGACAAAATTGAGTAACCTTGACTTGCTATATTTCTTAAATTCCTGGTTCAAATTGAATAAAATTTAAAATATACCGTTTTTATACCATGCCTGTTTGGTTACTTAAAAAACAGGTTTCTAGTTTTATCCACAATGAAGGTACAGGGGTGTCGAAAATGGCCTGAATTGCTTCGAGAAAATGATGGTACGGCCGCACCCCGTTTTTTTTTTGCTCGACTTGCGGGGACACTGCCGCCGCGCCGTGCCCCCCGATTACCTACTAGGGTTAAGGATGATGCTTACCAACTATCTGGAATTTGTCTCCGTCTTGTACAAGCAATGGTCCTCCACTGTCGCCCTGACAAGAATCGGTTTTTGCCCGACCCGCGCAAAGCTGGAAAACCAATGAAAATATTTAAGGTAAAGTTAAGGTTATTAATTATTTATATAATCAATCGTAAATTTTTATAAAAAAAATGTTTGAGACGGTGACAGATGAAACAAAATTAATCACCGAGAGCCTCTATTAGCTCTGAAAACCGAGATAAGTCATGTCATCAAACACTTGATTTGCTCATCCTTGAAAATATTTATTTATTAGTGTTTGGAAGATTTACAGACAAATTGTGAAACAATATATACCGAAGTCGAAATACAGTTACAATGCTAATGACAAATCTCCGCAATATAGTATGTTATTCATCATTCACCTCATCATTAGAAAGGAAGGACATATATATAGGCTACTTTTGATTTCGAAAATGAGACTGGAAGGGGGTGAAATAGGCGATGAAAGTTTGTATGGGAAGTCAATTAAATAATTTATGTTACGCTTTCACGGCTAAACCGCTGATCCGATTTTGATGAAATTTTGTATTGCAAGCCAGTTCGAAATTTAAACAAAATCTTTGATAAGTTACGTCCTTGGTATCAGTCCTTGGTTGTTGTCATGTGATAAGTTACCTCCGTACATTCCACTTTTAAATAACTCGAAAGATATAAGTTTTCATAGTAAATTATTCTGCCGCAAAACACGATAGAAATGGATTTTCATACAAACTTTTACGGCGGCGGCGCTCGACCGTATTTAACCAGTATAGCTATTTCGATTTATCTCGAAGAAGGTTGTCAAAATAATGATCGAATTTCTAAGCATGTTCGATCCTTTTCTGTTACTTTAACAGTTCGTACCATGTTGTTAGTGATTCTAGACGCTCGGTACTTCATGCCGCGGCACTGTGTGAGGGACAGGATGGGCACGCGCACCTCCTGCACCACGGCGGGCAGCTGACCCCCTTCTGACGTTCGCCCCCACCCCACGACAATACCCTCCTTGCCGGCTGGCTCCAGGCCTGAAACGAGAAAGTTTTCTTTAATTAAAAAGATATTTGAATAGACTTCTAAAAGATTCCTTTCGCGAGCGCTAGTCATCGGCAACCCTACCTCATTGCATGTACCGAGAACTTATCAATCTATAGTTCCGCACATTCAAAAGGAGCATCTAAAAATACAGAGCTTCACGCATCTAGCACGTTCATCATACCAGAATCAACAGTATCACAGATGGAATCCTTATTTGTATAGTCTTTGGTAAAACATAATTTAACAATTACATTGCGACGATTACGACAAATAGACATTTGCTATATACGGGTCGGCGAATATTGCTCCGATAATATCAGAGCTCCGATGAAAACTTCCGAATACCAACCCTGAGGCTACCTCAAATAGACATTTGCTATATACGGGTCGGCGAATATTGCTCCGATAATATCAGAGCTCCAATGAAAACTTCCGAATACCAACCCTGAGGTAGCGCACGATAGATATGACTGCATGCATGACGGCTGTAAATAGAGTATTGAAAGGCTTGTGAAGTTTGAGCAGTGCAATGTCGTCGTTGTAAGTTGGCATTAAAGGTACAAAGGCGCACGATAGATGGCGCAAAATACACATGTTGCGGCAAACATGATGCCTGAGTATTTTACGTTAGTTAATTATATTGTCTTCTTAAATATATCACTTACTGGCAGGAGGCAAGCAGACTGGATTTATAATCTTGGAGAAGTTAATGAGCTTGCGAAGTTAGACCAGTGCAATGTCTTCGTTTTGAATTGATGGTGCACGATGGATGACTCTGGTATGCATGACGGCCGCAACATGAGTATTTTACGTTAATAAATTATATTTTCTTCTCAATTATATCACTTACCGGCAGGAGGCAAGCAGACTGGATTTATGATCTCAGAGAAGTTAATGAGCTTGCGAAGTTAGAGCAGTGAAATGTCGTCGTTTTGAATTGGTGGTGCACGATGGATACGTTACGTTAGTAAATTATATTGTCTTTTTAATTAATTATTTTACTTACTGGTAGGAGGCAAGCAGACTGGCTTTATGATCTTGGAGAAGTTAATAGGCTTGCGAAGTTTTAGCAGGGCGATATCGTTGTTGTATGAATCGGCATCAAAGCTGCGATGGCGCACGATAGATGTGACTGCTCGCATGATGGCTGCGCTTTCACTCGTAATGGTCTGGTCATGGTCTCCAAGGATTACGCGGATCTTCGTTCGTTTCAGCCTGAAGTATAAATAAGTAAACAGATAAGGATTTTAAGTATTAACGCCTAGTCTACATCATGGAGTGGGTTATGTCTTACATAATGCAAAAGTCCGACCATATCTTTTTTACTAAGTACTACTGCTTCATGGAGGTTGAAAGTTCGTTACCGTCTTTTGAACGAGAGTTAGTTTATTTTTAAAGCAGTTTTACTGCGGGGCAAACAACTTGAACAATAATCGCGTGGTGGGGGAAGCTTTGCGCACGTCAATTTGTATGTAAATTCGACTCTGCGCAGCCAAGGTCATTGTTCAAGTAGTTTGCCTACACCTATACATTGAATGGTTGTCAAATTAAAAGTGCTCCGTTGTTAGGTTGTTCCCTTCGGGTGCTAGCGGGAACCTGTAACTAACCGAGCTAGCCAGAAATTCCCACAGGATTTGCATTATCATGACGGATATGTGGAGAAACACAAAGAGAATAAGCACCGAGGGTTCCGTACAACTTACGTATTTATGGACGCGCATTCACGTGAATTAAATGCGCGCGAGTCCGACACGCACTTGACCAGTTTTTATTATTTGTTGATATTTTATAGCTCTATAAACTTTTTTATGCACTATAAACTTTTTTCATGCTTGTAAGTGTTCCCGTTTTTACGATAGAGCATAAACAAAAATCGAGCAAAAAATCACCTAAAAAAAATCCCCTTAATTTATTTCCTTTTTAATTTTTATGATTTGTTGTTATATTGGCACCCGAAATACACAGAGCCAGCTGACAGACAGACAGAAAGACATCGGAGGCATATTAATAGGGTCCCGCTTTTCACCCTTTGGGTACGAAACCCTAAAAATTAAGGGTCTGCATATAATTTTTTTTACCGATAATAAGTAGTACGGATTAACCAACAGTCAAACAAAAAACAATAAACGACAAAGAAACGAAATACATAGATCGACGCAAAAGAATTTGGCACAGTTAAACGTCTCAATCAAACTGTACAGTCACGGCACCGTCAACCCTCAATGCGCAAGTCCAACAAGCACTTGACAATTTTTTATTTTCATTGCAGATATTAAAGAGACGTTAACGAAGTCTTTTCACAAATAAAAAAAGATAAATTAATGTTTTAAAACACTCATATAAAAGACATCAACGCGTTTTACTACAACGGTGCAGATCCGCGTTTTAAACTTACTGTAAAAATCCGGTCAAGTGCGAGTCGGACTCGCGCGCCGAGTGTTCCTATACACCTAAAATATTTTCGGAAGCAATAAAGTCCATTTTTAGGACCGCAAAACTAAATTTGTTTGTAAAGGTTTTTTAAAAAACTGTGTAACTTAGAAAGTTCGTTTTATTTTTGCTGTAATATTAACATAAATTTCTATTGAGTGTAATTAATTCTGATTTTTTCTTTTACAAACTTCGGAGATAAGGGGGGGAATGGTATTTTTTTGTAATTTTTCATCATAACTTAAAAACTAATAGTCGTAAAAAAATACAAAAATATATTTTAGAATGTACAAGTAAAGCCCTTTCATATGATATCCCACACAAGCTAGATATGACAATTTGAAATTTTGCCCCCTCTATTTGGGCCCCCTTTACATTAATAATCCAAATTTTATTTAAATTCTTTTATGTGCAATTAAGTTGGGAAACCTTAATCTAAAACCATACCAAATTTCAAGTCAATAGCATGAGTGGTTGCTGAGATATACAGGTGTGACCGACAGATGGACAGACAGACAGACAAAGTGGCACCATAAGAGTTTCTTTTTTTACTATTTTCAAAAATGAATGCCATTGCAAAACAAAATGTATTTCATAGAGCTACTTAGAGCCACGAAAATACACCTGTAATTATTATTACTAGGGCGCCGGGCGGCTTGATGATTGAAGAGTTCGTTGATGTCTTTTGTATGACGGACAGTTTATTAGAACTTGCTGGTTCACGAAGGAGTGAAACCCAGTTACTTTGCGTTGTTAGGGTTTCGTACCTCAAAAAGAAAAAAACCGTCCAAGTGCGAGTCGGACTCGAGCAACGAGGGTTCCGTACCTATTTACCATATAATATACTAAGATCTTTTGCTCTTTGACTTTAAAACTCCGCGACCATCCAACTTGACCCCTCTTGAATAGAAAAGTTCTTGAAACGGGAGCTCACCTTAATCGGTTATGATTTATGACGTATTAAAAAAAACTACTTACTCGATCTCGTTCAAACCAATTTTCGGTTGAAGTTTGCATGGTAATGTACATCATATATTTTTTTTAATTTTATTATCTTATTTTAGAAATTAAGGGGGGGGGAAGTGTCTTTGGAAGTGTCTCTCGCGCAAACTATTCAGTTTAGAAAAAAATTATATGAAAAACCTCAATATTATTTTTGAAGTCCTATCCACACGCGTATGGGTTGGATGAAAAAAAAAATTTGAGTTTCAGTTCTATATATGGGGAACCCTAAAATTTATTGTTTTTTTTCTATTTTTGTGTGAAAGTCTTAATGCGGTTCACAGAATACCAAGTTTCAACAGTATAGCTCTTATAGTTTCGGAAAAAAGTGGCTGTGACATACGGAGGACAGACAGACAGACAGACATGACGAATCTATAAGGGTTCCGTTTTTTGCCATTTGGCTACGGAGCCCTAAAAACGGAACCCTTATAGTATCAATTTGCTGTTCGTCTGTCTGACTCTATATCTGTCTGTCAAGACCTTTTACCTCCCGAACGGGTAAAGGTATCAAGTTAAAATTAATATCAAATATTAAGGTCTATAGACCCCTGAAGTTGTGAATATTTTAAGATTCTACAACTACTCAATCAAAAGATACGGCCTTTATTGTCGGCTATTTATATCTCCATACATTTTTGAACTGAACCAAAACTTACAGGGTACCTCCCGTTGGCAAGAAGCTGGATCTGATAGCACAAGTAAAGGGAAAAGTTTTAAATACATTCAAATTTCAAGGTCTTAAAACACAAGTAAAGAGAAAAGTTTTAAATACAGCTACAAATTTTGTCACAACCAATTATAATCAATTTATTTATACTAAAGACGGGGCATGTGTGAGTGGACGCTAATTTTGAAATCTAAGTGCAATGGAAAAAGTCTCAGTAGTTCGGTCCCGGACAAAACAACCGAACTACTGAGACTAGACGTACTTAGTATATTATCTGGTGGACAGTTACAAAACTCTCAGTGTGCAAATCCGACTCGCACTTAGCCGGTATTATTTAACTGAAAGTGCTTTATTTTATTTTTCAACCAATAGTAGATTGTTTACCAAAGGGAGCAAAGAGTTTTTTGAATCCGACGGAGCCATAGATTCAAAGTACGTCGCTCGAGCTTTAAAATAGTTTTGCTCCCAAGGTGGACTCTCTACTTTTTATCACCCTCTATGAGAAAATAAAAGAATTTTACATCTCTCATATTCGGTAAGTAGGTCCTTATCACCCCCAAATGAGGCTTGTAGGTGACCAATTAGCGCTCTAGGGTAATAATGTAGCTAGAAAAGCCCTAGGGCGGTAAGTAATTGTAAGCACCTCCACCTCCACGCGCGGCTCCGCCTTGATGGCCGCCTCCAGCAGCGGGGCGGCGGGCGTTTTAATTACTTACCGTCCTAGGGCTTTTCTAGCTACATTATTACCCTATAGCGCTAGTTGGTCACCTACAATTTGGTGGTAATAAGGACCTACTTACCTTACAATCGAGATGTAAAGCAGAGTAGTTAGCTCGGGTGTAAGCATCAATTGCACGCTCGAACTATAGGCGCCCTCGCTGCGCTCGTGCGCCTAAATATCTCGGGCTGCAATTGATGCCTTACAGCCCTTGGCTACTAATCTACTATAAATAAAACATTTTTTTTACTATATATCATCCGTTACTAACAATATCCATATTCCTAATTTAAATCACTTTTGGTCCCTTAGGGATTAATAGTAGATTGTATCACAAGGCTGTAAAATAATATTTTTAAGGCGAGGGCGCTATTTTGAATCCAGAGCGAAGTGAAGGATTCTTGAGTAGAATCCCGATCATGGCGAGGGATTCTAGAGTAGAATCCTGAACGTAGCGAGGGATTCAATAGGTCGCCCAAGGTAAAAATATTTTTGCAGCCGCGTAATACACTCTACTTTTCATCTCCCTCTATGAGAAAAGAATAAGAGGCTCATTGAGACACACACTCGTCATTAATTTTAAATATAAAATACCATTACAATATTATAACTTGATGAAACAAATTAAAAATCATATTAAGTATTGTTTGTAAAAACTGAAAATGTTATTTACATTTTTGTATCAATTAGGAACAGAATCTCTTTGGTTGGTAGTCTTGTTTACATTTAGAGTATGTTTCTTTTTTTATATTCTTAATAGTACAACCGGCCAGTATCATTTTTCATACAATATTTTGGTTCGGCCTCTATGGTTGACCTAAAATATCCCTATGGTGCTATGGTGGACCTAAATTCAAATTCTAATTTTAAATCCCATTTTTACCCGCTACGAAAGTCTCTTGGAGAAAACAGCTATTTTGTTCGCCTTTATTGACGAACCGTTCAGCGATTTTCGAATAGAAGAGATGAAAAACCAATTGTAGTCCCAGAGTCCCTGTTACCGTAAAACTTTTACTAACAAATATCCACATCCCTAATCCAAATACTTTTAGCCCCTTAGGGATTAAAACGTGTCCAAGGGGTCCACGTTGAATAAACAACAGTAAATAATAATTTTTATGACATCTTTCCGATGGTAGAGGAGCCGAGAAGGATTTTTCAAGTGATAATCAGGGCGACTAAGAGATGTCTCAGTAGATGGGGCTTTATGAGAGGATCACGAAAAACTATATAAGAAGTTCCAGACCGGAGCCGTGTTTAGGAGGCCATTGTCTGGAAATGAAAAGGAACTAAAAAACCTGATCTTCAGCAAAAACAATTCTCATGCCAAAAGATGGGGGCTGATGAGTAGTGATATAAAAACTTTGACCAGACACTGGTTTGCCAAAAATTGTTTTCTATTGAGTACCTGATAAAATTTAATACGATAATCAAGGCGAAAAAGAGATGTCTCAATAGAAGATGCTTTATGAGGGGATCACGAGAAACTATGTAAGAAGTTCTAGACCGGAGCCTGGTGTTCAGGAGACCATTGTCTGGAAATGACAAGGAACAAAAAAACCTGATCTTCAGCAAAAACAATTGTCATGCCAAAAGATGGGGACTGATGAGTAGTGATATAAAAACTTTGACCAGACACTGGTTTGCCAAAAATCTGTAGACTGTTAGCAAACCAGACCATTAAGTTGTTTTCTATTGAGTACCTGATAAAATTTAACGCGATAATCAAGGCGAAAAAGAGATGTCTCAATAGAAGATGCTTTATAAGAGGATCACGAAAAACTATTTAAGAAGTTCTAGACCGGAGCCTGGTGTTCAGGAGGCCATTGTCTGGAAATGAAAAGTATTTTATTTACGTTATATTTAAGGCGAACAAAAGTGATTGCTTGTAATAGAGAAGCTAATTAATACTGATAACAAATACATAAAAAAACAGACAAAAATCTGAAGACTTTTGGCAAACCAGAGCAAAAAAATATCCCTTTTCAGATTTTCAGGCTTGTCTGGAATGACTTTAGCCCCCGGTTTTTTTGTCTGGTCAAGGTTTTTATATCCCTACTCATCAGTCCCCATCTTTTGGCATGACAATTGTTTTTGCTGAAGATCAGGTTTTTTGTTCCTTGTCATTTCCAGACAATGGCCTCCTTAACACCAGGCTCCGTTCTAGAACTTCTTACATAGTTTTTCATAATCCTCTCATAAAGCATCTTCTATTGAGACATCTCTTTTTCGCCTTGATTATCGCGTTAAATTTTATCAGGTACTCAATAGAAAACAATTTAATAGTCTGGTTTGCCAACAGTCTTCAGGTGTTTGGCAAACCAGTGTGTGATCAAAGTTTTTATATCACTACTCATCAGCCCCCATCTTTCGGCATGAGAATTGTTTTTGCTGAAGATCAGATTTTTTAGTTCCTTTTCATTTCCAGACAATGGCCTCCTGAACACCGGGCTCCGGTCTGGAACTTCTTATATAGTTTTTCGTGATCCTCTCATAAAGCCCCATCTACTCGTACTGACAAATCTCTTAGTCGCCCTGATTATCACGTGAAAAATCCTTCTCGGCTCCTCTACCACGAGGAGAGCTAGTTTGTTTTACGTTACAGGGACTAAAATCGCGAAATGGTAACACCTTACTATACTGAACATCTTACTTACGACAATTCTTAAGTGAAGGCGGTTGATTGTTTTAATTAAATAAACGGTACTGATATTTTATCAGCAGATGGTGACACGGTACTCATTCCTTATGCTGCCGATGCCCTGTCAGTTTGGAGGGCTCTCAATCCAGACCAGACGCTCTTGTTCCTACTCTCTTGGGTAGCCAGCGCGCGTGGGATTAAGTCGGGGCTAAAACAATTTCCAGACATGTATTGGATAGAGCGGTGGGCGTTGACAAAGCCAGACCTAGAGCCGTGTCGAAAGCTGAGTCGGGGGCTTGGCTGCACGCGCTACCTTGTCCGCATACGGGGACCTTCTTCGACAACGACTCGATGCGGGTGGCTGTGGCTCTCCGCCTGGGCTGCAATGTTTGTGAAATTCATCGACGCATCTGTGGATCCAAGGTGGAGAAAAGTGGGCACCATGCTTTAAGATGCTGTCGTTGTTCTGGGAGGTTCCCACGGCACAATGTCCTAAATGATACTACACGCAGAGCTCTTGTCTCGGCAAACATCCCCTGCGTACTGGAGCTTCCGGGTCTGAGTAGATCTGATGGAAAGAGACCTGACGGTATAGCTATGGTTCCATGGGAAAAGGTAAATGTGCTTACTGTGGGACGCTACTTGCGTCAGCACCTTTGCCGCCTCGCACCTTAGTCGTACCGTCAGAGAAGCTGGAGCTGCTGCTGAGTACGCGGCGATGAAGAAGCGGGACAAGTACTCTGCATTGGAGAGCAATTATGTTTTTGTCCCATTTGCAGTCGAAACTGCAGGCTGCTGTTGGGGCAGTGAGGCGAAACGTTTTGTCGCCGAGGTAGGCCGGCGCCTTAGGAGTAAAGGTTGTGACCCTCGCTCCAGATCATACCTGGTTCAAAGGTTGTTCATTGCTGTACAACGAGGCAATGCTGCAAGCATCATGGGCTCCTTTGCACCAGGGATGATGAGAGGAGGTTTATTTAAATAGGTTAATGTTTTTATTTGTTTGTTTGTTGACGTCGTGTTAAACTAAAATACTTTATATGAAATGTAATAAGTTTACGGTTAGTTTCATTTAATGTGTAACAATTTGAATTCTGAATTGATCTGCCTATTTCATTAAATAAATACCTTAATAAAACGATAAAATCAGTTATGACAAATACTCACTTTCTAACACAATGCGCGGCAGTCAGCACATACTCCTTGGTGAGGACGGAAGCTCCGCAATGGAACTGGCCATCATACACGATCCTGGCCATCCACGGATACCGGTTGGTCCCCGCAGCCATCCCACCGACTATACGATTCTCCTGATTTGCTCCGCCGCATTCTGCGAAAGTTGTCATAGTTTATTGAACCTCGGCGGAAATATTATTGCCATTTACATAGCGCCGTAACAAGAAGTAATCTACAACATCTACGACAGGTTGCTAGGAAGTTATGGATATTAAAACCTTCCGGACTGTGAAGTTGATATCGTAAATTTTACTTTCCTGCTTTAAGTAAATATCTTTCGAATTATACCGTTACAACACCCACAGACCGATTCAACACATGAAATTTAGAAGAATTTTCTAAATCCCTTTTGCCTATACTTCTAAGCAACGTTTTACACAGTTTAGGCTGTGACAACGCAGAAAGTCAGCGATACAGTTAAATTAAATAATCTATAAAAGAAATATGAGAAAGCTTATACTGGAAGCGAAATGAATGAGTAACTTTGCAAAAAATACTTGACGGAAGTTTTGGCGATCAACAATCCGCAATCTGCAATTTCCCAAGGCTGAGGTAAATAAAAGGCATCAAGAGCAAAACATCAAGAAATGTTTCACACTTTCACCGCTTGCGCGGTTCATTGGATCGCGATCGGCGCCCGCGCACTTATACCGCGGTTGTACAGGCAAGAGCACGTTGAGCTGGACACATTGGACTTTGTACCGCGCATAGCTTAGTCAGCGTAGAGACGGAAATGCACTGCAAGTGTCAAGCTTGATCTGCTCTTGACTGTATGCACAATGGCTAACGATCTGTTCTGCTCCATTACATCATGCTTCAGCTTCACTACTTCATGCAGTACGAATGTTATAAATAAATATTTATATTATTTACAACATATAATATTACTTTTATTAAATTGTACATTAAATTATGTATAAAATTGCACAAACAGGTTATGTACCTGTTTACGCAATTTACGTTAAACAGTTATTTGAGTAGATACTTAGTAATGTTTTTATATAAAGTGTCCCGTCATACGTAACTTCTTAAAATATGCCAGTACTAGATAATATTAGATCATATCTATAATACAGGTAGGTAAAGAAACTAAAAAAAAGTAAACCCAACTAAAAATACTTTAGGTGTTATCAAACAAGAGCACTTCGCAGAGATTAAAATTTTCATGCATTACTTATTAGAGTAGGAGGAGACAAGTGATAGGTTATTACATTGTCTCAGAACTTAATTAAACGGCACCATTTTTGACTACAAAGGTTTTATAGGGTTTCGGACATCACAGAATCCAGAAATCTATGTTGTCAAGTTGAAATCCTACTAGCTCAGAAAAGATAAATTACGACCTGAGATTTCTTTTTTTCAAAGTACCCCCTGAACATATGTAGAAAGTTTCTGGTCGATCCCTTGTACGCTCCCTCCTCCGCCACCTCAAACAGGTACCTGATTTATTATTATATTTTAATTATCTCAGAAAAAGTTGAAGTTAGATAAAGTTATTATGGTAACACTTAATCGTTATGAAATTAGCAACCCGTCGATATCTATTTTATTTCGATGTGACCTATATAGTACCTGAAATTTTAGCAAGCTGCAAGTACTGAGCCAATAGTAGTCCAAATGAGAGGGATTTAAAAAGGTTTTATATGGGGTTTAGGACATCGCAGACTCAAAATCTGCAATTCGAAATTTATTTGGACTACTGTTGACTTAGTTCCGAACACAGAAAAATAAAGGTACCTAATTAGAAAGAGGATTAAAGAAATAATTCGTCACAAGGTAGCGAATGCGTCGTTCTATGGATTTGACAGGTTATTTTGAGTATTTCCTGGTGATCATCGATGATGGGATTGGGACATGTTGGCAGATGTCATCCCCTACTAAAATAAATTAGCAAGGTATTTATTCCGAGCGAAGCAAGGAGGTCAAAAATCTTTGGTTCCAACAGCTTGCTCAGAGTTAATGTCACATCGAAACGAAGAGGTGTCAACGCTATGGTAATTACATAACAATTAAATCTTTGTTCATCTAGTTTCAACCGTCTGTCTTCAACTGTTTGAAAAGGCGGAGGAGGGGAGGAGCGCACATAGGATCGACGAGATGGTAGATCTACAAACTATGGACGAAACTTAGTTTGATAACGGCCAACATTTTTTTAAACATTCTGGTTGCGGAATTCAGTCTAATAACATGAGTACAACGTCTTTTAGCGCATCTAGAGCGGAACAGTCAAAATATTTAATAGTTTTCGATTTATGGCCATTTTAAGGAAATCAAGCCACAGGAAACTGAGAAGGTCACCAGGAAACTGAGAAAAACAACAAAAACCTATAGAGATCAACGTTTATTTATCATGTATTACATAAATTTTAGAATTTGTATTATTAAATTAAGTTTTAATAGTACCAGTACCTTTATTATTAACAAAAAATAGCTTTATGCTTGGCTTAGATACTAATTCTATACTTAAACAGTCTTAAACAGTAAATCTAGACATCAAATGATCATTGAGCATTATGTATTATAATTCTAAGTTTAATAAAGTAAAATCTTCTTAAAGATAGTAAACAACATGAACATATGAAGTCTGAGGCTTAAAGACACTTTAATCTACTATTATAATATTATTATTTCACCGCAGGTCTACTATTATTTCACCGCAGGTAGTAAGGGGCCCAAGTACCACGAAAGCCGACGTGGGAAAGGCTGCCCCGCTAACTAGCGAACAATCCCGAAATGCTTCATTGTGCCAGCTGGCGACTGGACGGGAGGACCCGATGGACCCATTTCGGGGGGTCTCGGGCGTCCCCGCAGTCTCCAGATGAGTTCCCCACAGGTCCAATTAGAGAAAGGAGTAGCATCTCGACCATTCTTCCGTTTCCCCACCACACACTCCTCAAAATGTCAAAAGTCAAAAACAAGAATAAAGTTACCAAACGGCGGCACTTCCTAGCTCCCGCTAAAAGTGCACCTAACAAACATCAGGGGGTTGCACTCAAATATCGACCCGGTCCATCATCATCTCGAGACCGAGAAGCCACACTTATTCTTTTTAACGGACACGCAAATAGGAACACCGTCGGACGCGGCGTACCTCAACTACCCAGGATACTCGTTGGAACACAAGTTCAAAAAACGAGCTGGGGTCTGTGTGTACGTTCGCGATGACATTTGCTATCGGCGTTTCCGTTGCTTTGAGGTTTCCGGGTTTTCTACAATCTGGCTACTGGTAGACACCGGGGTCGAGAAATCTCTCTACGTCGGTGTCTATCGGTCGCACAGCAGTGACAAAGAGACAACCAGGATCTTTGAACAGCTAACGGAGAAGGCGGATTGTGCCCAACAACGGTACCCAACAGCGCAGCTTCATTTTCTGGGGGACTTTAATGCCCACCACAGCGAGTGGTTGTTCCCATACCAGAAAACTGACCACGCTGGGAGAGAGGCACGCAAACTAGCACTGTCGCTAGATCTCACCCAGCTGGTTAATGTTGCTACGCGGGTGCCAGACGTTGACGGACACACGCCCAATTGCTTGGACTTGCTGCTGATCACAGATCCGGACAGGAACTCCGTGTCGATATCAGCCCCGCTGGGAACATCCGACCACTGTCTGGTGAAGCTCCTCCGGATTATAGCTCAAGAGGCACGAGGCGAGTTTGGCGATATGAGTCAGCAGACTGGGATGAGATGCGGCACTTCTTTGCATCCTACCCATAGCAGCCAGTGTGTTTTTCTTCGGGCGACCCCACCTGTTCAGCTGAAGCGGTTGCAGATGTGATACGGCAGGGAATGGAATACTACATTCCGTTCTCCGATATACCGCTCGGTCACAAAGCCCGACCTTGGTTCAATGCGGACTGCACTCGCGCTGAGGCTCGAATGCAGTCTGCATACCAAGCCTGGGTTCAAGCCCGTGACCGCGAAGTAATTCTGCTGCAAAGTCCTGCAAGCGGTTGATCCGGAAGGCTCGTTACGACCACGTCAGTCGCATAGGGACCAAACTTGCATCCTACCCCTCTGGTAGTAAACAATTTTGGTCCCTTTCCAAGTCAGTCGAAACCAACTTCTGCCGTCCTACATTACCTCCCCTGCTGAAACCAGACGGATGTTTTAGTATGAACTTATCAGGATCCTGGATGGTTCTCAGTATACTGGGTTTCAATTTGACAGGAACCTGAGAGCAGGATCCTGAGAATTTCTATCTAATATTTAAAAAAACGGATGTATTTATAACATTAAACCAAAATGAAGCAAAACTATGCCTTTGCGTCAGCAACTTACATATCAAAACGCTATAATTACTCATATTATTTATTTATTAAGTAAAAAAATATCTTACCAGGATTCTGGGAACTCCACTGATTACGACACCACTTCCCTTGCTGACCGCGACGGGCTGACTAAACAACGCGCTAGGTGCGAATAGCCAGATGATATTATTTGTCTCTTTCGTACGTCTGATCGACTCAGCTGAACGGCAACATCGCACACCAAAAAGCCTAGCTGGTATTTGCTTATTTTACACCGACCAGGATCCTGATATGAAATCGTGGGGACAAAATGTTGACATGATTTTTTAAATATATTTTTGGGAAAATAAGATAATAATTATTCTACCTAGCAAGAAGAAATAGTAAACTCATTAATTTGGGTATCATATGACCTTGATACAGAAAATTTAATAAATCACGACGCACTCTTTACTAGAATTTGTCCGAGGGACAGTACAGGATCCTGAGAATTTGACACTTTGAACAAAGATTTCGTTGTGTAAATAATTTTTAATATTAATTAATTTCAGTGACCAACTAGAAACAGCTTAAAATAACAGTATTCCATACAAATAAATTACTTTGAAACATTTTTTTTTGTATAATTTGGCTGAGCCGCTAAAAATTCCTTACTTTGTAGATCTACCCAGATATGTTCAGGACAAAGGGAACACTTTTTAAAAAAAACGGCCAAGTGCGAGTTGGACTCGCGCTCTAAGGGTTCCGTACCTATCTACCATATGACATACTAAAAGCTTTTGCTCTTTGATTTTAAAAATTCCGCGACCATCGAACTTGACCCCTCTTTTATAGAATAGTTCTTGAAACGAGAGCTCACCTTAATTGGTTTTTATTAGTTGTGAGAAAAACTGAAATATTTAATGATTTTAGACTTTTCCCTTCATTTGTACTGTGACCTAGCTTCTTGCCAAATTTCATAATTTTAGGTCAACGGGAAGTACCCTGTAGGTTTTGCTTTTTTGCATAAATGCATGGAGATGAGGACATAAAAAGCCATATCTTTTGATTGCGTCGTTGTAAAAAATTGAAATTTTCAGATCTTGTGTGGTTCATGGACCTTAATATTCGTTATCATTCTCAACGTGATACCTCTTCTCGTTCATGAGAAAAAGGGTCTTGACAGACAGACAGATGGACAACA
The DNA here is from genome assembly GCA_947532105.1 of Athrips mouffetella. Classification (NCBI taxonomy): domain Eukaryota; kingdom Metazoa; phylum Arthropoda; class Insecta; order Lepidoptera; family Gelechiidae; genus Athrips; species Athrips mouffetella. The sequence goes on along the minus strand of OX383964.1, from coordinate 19,900,311 downwards.
AAGTGATCCTATAAGGGTTCCGTTTTTTTATTTTAAGGTACGGAACCCTAAAAAGAAACCTTCCGCCGTAAGTTGTCCTCGGTTATTTCCTCTTCTCTCTCTATCTTTTTTGAGATAGTAGGATTTCGACTTGACAACATTGGTTTTTGGATTCTGCAATCTCCAAAACACGATAAAACCTTTGTTGTCAAATCCCGTCCCGTTTAAGTTCTGACCCTGAGAAGGAGAAACAAATTCAGAATGTCATCTTAGTCTATATTTATAGACATAAACATTTCAACAATCCTGAACTAACAACATAGTTAAATACATATATACAACAGTTGTATCGAGTAAATACAGTTCACGCTCATGGAGTCTATAGAAGTAAAGCCACGCTTAGCGAATGTTGGTTTAGATTGTTAGCTCCGATAAGTGCCATAACTCTCAAGTCTATTGCTAATAAAACAGAGCTAAACCCTTTCCTAAATTAAGAATATAATATTCTATATAATAAAAGAAAGTCGTGTTAGTTACACTATTTATAACTGAATAACGGCTGAACCGATTTGGGTGAAAATTGGTAGGGAGGTAGCTTAGAACCAGGAGACGGATATAGGAAGTCTTTTTAGTAGAAGGGGCAGGAGTAGGGGCCGGGGCGAGAGTAGGGGTAGGGGCAGGAGCAGGGGTAGGGGTAAGGCCTGTAAGGCGGAACAAAGTTCAAAGTCAGCTAGTATAATATTAAATACAAGTTTAATACAATATAAATTATGTACCCATTTATATTTAATAATAAAATGTATATTAAATCTACAACGGAAAGTTAAAAGCGTAAACCAAAGGTACAGGTCCATGAATCTACAGTGACTTATAATTACAGTGGTGTCTACCTACAATAGAAATCTAAACTACAGGGTGCTCCAAGTACTCCAATCGTTTATACATGGTGCTCTACACAAAACTTACCCATCTTTCTAGGCAGGGGGTTTACTCTGCCGCACGCTAAAACGTGAACGTGAAGAAAATCATTAAAATATACATTAAGAAGAAATCATTTTTCTGCTGCTTCGTAAAGCTTTGAAAGTTTTCATAAAAGTTTTGTGCTATATAATATACATTATAATATGCATAAATATTTTTTACAATAAATTCCTAGTTATTTTTTAAATAAATTCCATTCCATAAAATTCTGTAATTTCTTTGATAGGTATGTGACTATTCACAATAATTTTACAAGTTTCTACAAACCCTAGCGAAATAATTATTGTGCTCTTCTCGGTTTGAGCAAAGTCCGTCTGGGCAAGTACCAACCATTTGGCTATTTCTGCCGTAAAGCAGTAGTTTTTGCACTGCTCTGTTTCGATTTGAAGAGTAAGGGAGCCAGTAAAATTACTGGCACATGAGCCAAACTACTTACTTCTCAGGGTGGGCATGGACAACGCACTTTGCAGTCTTATTAGTGTTAAATTCTGTCACTAATATAGGTCCTATGGGCGGTGATGACCACTTAACATCAGGTTGCCTACTTTCTCGTTTGCTCACTTGTAACGTAAAAAAAACTGACTCGATTGTTATAATTTTTTTTCTTTTGTCTAGTATTTTGGAGCGTTAATAAAACCCGTACTTCCAGCTAATGTTTAAAATATTCGCTCTAACTAGCCTGATCTGCTCCACTACAAGGCAAAGACCTCTACAATTTCGACGCTGGTTACTAGTTTGTCTTTCGTATAGGTACGCAAAATGTGTTTTTGCTTCTTTGGACGCGTTTCCTTCTAACAGAAGTACACCTTTCGTCTTACCGCAGTCGCACTTCCTGACTCCGGATTCGTCATCGTCTTCATCTTCCACGCTCTGCTCCTCCAGCACTGAGGGTACTTCCAGCCCGAAGATCGCGTCGAAGAGAAACCGTTGGGTCCTGTTGCCAACACCATATTCCTGCAATAGAGAATCTGTTGAAAATGGGGGGGCTTTTTGTATGCCTTACATGATTCGGTATAGGTTTTTTTAGCGTGTCAAAGGAAACCCAACTAAGATACGCATGGTAGGCTTCTAAGTCAAGAGGTCAAGAGTAAGCCCGTTGACAATAAAAAAAAAAGTAGGATTGTAGAGAAAGACTGGTATGAAGCATTTTGCATTCGTATAATTACCGAGGTCTAATCTAAAACATAATGCAGTGCAGTACAGTACAGAAAGTGAGAGGACATTTCTGTTCCGTTAAGTGGACCAATACCATAAAAGAATGAAAGGTTCTATTTTGGAAAACCGCATAAAAAACCACAGCTTATCTCTTTCATAACTAACCGCATATGGGAAGTCACGTAAAGTTAATTTGGGATTGTAGGTCACGCTGCAAACTTAGCATGCACTTTCGTTATTACATAACTTTTGAGGTCAAACGTAGGTACGTTTATTTGAGTAACAAATTATGTATGTAAGTATCACGTATAAAAAGATATGCTGGAGCTCACGATCAATCGCATGATTGTGCTCACGCAATCTAGCGATCATCATCGTTTTTAATGCCTCATAATACTGAACAAGTAAACTTGGGGTATTTTGTCGGAAATGCACTTATGTAAGTTTTGTTTACCATTTGTAGACAACGGCACTTTACTTTCGCGGCTGCGCATGCGGCGCTACGATTGCGCAATAAAGTTAATTGGCCAGTAATGTCAATGTTGCTTTCACAATCTCAACAGCGTTCTCATTGTTATCTTTTTGTGATGTTTCCGCAACTTTTTGTTTGTGTACTTTCTCGTCTCTCATCTCAGGCTAAATGGCAGTTTTGATGATTTGAAAAGTAGATGTAAATTACGGCTTTGTGTTTATGTTATAGAAGAAATTAGACGTTGAGACATGCGATTAAATTTGGATTACTGGATAGAGCTTTCGCTTTCTCTGCTAGAACTCAAAGAAAATTGTAATTTCTGGACCACGTGATACTCGATAGATAGATACAGACAATTTCTGACCTTTACCACCGTGACATCAAACCGCATGTGCTCTTGTGGACCGGCCTCTGCTTGTATGCACTTTCTCCGGGTGACGTAACTCTGACGAAATCTGATCGGTTGATATGATACGCGGTTGTCGATGTTAGATAATGGGTTATATCACACCACCTAATGAGGCTAAGGTTGACAGACGACCCACGTTGGGAACTACACAACGCGAAGTATTTAACGGGAAAAATCAGCATCATTATGTAAGAACTCATTTGTGTTGCGTCTTTTTCACGTTTAACAAAGGCAATGGTTCTGTTGCTTTATTTTGTACGTCTCTTACATTGATTTGCGTTTAAAAGGCTTTATTTAAATATACTATATAGGTAACATCACAGTTACTTCTTTTAATCAAAAATCTTAACTATATTTATTTAGTGGTTTTTTAGTCTTAAAAATAATTACAAAAAGGAACCTAAATGAAGATTGCTAAACGACCTAATTTTTTGAGAGCTAGCTAGACGCTCTACATTTTACGAAGGCTATCTTCGTTACAATAAGGTGCCAAATTCTGAGAAAATCATCGGATTCATGAGTCAGAGTTGCATCTAGAGGTACCCATGACCCGGTTGTAAGTTTCGCAAGTAGCACCTTACTACGACCATCGGTCTGAAGTTCAATGCCTCTGGGTCAGGGCGCGGAAAGTAACAATAGAGGTGGAATGGAATCAAATAAAACAATACACGATTCATGTCTTACACATAGCTAACACATGTTATTGTAAAGACAATGGAACTGGAGTGCGTAATTAATACTAAGGTACATTATTTGTATAAGTAACGTGGGAAAACACTGAAAGAAGAAAGTAATTTAAAAATGTGATAATTAAAACGATTTAAGTGTAGCTTTTAGTACGTAGAAGAAGATTCATTACAGCACTTCCTTTTGATAAGTTTTGTTTTTATTTTCGCTGAAACTTTACTTTCATACCATACATGCATGCACTGACCTTCATTATACTCCTGAGAAATTAGACACTCAATTCTTGAATATATAAAGTATTCAGTCACTGACTTTTGTTTTCAAATATGATGATTGATATTCGTTACATATAAAATAGTGTTTGATTGTTAATTTACATATATTATATTATAATTTGAATTTTTTCAACACATTTGCTTATAAAACAGTACTCTATTTACACTTTATTAAGGTCCGTAATCCAGCTTATTATTAAACACTGTGTTTTTTTCCATTATAATACCGCACCAGTGTTTTATTTGTTTTTTTTTTTTATTTGGGCAAGGATTAAGAAGTTTTTATGTCAACGTTCATAACATTTTCATGAATAAATAAACTTTGTTCGATACTATGATAAATAAACGTTCATTTCATAAAAAAAAAATATCAACTAACTAACAATAAATTTGTCTTATATGTAAGAAAATACATACATACATTACATCACGCCTTCTTCCCGTCGGGGTAGGCAGAGATAATCATCATACTCGTAACATCCCATGAACGTCCACTACAGGACAGGGAGCTCCCTCCAGAATTCTAGCTTTTGCGGGAAAAATGTGGAGGGGAAGTACCATAGTCACCTCGCTTGTTAGCGTTACGGCTGGCACTATGGACCGCGGTTGTAGGTGACCGCAGTAGGTAAGATGTTAGATACAAAGGATGCTGCTGCCCATCCTCCAGTTAACCCTTAGTCGCCTCTTACGACACCTACGGGTATGTATGGGTTGGTACTATTCTTTGCCGGTACCACACGGGACCCGGCAGAGATAATAATAATTAAATAATTTAAGGATTGGGCTGTTTGGCACTTTAGTCAACGTGCCTTCTGCGCGCACATGTATAATTTGTGTTTGCTGAAAGAGTACCTAATGCGGGCGCCGTTATTACAAATATTTGTGGTGTTTGTTATATTTATTTTTTTAATTATCGACTACAAGTAAAAAGCTCTACAAATAAAAAAAACAGGAATTCTCAACGTCGAAAATACTTAGGTACAAAACACAAGTCTGGAGTATCAATACCGATACGAATTTTCCTTTTGGGATAAAAGATATTCAAATTCTACTTGTTTTTATTCGCAAATGTGTTGAAAAACGTCGTAAGAGCGTGATCACCAAAATAGCGCACTTGCATCTTAATGTACAAGGAAGGACTGCATCTCAGAAAACTGAAGTGAGTTACTAGCATTCTGGCCTGCGGCTTTGCACGCTTGTAATTTTTCATTTTCCATTTTCCCTTAAGAATTAATATTTAGTCTATTTTAGAACACAATTTTAATTGTAATACTTCTTATTCTTGCCCGGGACTGAAGCTGAAACATTTGTTTCTTTCATCGGCTTGAACCAATTGTGTTTAATAAAACTGTAGAATTTTCATACAATTTTTCATCTTTCATTTCACCCCTTTCGGAGAGGATTTTCCATGACATTGATACACGTGACTCTTTATTTTTAGTACTTACCCTAAATCCGAATTTTAATGCATCTTACTTCAAAAACGAAAAGACTTCTTCATACTCGTACCTCAGTTCACCCCTTAGGGGATGACTTTGTAAAAATTTCTATTTTTTTTTCAAAGATCTCACGTTAAAACTATAGATTTTCATACAAAATCTCATCGCTTATTTTGACCCCCTCGGGAGATGATTTTCCATGAATGCTGTTATGTACCTACGTGTTTCTAAATTTATCACCGAATATTTTTTTAATCCGTTTTTTAGTTTCTAAGATATGCGTGGACTTTTAGTTTTACTGCACCGATTTTGATGAACTGCTGGACCGATTTTGGTGAAACTTGCACTATACCCTTACTAGTTCAACTTAAAAAGGATAATTTAAGTATGACATTTAGTTCCTGAAATATGCGTAAACTTTTTTATTGAACTGATGATCTAATTTTAATGAAGCTCTCACTGTACCCTATGTTGAACATTACCTAGTTCAACAAAAAAGAACCGGCCAAGTGCGAGTCGGACTCGCGCACTGAGGGTTCCGTACCACTACATAAACATAATTGTATTAGTTGAAATTTCAGTAAGTTAATGTGCTAGATTTTTTGAGTCCGACACGCGCTTGACCAAATTTTATTATTTGTTGTTATTTTATAGCTTATGCACTATAAACATACCAATTTTCAAGTTTGTTAGTGTTCCCGTTTTTAAATAGAACTAAAACAAAAATCGCCTCAGCGACCAGCCAACTTGACCCCTCTCTTATACGAGTATGAATGTTTTTGAAACGGGAGCTCACCACAATTGGTTATCATTAGTTGTGAGAAAAGTTATAATATTTAATGATTTCAGACTTTTCCCATTATTTGTACTGTGAGACCTAGCTTCTTGCCAAATTTCATAATTTTAGGTCAACGGGAAGTACCCTGTAGGTTTTTCATTTTTGAATAAATGTATGGAGATGAGGACATAAAATGCCATATCTTTTGATTGCGTCGTTGTAAAAAATTGAAATTTTCAGATCTTGTGTGGTTCATGAATCCTAATATATGGTATTAATTTCAACCTGATACCTTTACCCGTTCGTGAGATAAAGGGTCTTGACAGACAGACAGACAGACCGACAGACGGACAACAAAGTGATCCTATAAGGGTTCCGATTTTTTCTTTTGAGGTACGGAACCCTAAAAACCGGTCAATTGCGAGATGGAATCGCACGCCGAAGTCCATTTTTACTTACATACTTACTTACTTACTTATGCTGGCTCAGCGACCCGAAGAGGATCTTGGCCTCCGACACTAAGAGCCGCCATTCTTCTCTGTTGTGTACAGCTTGTTGCCAGTCGGCTATTTGAAGCTCCAACAGATCTTTCTTGACTTGGTCGATCCAACGATACCTAGGACGTCCGACGGGGCGTCTACCAGTCGGACGTCCAAGATACGCTCTTTGACTTTGACTTTGTGCGGTCAAAGTCCATTTTTAGGACCGAAAAACTAAATTTCTTTTTTAAAGGGTTTTTGCAGATTACTAACTGTGCGACTTAGAAAGATCGTTTTATTTTTGCTGTAATATTTACATAAACTTCTATTGACTGTAATTAATTCAGATTTTCCTTTCTCAAACTTCTGAGATAAGGTACGGGATACGGTATTTTTTTTTATCGTAACTTCAAAACTAAGAGTCGTAAAAAACTACAAAAATATATTTTAGAATGTACAAGTAAAGCCCTTTCATATGATACCCCACTCAACCTAGTAACCACAATTTGAAAATTTGCCCCCCCCCTATTCGGGCCCCCTTTAAATTAATATTCTAAAAGTATTCCCAATTTTAAGTCGATAGCATAAGTGGTTGCTGAGATATACAGGTGTGACAGACAGACAGACAAAGCGGCACCATAAGGTTCCTTTTTTTACCATTTTGGTATCAGAACCCTAAAAATTATTGCAATCTGACTTTTAGTTTCTGAGATATGCGTGCATAAACATACATACAAGTATATACAATCATAATAATATATCGTACACTTACAAATCCCGGTGCATTTGTTAAAAAGCTCATACTGACAGAAAGCTCATACAGACTAACATACGCAAAAATTATGCATTTTTAACAAAATTGCATAGGTACATACCTATGGGTCGAATTGATAACCTCCTTTTCTTGAAGTCGGTTACTAAAATAATCAAGTCAGTTCTACAGGGCAGAACGCATAGGAACCGGATGTTGTTATTTCTTTGTTACATAAACACGAAATCACGTTTACCTGCCACTTCATTACTTACTACCAACATTCCACGCATGAATATCTACTAATGTAATGTAAGAAGTAGCATCTACTAGTCTTTAATTTGTTTATTGGAGTGTAGTAATCATACTCATCATACGTGTACCTATAGCTGTAAGGTTGATAATCAGCATAACAAACCCTGGTGTCAGAGTTATTGAGCTGCCTTAAGCCGCAATCAGATCTTAATGAAAATACTAATTCAACATACATTGCATATAGGCTGGTTCTTTTAATTTCAATATCCTTACTTAAACGAGCAATACAGGGTGTTAATTTGATTGCGTTTCATATCTCAATGGCGAGATCAGTATCAGCAACTGAACAAATTTTCCCAAGGAACATAGGTTGAAATACGAAAATCAATCTTTGACCTCCCATAGAAACTGCGACAGCTGATAGCACATTTTGTATGGGAGGTCAAATATGGTTTTTCATATTTCGAACTATTATGTTCAATGGGAAAATTTGTTCAGTTACTGATACTGATCTCGCCCCTGAACTATGGCTCGCAATCAAATTAACACCCTGTATATAGTCCAGTAAAAATACGGTTTTGCAAAACATTAAATGCTAATAGCTACTTTTTTGTGTATATCGTATTTAAATATGATGTTAAGACGCAATATTTACGAATCCACCTAAAATTTAAAGCGGAATATTTTTTTCGAATAACAGCTAAGGCAAAAATAGTAATAGACAATTATATACTTTATATCATACATAAACGTATACTTTACATATAGGCATCGAAATCCACCATAAATATATTTAAAAATATCAATTTATTTCAAAATATAAAATCTCCACTTATTTTTACATATTAAAGGCCAATAAAGTCGAGGTAAAATAATAGCAATAAACTGAGCTAAACTCAACCTTTTTAAATGTAAGTGATTCTTATATATATTCACAAAAATGCCATACTAAATAAAAAAAAAGTTTTTTGTAATCGCTGGTTTACAATGATTTTGTAAACATTTATGTTGGATTTGCCAAAAATGTGATTATATAGCACTATTTAAATTATTAGAAAGCAAAACGGATCTATTACTATTTTTGGTTGCGAAGATAAGCTGTATTTAAATTTCGTGCTATAAAAGTTAAACAATACAAAAAAGCTAATATTTTTAGGTGGATTCATGTATAATATGAAATTCTGAATATATAGCAAGCCGTAAATAAAAAAAATAATCTATTAACATTTTTTTCCGAAATTCCATTTTTTTAATGTTTGGATGGCAAAATAAATAAATAAATGAAGTAAATTTAGGTGGACTGCATTAAAAAGCTTTACACAGAAATATAATCTATCTATCTGAAAAATAATCACGGCTATTATCAATTATTTCCGTTTCGCCATACAATCTCTCGTAATTTTACTGGAGTAATATGCCGAATTAGTTTCTGAATTAAGGAAGGTGTAATAGCGGCTTTAGACTATAATCCGTTCCACGAGTCAATGCAAAAGCTTACCAACACATTTTGCAGCCATAGAACCAGACAAAGTACGACGAACCAGATGAACCAAAGTATATTTAACGGAAAAAATAACATTGTTTTACAAACTTGTTTTTTCTAACAGCTTTAGCTGATTACTATTGATCATGGAGCACAATGACCTTGATATAGCTGCAAAATGTGTTGGTAAGATTTGGCATTGACTCGTGGAACGGACTATACTTCTACGAGTATACAGTAGCTGGGATAAACGGCTTAACTTGCCTCCAGAAGCAAGAAATCTTACTTTTCGGATGATCGATCAGGTGATTGATTCATCAAACCAAACTGGGGACAGCCTACAGTGTATCTTTTTACGTGTCTCTACAGGGATTCGAGCTCAAAACCTCCGAATCCAGAGCCGAACACTCTTACTACTAAACCAAATATTACAGTTATCATATAAAATCTAAATTTGTAGGTATTGTAAGTAGTTGAAATATAAAATGCGTTGAATAAAATCTGCTGCTTTAAACTGCTGCTGCAAAATGGGACCATATTAATTTGCCTCTGATGTCTTGTCTGTCAGCGGGCTGTGTCTCATGAACCGCAATAGGTAGATAGTTGAAATTTTCAAAGATTATGTATTTCTAATGAAAATAAAAAAGATTTATAATTTTGGAGGGCTTAACACGCAAAACGTTTTTATTTTGATAGATTTTTGTTTTAGCTCTATTGTAAAAACGGGAACACATAAAGGAGTGGAAATTGTTATGTTTTTAGTGCATAAGCTATAGAATAACAACAAATAATAAAAACTGGTCAAGTGTTGTCGGACTCGCGCGCATTTCTAACTAAAAGCCTCGGTGCGCGATTCCGACTTGTACTTGGCCGGTTTTTGTTATTTGTTCATACTTCTTTGGATGGAGTTTAGAAGAAAAGATATACCTGCACCTTAGCCCCCATCGTGAGTCCAGATGTAGGGGAGGACTGATTTAAAAATGTACTAAAGATTTTAAAATAATATTAGACAGTACCTGGGCGACCGAGCTTCGCTCTATAATAGCCGCCTCAACATTCAAATATCATCGGTTGAGCAAGCTATGCTACCTGCCAACAGATGGCGCTGTAGGTTTTTGTCTAAATCGCTAATGCTCAAAAACACGGGAAAAACGATTTTTCCCAGACATGAGACCTAGCTAAATCGATTTTTCGCCCCCGACAACCTCCGTGATAAATTTCATCGATATCGTTAGAGCGGTTTTTGAGAAACCGATTACAAATATATATATATATATATACAAATATTGCTCGTTTAATAGTATAGGATACCTAAGAACATAAGAAACGTCCTCTCAGTTCGTGTTCGGAAGTTCGTCAGTGGAATTTTTAAATGCTTCCTTTAGAGCGAGCACATCATCCTCAGGGTTATGCCGCCCGCATTATGATTTTTAATTTTTAAAACTTTGCACAAAGCGCTTAGGAACAACTGTTATAATGCGCCTAGGACTGGAGTCCTCTGCCTATCTATGAGTTGATATAACCCAATCTATTCAAATCAGGGCTGCTTTTTGGTGTCCTCAGGGCTAGATTGAGGTCAAGTCTTAGGGTCAAGTGCAAGCCAATCGTAAAAAGAAACCGGCCAAGTGTGAGTCAGACTCGCGCCCGAGGGTTCCGCACTCATCTCATCAGCTCAGCTCCCTCCAGAATACCAGCAAAAACGGGTGGTATAAGTTAGAGGGGAAGTACCATAGTCACCACGCTTATTATAGCGTTGCGGCTGGCGCTATGGACCGTGGTTGTTGGTGACCGCAGCATATAAGATGGTACGATACACATAAGGACGCTGCTGCCCATCCTGTTTTGAAATCCCTTAGTCGCCTCTTACGATACCTACGGGCGTTAGCGTAATATTATATTATATTCTTTGACGGGTAGAGATACGGGTAGAGATGGGTTGGTCGTACACCTTCTGACCATCTGATCACCTTTGACACGGACCTTTGCCGGCACCACTGCGCACTCTATATTCTTTGATTTTAAAAACTCCGCGTCAACTATAACCTGACCTCTCTTTTGTATGAAGCTTCAACTCTTCAAGGGTCCATGGACCTTAATATTTGACATTAATTTCAACTTGATACCTTTACACATTCGGGAGAAAAGGGCTCTTGCTTGACAGACAGACGGACAACAGTGATTCTATAAGGGTTCCGTTCTTTTATTTTGAGGTACGGAACCCTAAAATACTGATGCTCTATTGCAATTATGTACAGGCAAGAGCAGCATGCAACTAGAAGCGCGACTTTAGCCATAGTCCAAAGCACAAATATATAAAGGAGAGAATCTCGTCCAAAGTGTGAGGTTTGACGTGCTCTTGACTGTACCTACCTACTATTTTTTTTATTGGGGGACTAAAAAAAATTGCATCGAATTTCTGAATGTAATAAACAATTTAAATCCTGCCTCCGACACAAATACTTACATCCGTTTCAATGGTCAGTTTAGAGTGTTTCTTTTCTATACTTCCTTTACTTTATGCATTTTCAAAGAAAATCAGGTATTCCATAAAAAATATGAAGTAGTAGGTAGGTCATATCTTTAAAATTAGCATTTGGCGACACGAATAAGCTCAAAGCTCAAACCATAAAATTCAAACTTAACAAATCCACCACTGGTGGTTTAACCTGATTGCTGCAGCTTAGCTGGCTTTACCAGATGATAAACAGCTGCAAGAAACGCACTCTGCTCGTGAGACGGAAAGTAAAAGTGCACACTGCAAGTGAATGCACTGCGCCGGCGCATTGCACTCTCTGACCGATACTGCACTAATGCTGCACCCGCGTAGATAACTACAGTAACCTTCTTTGATCGAGTGCTAAATTACTCACATGATTGTCAATCGGGGTGAAGTCCGTCGAGTTTAATTTCCTGGCGTGCAACGAATGCTGAACGAAGATCACGAGAATTATTGCCACTAAACTCCATTGGTGCATTGTCGTGGGGATCGAGAGCGCGATGTCGGTATACTACACCACCGTTTATTTGCGCGGCATCTCCGCGTCGCGTTCACTGGCGAATTCGGCGGAGCTCAATGGCATTGTTTCGCAAACGATCGCCGGCCTAGTGGGCCGCGGCCGCACGGAGCGCCGAGTGCGCCGCTGCCAAGTCTTCGGCCACCGCCCCGCGTACTTTCTCTACACGCCAAAACCCAACGTTCAGATCTAGCGCCCCACCGCCGACGTCGTCGCACCACCAACCGACTTCTGGCGACGAAGCAGGCGCACTTGTAGTTTTACGTCTGGGCAATTCTGATGGCTGAGGCAAACGAATATTGAGTAAGGCGAGTATGAATGTCTTTCATCTAGTTGAAGGATACTTTTTTGTCCTGACTTTTTTCCCGTAACCTCCGAAGCTCCCATCTTTTATAAATATCAGACGTATACATTGAAAACTGTAACGATGTGCATTTTTAGTCCGATCTTACGCTTGCCCTTACAAGTATAGGTACAGTCGGCTGCACGTCAACGCGAATACTTGGACCTTGAGCTAGTCATTAAATTGTGCTAATTTCGGACATTAGTCCTAATGAAAATGAGAAAAAAATTTTAGCTTATTTTTCAGACCATGAAACTGAACAAATTTTCCCAAGGGACCTTCGACATACGAAAACGAAATTTGAACTTAATAGAGACTGCATCTAAGTAGGTAATAAAATTATTTTAATTATTATCTAATAATTATAATGTTTTCGTAATTGTACCTACCTATTTTTCTTTGGAAAAGTTGTTCAGCTTCATAGTCTAAGTAACATGTTAAAATTATGTTCACTATTTCATTAGGACCCTTTACATTACAGGGTGATCCATCGGGACGGTTTAGTATGGGAAAGTCGGAAACTATAAGAGATAGAGGTATTTTTTCTAAGGAGATTTTTATGAAGTGAAAACTTCTTTAGCGGCGCTTTGCACTTTTTTAGATGGGTAATAGTAGATTAGTAGCCAAGGGCTGTAAGGCATCAATTGCAGCCCGAGATATTCAGGCGCACGAGCGCAGCGAGGGCGCCTATAATTCGAGGGTGCAATTGATGCTTACACCCGCGCTAACTACTCTGCTTTACATCTCGATTGTGAGGTAAGTAGGTCCTTATTACTACCAAATTGTAGGTGACCAATTAGCGCTATAGGGTAATAATGTAGAAACGCCCTAGGGCGGTAAGTAATTAAAACGCCCGCCGCCCCGCTGCTGGAGGCGGCCATCAAGGCGGACGTTACAATTACTTACCGCCCTAGGGCTTTTCTAGCTACATTATTACCCTAGAGCGCTAATTGGTCACCTACGAGCCCCATTAGGGGGTAATAAGGACCTTCTTACCGAATATGAGACATGTAAAAAATGTTAAACTCGCGTCAGATCTGTAGCCTGGTCGAAAAAGCGTAAGATTGTCTATACTTGTAATATAAATTGTCATGTTTGTCTACGATAGCGCAATAAATAAATATTGTAGGTATTTTACCACATACATGATATTACTTTAATACTGATAAATAAAACAATTAATGCGCAATTATTCCCTAACCATTCCAAAATATTCAAAAATGCACAACGTTGATGTTTAAGTTTTCACTTCTGCCGACACTCCCGGAGCGCAACCCGTCCTTTTTAGGGTTCTGTACCTCAAAAGAAAAAAACGGAACCCTTTTAGGATCACTTTGTTGTCCGTCTGTCTGTCTGTCTGTCAAGACCCTTTATCTCACGAACGGGTAAAGGTATCAGGTTGAAATTAATACCATATATTAGGATCCATGAACCACACAAGATCTGAAAATTTCAATTTTTTACAACGACGCAATCAAAAGATATGGCATTTTATGGCGTCATCTGCTGACGAGTTGCAGGAGATGGTAACAATGATGAATGTGGCTTTGGACAGGAAAGGAATGAAAGTAAATGTAAGCAAGACTAAAGTAATGGTACTTGAAAGAGAAGAATGTATGACAGAGTGTACTATATTAATAGATGGTGAACAAGTCGAACAAGTGAAGGAGTTTGTGTATCTGGGCTCAAAGTTTACGAGAGATGGAAAGTGTGAAAGTGATATTGAAAGAAGAGTGAATGCTGGAAACATGGTGAATGGTGCCCTGCACGCCTTTATGAGGAGTCAGAAGGTGTCTCACAAGGCTCGTTTGGCTGTTCATGGGGGAGTTTTGGTACCAACACTGATGTATGGCAGTGAAAGCTGGGTATGGCAGAAGAAGCATGAAAGTAGAATAAATGCGGTGGAAATGAGAGCGCTAAGGAGTATGATTGGTGTTAAATTGAGTGACAGGATTAGAAATAGTGTGATAAGAGAACGGTGTGGCGTAAAAAAAGACGTAGTGACCAAAATCGAGAAAGGGATGCTGAGATGGTTTGGTCATGTAGAGAGGATGAATGAACGAAGATTGACGAAAGAGATCTACCAGGCGAGAGTGAATGGAAACGTTGGAAGGGGAAGGCCTAGGCGAACGTACCAGGACCAAATTCAGGACGTTCTGAATAAAGGCCAGGTTAAAAGTACCCTAAACCGACGAGCATGTATGAAAGGATTGATGAAAGTACAGGAAGCAAGGGAAGTATGTCAAGATCGTAGCAGGTGGAGAACTGTGGTCTCTGCCTACCCCAACGGGAAAGAGGCGTGATGTTATGTATATATGTATGTATGTATGTATCTCCATACATTTATTCAAAAATGCAAAACCTATAGGGTACTTCCCGTTGACCTAAAATTATGAAATTTGGCAAGAAGCTAGGTCTCACAGTACAAATAATGGGAAAAGTCTGAAATCATTAAATATTACAGCTTTTCTCACAACTAATGGTAACCAATTGTGGTGAGCTCCCGTTTCAAGAATATTCATATAAGAGAGGGGTCAAGTTGGATGGTCGCGAGGCGATTTTTGTTTTAGTTCTGTTTAAAAACGGGAACACTTACAAACTTGAAAATTGGTATGTTTATAGTGCATAAGCTATAAAATAACAACAAATAATAAAATTTGGTCAAGCGCGTGTCGGACTAAAAAAATCTAGCACATTAACTTACTGAAATTTCAACTAATACAATTATGTTTATGTGGTGGTACGGAACCCTCAGTGCGCGAGTCCGACTCGCACTTGGCCGGTTTTTTTTCTTTAAGGAACCATGTCATCGATTTTAAAGTTAAGAAAAACTGCATTCAAAGATTTTCGAAAAAGCTCATACACGACTTGGGAATCGAACCTTGTCAGGTTTTTTTTATGTTAGAACTGGCAGACGAGCAGACAGCACACCAGATGGTAAGTGTTACTGCCGCCCATGGACACCTGCAACACCAGGGGTGTTACTTGTGCGCTGCCGGCCTTTTAGGACTTGGAAAAGCCCCAATGTTGTAAAATACAGGGAAAACCGCTGAAGGAAGCCCGTCCCACATTTTACTAGTACTACGCAAGAGGAATGAGCGCGCATAACGCGCTTTTTATTTTAAAGAAAGTTTAACTTTTATTGTTTTTTTTTTTATTTTAATATTTTTTTTTTTTTATTTTACTAAAGTTTATTCCTTGCAACCTTTACAATTAACTTTCATAATAAAACTAGCTGACCCGGCGAACTTTGTTCCGCCTTACAGGCAATAAATGAGCAGATTTTGTATTTTAATAAGTACAATTTTTTTTTCTCCTGCTTGGAATTCAGACAATACCTGCTCCTACCCCTGCCCCTGCAAGCAATATCTACAGTCTATGTGTAGGACCGCAAAACTAAATTTGTTTGTAAAGGTTTATTGCAGATTTCTAAAAAACTTTGCAACTTAGAATGATCATTTTATTTTTGCTGTAATATTTACACTAATTAATTCAGATTTTTCCTTTCACAAACTTCGGAGATAAGGGAAAGGTATTTTTTTTTTACATTTATCATCATAATTTGAAAACTAAGTCGTAAAAAGACACAAAAATATATTTTTGTATGTACAAGTAAAGCCCTTTCATATGATACCCCACTCGCCCTAGTAACGACAATTTTAAATTTGGACCCCCCCCCCACCCCTATTTGGGCCCACTTTACATTAATAATATTTTTTTTTATTCTTTCATGTGCAATTCAATTGGGCAACCATAATCTAAACCTATTCCAAATTTCAAGTCGATAGCATGAGTGGTTGCTGAGATATACAGGTGCGACAGACAGACAAAGTCGCACCATAAGGGTTCCTTTTTTTACCATTTTGGTATCAGAACCCTAAAAATTATACCTAAAGTCAAATGTAATTTTTTTGAAGTTTAGGAAAAAAAATACATTTGGCCTAGATAATTTGGCCTTATAGATTAGGCAAGTTAGCACGAAAAATGGGCTAACGTCAAATTTTCTGTAGAAAACGATGGTGAAAAGTCTACCACTCTATGACGGCGCGTTTAGCCAATATTGCGGTTTTTCCAAAATGGCTGACCATTCTTTGAGACAGTTATACATATTATTAGTATGTTAATATGGATGTTTTCTGTTACTGTTCGATGATAGTATATTACATAATAAGTGTGGTAAGTAGGAATAAATAGCTTTTATTTAACTTGCCTTGTTAGTCAGTTAGTATGTTAGTTTGTGTGGGACAAATCTTGAAACTAAATTTTAGACTAGTTATCCTTTTTCGATCGGGCTGAAACTTGGCATACTTATGTAAGTTCGGGGACAATACAATATTATGGTAACATCGAGCTGGTCTGCTGATGGAGACGGAAGCTGCCCATAGGAACTTCTAAACGGAACAGCGTAACCCCGTCGAGTTTGGGTTCGTTGGATTTGTCATTTAGATAGATAGATAGATAGATAACACATTTCAAGTACTCTGGTTCCAGATGATCCCCAGGGTCCTGATGATGAAATCGGAAGGTAGCCATAGGAACTAATAAACTATACAAGATAGACCTGTCGAGTTTGGGTTCGTTGGATTTGTATTCCCAAGCACTTTGGTGTATGATAATCAGGGTCCAGATGATAAAGTCAGAAGGTGGCCATAGGAACTCCTAAACTAAATAAGGTAGACTCATCGTGTTGAAGTTCGTTAGATTTGTATTTCCAAGCACTGTTCTCAGATGATGATCAGGGTACAGATGATGGAGTCGGATGGTGGCCATAATAACTCCTACACTAAACAAGATAGACCCGTCGTGTTTGGGTTCGTCTGATTTGGGTTAACAAATAATCTGAAATTTCCAGGGTCCGAAGATGGAGCTAGACAGAGCAACTCTGTTAAAACATTGCATTAATGATTTAACGAAAGGTTTAGTGAACGGAACGTGACCAGAATAATTTAGCCCTGCTTTCGGTGAGCACAGCTTTATGCAACGGATATACCATCAGTCCAGGCAGACTTTGGCAGTGACGGTATTCACATAATGTCACCAGTTAAGACAAAACTAGTTGAAAATAAAATATTTATATTAAAAAAAAAAAGAACAAGATTTTATACGAAAAATTGTACTACAACGAAAAAAATAATTTTATGCAAGGGTCGTGCTGATAAATGTTAGTTAAATAGATGAACATAATGAAACACATCGATCCAAATCATGCATAAAACTTTATAATATTATATGACACTAGCTGTTGCCCGCGACTTCGTCCGCGAGTAATTCTGTCTATCTGACCATCCATCCATCCACCCTTCGGTCTAACTGTCGTCCGTCCGTCCGTCCAACCATGTGTCCAACCGTCCGTCAATTCATCCCTGTCCCTGCCCCTCTCCTCCCCTTCGCCCTCCCTCTCCTACTTACCTTCCTTCTCCTTGTCCCTCTCCCTATCCCTTCCCCTAACGCCAATAGTATGACATTTTGAAAAATCCGTCACATTGGATAAGCGTTTATACGGAAGTACTCCAACGAACCCAAACTCGACGGGGTATTACGCTGTTCCGTTTAGAAGTTCCTATGGGCAGCTTTCGTCTTAGAAACACTTTTGGACCTTATGGCGTGGTAATAGAGTTGAAAAAGTTTCTACCGACGAGTGGTTGACCGTACCTACCGAAAACTGAAAGGGCGTGTGCTCAGTCAACGAAACTGTACAACTTTCCCAAAGAAACATTTTTGAGAAACCAAAAAAGTGACCTCTCCATACAAATTGCTCACCCAGATCGAACAGTTCGTATGGAGGTAAAAAAAATTTTCATTTCCCAAAAATGTTTCTTTGGGAAATTTGTTGTTTTGTTGATTGAGCACGCCCTTTCAGTTTTCGGTACACTACACCGTTACTAACTTGTGGTAGGGTAGAAGCTTAAAATGTTCACACCTTCACTCAACTTGCTACCTTAACTCATTCGTGAGAAAAAGGGTATTGACAGACAGACAGACGGACAACAAAGTGATCCTAAAGGGTTCCGATTTTTTTATAAGGTATCTTGCGGCAGCTTCGAATGGTCTGTAAAAATTCACATAAAGCCGCGTATCTGGATAAATCCAGTGAAGTGATAAATAAGACTTGGCTTAAAGGTCTTTGTAACCAGGCCATAAAATTCCCAAAAAAAAAAATTACTGCGCCAGCGGGTGCCAGCGGAGAGGCAGGAAAGCTGTCTCCGCCTCTAACACCGACGACTTGCATGCATCAACGTGATCACAACCGCTCTGCCAAAAGCTAAACGACAGAGAATACCTAAGTTTGTATTTCTACTGGACTAGACTGGCCCGTTGCGTTGGTGGTTCGTAGTGAGCCTGCCTTGTACGCCGTGGGTCGCGGGTTCGATGCCCGCCCAAGGCAAAAATTTGTTTGATGAACCAACACGAGTGTTTTTCTGATTGTGGGTGTAATTTATCTTATGTTTATCAGCCTCTGACACCCACAGTACATGCTTTGCCTAATTTTAGGTCAGATACATGACTTTGTGTGAATTTCCCCCAATAAGTAGTAGTTTTATGGCATTACAAACTTAAGTTTGCAGTTGATATTTATACTTAATTTTTGCGAGAAAACAAGTGCAGTGCTGATGTACCATTTATTTTAATGTGGGTTGGAGAGCAAATCAGGTGCCTAGTATCTCACCTAGAGCGCTGGTAACGCTAAAAGCTATTTTTATTACCTTTAGGTGCCTATGCGTTTCCCAGTTTATGTCAATAATTGAAAATAAAGAACGTTCATTAGAGGTGCGAATGCCTATTTCACGGATCGAAGAGTGGTGATAGGAGGCACATGTGAATGTGACCTGAATGAATGCCCATCCATCGCAGTGCCGGATTTACACATTTGCCGCCTGTAGGCTATTAAAATTTTGTTGCTCCTACCCACTTCTAAAATTCGATAGTAACTACCCTAGCTCACAAACACATTCATATTTTTTTTATATATGGAGAAGACATTTTCCGTGTGGTGCCGGCAAAGAATAGTACCAAGCCATCTCTACCTCAGGGATTATGAACCGGAGGATCGGCAGCAGCATCTTTCTGTGTATCGTACCATCTTACGTGCTGCGGTTACCAACAACAGCAGTTGCCAGCCGCAACGCGTTTTTACCGGAGTTCTGGAGGGAGCTCCCTGTCCTGCAGTGGACGTTTCATGAGACATAGATATGGAAAAGAATAACGTAGCTAGAGCGTTATGTATATTTTGTAACTCCGGTTGCGGAAGATGGTTTAGACGTAAACGCACACAAATTGCAATGTAGGCGCACGTGCGTGCTTAAGAGAAATGACGAAGAAGAAATTATTCGCCTTACAGACAATGTTGATCTTGAAGGAGATTGTTGGGTGCAAATCAATCTGCCTTTTCGACATGGAAGTTTGGGTGTCTGATAGGTTCGCAAAGTTGGTTTGCCGGCGTTCCTGGCTTCTGGCACCGGAAGTGTGGGGATCTCCGCTAGATAATATGTTCTGATCGTGGTGAAATCCGTATATCTAATAAGTACATGAGTAGGAGGCCCATACTGCTTGGTCTTCAACTGCGTTTGTAGGACGATATCAACTGCAAGTCTACTATACCAGGGTTGGAGCCTAGTCCTACTGGGGTCAAGTCAGTCACTGCTCCGGAAGATGGGGCGTTCTCTTTTCTCCTAACCTGGGCACTTTATTGGATGATGATTCGGTGCATTTGCGGCAGAATCCTTAAAACCAAGAGGCATCGCGCACTAAGCTATCTCAGTTGCTCAGGGATGTTTCAGCTGCACCTTGCACTAAACGAGCATCCAGGCCTAAGCCGCTCAAGTGGCAAAAGACCAGATGAATTAACCATTGTAACGTGGAGCAAGGGGCGAAGGCGCGATTAGGATGCGACGTGTATCAGTCAGTCGGTGTGTGACGTGTGTGTGCGTACGCTGCGTCGCATCACAACCTCGCAGAATCTGCCGCCAGCGCACCGGACGGAAGCATAATAAGTAGGTGGTAGGTACTATGCGCTCAAAGTTTTGTACAGATTTTTTCCTGTGGCGTTTGAGAATAGCGAGTCCTAGAGACAGTGGAGCGAAAAAGATAGTCAGGGAAATTGAATGACGAAGTCTAAGAAGCTGAGGAAGCGCGTCGGTTCTTTTCTGATCCAGCGCCCTGCAGTTGCCATTCTACAAAGCGAAAACTTTGCAAGCGAAATGGGGACGTTTGGTCAGGGGAACCGAGGGGACATGAAATGTTGATAAGCTGTTTTGTTGTTTTGGATGATGCCTACATTTAAAAATTTATTAATCATTTAGATTTAATGAATGAATCTTCGATGAATCTTTTTAATTTCTAAGACAGTAATTTAATTCCTACGACACAAAAAAATACCCCAAATTTGCCGCCCCTAAAATCTGCCGCCCTAGGCTCCAGCCTACTCAGCCTAATCGCCACATTTAGTACAAGGAAAATCTTGTTCGTGTGCGTCCTTTCTCTCATATGTGTGCGCCTTCGCTTCGACACATAATAACCTATTTCGAGAAACGGCGGCGCCGCCGCACCGCCCATCTCCCGCCCGTGCAGTGCATCTCTAGCTAGCTAATGCCTGCCACTTGCTGGCCCGGGATACTTACCATACCCACCAGCCCTACGTATTTTCTATAAAAAAAAAACAGCAGGCGCTTTAGTGGGCGGGGGGGGGCTTTTACGACACGCGTATCTTTGCCGGCATCACACGGACAAATGAGCTTTATTTCGTTGTATGATAAATTTTTTGTAATCAGTTTCTCGAAATCTGCACTAACGATTTCGATGAAATTTACTATAAGGGGACTTTCTTTAGGGGACGAAAAATCTGTTTGTTCCCACTAGTCCAATCCGGGTATTGCCCGTGGACCACCTAGGTGTACCACGGAATATTTATAATTACCTCGTGTGGATTTTTCGATTTTTTTTTGCGGCCGGTGATATTTTTTACGTTATTGCGGCTCATGTTTTGATGAAAGTTTCATGAAAATGTTTTTGATAGTTTTTAGGTTTATAGGACGATCGCTCTACTCCACCGCCACCAGGTATTACTTTCGTACTAATATTGCGGCCGCTCAGTATTTCTACGTGGCAAGCCTTATAAATGCACCAAATTTTTTCCAGGTACTTAACTATTTCCAAGCATTTTTTTTTTGACAGCTGTCAAGTCCATATATTCTGTTCAATTCTTTCCTACTCACTTTTATCGTATCTTTCTTACTCGCTGTCATCGAGAAAATAAATGATTGAAAAGGGTATAGTTAGGTACAGTCAAGAGCACATCAAGCTTAACATATTGAACTTTGTATCGTTCTTATTTCAATAGACTTATGGGCTTAAGTTGCGCCGCGAGTGTCAAGCTTGACTTGTCGTTGACTGTAACATAGCTCTCAATTTTCGATAGCAGCCAATTCTTGGATTTTCAATGGAATTGGCCCCTATCAAAAATTGAGAGCTATATACCTCTAGTACACACGGCCGCACATCGGTAGAAACACTTTTGGACCTTATGGCGTGGTAATAGTTGAAAAAGTTTCTACCGACAAGCGGTTGACCGTACCTGGAAAAAATTTGGTGCATTTATAAGGCGTGTCCACGTAAAGGAGATATAAGGCGTTAAGGGGATCTGTTACGGCCAGCTTAGCCCCGAACGCAACTAGATGGAGCCACTGCTGCAAATATAAGGTTTTATTTTTTTATGCAATAAGTACCAACTATATATGTGCAAAAAGTTGATTCGCGTAAACTTCATCGTGCAACTTCAACACCTAACAAAAATTTCGATAAGAAAAATATCTCCATATGTCCACTAAAGTCAATTACTCTCGTCAGTCCGTGTTTACATGAGTACGATCACTCAAACATGCACACACACAACCGTACAGTTTTGATCACACGCCCACAATCGTAATATTGAACCAAAAATTGCTAACAAAAATAGTACTTTCAGTACTATTTTTGTTAACTGTATTTTTGTATTAATTAGCGAAAAAATATAACTAAAAATAGCAGTATTCGTTTGTTTTTCAACAGAACTTTATGTCCCGCGTAAGAATGCAAGTCATTTGAATTTTTGTATGGAAAACGGATCACCTTAAGCGACTGGACTATAAATGCAAGATTCTGACCCGAAAAATAAATCCTGCAAGTAGGTTAGCTAGCACGATATGACACGATGTCGTACCTACCTGATAGTTTTCGAGAAACTGTATTTTCCGTGTAAAGGTAGGTCATCCAGCTTAGAAGTACCTGCAGTTCTCTGGTCGTCCATGCACAGAATACCATATAAGTAGGTCCAGAATGCCTGACTCCACGCGGGTGTACCACGGGCAATGCCTGGTAGTCCTGGTACTACCGTAGTCCAGGTAATACGGGCAAGATTATGAGCTACGCCTACATATAAATTGCAGCATTGGATGGACAAGTATATCTACGTGGATTAAGTTGAAAATAAACAAACTATTTCATTTTTAAAATATCTTTATTTGTAGAAATAAACATTATATGGAAAATACAAAGCTTTAGGTAATGAATAGCAAGGTGTCCTGAATTTGTAGTATGCTTAAAATACCGAATAGTCTGGTTGTGTTAGCTGACGACTACCAGAAATTGACTTCGATACATACAGACACCACAATACAATTTCAATGACACCCGTCAACGAGCAGGAAATATGAAGAAAGATACCCCACATCATGAATGTTTCAACATGCTCAAATCAACGGCAAATGTGTATAATTCAGAATGCGTAAAAATTCAGCCGAAGCTCGCCCGAAACCGAATTATTCTTTTCAAAGGGTTTTTCTTTTAAGGTTCTGAACCAAAATGGTAAAAACGGAACCCCTTTGGTGCGATTTGCGACTACGTCATCGCGTCAGTCTGTTACACCCAAAGAAATTTGACCTCATATAGAAGTAATATATAAGAAATAATTCGTCACAAGTAGGGATGTGGGCATGCTTTCATCTATCGATAGTCGATAAGTTACACAAGGACAAATCGATGTTTAAACTTTGACCAAAAAGTTGAAGTACTAAACTTTAATAAAAGGCAAATCTGTGAAAAGCAGTGATTAAATTCATTAAAAAAATATACTTTTTGCATTTTTTACTAAAGGTGATTTCTTACGTAGGTGTTTTAATATTAAAGATACCAAATTTCTTACTTACTTACTAAAAGTAATGGACGGTAGCGGTGGAGGCAAGAGGAGTAGGAGGTGTAAAGGTTATTTTTTTTATTTTCATGAATATCTCTAGCTTACATACAAATTATGTAGGATTTTAAAACAAACTTTTATCCCTCAATTCAATCCCTTTGGGATGGTTTTGCAAAAATGCTGAAATACGGGTTTGTGTTTTTCTTCTAAGTAGCTCAAATCAATTTTCAAGCGAAATTTCGTGTATCTTATCTTGCCTTATAACGTGGAGCTGGGTTCCTTATTGGACCTTAGAGCACAAGGAGCCTGTAGTCTTCTGGTTTCGGATAAGCTTGACCCAGAATCTTCATACGCTTGTGAGCCAAAGCGTTGCATGAGCACAAGAATTGCTTGTCAGAATTGTTTGTAGCGAAAAACTTTAAAACCTTTTTTGTAGAGAATTTTATATAGATTAATTTAGTATTTTTATTAATTTTCTTACAATTTGTTGATTCAGGATGATTCATGCTGATTGAGACATTTCAATTTGGCGAAGACACACAAAGTTATATTTGTTTGACAGTGTCCCCATCGGGAATCGAACCCAGAATGAAAACAAAACGCGTTGAATGTTGTAAAATATAATAAATGGTACAGCAGCACTGCACTTACTTTCTCGCGATATGCAAGTAGAACTGTCAACCGCAAACTTAAATTTGTAATACCATACCTACACATAGTATGGAATTACAAACGTTTATTAAGGTTTTTCTGAAAAATGTTCTACCACATGAATTCGGAACTCGAATTGTAAAATATTAAAACAAACCAACCGTAAACGATTTCGAACAAATCACATGTTCAAATTTTGGTAGTACTGGAACACCTTTTATATGAATTTTCACAGATTTTTAAATTTCAAAACTCTGTTTCTTATGAATAGTTGTTCAGTTTTGTCGACTGTAAAGCTCTTTCAGTTTTTGGTACATCCATGTACTAAATTTTCACAAAATCCAATCAAATTGAATATCCATTCAGGTAGATAACCAAAACAAAATTAAAATTATAGAAAATAATACGAACTTAATGGAGTCAATTAGGGTCAATGTAGGTACCACTAGTTGACCATTTAAGCGGTTTTATAACAAAATTCATAAAAAAACTAAATTATTAGTTCTACTTTCAGAGTCACTTCTAAAAGTTCGACTATTAATTAGTTAGGCTTGTGATATAATAAGTGTTAAGGACTTTACAAAATATGCTCTTAAAGTTTTTTTTTTTTTTCAAATGTTACATTGCATGACCACTTCGAATAAACATACTAAAGTACTAGCTAGACAAACCCATAACTTTATTGTAAGACGCCAACATAGTTAAATTCTATATAAAATCGCGGTATTTTTAAATTTTCTTACTTTCAGTTCAAATTTAAGTTTTGGTCAGCTATTGGTGCTTGGTCATCTAGTGGTGCACTGATCCTATGAGTAAATCACAAGTTTACGTTTTGGTAGTACAGGAACACCCCTTATATGGAATCACACAGACAAACTGATGATGGCGCAAGATACCTTGCATAGAGATGCTTAGTCAAGCAAAGTTTCATAAAAATAATTTGAACTATAAAAAAAAAAATCAATTCTTCATTTTTGTTGAATGACAGCTACCCTCAAAATGAGAGCCAGCAAAAAACCATTCGGAAATAAAAGTCTTAAATTAAAAATATGGTGTTAATAGGACCATTCGTTTAGCCGCTAGGCCAAAACGTGACGGACAGACCGACCAACCGACAGACGGACATTTTTTAGGGGACTTGCTTAAGTGATATAGAACACATTTTTGAGAAAGTTTGTGCAACTTTTTTCACGAATACAATACCTTTCTCGCTCAGCTCGAAAGTAAAAATACTTCTATCGATAAAAAATACATCACTCATAAACTCCAACATGATCCCACAAAAAACGATAAATTACAGTAAAATACATAACAATTTCCATATTATCTGACTGTAGAAATGATAAGTTGACATTTTTTTATGCAATATTTGTGATAATAATCCACAAACATGAAAAATACTGAATAAAACTTACAGATGAAAAGACAAAATTTCTTTGCAATTTTCGTTTTGTTGTTTTAAAGATGTACAGCCATCAACTACACACGTTATTATTAAAAAGAACAATCACTAATATGGAGAGCAACTTAAGAATAAATTCACGATATTTTGAAGTTATTCACTACATGTTTTTTATAATTTACACATTGTTTACAACATATAATTCAGGAAATATTTTCAACCGTTAAAATCCCAACAAGTTTCAATAATCCTATAAACTTTGTAACTGCAATGAACGCATCGTTCATCTAATTTGGTAGGATGTGATCACTGACCACTTGACATGGCATGAGACATGCTAGCAGTTGTCATCCCATACTGAAAAAAAATAGCATGGTTTCTTCTCCGAGCGAAGCAAGGAGGTTTTTGTTCTGAGGTTACACCTGTTTACCTCGGCAACTATTCACGCTATCGACTTTGAACTTTGAAATACTTTAATGGCAAGCGAAAGAAAAAAAAATGTAAATGGGGCCCAAATTTTTTTATCGTCGTTACTAGGTCAAGTGGGAAAAATAATTAGTTATCCTTCTGATTATGATGGAAAATTTCTAAATTTATATTATCATTATATCTTTGAAGCTTGCTATACGAAAAATCTGAATTATAGTCAATAGAGGTTAAAGTAATTATAACAAAGAAAATATAACGATCTCTGCAGATTTGTAAAATAGTTACATATTTTACAAATCTGCAAAAAACCTTTACAAAACAAACTTAGTTTTGCTGTCTTAAAAATGGACTGAATCCGTAAGTTTCCGACCGTCAATTGACCTACTCTTTATTGAACGTCAAAACAGAAATCTTCCATAGGCAAGTCCATAGGTTTTGAATTAAGTTTTTGAACGATGACGTCATAATTTTTGCCATCGTTTAATAACTTTTTAATAATAATTAAAACATATGACATTTAAAATTACTTGGTTTTCATAAATTTTTAATGATTCTTTCTCAAGCAGGATATCATTTTATTTTTGACCCAGGAATATAGGTACATCGGCAGAGGCGGCTCGTGACATTTTTTTATGGGTGTGCACAAAAAAATTAAATAAATAAATTGACTTACCTACCATTTATTGATGAACTATTTTTTATCGCTTTATTGTTACATATTATGCGCGCCAGCGCCAGCTTCAAATACTAGACACGGGAAACAAAACAATTTATTTACAACCTCACATCCAAGGTGTTTTTAAATATTGTTCTTCAAGATTAAAAGTTATTTTTTTTTGTACTACACTTTTGAACTAGAGCGATTTCAGATCGTGACGGCCCCTTTTCATTGAGTTCAAGTCGTATTTGTAGTCTTTTTCGCATTTTTTAATGTAAACGGCACTGTATTCGTCAATTTTTACAGTAATTAGGCACGTACACTATTTAAAAACAGTTAATTCTAAATTTTCAAGCAAAATTGCGAACAGTAACTGAAAGCTGTATACGAAAGGTTTGTTTACGTATGATCGGCAACAGCGCCTTGTCAGCGAAATGCATGCGTATCGCGAACTGGCAACGTTGCACTGAGCAGCGCTTCAGAGGCTAATTTCTCATATAAAATCTTTTTCACCTCCAAAGCTCGGAAACATTTGTTTTGTCGGTTAAATTCTGCGGCCAAAAGCGATTTTTGGCCCCTAGCGGGCAAAAGGTTTTTCTGCGGCCAAAAGCGATTTTTGGCCGCTAGCGGGCAAAAGGTTTTTGAAATTCGAACGTGATGCAGTATGGCAGACCTCCACGCTGCGGTACTGGCTGCTTCCTCGCTTTAGTGAGGTGAAAATTTTTGTGTTTCGCTCGGCAGCAAAGTTATTTTGCGTTTCGTGCCTTGAAACCTTCGCTACGCTCAGGATTCTTCTTATGAACCACTCGCTTCGCTCGTGGTTCAATTCTAGAATCCTTCGCTTGCTCAGGTTTCAATACAAGGCACTCACGCCAAATAACGCTTTTGCTGCCTTGCATAACAAATAACTATTGTTTCACGCGCTCGAGCGTGTTGATGTTTCTCTTTCACACTCATTGAATTCTGTATTAGGAATTGTACTGAATATTTTTTCATAAGAGCACAATCCTTGGCGCTCCAATTGGTACAACTTGACTAAGTAAATTGTTGCGTAATTATTTCTTAGGCTATTTTAAATGTATACAACGTATAGGGTTATGAAAATAGGTATTTAATCGTATGTAACTTAACTAGGTAGGTAATACATCCTAAGTTTGAGTTTTGTGAAAGAGGGAGTGCACTGCACCAGTGCTCTTTAGGACGAGCCGCCTCTGTACATCGGTACCCTCGGTTTGCCCTCGGCATGTATGAAATATTACATAGGACTAATACAGAAGTTATTGTACACAGCCATTGCCAGTAACAATTTGGAATTATAATAGGTATGGTACTAAGCAAAAGTACTTTTAATTTCCTGCTTGTTGCTTTTCAATTAAAAACTAAAAACTTACCTGCAAGGAAAAATCGGTAGATCTTTTTAAAACCCAGCTCGCCAGACGATCGCCATGGAAATAAAATTCAAGAATTAGAAAATAAAAAGGAACATGATATATGCAAATATGGATCTGTGTCAGCGTTGTTTGGTGTAAAGCAGTATTAGGAAAAAAAAATTGTAATTATTCAACAACATAATAGTAGAAAAGAACGTTATCTTTCTACTCTAAAAATATTTGGTATTTTTTATTTTCTCTATTGTGCACAAATTGAAATTACAAGTTGTTTCATGAAAGTTGTACACAAAGGATAGCTTGTCTCTATAAGACATCTCTTCCAGCCAACCTATCTGGTATTCTGTTATCCATGTACAATGCGCGCAACGAAAGAAGAGCCTTAACGGATACGTGGTTAACCTGCGCAGTACAGTTCGCAGGTCATTTTGGCGGCAAGTGGGGAGGGACGCTAGGCTGTACCTGCGCGAAATCCCCTCTACTTTCAACTGACAGGGCTCTTCTTTCGTTGCTCGCATTGTAACATGTGTTTCAGGGTTCCGAACCAAATGGTAAAGACGGAACCCTTTATGTTGCGACTTCGTCTGTCTGTCTGTCACACCTATATATCTCAGCAATCGCTGATACTATCGAATCGACTTGAATTTTAGAATATGATTGCTATTGTCAAGGGGGCAAAATTTAGTGACTAGGTCGAGTAAAAGGTCTTTACATGTATTAAATAAAAAGTACGGATGGAAATAACCCTTTTAAATGGCCAGTTAATAAAATTGAGTTTTTAAAAAGGTTTGAATGTCTTATCTGATCAACTATAGTTGATGCGTCGGGAAAGAAAATAAGTTGATCGGTTTCAGTTGATCCGCCGTGAGTGGAAGTACCGGTACATTCCAAAAAAGATTTATTGTCTTGTCGTTACTAGGTCGAGTGTAGGTACGGTCAACGACAGGTCAAGCTTGACACTCGCAGTGCGACTCTAGCCCGTACGTGCATTAAAATAAGAACGGTACAAAGTCCAATGTGTCAAGCTTGATGTGCTCTTGACTGTACATTCCAAAAAAAAAATTGTACTTGTTAAGACTTACTTTTCAAGTTATGGTGAAAAATGTAAATTATATCATTCCCTCGACGTTACGAAAGGAAAAATGTTATAGTCGATAGAGGTTTACGTAACTATTACAGGATAAAAGTTGCAGTTTTTTCGAAATCTGCAAACAACCTTTACTAACAAATTTAGTTTTACGGCCTTAAAAATGGACTTAACTGCTTCCAAAATACTATACGTACCGATATCGGAACAGTCCGCGCGAGTCCAACTCGCATTTGACCGGTTTTTTTTTGTGTTCATGTTGAAAAATTAATCGTGAATGGAGAAATAATAAATTTAAAAAAAAACTATATAATTTTATTAAGCCTACTTGTAAGAACATCTAGCAGCTATACCTACATCATCTTCGGTGGCGGCGACTCATATACAGTTACTGCTGAAAGTGTTGGAAACGATGTGTCGACGAAATCAACCGTTAGTGCCATTCACCAGCTATTTCGGCTACTGTAGAAATCTAGTTTCGAATGTACTTTTGAAGTACCTACATAGGTACATTCTTTTGGGTTTTTCGGTATTTCTTTTTGTCACATAAAAGCTTACGATTATGAGTGCGGCTGCCCCAAAGGAATGTTTCTAGTCTTTATTATGGTTCTATCTCTGTCTATGTCTTTATTATGCTTTGCTTCTTCAGTTTTGTGCGATGCCAAAAAATAGAAGATACAAACCATCACTACGCCTATATTTGCCACTTGGAAGATCAGCCTAAAGAGCCTACTGATGGTTCTAGTGTAGGTCACTCCTGCAGAACAATTTGGAGCAGCCCCATGTAATTGTTTTTTTTGTTAAATCTGTTATCATATCATCGAGACCTGGCAACTTTCACTAACATCTAGAAAATGTTTAATGTATTTCTACAGCTGAGTCAGCAACCGTAACTTTACTAATTATGTATATTTGAAGAAATAGCCAGTGCTCGATAAGAAATTAACTAAAAAAGGATTATTTACAAACATCTAAGGAAACAACCCTACTAATTTCTATTCAATTTTATTTTACATTTTATTTTTATTAACCTATATAAGTCCTATTGATTACTTCTACTACACCTATTTATTTTCAAGTAACAGCTATTGAGAACTTAATACTGAGTAGTCAAAAAGAAAATTATCAAACATGAATTACTTTTTTTTCTTAAGTCAATGAAAATTCTAATTGCTAATTTTTCCTAGCATTTACTTTGAGGGAATTCTTACATGATTGATTAACCTAAGTTGTACTTAAATATCCGCTGAAAAAGTAACTAATTCTCAGTTTACATAACTAATCCTTAATAAGTATTTAAATGTCACGGTAAGTACCTAAGTACTACAATAAATAGAAGACCAACTTACAATCAGTACAAATTTTAGTATATCATTAAAATTTCTTTAAAATAGTCAGAGTTTCAACTATAATCTATGGTTTCCTGACGGCTTCTCCTAGGTGGTCTCGTCATGGTAAGTACCTAAGTACTACATTAAATAGAAGACCAACTTACAATCAGTACAAATTTTAGTCTATCATTAAAATTTCTTTTTAAAATAGTCAAGAGCTTCAACTAAAATCTATGGTTTCCTGACGGCTTCTCCTATGTGGTCTCGCGTGTGGACCATGAGGTGTGTATCTAGTGCTCCGGAGCGTACTGCCTACACTAGCACGGATAACTCTGCTTTACTAGTGTACTTAGCACGAAACCTAGAGATTAAAAAAACCTTTAATGAATCAAACAATATAAAACAATTGATTTAATAGAGACTACCTTCATAGCATTAATCATTGGAACTATCAAATTTACTTGTGAACTAACCATTTCCTAACTTAATTAATGCTATGTAGTGCTCGCAGTCGAAAAGTCACAACCTAGGTAACCTTTAATCCACACCGAATCCTATTCAATGGAAACTGCTGGGGCAGAATACATGACTTAAGTTTGGTTGTGATGTGAGATGAGAAGGTGATGTGAATGTTTTATACTTACGTAGCCTAGAAACGACCTCCTCGGCCGCCACCTTGGCCACCCCCGTAGCTGGCGTTGCCCCCACCGTAGCCCCCCCCGCCGCCGCCTCCTCCCTGGTTCATGTTATATGGAGTAGCCCGGTTATTGCCGCCATACTGCTGATTCCTAGTTGGCCCCCCACTGTAGCCTTGCTGGTTGTAGCTACCAAAATCTTGGTTACCCCACCCTCCTCTCTGGTTACCACCCCCATAGCCCCCGCCGCCGCCACCACCACCACCCTGCGCACCACCCCAACCCCCCTGGTTGTTATCCCAAGGATTGGAGTTATTCCAACCACCCTGGTTGTTGCTGTAACCACCTCCTGGAAAACGATTTACAAAAGGGAAATATACAACATTCACTTCCATGTATGTAACAATTTAAAGCAGCTTGGTTAAAGAAAATCATACATACCACCACCAGCACTACCCCAGTTGTCATTTCCTCTACCACCACCCCCTTGTCGCCCTCCTCTTTGCTCTCCACCATCCTTGGGCAATGCTTTCTTTACATCCAACTGTTTCCCATTGATTTTGTGTGGGACATTCACTGTAATAATAATGCAAGAACTTATCAAAGGGTAATAAAGCTTATGACATAAGCATGAGTAATTGATAAACTAATGTTTATTGATTTGCGTACCAAATCTGCCATTGAAAAGGAAGTAAGGTATAGCTTAGATCAATAGTTAATATCCACAGACAGAGAAGCCAGTTTGGACACAAGTTGTTCCATTCTGGGGCAAGGCTGTGGAATAGATGTCTATCTAAAGGTATAAAGAAAAAATTTACTTACAGCATACTTTGTCAACAGGATCATAGTCATCAAATTCTACAAATCCAAAACCACGTTTTTTGCCAGTAGCTTTGTCAGTGACAATGCTGACGCTCTGAACTGTACCATAGGTTGAAAAGTATTCTCTAAGTTGATCTTCATCATGGTCATCCTTGATACCACCAATAAAGAGTTTCTTCACAGTAGCACCAGCTTCAGGGTTTTTGATGTCTTGTCTGGCAACTGCTCGTTTAGTTTCAACCACACTGAAATTTAAATGAAATCAATAATGAGCTCATTCAATTATGACTCATTAGGTAGGAAGGTAAATAAGTGAATAATAGGTCTTTACCTATGAAATTGCCGAAATTTTCTTACAGATTAATGAGATCGTAATTCCTATACTTCTAATGCTATTTTTTTTATTTTTCTTATATTTGAAAGTTAACTTCAAGGTTATCAATTTACACATAAAATAAAGTTTTTATTTTTAGTTTGATATATAAATTAAAGGTTCGAAAATTGTTCGTCTTAAATGTCGTCCGATTTCATCATTAGATTTGTTATATTTTTTTACAGATAATATTTTTTGAAAACAAAATTTAAGCTTCTGTTAGCTTAATGTCTTCCCAATAATGCTTAAAAAAAAAAAAAATCTGGTTAATAATTCCTAAGAAAAATGGAAAAATGTTAGTACTGAAAATTGAGTATACCTAAAATTCGCCATACAAAACGGCAATTTCATAGGTAAAGACCTATTAGTTACAGGGTAACTTGTCGACCCCACAGAAAATGCCACGTGTATAGAACAGCGAGACATTCACCAAGCAGTGTCTTACTATATTTGCAGCATAAAACGATATGAAAGCTAGAAAAAAGCTTTCATATAGCTGGACTGCAATTCATGTAAATATACCAAACTAATATGAATTGCACTTACCGTCCATCAATACGGTGCGGGCGGTTGTTTTGCGCATCGTCCACCATGTGCGCCTTTGAGTACGTGATGAAACCGAAGCCCCGTGACCGCTTGGTCTTCGGGTCCTTCATAACGACGACGTCCACAATTTCCCCCCATTTCTCAAAATGTGATTTGAGAGATTCGTCAGTAGTACGGTAGTTCAAACCACCGATGAAGATTTTACGGTGTACTTCGGGCTCATCCTGAAAGTAGGACGCACATTCAACAAAATGGCGGATAGCGTGGCTTGACTACGATGCAGTCTCGATAAGTTTCAACGAAATCGTAAGGTAATCAGGAAAAGTGAAGTAATAATATAATCGATAAACGTACGTATAGCATAAAATAGGACAAAATCAATGCGAAATATAAATTTTAATGGTAGATACTTACAAAGCCATCATCTCCATTTTGTGGCCTCATTTTTATAGTTTATTCACAAAAATATAAATGATTAAATAATAAAGTTTAGCAAGTAAGTATAGAAAGATAAAACACTAGAAAAATTACTTTTTGACGGAATAAAACGTCGATCACAATGACACACCCTTTCACCACCGACGCCACGCCAAAAAGGAAAGAGAAAATCGATCGCGGTCGGCGGGACGGGCCGGACGGACGACGTGGCGCGAGCAGTGCTGCCAACCTGTGTTTCCAAAATTACGTCAAATTCACCCTATAGTTAAAAATATCGAATAATTTTTCATTTGTTTAAATTTTTATATTTTTTTCTTTTATTTGTTTGAGTGTTTAGTTTAGTGTATAAGTTTGATAGGGTGTTATCCAGCAAACGTCTTCTTCTTATCTTATACGTTGGGCTGAGTTCTTAAGAGGAAGTACTTTTTAAGAGGACTTTAGCCCTTGGACATTATGGGATCTTTAGTGCTTTCCCTGCCTTATTTAACTGAAAGGAAGTTTTAGTCAACAAATTAGTTCTAGAGTTGGCCGCTGTGTGAATGTGGCGACAACATAAATGCGTATTCAATTCAATTTATTTATATCAGATAGGTACAATCCATATTTGTTAGTAACATTAGACTTAAAAACTATGTTAGTAAATTAATAATCAACATTAAAATATCAAAATGTCAAACCATGTTATTTGGCTGCTCTATTTGAGGGGATGACATGAATCGAGGTCCAATGTTCAAGGATCGGGCCATCCACACGCTCTGCCACCACCGTCAGGAGGCTATTACGGCTGCCCCGCACCCGCTGCATCAGGGATGCTACTCTTGCCCGTATAATGGCGTGAAAGCCATTCGTTCTGTGGGTGGCGAACATTCTCGATGCACTGCAATAACGCGGCAGCCCCAACAACATCCTGAACGCATTATTGTATTGGACACGTAGGGCGCTGTATGCCTTCTGAGTATAATTGATCCACAGACTGCAAGTGTAAAATGACTGGCAATATGCCCTAAACAGAGTGACTTTTACACTGCTTGAACATCTTGCATATCTGCGAATCAACATATTACTTCTTACAGCCAGCGCCCTACGCTCCCTCTCGATGTCAATGTCATCGTTGAGTGTCTCGGTAACCCAGTGCCCCAGGTACTTGAATTTTGACACCACCGTGAGAATAGAGCCGGCTAGTGTAACAGGTGGCACTTGGGCATAGTATTTCGTTCCTTTGATTGATGGGCACAGCAGCACCATGTCATCGGCATAACTGATATTATTAATGAACTGTCCGTCTACTAAACAACCCACCATGGCGCTGCTGAGCTCACCAATCAACCTATTGACATATAGGCTGAATAACCTAGGCGATGTTAAGCCCCCCTGCCTTACCCCACACTCTAACCCATATGGCTCTGAAAACGCATTGCCCCACCTTACTTGGTTACTTTGGTTACTATACCAGTGCTTAAATACGCCTATCAGTTCAGCAGGTAATGTTGAATCTTCATACATTTTCTCCCACAGCTTTTCGTAAGACGCCATATCGAAGTCTTTAGTCAGATCTAGGAATCACGCATATACAGGTGTTTTCCTATCCGTATAGTAGCGGACAGTATGCTTGAGACAAAGAACTGCTGATTCTGTGGACAGGCCAGCTTTAAAGCCGAACTGGGCGTCATGTAGCTCTAGATGTTTTTGTACCTTTGCTATTCTTGTAGCCAACGATATGGGCCGATAGTTGTTGGGATCAGATATATCACCTTTCTTATTCTTAATAATGGGTATCACAACCGTCTTCATCATGTCATCGGGAAGAAAAGAGTGTCCAATGCACAAGCTGAACAACATGGACAGGACTCTGGGTAAGTGAACACCTCCGTGCTGTAGGTGTTCAATGCTTAGCGAGTCATGTCCAGGTGATTTTCCTCGCTTCATGTTTTTGATAGCTGCAGCGATTTCTTTGGCAGAGAACCTCATATGCTGCTCTGTTGTAGGCTTTCTACTTGATGGTAAGGTCTTTGATGGACCGAGAGGAGATTCCACTCTTAAATGATCTTTGGAAATTTCAGCTATCTTAGATGGCTCGCTAACACCTCCTACGCTCGCCGGAAGGCTCGATCTGGGGCTCAGTTTACTAGTTTCCTTCCAGAACTTTCCAAAATGTTTATTGGCGTGAAGAGATGCTATTAGGTCCATTTTTATCCGTTCTGCATTGTCTTGACACCATTTTAATTTATGTTTAAAGGTTTTTCTGGTTTCCACCATAGTGTCATAAATAGACCCTGACTTGGGTTTATTGTACATACCACAACCAGTTCTGAAACCCAATTCGAGCCCTCGTGTGAGCATCCCTTACATGCTTATTCCACCCTTTTACTGGTCTTTTTCTACATCGCATTGAATCCCCTGAACAATAGCACGCCGCTTCTCTCAATATGTCAGTAATGTTAGTATACATATTGTCAATAATCTGCCTATGTTCTATGTTAGTACAGAGCTTATCACTACATTCATTAAACTCTACTGGAAAATCAACAAGCCTTAATTCTTCATTACAGTATTTTTCAGACAATAAAACTTGTTGTGGGTTTCTTTCACCCCATTTTACTTTATTACTCTCAAAAACACTACTTACTACTTCAGTTCTTAAAACATTTAAATCGAATGTCAACTCTAAGGGAAAATGGTCCGACCAATATACGTTACTAGCTGTGCCCGCGGCTTCGCCCGCTTGATATTCAGACAATGTGCAGTCTCTCCCTCTCCCTCTCTCTAATAAATTTAGTGGATATTATTTTAAAATGAAGGAGTTTCAACTTCATCCCCCTTTTCACCACTTAGGGTGTAAAATTTTCAAAAACCCTGAGGCACGTACAACTTAATTTTTAGTCATCAGTCTAAATAAAAATTTTGAAGATCCTAACTTTAAAACTGACGGACTTTCATACAAATTTTCATCCCTTATTTCACCCCCTTAGGAGATGAATTTTGGAAAATTCTAAAACATTTACTTTTTTATTTTTTACCAAAAGCTTAAATACAAATTTCTATAATTCTACCTTTAAAACTGAAAGACTTATAGACCAACATACGGAAAAAAATCATCCCCTTTTTCACCCCCTTGAAGGGTGATTTTTAGGAAATGCTTAAACATGTGTTTCTTTATTTTTTATCAGAAGCTTAAATTCAAATTTGTGTGAATCTAGCTCAAGAAACAAAGGACTTTCATACAAACTTTCATCCCTTATTTCAACCCCTTGGGAGAAGAATTTTCCAAAATCCTTTCTTAGTAGGTGATTTTGACGCACATAAAACCTGTGTACAAAATTTCAGATCTGTATCTATAGCGGTTACGGCTCGGCATTGATGAATCAGTCAGTCAGGACATGCTCTTTTATATATTTAGATAATATACTTAAGCGTCCTTTGCAGCTCTCCACGCAGCCTCCGACACTACACAGTGGTCTAACCAACTTCGTGTTCCATGAACATCACTTACGTATGAGTAGGTATCCGAATCACGTCCCAGTATCTCCATATCCGCACACATCCAGCGTTGCTCCGAACAGAAGGCCATGAGCTCGTTACAAAAACGGGCCCTAGGAAGAGCATTAAAGTCGCCCATTATAAATACTAAATCTATCTTATATTCCTCCACAATTGCCGCTATCTCACCTAAACATTCCGTAAATTCAGTTAGGTTCTCTTGCGAATCAGTGGGCATGTAGACGGAGAATACTAAAAGCGAGCGATCCGCCAACACTATTTTTATCGCAATAAGACGTGGACTTGTGCATGGTATGACGGAAACATTCTTGCGCCACAATAACGCCACTCCTCCAAACGGTCTTTCACGGAGAAATCCCGCGCTGGTATCTACCGCCGATTTTCCGGTTAACTCAAAATTTATATCAATACTGCCTACAAAGGATATATCTTGTGTTAATAACCAAGTTTCTTGGAGCGCTAAAATACAATACAATACTCTTTATTGCACACAGAAATACAAAATTTACAAAATAAAAAAAATACAAAATGAAATACGGAGCACAATAGGCGGCCTTATTGCTAAAAAGCAATTTCTTCCAGGCAACCTTTGGGTGCAGGAAACAAAATAATTGTAATACGGGGACGGTGCACAAAGAAACCATAAACTGAATAAATATTGGGTACATACATAGTATTATAATATACATACATACATATACCTAATATTAATATACTACATACATATATACTACATACAATATACATGCATAAAAAATAAAACACATAAACAAGCAAGTGGAAACAAAGAACAACAACCAATATCAGAATGAAAATGTCAGCTGATCGACATAAAGATCGTACACACTCCACTGATCTAGTAACAGATTTACAATTAAACCTAATGATTTTTGTATTATTCTTCTTAACTCTGTGACTATCCATAAATATTATTGTTTTATATTTTTCTTGTAATTTTTGTCATACATATTTCTATTAAAATAAATAAATTTGGGGAAACGTATACCTTCCGGCCATAATCCGTTGTCCAAGAACTCAGACAACATGTCGTGTGGTACAAAGATTTTGTAGGCGTCATAGCGATTCTGTTTCTGCATATTTATTTTCTTTGGTAAAACTGTAATACTTATTCATGTATTCACGTATTCATGTTGGTTCCTACAATAAAGCTGCGCCATTGCTAAAGATATTAAATTAAAAATAAAATCATTTTATTTCAGGATTCTGTCCCATTAAAAAAAAGTAAGGACATTGCCATAAAATTAATCACAATAAACACAATAATAATAAATAAATAATTCACAATAAAATAAAATTCTAATATATAAAATAAACTACTTAATTAGTTAATAGTTCATTAAGAATTTAAAATTCAATTCAATTGGTTTCATTTACACAATTCGTCCAAGCAGTCTAAAATATAAATTTACTGAAGACAAATGCTACAATTAGGGCATTACTACATTTAGATAGTCGATTGTAAAAGGAAATCTTAAGCCTCTTTAAAACGGTTGAGAAATATTCAACGTTATGTTCTTCATACATGCCAGTCGCACTACACCGCCACTGTAGTCCAAGCATAGCACGAAAGGCGTTATTATATTGTACTCGTATAGTGTGAAATGTACTCTGCTTATACCTAGACCACAGGTGAGCGGTATAGAGTGATTGACAGTACGCCCGAAAGAGTGTTATTTTAACTTGATTAGACGTCATAGCAAATCTTCTTGCCAACATATTGCTTTTCATAGCTAAAGATCTCCTCTGTCTTTCAACATCTTCATCGTCATTTAGAATTTCAGTTAAACCTAAGTACTTAAAGCTGGCTACGACACTCAGCGGTGATCCGATGAAATGTATTTTATTGTTGAATTATCATAGGTTTTCACACTTACTGCTTCTGCGATCTTCCACTGTCTTCAAATATGCTCGTTATGAGCTTCGATGTAGATTTCAGCGGAACGACCCTGAAGTCTTCTGATGTCGGGTAAGCCTGACCCAGAAACTTCACACGCTTGTTAGCCAAAGCGTTGCATGTGCACAGCAGCTGGTGTTCCATGCGTTCGCTTTCCTCACCACAATTTATGCTCTGCAGGTGATTGCATCCGACAGACTCATCTTGTGTATAATATGAGGCGGGTGTTTTGTAGAAGAAAAGATTTAGTTTCAATTACACGAGATATACGTTTGTAACCACTAAACTTACAGAAAAAGTCGCTTAATATCTGTAGTTTCACATACACAAAATCAGAAATATATAGATTTTAATAAAATTTATATGAATTTGAAAAAAAAAAAACACTTGATTCTTTCGTGAACTACGCTAAAAGTGCTTTCTAGTGCCGAAGTGGCTGCTGGGAGCCTGCTTATTTTTTTTATATTTGAAGTAACCTACCATTGTGGTCCCTAGATAAGCAAACCTCTTATAAAGTGATCAGAAAATAGAAAACTAAACACTTTCTTTTACAGATGTTTTGAGACGTGAGTCATAATCACCATCTTCCTCGTAAACTCTGCGGGCAAACCTTCATACTCCTTAAGTTTAATACCTCTAGTTACAAAAAAAAACGGTCAAGTGCGAGTCGGACTCACGCGCCGAGGGTTCCGATATATTTTTTGTATTTTTGGAAGCAAAAATGTAAATTTTTAGGACCGCAAAACTAAATTTGTTTGAAAAGGTTATTTGCAGATTTCTAAAAAACTGTGCAACTTAGAAAGATCGTTTTATTTTTGCTATAATGTTTACATAAACTTATGTCAACTGTAAATAATTCAGATTTTTCCTTTCACAAACTTCGGAGATAAGGGGGGGAATGGTATTTTTGTGAAATTTTTCATCATTACTTGAAAACTAAAAGACGTAAAAAAATATAAAAATATATTTCAGAATGTACAAGTAAAGTCCTTTCATATGATACCCCACTTGACCTAGTAGCGACAATTTGAAATTTGGCCCCCCTCCCCCTATTTTGGCCCCCTTTCTATTATTAATCATTATTTTTTCAATTTTTTTAATGTGCATTTAAGTTGAACCACTATATTCTAAAACTATTCCAAATTTCAAGTCGATAGCATGAGTGGTTGCTGAGATATAGAGGTGTGACAGACAGACGGACAGACAGACAGACAAAGTCGCAATATAAGGGTTCCTTTTTTTACCATGTTGGTATCGGAACCCTAAAAACACAGTTTTCGGAGAATAATCAGGTCATGCGTATTAATTTAGTTGTATACCTGCAAAACGAAGTTAGCGGAGTAGTTATTAAAATCGCATGATGCGCCATCTAGATCTAGTAAAGTGTTTTACTCCATCTTTTGGAAATTATCATTTGAATTGAGCTCAATTTTTTCTCGTGTTAGGTTCAGAAAGCTCATGTCATGATGGTTACTCGATTGGAAGTTCTCTGGTTTGGTAGCCTACGGTCATGAAGATTGTAGTTAATTGCGATTGTACGAGTGAAATACGATATGTAATTTCATTTTTAAGCCGAAAGTACCTCCTTCGTATTTTGGAAACTTCCCAACCTTTGATCCTTCCTCCACCCTCTATGATAACGTCATTGACCGCGGGAGTAAGCACCACAAATGACAATGAGAATCTCGTGATAGTGAAAAAAAAAAGTGAATACGATAATTACCGTACGATTGGCAACACTAGGCATGACTGCGACACTGCGAAAGGGAGGTAGGGAAAGAGTCAATGTTGCCACTAGTCTAATGAAAAAGTGCTCTGAAGATGGCGCTACATTCCTGAACGAGTGCAATCGCCACGCCTCGCCCCAACTATATACACCGGCCACACACTCGACTAGTCAAGTGGCGTGCGTGGGAAGTAGCGAGGGTAACAGATTCGTAGTATGGCCGCGTTACTCGTCATGCCATTCGTCTTGCCCTTCGCTCACTGTTTTGTTGGTTTATAGCAAAGAGATTTGAACCTCGCTACGCTCGGTCATAGAGGGATTTGAAGGCTTGTCAAGTGTTGCACTTTTGAAACGTCAAGTTGGAACCAGGTTTGTTTTGGTTCTTTTTACACTTCTGCTAATTTAAAAAGTTATCTGATTGTTCTCTTGACAACTAGTATGACGTTGTCTTTACTTTCAGTCGTCTATGAAACTATTTGTTTTGATGTTGTCGTGAGCGAACCGGATCTGTACTTTTTATAATTTTACTGTTATTAAAATACTTATATCTAATCAAATAAGTGTTGTACACAAAAGCCTAAATGCTGAACAATACATATATCGTACCGGCATGCGGATCTCATTCTTCTAGGAAACAGGACATCGAAGAATTCTTATGCTTTCATTTGTAAGTAATATTTAAAAGCTTATTTTTGCAAAAAATGTGTAATACTCATTAAATTGACAACAAATTATATTAAAGATTAGGTAAAACAATTTAAAAAAAACCTTCAACAAAGAAATATACTGCAAATTACAAGAAAAATTCAAGAATATCTACATAACGCGAATGATTTTGATTATCCACCATTAGAGATGTAAATAGTGGTTATCGATAATGTCTAAAAAGTTATCATCAGATGCTCACTTCATAATTCTAGTACGGTCTCTGTAAATGGTACATGTTAATCTACCGAGTAATATAAAAACTGGCCAAGTGCGTGTCGGACTTGGTAGATTTAGGGTTCCGTTGTGTTGTCTAATTCGTCAATATATTGCTATTTGTTAGTAAAATATATGTAATAATAAACATTATCACCAAAGACAATGCGACTCTTCCCTAGACCTCTAGCCAAAAAAATTTTAAAAGTATTGTACATAAGTGAAACCTATGTCAAATAATAGACCTAATCATCACTAACGTCTTTTACAATGGCACCAAAAAAATCGGTCTCCGTGAAAAAAAGTATTGACCTTTGCAAATTTCAGGAAATGTGTGATTTTATTATTATTAAATTAATTGATTTAAAAGACATAATTTCAACTTCTGTGTCAAATAATCGAATGACAAACCTTGTATAATACAGGGTGTTCAATAATGTTTATTTTTAAAACATCTTACTCGGAGTAATGATTAGCATCAGTAATAGGTACATAGGGTCTTCATGCCCTGACACCATGCTAATCTGTTGTGGGCTATTTTATCACTAAACAACTCGTGAGTGTTACAAGCGTGATTTTAGCTTCTACAGCAATTTAAATAAGATCGGTACACCGTCCAATGTGTCAAGCTTGACGTACTCTTGACTGTACCATATCATCGGTAGTCAATATTTATTTATTTTCAGGTCCCTTCAATTTTTAAAGATAAAGTAGAACTGCATAGCAGCGGCATTGCAACTAGGCAATAAAACTACTAAATAAACAACACTTGCAGAGAGACTTGAGTGAAAATGGTGACGAAAATAAGAGTTATTATTAGGTAGTAGGTAACTTTATTAGTAGATTCATAACTTTTTAAATATACTTCGTAACGTTCTGTAATTTTATTTTAGGTAGTAGGTTAGTAGGTAACTTTATAAGTAGATTCATAACTTTTTAAATATACTTCGTAACGTTCTGTAATTTTATTTTAGGTAGTAGGTAACTTTGTTAGTAGATTTATAACTTTTTAAATATACTTCGTAACGTTCTGTAATTTTATTCATTTACTCCTCATTTGAATTAAATGAGAGAATAAATAAAGCAGGTTGATTCATTTCTGATGAATTCCTTTTTTTTTATAATAATAACTATAAAATACAGAAATGCGAAAAAGACACTCTACGCACCCCTTGGAATAGACTCCTTCACCATACGCGACCCGCGCCCGCGCGATTGCCGGGTTCTTTATCGAGCCTAGTTGTACTGCGTGGACGTGCGTAAGTCTCTGTCATTTTCAAATTCTGACGATTTGTGGTTTCGCGCTTGATGTATGAATTGTTCGGGGTGCGCTTTTATAAACATAAGTGCAACGACAAATGTTGGTTCTATTCGTTTGATTTCTCTTCAAAGATCATTATTGTAAATAGCATACAAAACATTAGAATTCAAGACGATTTTTTTAAAAGTCACAAAATTTTGAATTCATCATGAGCATCTAACATCTGCTCAAAGCCTCGTCAATATCTAATGTGTGAATGTTAAAACTATCGTTTTAAAAAAGTCGAAATACTACATTATCGCACTCGTCATATCGAGTGCCTGC
This sequence comes from Athrips mouffetella, assembly GCA_947532105.1. Taxonomy (NCBI): domain Eukaryota; kingdom Metazoa; phylum Arthropoda; class Insecta; order Lepidoptera; family Gelechiidae; genus Athrips; species Athrips mouffetella. The sequence goes on along the minus strand of OX383964.1, from coordinate 19,857,239 downwards.
ACATCTCTAGCTGGTCAAAAAGCGTTACAGCGACGTTTGAAAGTAGATAATCATAAACATGTTTATCTCTTTTTTTCTAATATGACTCTTAACATGAGTAAAAAGTCAAGCTATAGCCAACACTTTTCGGATCCCTCTATGACCGAGCGCAGCGAGGTTAAAATCTCTTTGGTTTATAGGGTGCCATAGCTCGGCAACACACTCGTCGAGTGGCGTGGGAAGTAGCGAGGAAAGGAGTCAGAGACGTAGTGTGGCCGCGTTACTCATCATGCAGCACGTATTGCTCCTCGTCATGCCCAACACTCCCTGTTTTGTCGGTTTTTTGGGCGCAATTCAAAGGACTGGCAATATGAGCGCGAGTAGCCAGCCATATACTCGCGAGGATGATTTACAATAATTAATTATACTTAAATTGATAAATAGATGTCATACACCAACTCCTTTAGCACGGCGGCGTATATTTCTATATAAGGAATTGATATAATTAGCTTTACTAAAAATACATAGTGCGCATCTTGCCACAGTTTCGACGTCCATTGTGTAGCAATGGCAAGTGACCTAATGCGGAGCGTCGCGATTAATCGCGCGAGTAGAGCAGTATGTGTTCAGAGAGATCAACATCGCGGCAGCGTGAGGGGCAGGGCATAGTGTGGCGGCCTTATATGGCCAGAGCGAGGAGCAGCGCGAGAAGCATATTGTGGCGGGCCTTTAATATTCAACTCACGCTCGAATTGAGGGATAGGTAGGTACTTTTGGAATATGCTCACCCAGCTTTGTAGCAAATGAAATAATTTAAAACATTTTTTTAATTATTATAAATGGGGCTCAAGTTACCTAAGCGGGCAATATTTTAATTTTTTCAAATCTAGGTCATGTGGGGTATTATATAAAAAGCTTTATTTGCTAATTCCCAAATAGGGTTTAGTATTTTTCTACAACTCAAAGTTTTCAAGCTATGACAAAAGATGTCTAAAAAATAGCATTACTTCCCTTTGTCTCTGAAGTTTGCTATATTTTTTTTATTACTTACTTAAGGTGTACATCTGAAAAATTGCATTGAATGCGAGTGAGATATGGGCACTAACCCAGAGTTTTTACAAAAATATGTTTAAGTTACATAAAAATGTTGCTTTTGTGCATACCGTGCCTAAGCGTCGCAGTGACGTTATCGCTTCAGGACCATTCTTTTAGAGTTTACTATTATCTAATCTTTGCATTTAGTAAACGGGTTGTAAGTGTTTACTTGAATTGTGCTTACTTTGATCCCAACAAGTTATGGGCAAGGTACCGCATAAAAGCTCGGCCTTGGAACTTCTACTAGGATGGAAAAAATTGCTGGATAACTTAAACAACGAATAATTTGTGGATGGAAAAGTCGAAAGCAGAAAGTTTGACCAAGGAACTTTGTTTGGACTAGTTAGGAGATAAACATACTAAAAGTCCTTGCCCCTCCGAGGTCAGCTCGAGGGGTGGGGAGGGAAGGTTGCATTTTTTAGTTTTTTGCTTACATCTCGAAAACGGTGCGTCGTACGAAATTTTGTTGTACTACATAATGAAAGCTGATAAAATTTTCTACAACTTTGTCTTTCACTTTTTTTATCTATCTCCAATCTTTGCCTAGTTATGAGCTCTGAAAAACGGCCAGGAAAGAAGCTGAGATTATGAGACCGGACCTACTGAGTCAACATTTTTTAATTTAGATGTGTATCCTGAAATCTGCGGCAGCAGATAGCAAAAAAAAAACACGTAAGACTATAGAAAACATTTTTAAAAATCGACCATTTGTCGAAAAAAAAAGAAACAACAAATAATAATAATATATTCATTTATTCCAGACATAGTCCATATCAATAAGTACAAAGTTCATATAATGAGGCGCTAGAAATGGATAAATAGAAACGGTGTTTACTAAACACAATAGTAGAAGAGGAAAATTGATAGGACATCTCATGCGGCACGACAATTTCCTGAAAAACATTATGGAAGGAGAGAGGGAAACCTAGGCGAAGCTGCTTCAACCGAATAAAAGAAAACGTCAATGTCGTGTAGGCAATGATCCGTACATCCCATTCTCTTTCTATAGGTATGTATAGCGTGCGCAGGATAAGTTTGGCTCTGACGGTTTTTTTCATCTGACAAGCGGAGAGCCAATGAACGATTCGCTCGCCCCCCACCTGCCACGCTCATTCCCGCGATTCATTTTTTGAGTTCTGCGCATTAACGGTCATAGCCAGAGTTATTTTGTACATCGTATATCCCGTTTGTATATCCCATAAAAAATCCAATGGAAAGGTGTGATAATATTAAAGGGTGTAAATCTACCCATGAAACTGAAAAACTTTTCCCACGGAATATAGTCAGGTTGCTTCATTTTGGATATTGATTTTTTTTTACAGTTGCAAAATTTTACCCCAAAAATGTTTAAGATTTTGATTATGGTATCACCACGGTACTTTTCGTTCGGAAATTATTGCTTGTACATTTATAGAGATCCGTAGTTACTGCCATTATGAACCCAAATATTTTCAGCGATTATTTGGCGATTTATATTCTTAAACTACGTTTACATTCAGCCCCTGCCACTGCTCCTCGCGCTACCGGCAATAATTCCCTGAATAATGCCGCAGCAGGATCGAGAGAAGTGCGTGTTTACATACTGCCCTACCACTCACATCGCTTTGGACGTTCCATGATGGCAGACGTCGAAATAATTTCAGTCGCCGCTCTGTGTCTTTTTTGCAATACATGATTATGTTCGATGTTTAAAAAAATAAAGAAAATTCGTCGTCGTAGAAGATGGTGGATGATATCTATTTATCGTAATAGAACTCTTAAGTACCTACCAACCTTCTTAACAGATTTTTAATGCATATCCGAATTCGTAGGTGTTTTAAAGTTAAGGCTCCATTAAATCTATTAAAACAAAACATGTTAGGTACAGCCTTTAAAGAGATTATGTGATAGATAAACAAAACACACACGTGTTTCTCCTCCAGGCGCTCGGCGAAAAGTGAGCGACAGAGCTGAATGTGAACACGCACTGCCACTCGCGCTGCCCGTCCTTTGACTTCCGCACAAAAAACCGCCTTTTTGGGGAGCGCCGGGCCGCGCGAGTGGCAGCGGCAGTGGCATGAGAAGTATCGTGTTTACGTACTCGTCCTGCCCACTTCCCTGCCCAATTCCCTGCTCACTTCGGCTTAATGTAAACGTAGTATTTCATTCAGCCGAAGTGAGCAGGGAAGTGGGCAGGGAAGTGGGCAGGGAAGTGGGTAGGACGAGTATGTATACACGATACTTCTCATGCCATTGCCGCTGCCACTCGCGCTGCCCGGCGCTCCCCAAAAAGGCGGTTTTTTTAGTGGGTTTACATTCAGCCCCTGCCACTGCTCCTCGCGCTACCGGCAATAATTCCCTGAATAATGCCGCAGCAGGATCGAGAGAAGTGCGTGTTTACATACTGCCCTACCACTCACATCGCTTTGGACGTTCCATGATGGCAGACGTCGAAATAATTTCAGCCGCCGCTCTGTGTCTTTTTTGCAATACATAAATATGTTCGATGTTTAAAAAAAATAAAGAAAATTCGTCGTCGTAGAAGATGGTGGATGATATCTATTTATCGTAATAGAACTCTTTAAGTACCTACCAACCTTCTTAACAGATTTTTAATGCATATCCGAATTCGTAGGTGTTTTAAAGTTAAGGCTCCATTAAATCTATTAAAACAAAACATGTTAGGTACAGCCTTTAAAGAGATTATGTGATAGATAAACAAAACACACACGTGTTTCTCCTCCAGGCGCTCGGCGAAAAGTGAGCGACAGAGCTGAATGTGAACACGCACTGCCACTCGCGCTGCCCGTCCTTTGACTTCCGCACAAAAAACCGCCTTTTTGGGGAGCGCCGGGCAGCGCGAGTGCAGCGGCAGTGGCATGAGAAGTATCGTGTTTACATACTCGTCCTGCCCACTTCCCTGCCCAATTCCCTGCTCACTTCGGCTGAATGTAAACGTAGTATTTGTGCGGAAGTCAAAGGACGGGCAGCGCGAGTGGCAGTGCGTGTTCACATTCAGCTCTGTCGCTCACTTTTCGCCGAGCGCCTGGAGGAGAAACACGTGTGTGTTTTGTTTCTCTATCACATAATCTCTTTAAAGGCTGTACCTAACGTTTTTTGTTTTAATAGATTTAATGGAGCCTTAACTTTAAAACCCCTACGAATTCGGATATGCATTAAAAATCTGTTAAGAAGGTTGGTAGGTACTTAAAAAGTTCTATTACGATGAATAGATATCATCCACTATCTTCTACGACGACGAATTTTCTTTATTTTTTTTAAACATCGAACATAATTATGTATTGCAAAAAAGACACAGAGCGGCGGCTGAAATTATTTCGACGTCTGCCATCATGGAACGTCCAAAGCGATGTGAGTGGTAGGGCAGTATGTAAAAGTACTAACAGACGATCGGATCGGACTGCTCTGAGTCTAGCTCCGGACCACGATTTTGGTACGCGCCGACTTCAGACCGTACTAGTTTCAGACGTGTGGAGGGCTGTCCGCCGGACATTATTATTATTATTACCTTGTCTGGCGGTCCGATGGTTTTTCCCATCGGACTTCAGAACAAGTAATAATAATAATGGTACGGTCCGATCGTGTGTAGGGCGCACCGGACCATTTGACGTTTCGTTCCGAAATTGTAGTTTGCGCTGCGTGCCAAAACAGTAAAATATTATCCTGACAGCAGGATAGCTATTATAAGACCTTAATATGTGTGAACGAGACGAGACAGACTGCTGTCAAAGGTGATGGATTACTGTTAACCGATATGAAACGGCTTGTTGTTTGTATTTTCTTGTCATATCAAAACGTGGAAAATGGAGAAGTAGAAGGCTATTCAGATGAACCGGCAGAAAAACAATGTATTGTTGAGTTGTTGGAGCTTTACAAAGAGCTTCCATGTTTGTAGGACATATCCGACAAGTTAGATGGTTATAAATAAATAGCCACAATTACCGCGATTTTAGTTTGTTTTGATAAAACTGGAGCCATAACGCGGAGAAGTGGGTTAACAACGGTAAAACATACTTTATCTTATCTGGTATACCTTGACAGCAGGATAGCTTTATATGACGTTCATATGTGTGATCGAGTAAAATAGACTGCTAGGTGCTGCCAGTGCCCATGTCATGTTTCGGAAAATTGGAAATCTGAGTCTGGAAAGGAACAATTTTTGGCCAAAAGGGACGATCACCATGAATATGAATAAATAATAAAGTAAACCTAAACATGTTAACCGACATCTGAAGGGCGATCTGTTGCCAAAAGAGACAAAAATCGTTCTTTTCGGGACAACCAATCTGTTAATCTGGCAATACAATCGTATGTCCGGTGTACGGTCCGATCGTGTGTTGCGCAGAGCGGATCGGACGGTCGGTGGTCTGGAGCTAGATTCAGAGCAGTCCGATCCGATCGTCTGTTAGTACTTTAAACACGCACTTCTCTCGATCCTGCTGCGGCATTATTCAGGGAATTATTGCCGGTAGCGCGAGGAGCAGTGGGCAGGGGCTGAATGTAAACGTAGTATCCAGCCATACTTATACTCACTTACTTACTAATATTATAAATGCGAAAGTAACTCTGTCTGTCTGTCTGTTTGTTTGTTTGTTGCTCTTTCACGCCTAAACGGCTGAACGGATTTTGATGAAATTTGGTATGGTGATAGATGGTAACTTGGAGACGGACATAGGCTACTTTTTACCCCGGGAAAATATCTCATTCCCGTGGGAATCTACACATACAATAATACTCTAGCGGGGTTGTATCTGCTACAGCACACCGAAACTACTTAACCGATTTTGATGGGACTTTTTTTATTCAACTAAGTATCGCTGATTACGAAAACTACTACAATTTTGAAATCCAACGTGGTAGACGTAAACTACCATTATCCCCTGGGGATAAGGTTGAGGTGCGATAGGGTTGAAATGTCTAAAAATCAATATGGGTGTCGTTTGTAAGGTTTATCGAGCCGCTGATTACAAAAACTACAACAATTTTGAAATCCAACATGGTGGACGTGAAATGCTATCATCCCTTGGGGATGAGGTTGGGGTGCGATAGAGTTGATATGTCTAAAAATCAATATGGGTGTCGTTCGTATGGTTTATCGGGTCGCTGATTACGAAAACTACAATGATTTTGAAATCCAACGTGGTGGACGTGAAATACCACCACCCCTGGGATGGGGTTGGGATTCGATACGTTTGAAATGTCTAAAAATCAATATGAGTGTCAGTTGTATGTTTATATAAGGATAGGGATAGCGGTTAAGATGGCGTTAGGGGTAGAAGCAGGGATAGGGGTAGGGTCAGGGATAGGGAGAGGGGGAGGGATAGGGAGAGAGTGTAAGGGAGGGGAAAATGAGGGGAGAGAAAGGGGGAGGGAGGGGTAGAGGGCGTGGGAGGGGGTAGAGGGAGGGGGGTAGAGGGAGGGGGGGTAGAGGGAGGGAGAGGGGGAAGGGGAGGATGAGTGAGGGGAAGGGGGAAAGGGAGGGGAATGGGAGGAGGGCGAGGGGGGAAAGGGAGGGTGATGGGGAGAGGGGAAGGGGGGAAATGGAGGGGGAAGGAAGGGTGAGGGGGGGAAGAGGGAGAGGAACAGAAAGTGGGAGAGGGTGAGGGAGGGGGAGTGGGAATGTAGGGGGGGGGATACAAAAGGATAGATAGGGAGGAATAGGGACCTTTTTTACTTTTATGAATACCTCCTCGCTACCCATTCACTTCACTCCCTTTATTGCCTTCTTTTTTAAGTTCGCCTGTAACGGTTGACAATGAAAATTCCGCACTACCTACCAGTTAAATAAAATCAAAAGATAATTAAGTTTGTAGTAAGATGCATTTATTCAACTTGGATAAGTACAAATGCATCTTTTACGTAGGGATCAAGAAGGATAAGCGCTCCGTAAAATATGTTTCAATTAAGTTCGAGTTCTGTTTTTTTATAAAATCTACGCGGACGAAGTCGCGGGTAACAGCTAGTTACCCATAAATTAAGTATTTCGGAGCTTATACTTAGCTGCGTTTATCATCGTCATTTTTACATGTTAATGTTTTTTCTTGTTTAAATTGAAATAGTTCCTATACGGAACACTTATAACTTATTTCTTTAATTCTGGCTGGCAGGAATTCGAAATAAAATGAGATTTCATTTTCTTGACGTTGACACACTGAGTGACATTTTTGTTTCCGATCCGATTTTCCTTTTTTCGTCGATTAGCCAAGCCATGAGTGAGCCAAGCTACTGTTATAATTTTTAACCAGAAATAAGTTGATTTTAGTACGCGGGTCGCGGTGTGAGCTGTGTTTAGTACGATTTATTGTACATATCGTATATTGGATTTATATTTCTTCTGACAGTAGATTTCAGTTTTTATCAGCAAAATGAAACCAAGCGGCGGTGGTGATGAATACGTAAGTAATAAAAACATATTTTGCCGTCGTTATCTAAAATGGTTTTGTCCTGAAAGTATTATGCCACAATCCTGGCATCCCAATCTATTCCTGTTACTCGGAAATTGTTGAAATTTTTGGGATGGAGTCGAAACTAATCAAACCCTAGGAATCGGGTAGGCATCGCTTCACTGTTAACGTGTCAAAAGTAAATTTGCTATGCTTCTTGTTTTTTGCAGTACGATTCTAACGTGTACTTTGACTTTGCAGGAAGAGCCAGAGCACATGCGAAAGTTGTTTATTGGTGGTTTAGACTACCGAACTAACGACTCTTCGTTAAAAGAGTTCTACGAGCAATGGGGTGAAATTGTGGATGTGGTAGTGATGAAGGATCCTCAGACGAAGCGGTCGCGTGGATTTGGTTTCATCACCTACTCCAGAGCTCACATGGTTGACGATGCACAGAGTCATAGGCCTCATAAAATTGATGGAAGGTAAGTCTTCTCTCATCATTATAACATGCCATAAAACGTCCACTAAAGGACTGGGAGCTCCTTCCAGAACACCAGAATAAACATGTGGTACTTTGAAAGGGATTTACCATAGTTACCACACTTGTAAGTGTAGCGGCTGGCGACCTCTGTTGTTGGTGACCACAGTATGTAAGATGGTACGAGACACAGAAAGATGCTGCTGCCCATCCTACGGTTCATAAGCCCTTAGTCGCCTCTTACGACACCCAAAGGTAGAAATAGGTTAGTACTATTCTTTGCCAGCACTACATAGACGAAGTCTTCTCAATTGCATGGGTTTTCAGGGTATCATACATGAAAGAAAAAAATTTAACTTGTTTATAGTTCAAGTTTGTTGTCCTTTGTCTTTCCCTGGAACAGGTAAAGTAGGTATGAAGTCTTGTTTTTACTTACGCTAAATCTGAATCTACATGCATACAAAAAAAATCATACCTCATTTCACCTCCTTGGACGATTTTGCAAAAATGCTAAAACATATTTCTTTTTTTCTATCCATTAGCTTAATACCAATTTTTATCCATCTCATGTCAAAACTGTAGGACTGTCATACAAACTTTTATCCATTATTTCACCCCCTTAAGACATGAATTTGGGAAAATCCTTTCTACGTGATTGATTTTTACAGGCAAGAAACCTATAAAATTTCACAATTTATAGCTATAGCAGTTGAAGCTCAGCAGTGATGAATCAGTCAAGACATATTCTTTTATGCAGTTAGATTTATCGTAATTGCCCATTTATTCCTCTCAATATCTTTTAAAGTATTAATTCCAGTGAAAATCTTTCAAGATATTTTTATAGAGAATACTAGCTTTCCGCCTGCGGTTTCACCCGCATTAAATGCTTTTTCCCGTGGGAATGAAGTGTTTTCCCGCGATAAAAAGTAGCCTATGTTTTATTCTGATGTATAAGCTATATTATTGTAAAGTTTCATTAAAATCCATTCAGTAGTTTTTACATGAAAGAGTAACAAACATCCATACTTACAAACTTTCACATTTATAATATTAGTCTCTTCTTCGTCGTTTCCTCATGGCTGAGGGTCGTGACCACCAAAAGTAGCCCTACGGGTTAGGGCTCTCCGATCATTTCTGTTTTGGGCTAGGTGGATTGCCCCCTGGGTGTTGTAGTTGGTGGACTTCAAGATGGCATCTGTCCACCGGGTAGGCGCTCTCCTCCTTCCCGCCACGTGCCCAACTAGTATTAGCTTCTCCAAATTTTCCGGCTCCCGGCGGGCAACGTGACCGAAGAAAGAGTATAATATTAGTAGGATTTATAATATTAGTAGGATAGTACACATAGTAGTAGGGTAGTCACCCTATATAGGGTGTAATTAAAGGTACGCACACTAATGAAACCCCAATTTCCACTGCTTATATGGAATGCATTCGCGTAGATATTTCAGTATAATTTCAATTCTCAAAAAAAAAAAAATATGTTTCTTTGGAAAGTGGGTTGAATAGGAATACACCACTTACATTATAAATGATAACATTGATAACTAACTTTGTGAGGGTCAAGCACTTGAAATAAAGCATGCACCACCAGCTGCTACCATAATTGACTGGCCATATGGGTCAGCCACTTTACACGTAAAAAAAAAAACACAACACCACTAATTAATGTAATAGTTGCTGTAAAAAACCACCTTCGTGCTAGATGCACGCATAGGCGCGGCGTTGAACATGCCTCCGAACTCGTCGTAGTCTCGTGATCCCTCTTTATCACTCTAAACGCCCTTTTGATGCGTCGCTTTATTCCGCATCCAGAATTGTTGGCCCGCTAGGCCGTCTTCCATAGCGTGCCTTGTACACAACTTCGGTACGCTGTAAAACCTCTCCACACTCGTGATAAATGAGTAACATTGTCAGGTACTCCTGATTTGTGTATCGTTAAGGTATTTTTTTCACAGATTTATAAGTAGTACAGGAAATTCTCTTCGTACTGATTTTAGTGGGAGAGCCAGCTCAAGAAATGCCTACCTCATCAAATACCCCGACAGGCTACATTTGGATCGTTAACCGACACTTAAATACGTATAAAAAATTGTATAAAATCCACTTTGATCCATTATCAGGTGCATTTTAGTTATTATTTGGCGTAGGTCTCATTCGGGTATAGTAAAAGTAGTCGGGTATAGTTCGAGGTAGGTTGGGGGTGTAGTAAAAGCATGTTTTTAGAGTTTGCCGAGTAATTTCGGTAGGATGCGCAATGGCAGACTATTTTTTTACTTAATTAAACAATAGTTAACCTGTACTTTCATTTGGGTATTTGATGAGGCAGCTACAACATTTTTTCGAAAATTATTATTTCAATGATCCGGCAGGATCGGCGCTGGCAGACGTTTTTTAATACGTGTTTAAATTTCGGTTAACAATACAAAAATTGCATGTTGGCGTATTTTATGAGGTAGGCATTTCTTGAGCCTGCTCTCGCACTAATTGGTTCAGTTTTCAGGAAGATGTCATAATTTTTACTTTTTTATCTATGATAATCGCAAATGAAGGAGACTTCACTTTGATAAAAATGTAAAGAAAGACCAATAATTTTTTAAACCCACGCACAGGAATGAGAGAGACAGAAAAAAAATAACGTTTTTATGACAACTAAACTATTTATTTTCGATTCTGATTCAAGAAATATGAAATAATAGAAAAAAATAATGCCTAACCGCTACAAAAATCCTAATGAGATTATAACCTTCTTAGGGATATAATCTCCACACAGCCTCTGCAGCTGTTGCTAGGTTGCTATGATAAGTTGATTTATGTCATTCTTTTTATTTACAAATAAAAATAAAACTAACAACACTTTTATTGATTCAAATTTGCTTGAATTAGTCAATCAGTAAACAAATCAGTGATATAATGTTAAACAGCTTGCCCAGGACAATTATCAAGCACGCTATGGAAAACGGCCTAGCAGGAAAACCATTTTGGATGCTGACCGAGAAAATTGTATTTTCAACGTGTTCAACCCACTCCAACACAATATCGGTAGTCGGCCGGCCAAAATTTCCTCCTGAGTTTGAAGAGGCAATAGCAATTAATGAATAAATGATTAATTTCTTCACCTTTTTGGCCGTCTTAACACGAAGTGACGCGACCACTTATTATGTAAACAAGTGGGGGCGGTATATTCCCAACCGACCCAATTTTTAAAGTAAGTTTTTTTATTATTATTTTTACAACGTTAATGCCAAAATGTGTATGTGAATGCACTCCATATAAGCAGCGGAGTCTCAGGTTTCATTAGTGCGCGTACCTTTGATTCCACCTTATATAATAGAAATTAAGAAAAAGAAAGCACACTAGTTAACTGGATACAGACAGGCATTATCAGTTGTATATCGTCTGCCTGCCTGCTCAATGATAATAATAATAATAATAGTAGGACTAGCTTTCGTCGGCGAGGGATTCTATCTATCTGACCATCTATCCATCCACCCTTCTATCTGTTTCTACTGACGTGCTGTCGCGTGTGTGTATGAGTGAACTCAATTGGCCAATAAATAAAAGCTTGTTGATATAGGTTTTCATTTATGGCTTGTTATGCTGATATAAAACTTTGTAATTAATATTTCTTAGTTACCCTCTTTTGAACACTTACTTCATGAATTGAAATGTTTTTATGTAATTCTGTAATTCCAGAGTTGTGGAACCAAAAAGGGCTGTGCCAAGAGATGAAATCAAGAGGCCTGATGCAAGTGCCACAGTAAAGAAACTCTTTGTGGGAGGCCTTAAGCAGAACATTGAAGAGAATGATCTAAAGGAGTATTTCAGTTCATATGGAAACATTGTGTCAGTCAGTTTAGTTACCGAGAAGGAAACTGGCAAGAAAAGGGGGTTTGGTTTTGTTGAGTTTGATGATTATGATCCTGTTGACAGAATATGTTGTAAGTATTCTTGTTTTGTTCTTCTTATTTTTAGTTTTTGCTTACATTGTTTATTAGTATATTTTTAGTAGCTGTGTGCCTAAAATTACAAAAGAACTTTTATCCCATTTTAAAACCATTTCTGGAATTAATTACTCAGGAATTATTCCTTACTTTATTATTAGTACCTGGGCGATCGAGCTTCGCTCTATAATAGCCGATTCAACCTGAAAATACCATTGGGCGAGCAAGCTATGCTACTCGCCAACAGATGGCGCTGTAAGTTTCTGTCTAAAACGCGGAATTCACAACATGCTCAAAAACACGGAAAAATGAATTTACCCAGACATGAGACCAAGCTAGATCAATGTTTTGCCCCCCAAAACCCCCATATGGTAAATTTCATCGACAATTCGAAATCACAAATATATAGGTATATATATATAACAATTATTGCTTGTTTAACAGTTTAGGATAAAAGAAACTTCTGTGCAACATTTTGCCCTTCCGACTGCAGAAGTAGCGTCAGAGTTAAATGGCGTCAAATCTGGTACCACCCTAAGTAGACCATTGGCAGGGCAGCAGTTCCATAAGGAACACAGGTCGAAATACGAAAAATACATTTTTACCTTTCATACAAAAATGCAGTTTCAATGGGAAGTTAAAATTGTTCGTATTTTGACCCATTTTCCTTGGGAAAAGTTGGTCAGTTTCATGGTCTAACTTAGTAACAGGCTAAAATTGTGCTTACAGTTTTTTTAATACCATGTACACGACGCTAAGAATTAGGTATTAAATTCTAAGGGTACGAAGAACTTAGGATGATCAATCCTATGCTATTTAACCAGCAATATTTATACAGGGTGTAATCGTTAAGTGTGTCCAGGCGATTATTCCGTTACAATTACAGATATCAAAAAACTTGTTCGAAAATATGTTACCTAATGAGTAAAATGACATCAATAAGTTTTTAAAAATAAAACGAGAAATATCCAAAATTTTGACATTAAACACTCCCATACATCTAGTATCAATATCATACTAAATGTATGGGAAGTGATTAATGTCAAAATTTTGGATATTTCTCGTTTTATTTAAAAAAAAAAATTATTGATGTTATTTTACTCATTTGGTGACGTACTTTCGATATCAGTTTAAAGTTTTTTGATATCCGTAATAGTTATGGAATAATTACCTGGACACACTTAGCGATTACATCCTGTATATTAGTAATCGGTTTCTCGAAAACGATTTCGATGAAATTTACTAAACGAACTTTTTACTGTCCGTTGGTGGGTTAAGTTTATACAGAGCAAAGCTTGGTCGCCCAGGTACTTTAATTTAATTAATTGTGTTGAACAGTGCAACAGAACCACAAGGTCAACGGCAACAGACTGGATGTGAAGAAGGCGTTATCGAAGGCCGAGATGGCGGTGGGAGGTCCCGGGGCCGGCTCGGGCGGTGGGGGCGGCAGGCGCGGGGGCGGCAGGGGCGGCGGCGGCGGGGGGGGCGGCGGCGGCGGCGCCTGGGCCGGCCAGCAGGACTGGGGAAACTCGGGTAAGGAAGTAGGCATGTGGACAACCTAGTCAAATCATTTACTCTTTATTAAATGTCATAACAAAAATCCTTAAATTTTGTATGAACAATTTGATCACAGTTTTGTCTTACAATCTTTTTAATACGAACATAAATAAATTTAAAACTGCACATTTAAATTGAAATTAAAAAAAATTCAGCAATCACTCAATTATTTACTAATAATTATTTACTAATAATAAATTAAACACATACAAGCATAAAATGAAATGAAATGAAATATTTTATTTGCTATAATTATGAATTACCAGCTGGTGCCCGCGACTTCATCTGCGCAGGTCTATACGAGGGCCACACCGAAATGATCGGGAATAGAAAAAAGTACAAAAATAATACAACAATATTTACTTTCATTGTTTTTCGAAGTATTCTCCGTGACAATCGATGCACTTTTGCATTCTATCAAACCAATTATTATAACAGTAATTCCAGTCTGAAGTGGATATAGTTGAAACGGCCGATTCGTAAGCTTCGACTGCCTCTTCTGGGCCTTGAAATCGTTGACCACGTAGCATATCTTTAATTCTTGGGAATGTAAAATAATCATTGGGGCTCAAGTCAGGGCTATACGGTGGATGGTCCATTAACCCCACGTTTTCCTGATTTAAAAACGCGATCGTTTTGCGAGCGGTATGTGAGCTCGCATTATCCTGGTGAAGAATGATGCGACGATTCGGATTAATTTTACGAAGTTCTCTTATGACTTCCGGCAAACAAACTATTGTGTACCAATCAGCAGTAACCGTTCTGCGTTCTTGTAAAGGAATAGTAGCCACATGACCAGTTTTCGATACAAACGAAGCGACCATTTTTTTCGACACGCTACGAGAGCGGACAACTTTTGTTGGCTTGACCTCGCCTTCGAAGACCCAAACAGCCGATTGATGTTTTCTTTCGGGCTCATATGAATAAATCCACGATTCATCACCAGAGACGATATTGTAAACTGCATTTGAGCTCCCTCTATTGAACCGTTGCAGAGTAGACCGACACCAATTAACACGAGCCGACTTTTGTTCCTCGGTCAAACGATGGGGCACCCAGCGGGAAACTAACTTCTTGACACCCAGTTCATCATGTAAAATAGTTTGAATCGCTGTCATACCAATGCTGAGAGAAGCCCGAATCTGCTCGTATGTCACATGTCTATCTTCTTTGATTAATTGGCGCACAGCATCGATGTTATCTTGTGTTACCGCTGTTTTTGGTCGACCAGTAGAAGGAACTGTCGTGAGAGAGGAACGTCCACGACGAAACTCAGAATACCAACGATATATAGTCGTTTTACTGGGTGCTTCAAGTTCATAAACAGAAACAAGCTCGGCGAGACATTGTTCTTGAGATAAACCTCGACGAAAGTTGTGAAAAATTATGGCACGGAAATGTTCCCGCGTAAGCTCCATTTTCCCCACTGACTTGTCAAATTGAAATGGCTACTACTCTTTTCTTTTTTACTTTTTTTAAAATTCAAAAATGGAATTGTGTTTGAAATAATACTACATGTCATAAACCAAAAAGGTTTTAATCTAATTTATTCCTGAGTATTCTATTCCCGATCTTTTCGGTTTGGCCCTCGTAAATTGTAGCCTATGTGTTATTCTGATGTAAGTATAAGCTATATAATTGTAAAGTTTCATTAAAATCCATTCACTAGTTTTTACGTGAAAGAGTAACAAACATACATCCATCCATACATGTTTACAAACTTTCGCGTTTATAATATTAGTAGGATTATTACACGAAATAATCAATTTTAAAGTTTTTCATGACTCACTTCGTAATTCAATAATAAAAACCAATAACACCACAATTTTCATCTGTGTAAACATTTGCTTACTTGTAATAAGTTGATTGCAACACTGAATAACTTAGTTCATTGTTTGTTCCTTCTATCTAGAACACATTATACAAGGTGTAACAAAAAGGGTATATCAACCCTGAAGGATGTGAATCTGCCCATGAAACTGAACAACTTTCCCTAAGGAACATAGGTCGAAATATTACAACTTTTTTGATTTCTAACGTAGAAACAATTTCTGAGATAAATGAAAATAAATAATATCAGGGACCACTTTAAGAGTGGGGGGGGAGCGTACATGCGATCGAAAAGGAATTTTCTAGATGGACCTAAGGAACACTACCTTCTGCCGAAATTTCTCCTTGGATATTTCTCCTTGGAATTGACTACCTTTATTTTTGAATTCTGCGGTGTTCAATAACCCAGAAATCCTTTGTTGTTAAGTCCGGTCCCGTTAAAGTTCTGACCCTAGAAAGGAGAGCCAAATTCTGAATTTAGTCCTAGTCCATTATCTTTTTATTTTTTTTGCTTTTCACACAAACCTTGTAGTTAAGATGCTTCTGAACGGGCAACATATTTACTGCAATATGTGGCTACAATATGACTCAATATGACCACAATTGCAACTACTTCGGCCAACACAAAAACATGTTAATACAGATTATGTCCGAGCATTTCGGCAATACCATCGTTCATAATGTTTGTCTTGTATACGGGCCTCAAAATCAGGCACAATGGCTGACGAAATCTACGCGTCGAAAAGGTTCTTATTATTTAGGAAAATACAAAACTAATGAAAAAACAGATTTTAAGTAGGCATGCTTTACTTAAAAAGGTGTTTAATCAAGAAATTAGAGACTTCAAATTATTTTTAAACAGCAAGCCGCCGAAAAATCACAGCACAGAATATAGCAACCTTTAGGCAACCTTTTTATCACTAGAAACGAAAGGGACGCACAAACGCTACAAAGCGAAATAATGGTAAAGCAGGCCGGGCAATAGTGCAGTATTTCGATTACCATGCAAACATATCGGCAACACATAAAATGCGTTTGCCATGCCAAATATAAGTGGGTATATATATATGGTAAAGAAAGAAAGAAATGTTTATTTTAGTTATACCAACTAAAATAGGTAGCCACTCACCTCGCGCTGCTGTAGCGCTGGTCTTCCGTGACCCCTGAGTATGTGTAGCATAGGTCGGGCCATAGTTAAATTATTGCCGTACATAGCATAGTCACATACCTGGCAATATTGCCAGCGATTGTATTGCGGCCACATGAAAATGGGCAACATTTGGAAACACCTTCACAACTAGAACACAAAAAAGATCTCAAACTGGTCAAGCCGTTATTAAGTGGAAATTGATTTTCATTTTGTTGACGTATATTTGTTTGCGTTTTACGGGCACAGGCGGTGGATACAACACATCGTACGGCCAAGGAGGATGGAACCAGAACCCGTGGGACACAACGCAGGGAGCTTGGGGCAACCAGGGCTACGGCGACCAGAGCGCGGGCTGGGGGCAGACCGGCGGCGCCTTCGGCAGCGGCTACCAGCAGGGCTACAACGCGGGGCCCATGCGCTCCAACAACTATAACACGCCGAGGTCGCAGCCCTACAATGCTGGTGAGTAGTAATAAACCGGACAAGTCCCAGTCGGTATCGCGCACGGCGCTTCTCCAATCATCCCGATTTGTACGCATGCGTGCTGTCCGCCAACATTTCATACAAATTTAATATTAGGTCCTTATTTATGAAATTGGCGAAATTTTTCTTGCAAATTAATGATACCATAGTTCCTATAATTCTATAGCTATTGGTATTTTGTTGTCATTTTTCATCACAACTTGAAAACAGAGTCGTATAAAAATACAAAAATATATTTTAGAATGTACAAGTAAAGCCCTTTCATATATACTTGACCTAGTAGCGACAATTTAAAATTTGGCCTCGCCTATTTGGGCCCCCTTTACATTAAGGCCGGTATTTCACTGGGACACCACGGTGGCGCGACTGGTAGCGCCTCTGGTGTCCGTAACTAGACACCAGTAAAGGCTGCGCCTCGTATGAAAAACCAGATCTCGTGTTAAAATTACTCTCATTACGCAACAGTTGCATAAATAACTATTTTTGTACTGAACAATCGAACAAATGATTTAGTTTTTGTTATTGATGTTTTTGGTGTACGCAGGTAACGCAGCGGGCGGCTACGGGTCGGGCGGCGCCGGGTTCAATAGCATGGGCAGCGCGCCCCCCGCCCCCGCCGCGCGCCGCTTCTAGCGCGCTGTCCCCCCCACCCCCGCGCACCGCCCTCTTGTGAGTAACAACCCTACGCTGCGGCAGCTTCGTGCGCGACCTTCATTCTAGGGGGTAGTTCTACACACAGGGTAATTAGATAGGGGTAATAGAAGGAGGATTAAAGAAATTTGTCACAAGGTAGTGAAGGTGTCGTTCTATTAATTTGGAAGCGTCATTTTGAATATTTCCTCTCGATTAATGGTGATGTGACATTTCAATTTGGGACATGCTGGCTGATATCATCCCATGGTAAAATAATTTTGCACGATTTCTATTCCGAGCGAAGCAAGGAGGTCCAATTTCCTTGGTTCTACCCATGTAACTGAACAACTTTTGTTATACAACTGGAAAATAAAAAAGAAGTTCATTACGATCAATTTTGCCTGAACTTGAATAATGATAGACGTTTGCAGGGGATAGAAATTACTTGTCACTGTCATCGCGCAGCCATCTTTACTGCACCCCCCCTCTACACCAGTCACACCGCAGGAGGGTCGCGCATGAAGTTGCCAGATAAGGGCCATCACACATAGCTCCGGCACGGCGCCGTGCCGTGCTCCGGTGCGGCGCCGGACTACGGCACGGCGCCGTGCCGTAAAAACTCACGGCGCGCGCCGTGAAAATCTACGGCACGGTGCCGTGCCGTACTCCGGTGCGGCGCCGTGCCATAGAAGTACAGTGTTGTCAACTATGCGAAAATAATAAACAGAAATTGAGCCATAAAAGAGCAGAATCAGTGAAAGGAAATTATTATTCGGCCAAAATTAAATACGATAATTTGTTTTTCATTGGTTTACCTACATTGTTAAGTTATACAATAATTTTGAAGAATTTATAAACATTCAAATTTTAAATGAGGTAATTTTTTTTATTGAAGTGAAAACTTCTTTAGCGGCGCTTACAAAATTTTATATAGGGAATAAATTATAGATTCACATCAGATGGCGCGTCAGAACTCAGATCAAGTATAGAAATGGATTTGCAACTAATCATACCAAATGATTTTTATTTTAACACTTCCTGTGTTCTTCCTGTGTGTGTGTAATCATACCAAGTTAGAGCAGGCTCATATATACGAAAGTTCTTAAGTGTGCTAAAGACCAAAACATCTTTTTTGTCTTTATCGCGTCAGATCTCAGATGAAGTATAGAAATGGATTTGCAACTAATCATACCAAGTTAGAGCAGGCTCAACATATACAAAAGTTCTAGTGTGATGAAGACCAAAACAACTTTTTTGTCTTTGTCATAGTCTCGGCTTTTTTAGTTGTGCACAAGCTGTCAAACTAAAAATCACTATAACTCGAAAACTACTGACCCTACACTACTCGTGTGCTGAGACAAATGATAGATCTCGATGAGATCTACATTTCGGATGACAGCTGTCGAACTAAAAACCACTATAACTCGAAAACTACTGACCCTAGACTACTCGTGTGCTGAGATAAATGATAGGTCTCGATGAGATCTACATTTCGGATGACAGCTGTCAAAATAAAAATCGCTATAACTCGTAAACTACTGACCCTAGACTACTCGTGTGCTGAGACTAATGATAGGTCTCGATGAGATCTACATTTCAGATGACAGCTGTCAAACTTAAAATCGCTATAACTCGAAAACTACTGAACCTAGACTACTCGTGTCCTGAGAAAAATGATAGGTCTCGATGAGGTCTACATTTCGGATGACAGCTGTCACACTAAAAAAAATTGTTTTGTCTTCTGCCGGCACTCCCGGAGTGCAACCCGTCCTTTTTCTTTAAATGCTTGTGTTATCAAGTAATTCTATTTATATGATTAAGTTCCATTTCTTTTTAGGGTTCCGTACCCCAAAAAGAAAAAATGAAAACTTATAGGGATACTTAGCTGTCTATCTATCTGGCAATGCAATTTCTGCCATTTTCTAGGGTCAGTAGTTTTCGAGTAATAGCGATTTTTAGTTTGACAGCTGTCATCCGAAATGTAGGTCTCATCGAGACCTATCATTTTTCTCAGCACAGGAGTAGTCTAGGGTCAGTAGTTTTCGAGTTATAGCGATTTTTATTTTGACAGCTGTCATCCGAAATGTAGATCTCATTGAGACCTATCATTTGTCTTAGCACACGAGTAGTTTAGGGTCAGTAGTTTTCGAGTTATAGCGATTTTTAGTTTGACAGCTTTCATTCGAAATGTAGATCTCATCGAGACCTATCATTTGTCTCAGCACACGAGTAGTCTAGGGTCAGTAGTTTACGAGTAATAGCGATTTTTAGTTTGACAGCTTGTGCACAACTAAAAAAACCGAGACTATGACAACGACAAATAAGATCTTTTGGTCTTTATCACACTAGAACTTTTCTATATATTGAGCCTGCTCTAACTTGGTATGATTAGTTACAAATCCATTTCTATACTTCATCTGAGATCTGACGCGATAAAGACAAAAAAGATGTTTTGGTCTTTATCACACTTTAGAACTTTTGTATATAATGAGCCTGCTCTAACTTGGTATGATTAGTTGCAAATCCATTTCTATACTTGATCTGAGTTCTGACGCGCCACCTGATGCGAATCTATCATTTTTCCCGATATGAAATTTTCTAAGCGCCGCTAAAGAAGTTTTGAAATTTTTATTCAGTTCTGATTTAGGTCCAATTTTGTTCCATTTCAATTCCAACACTGTTCCAATTATTATTTACATTTAATTCCGATCCAATTTAATTCTACTTCAATTGCAACTAGATTATATCCTATTCCAATTCAATGTCAATATAATTGTCATTTAATTTCCATTTGATTGTGATTCAATACAAGTAAGAAATTATTTCAGTTAAATTTATACTAGGTAAACTTGCAGCTGCAATTCATTCTATTCTAACATTCAGTCATTTTCATATGTAAATCGTCAAAATAATCAGAGACCGAATCCTGCTAAAATCGCAGAAACTAGCATATGACTGGCCACACTGCTATTTCCACGGCACGGCGCCGCACCGGAGTACGGCACGGCGCCGTGCCGTAGATTTCCACGGCGCGCGCCGTGAGTTTTTACGGCACGGCGCCGTGCCGTAGTCCGG
The DNA here is from genome assembly GCA_947532105.1 of Athrips mouffetella. NCBI lineage: Eukaryota > Metazoa > Arthropoda > Insecta > Lepidoptera > Gelechiidae > Athrips > Athrips mouffetella. The sequence continues at coordinate 19,836,632 of OX383964.1, read as the reverse complement.
CGCCGCACCGGAGCACGGCACGTCGCCGTGCCGGAGCTATGTGTGATGGCCCTAATGGCTCGCTCACACACTACGGGTCGTATCGATAAATCCCTCTCATTTCCGACATTGCACTTATGATGTATAATTTGTAAGTGTAAGATGAATCTTGCTTGAGAGCAATATCAAGCTTGAGAGGGATTTATTAACACCACCCTGAAGATTTGCCGTCGACGTAAGCCTGGCTGGCTACGGCCTTAAGATTTAGCGATGAGTTTAAATACACTGTAGGTTGAATACCAATTATTATGGACGTACGCAGCAGTCCATAGACAGTGTATTCAAAAAATTCTTTGCTAAGCCCAAAGTCATGTCCAAGCTGTAGAATCGAATTTTATAACTAGACAAATTATGTTGCACTCAAAATTTCCATACTAAAGGTATTTGGCCTTTTAATACGGAAAGAAAGCGCAAATTTTCTTGTTATAAAAGTCGAGGTCTACGCGACCTCTGCGTCAGAATCGCTACATACGAAACCAGATTTAAATTTTTAGCTGTAAACCTCAAGACGCAGTATTCTTGGCATATGTCGAACAGTCATACTCACTTACAAGTGCGTTCCAGAACTATGTAAGAGAAAAACTGCTGAACTTAGTCAGGGACCGATAAAACTTATTTTTCTTGGGTGGATGGTGGCGCTGGCGTGACGATCTCCATGCCTTTCTTAAGAGTTCAGAAGAGGTGCTAAACGATCTCAACCAATAGGAACCCACGGATGACGGGTTTTCCCAGCAGAGGTGGGATCTGGTAGGATATATTATATATAATAATAATTGTTTCCTATGGAATCGCGTGCAAATTCGTAATCTATAGTTTCGTACGTAGCAGTCCCGATGCAGTGGACGGACAAGAAACTTAACATTGCGGAGGGGCCATCCTTGATCAAACCAGATAAGAGAAGTTCTTGCGAATAATCTACGATATACATTATCTAGGCAGATCGTCAGCGTCGGAATACGAAAAAAAAAACCAAGAGTTCACGAAAGAGTCAGGTGTTTTGTAATCAAACATTTTTTAGTTAAGAAAATATCTATCTTCAATTAAATGAGGTACACGTTGGTAACCACAATAGACAGAAAGAAAAAGGCGTAGTATATCGCTTTAGATCAGAAAGTCAGAAATATCTACATATTTAATTTGAGGTATCGATTTTGTTTACAAAACACCTGACTCTTTCGTGAACTCCGGTATATGACGTGTTTACCAAGAAACTCGCAATTACGATACTTGCTCTGCTCGTGTATTGCAACAAACTTACACTGGACAAAAACTGCTGTACTGTACATTTTATAGGAAGCTCAAGTCTCTCTTAATACAAAACACTCAACTTCTCTCTGTTGATCGAAGGTGGCCCGCATTTAGTAATACGGTGAATTCTAGGAGACGCCACAACGTTTAGTAAACAAACAACTTGCGTATGTTTACATAAAACACTATACACGCACTTATATACGGCATGGATGCGGAAGACTCGCTCGCTAGTCGTTAGCAGAATCGCAACAGTCATTTCTTAAATTTTACATTAAAAAATACGTTAAAATAGTTCACTAAATGTTGGATTTTCTCCTGGAATTCACTTTAGAAATTCAGTACTGTTCGTATTGGAGTCTAATGAACATTTGAAGTAACCTAGTCAGACCAAAATTCTCGGCGAAATTGGATACGCGAACAACTATTTCAGAAGTTTAAAAAGAAATAAGATCTTAATATGAGAACAAGCTTAAAATAAGATCTGAATCCACACACGAATTGTACAGGAATTGCCCAGTTTTCAGGTTGAGAGGGTACGTGTGTACTTACAGTATATTTTTAATGCTTAGGTGTCAAGTTGCGCTTAGTTTGCGCTAGGCAGGCAGACGGTAGATAGAAGGAAGGTAGGCCAGGAGACAGCTAGCTAGTGAGGGCAAGCGGACATAGTGAAGCGACTGCATTACTTAGTCATTTACGGTTTTTTTCTCCTTCTACTAAGGTTTGTTCACTGAAGGTACGGTGTAGGCACTAGATCCTTTTTATTTAAGATTTTTAGTCGTTTAGCACTGAAATCACAGTTTTTACATTTGAAAGTCACAATGTGTATGCACGGTCATGTTGTTGTACCACTAGTCGAGTGTTGCACTAAAATAAACATACAGATTGTAAAAAGACTACTCCTAAAATTGATATCGTGGATTCAGACACGTCGCGTAGTTTCTTTCCCTTTCGGTCTATTAGGTCCCGTTCCGGGAACATCCATTTCCGGGAACGTCCATTTCCGCGAACGTCCATTTCTGTGAATGTCCATTTTTTAAAATCCGTGTTTCTTATGTCTTCATACGAACTTAAATTAACCTAATCCCCACCTCTCTTCTACCAACATGAGGAAGAGTTTCGAAACTTTGTTGTTTTTGAAGATGGAGATTTCAAAATTGGTATTTAGACGTACTAATAGAAATAAAAAGACGTTTTAGCATTTTTTTAAATTCTCTTCCCCCCTCCCCACCTTCGAGGGGTTAAGAAACAGGGACTTGAAAAAAATGGACCTTCACAGAAATGGACTTGGAAAATGGACGTTCGCGGAACTGGACCTTATAGACCGAAAGGCTTCTATCAAACCGAATACATTTTCCTTGGAGACGTAGGTCTAAACTCGAAATTCAAAATAATATTATATGCAATATCCTATAAACATTGCTCTATCTCATTCACATGATGCAGTTTCCATGGGAAATCACTTTATTTTATTTCGAGTGTGGACATATGTTTCTTGTGAAAAGTTGTCTAGTTGACATGTTCACAATCTACAATTTCACTTTCCGGAAGTAGTCTTTTCACACTGAGTATAATACTTTATAAGGACTGAGTTCTATTGTAAAAGCTGTGGCTCAATATTGCGTTCCTAGATGTTAAGTCAAAGATAATATTTTATTTCATTATTCATTGTTTCTTTATAATATCATCGTTCGTCGCGGCTAGATATAGCTATAACATTCCAAAACTGAAAATGTATAACGATCTCCTAATGAGTTATCCTTACTAAAATATATCAATGATAACACCAATCTTTACCCCAAATAATACTGATGTTAGTTATAAATACTTAAATGCAATTTAATGATATTTCTAATAACTGTGTACTATTAAATAAGATAAACTTGACTAGGTAGTCAAAATACCTTTTTCTTTATTTCTTCAAATAAATTGTAACGAAAAGAAATATTTTGATGATATGGTAGGACTTGTTATGTTTTCTTGGTATATTTTATTTCACACTATCATAGTTTTAAGGATTGTTATTGTTAGTAATAATTTTATTAACTTCTTGGTGTGCAATATTAAATAAGCAATATTTTCCATGGACTCTTCTACACGCGGACGAGCTCTCGGTGGAAAAGGCCATGGTAAGTGGACTTGCCCAAATAAAAGTGCTACAATAATAAGCAAATTCTTTTATTTCTTAACTCCTAACTAAAACTTATATACTTACAATAAATAACTCAACGGTAAATGTAATATGACGACTATTGATTACAATAAGTATTTACATTTTTACAATATATTTACAATTGTGATCTAATAAGTAATTTCGTACAAATCTTTTTAAATCGTAACTTAAACCTCAAACTGCTTATAGGCCGCGAAAACTAACTCTGGCTCCGACCGTTAGTGCGCAGAACTCAAAAAATAAGTCGCGGGGGTGAGCGAGGCAGGTAGGGGAGACTCAAATGGATCATTGGCCCTCCGTCTGTCACCCATGCGCAGGATAACCGTCAGGGCTAGAGTAGTTACATTGTACTTATACCGGAGTTAACGAAAGCGTCAGATGTTTTGTAAAGAGAATCATAACTTCAAATTCGTAAAATGTGTTTCTGTATGTAAAACGATAGACTAAGCGTTTTTCTGTGTGTATTGTGGTTACAAACCAGGCATTGCCCGTGGTACACCCGCGTGGTTCACCTAGGTGTACCACGGGAGATTTTTTACTCCCGTGGAACACCTAAACATGTGCCTCGTTATTTGTTTACAAAATACCTTACTGTTCCGACCAAAACAGGAGCCGCATAATAAAATTAGGTCACTCTGAGCAGAGAGTTTTAGTTTTCCTCCAATAAAAATTCGTACCATCTGAAAAGTTAGTGTAGGTAATAATTAAGAAAAAAATACCTTATCGGATTCTTATCGGTAAATTTTACGTCTCGCGTGCGGTGCATGGTTTACAACACTTTAGAAATGCGTGTCGTTTTTGACAAAATTATTATTAACGATTTCAACGTTTTGGTACGTATATGTCACCGGAAAATTATAAGAATCTTAAGTTGATCAACTTTCGGAAAACCATAAACGCACTTGAAATGTATTATTTTACGCAATAAATTTCAGCTAATTAATCAACTTACGCTGCCTTATGGTAAGATTTTAACCCATCCTAAAGTAGAGCCAACGTAAGAAGTCCGTTTTGAAGGTTTCCTTATCACCAACACACAAGAGTTAATTATTTTTCATTCGTTTGTCAAAAAGGACTTATTACGATGGCTTTACTTTAACCATTTTGCCACATCGAATCAAACATAGGCAGTAAGCTGCCGTTATTCATAATCTAAGGAATCAAACACGTATTAACCAATCGCTGCTCAGTGTACAATTTTACGTACATCCTCAAAATTATACACTGTTCTCTGATTGGTTGTTGGCATTGGTGGCAAGTATTGATATTCAACCAATCAGTGTACACCTCGCGTTTGTCGGATCTTTTTATCGTCAGACTCCGTAAATTGATCAATTACTTGAACTATATGTAAAATATTACATTTCAACTGCCGTTTATGATTTTTCGAAAGTTCATCAACTTACTAGGAAATTGATCAACTTACTATTCTTATAATTTTCCGGTGACATACAGGGTGTAAGAGATGATGTACCGAAAACTGAACGCCCGTGCCCAGTCAAAGAAACTGAACAACTTACCCAAAAAAATTTTTTTTTAGTAATGATAAAGAAATTACCTTTCCATACAAACTGTTTTGAGGTCAAATTACCCGTGGACCCGGTAATGGGTCAATCCACCGGGACTACGGGTAAACAGTGAAAAATTTTCTTCATTTCCCAAAAATATTTCTTTAGGAAAGTCGATCAGTTTCGTTAACTGAACAAGCCCCTTTAGTTCTCAGTACACCGTCCGTCCCCTTACACCCTGTATTACTCCAAACCTCTTGGGTGAAAGCTCTGGACATGTAACTTTTTTTTTCAATGTTTTAAAATTGGCAAGAAAAATTTGGTTCATACAAATTGCGAGCCAATTTTTATGAAAAAGCAATTTTTTTGAGAATTTACGAAAGTCGTAGAACCAAAGTTCAGTTTCATGCCACCCGAGACGTTTTAACACGGCCCTGTATTTTGATTCGGTTCAGGGAAAATATTGCCGTTGAGTTTGACGCTTAAAGAGCGTGTGGGTTTTTATTGTCGCTTCTTTTTTTCCCACTATGGCGCCAATTTGTTTGTGAAGAGATGTAGTTTAGCTGACGTCATTAAGAGATTTTAATATCCAACAATGAATAAACTATTTTGACTTTGCACATTTTTGGACTAAAACAGCAACGCACTTTTTTGAAACGTTGTTGCGGCAATCTACAGCATTTGTCCAGATAAAAATTTAGTTTTAAATACTAGAATCCTTTCATTCGTTAACACTATTAAACATTAGTAGTTAGTTTCTTCCAAGTTTGTCGGATGTTGAACCGGCAAGCAGGGGCAAGGCGGCTGGCGGTAGGGGGCATTCAACATCGTCGGAAACAACCCTGACGCGGCGGCTAGTTGCCTGCATACAAACATCCAATATCATAAGGCTGGAATCTGCCCATCAAACAACCTTTCGAGTAACACCTGCAGATGCACAGACAATGACTGAATCCAATACCCTGTTTAGAATAGGGGCGAATTCGCCTTGATTTTGTTCGCTATGTCATGTATAATGCCGCTTTGTTTAGCCGTTTATCAAATTGTTAACGATTAAGCAATGTACGACAAAACGCGGCAAACTCGCCCGTACATCTGAACAGGGTCTTAGCTTTGAATCGACGGCGACTCGCTGCGCTGGCGATTTATTCGACAACAAATCGCAGTCGATTCAAACTCGCAATCCAAGCGCTCTGAATCTGGTTAGCGTCCTTCGAAAAGTGCACAAAACTGAATTTATTATGAAACTGAATAATTTCGCAAGAAACGGTCCGGTCGGTTCCTACCCATTAGACTAACAGGAATATGGGTTGTATGGACCTTTCAATAAAATGCGCCATCTCTTTTCTTATTTCGACCTGTGTTCTCAATCTTTGAGAAAATGGTCTTGTACAGTTTCTGAGAAACTACAGTATAAATTGTTAATCAGTCGAGAAAAATTACCTGTATTGTTGATCGATTTGGGCTTTTTCAATTCTCTTGTCTTTGGCTCTTCGGTTTTGAAACCATATCTTGACTTGTGTCTCGCTTAACGATAGAGCTGAAGCCAGTTCACATCTGGATCATAGGACCAAATAAGTGATTAACTATCGTACTCATCAGAGAAGTTGCTCTTAAGTTAATCTTTCGTGCTTTAAAAATAAAATACAAAATATTCACTTTCATTGTCAATGAAATCGTAAAAGACACCATAACTCATCTAAACTCGGTCGTGTGTGTTATGTACTCAGAATAAAGATGCCTCCTTTAGTTAAACTGTATTTATTTTAGTACGAAAGGTTAATTCGAGCATACTTGTCAGACTTTACGGTCACTTAACATCGGCAATCTTTTGGATTAAATATAGGTATTTGAAATTCTTACCGCCTTGCCCTAGCTACGTATTCGCCCCTGGCATATTCGAGCTCAAGCCGCAGAGTCTGGTGCGCCGAGAAGGTGGTGCGTTGGCGTCGAGGACGGCTCTCTTTGCGGCGTCTACGGGCCACTGAAAAAATACCATAACCAATTAAGATAGCATGATAATCCACTTAAGGGACTATCTACCGTCCACTAGCGCCCCCATTAGTTAATAAAATATTGCTCGCTAAACACAAAACTTATCTAAAATCCGGAACCCCTTTCTGATATCTATGGGAAGGGCAGATTGAAGTCAAGGAACCCTAGTTTATTTAGAGCCTATCAATAAATTCTGAAAAATATAGTTCACTGTAGTTACAAATACAAACAGTGCCAAAAACGGCCACTCAGCTTTTTTTTTGTATCTGTAACTACAGTGAACTTGATTTTACAGAGTAAATAACAATTTTCGATAAGTTTTGTATTTAGCGAGTAATATTTTTTTAACTGATGGGGGCGCTAGTTAACGGCAGGTAGCCTCATAAAAGGTAACCTTACAAACGGTCCGGTAACTTTAAATTTTTTATATGTTATCTACACAGGTTGTCTAGGACCTTTCGGTCTATTAGGTCCAGTTCCGCGAAAGTCCATTTCTGTGAAAGTCCATTTTTTTAAGTCCGTATTTCAAACTTAAACAACCTAACCCCCCACCCCTCTTCCACCAACATGAAGAAGGGTTTCGAAACATCGTTATTTTTGAAGATGGAGACTTAAAGATTGGTATTTAGACGTACTAATGCAAATAAAATTATGTTTTAGCATTTTTTGAAATTCTCCCCCTTAGGAGACCTTCGACGGGTTAAGAAACACGAACTTGAAAAATCCTTCCCGTCTATTAGGTCCACTTCCTGTTACGTCTAATGTCTGTTTCGACCATTTCCGCGAATATCCATTTCCGTGAACGTCCATTTTCGCAAATGTCCATTTCCGTGAGCCACTTTTTTTCAAGTCTTTGTTTCTTAACTTTTCGTACGAACCTAACACCTAACCTAACACTTAACCCCCTTTCGACGTGAGGAAGGGTTTCCAAAAATTCTTAATTTGTTTTTATATCTAGGGTCTAGATACCAATTTTGAAGTGCCCATCTTTAAAATTATCGAAGTTTTATACAAAGTTTAAACCATTTACCTTTTTTATGGCGGGAATTCTAAAAATCCTTTCCTTAGCGGATGCTAAAGTCACGTACGTTCCAAGTACGAGGGCCAAACCGAAAAGATCGGGAATAGAATACTCAGGAATAAATTAGATTAAAACCTTTTTGGTTTATGACATTTAGTATTATTTCAAACACAATTCCATTTTTGAATTTTAAAAAAAGTAAAAAGGAAAAGAGTAGTAGCCATTTGAATTTGACAAGTCAGTGGGGAAAATGGAGCTTACGCGGGAACATTTCCGTGCCATAATTTTTCACAACTTTCGTCGAGGTTTATCTCAAGAACAATGTCTCGCCGAGCTTGTTTCTGTTTATGAACTTGAAGCACCCAGTAAAACGACTATATATCGTTGGTATTCTGAGTCTCGTCGTGGACGTTCCTCTCTCACGACAGTTCCTTCTACTGGTCGGTAACACAAGATAACATCGATGCTGTGCGCCAATTATCTAAGAGGACTTTCGAAGAATTGGACAGTCACGGAATAGACGTTCACGGAAATGGACTTTCGCGGAAATGGTCGTAACAGACAATAGACGTAACAGGAAGTGGAACTAATAGACCGAAAGGGAAAAAATAAGTTGAAAAATCTTTCACAGAAATGGACTTTCGCGGAATTGGACGTTCACGGAAATGGTCGTTCGCGGAAATGGACGTTCGCGGAACTGGACCTAACAGACCGAAAGGGTCTAGGATGGTTAGTATAAGTGTGTGTAAGATGGTTTTGCATTTTGTAGACAACATATAAAAAATTAAGAGTTACCGGACCGTTTGTAAGGTAACCCTCCACTTTTATTCTCTATTCAGTGGATTATGAGGGCGAATTCTAAAATAGGCAAAGAGATCATCCACATTATTTTGAAGATTCAGTTTATCTATCGATCCTTTTTTACAACGAAAGAAATTGTTTATTTCTCCCAAAAAAAAAATTGTTTATTTTCTAAATTGTAGAGTTAGGATGTTCCTTATCTATCGTTATTGCACTCCTGCATAAGTAGGTACATCTTCTTACTGAACGAGCTGTTCCCGCGACTTCGCATGGAATTCAGAAAAAATAACAGCTAATGTTTTCACCATAAAGCATAAAGTCAAAATTGTTTCGGCGATTAGCCATGAAAGCGTTACAAACAGAGTTACTTATGCAATTTAGCCCTAATTTTACCATACTCTGTTAACATTAACGGATACGGACTTTTCAGGCATTGCCCGTGGTACACCCAATGATATTACAATGGTACACCCGGTGCCCGCGTTTTAGATTTTTGAGTGTCCCGTTGTGTACCCAGTGTACCTACATATCAACTCCACATGTAAGTATGTAAACTTAAAAGTAGAAGATTCGATACTCGACGTATGACTCGTAGTTTGAATAGGCCCGTTTTAACTGACGGCTACTTAGGTGGTACCTCTTCCAATTTAAATTCGACAAATTGATGAGACCGATACGTACCTACCTACTACCACGAAAAATTCCCACACCTCCGCGAAAGATAGCATTACACTAACTAAGACGCGTAAGGATTCATCCTAGTTCCTGCCGCGAACTGCATGAGAACGTGGCTTGTAAGAGCTCAGTCGCGCCATATTGCGGAAGTGTCGTACTACCGGGCTCCTGTGAAACCCCATCGGTTAGGGTGAATCACGATCATTTTAATAATACTTTTATGAGTCGAAATTCGATACGAGAGTGTTACTGACTTGACCCGATATACTGATACCTAGGAAAGTAGGTAGGTATTTAGTTTTTATATTGATACGACAAATATACCAGAACGTGCCTGTTCCGCGATTAAACATTTTTATTGGTTTTGCTCCGGAAGCTCAGTGATTCTACTCATGAAAACAAGCAACTTTTCCAAAGAAAAAAAAACATTTTATTCGAAACATAGTCGAAAACAATTTTTATTTGATTTAAATTGGTTACGTGACCGACTCATTTTGTATGGGAAGTAGGTAAGTTGAAAAATTTTATACGGAACATTTTTAGGGTTCCGTACCTTAAAAGAAAAAACGGAACCCTTATTGGATTACTTTGTTGTCTGTCTGTCTGTCAAGACCCCTTTTCTCAGGAACGCTTGGAGAAATCAAGATAAAATTTATATCAAATACCTATTCAGGTCTATTGTCCTGTAAAAAAATAAACTTCTAAGCCAACGCAATCAAAAGATACAGCCGTTTGCTGCAAATTTTCGACACTCGCAAGGGAATCGAAACCTAGAGGGTACTTCCCGTGAACTCAGAATCTTGAAATTTGGTACGAAGCAACGTATTATAGCACAGATAAAGGAAAAATTGCGAAAAGCATAAATTTTTAGTCACATCATATAATGAAAATATTTTTAATAATTTTAAACTTACTACCCGTTTCTCCATAAACGCGTAGAAGTATTTAATTGAAATTCATATCAAATACTCAGGTCTATAGATACCTAATTAATACTATTAGGGCTCCCGCACACGACCGAGAATCTGTGGGCGATTATCGGCCGGGACAAGGACGGAAGATTCAGGTGATAACACGTCAGAGCGGGATGCCGACAAAAAATCGGCCACCGATTCTCGGTCGTGTGCGGGAGCCCTTAAGCTGTAATAAAATCAAACTTCTATGTCAGCGCAATAAAAAGGAACAGCAATTTAAGCCGCATATTTTGAAACTCACATACAATTAACTACTCGCAAGGGAATCAAAACCACACACACATAAAGGGAAAATTCCGAAAACCTTAAATTTTTAGTAACAACTATAATTCTTGTAGTAGCAACTATAATTCTTTTTAGTAATAAAAATATACCATAACTTTTACTTAATAACGTATAATCCGTTCCACGAGTCAATGCAAAAGCTTACCAACACATTTTGCAGCCGTAGAACCAGACAAAGTACGACGAACCAGAGTATATTTAACGGAAAAAACCGGCCAAGTGCGAGTCGGACTCGCGCACCGAGGGTTCCGTACCAACACATAATCATAATTGTATTAGTTGAAATTTCAGTAAGTTAATGTGTTAATTTTTTTGAGTCCGACACGCGATTGACCAAATTTTATTATTTGTTGTTATTTTATAGCTTATGCACTATAAACATACCAATTTTCAAGTTTGTAAGTGTTCCCGTTTTTAAAATAGAACTAAAACAAAAATCGCCTTCGCGACCATCCAACTTGACCCCTCTCTTATATGAATGTTCTTGAAACGGGAGCTCACCACAATTGGTTGCCATTAGTTGTGAGGAAAGTTGTAATATTTAATGATTTCAGACTTTTCCCTTTATTTGTACTGTGAGACCTAGCTTCTTGCCAAATTTCATAATTTTAGGTCAACGGGAAGTACCCTGTAGGTTTTGCATTTTTGCATAAATGTATGGAGATGAGGACATAAACTGCCATATCTTTTGATTGCGTCATTGTAAAAAATTAAAATTTTCAGATCTTGTGTGGTTCATAGACCCTAATATATGGTATTAATTTCAACTTGATACCTTTACCCGTTCGTGAGATAAAGGGTCTTGACAGACAGACAGACGGACAACAAAGTGATCCTATAAGGGTTCCGTTTTTTTCTTTTGAGGTACGGAACCCTAAAAATAACATTGTCTTACAAACTTGTTTTTTCTGACAGCTTTAGCTGATTACTATTGATCATGGAGCACAATAGCCTTGATATAGCTGCAAAATGTGAAATGAAATATTTATTTATAACAAATGGTTAAAGTCATTAAGAATCCTTTTTTACATGTGTAAAAATACATTCTGATGAAATTTATTCTTATTTAACTAGATTATCTATTTAAAAATTTAACAGTCACACCTGCTGATTACAAAATAATAGATTTTTTAAAATACACTTTAAAATTGTAAATATGTAAAAATTAATAATTATAAAATAAAAAATTGTAAAGGTTGTAAATATATGTAAAGTATTATAATAAAATTATAAAGCAATCATTTTATTTATTTATCATCATCATCATATCGTGTGGGTTGCAAGGTCGATGACCGACCTCACAAACCCTGGTGTCAGAGTTGTTGAGCCGCCAAAGGCCTCTGATTATTTATTTATTATTTATAATTTTAAAATTTGATTTTCTCGATTATAATAGTAAGTAATAAGTATGTCAGATAGTTATATCTATGTCATAAAACTCTTTATATTCATAGAATTGTTTTTCCATCAGCCAGTGTCTAAGTTCTCTTTTAAATACTTGTAAGGAAGTTGCATCACGCACCACCTGTGGTAGCCGATTATAGACAGCCGATCCGGCTATGTACACTGACTGCTCCGTCTTAGCTAGCTTGTGAGTGGGTGCTGCAAGTTGATTTTTATACTTATTGCTTCGAAGGACACGAGTTTCGTTACCTCCTCTGATCTTAAATGATTGTATATTTGTATACGTGAAAAGTGCCACTTGGTAAAGCCATGTGTTGGTAAGCTTTGGCATTGACTCGTGGAACGGCCTATACAGGTTTGTACGGAACCCTCGGTGCGCGAGTCCGACTCGCACTTGGCCGGTTCTTTTTTAGGGTTCCGTACCTCAAAAGAAAAAAAACGGAACCCTTATAGGATCACTTTGTTGTCCGTCTGTCTGTCTGTCTGTCTGTCTGTCTGTCAAGACCCTTTATCTCACGAACGGGTAAAGGTATCAGGTTGAAATTAATACCATATATTAGGATCCATGAACCACACAAGATCTGAAAATTTCAATTTTTTACAACGTTGCAATCAAAAGATATGGCATTTTATGTCCTCATCTCCATACATTTATTCAAAAATGAAAAACCTACAGGGTACTCCCGTTGACCTAAAATTATGAAATTTGGCAAGAAGCTAGGTCTCACAGTACAAATAATGGGAAAAGTCTGAAATCATTAAATATTACAACTTTTCTCATAACTAATAGTAACCAATTGTGGTGAGCTCCCGTTTCAAGAACATTCATATAAGAGAGGGGTCAAGTTGGATGGTTTCTGAGGCGATTTTTGTTTAAAAACGGGAACACTTACAAACTTGAAAATTGGTATGTTTAAAGTGCATAGGCTATGAAATAACAACAAATAATAAAATTTGGTCAAGCGCGTGTCGGACTCAAAAAATCTAGCACATTAACTTACTGAAATTTCAACTAATACAATTATGTTTATGTGGTGGTACGGAACCCTCAGTGCGCGAGTCCGACTCGCACTTGGCCGGTTTTTCTTAGTTGTTGTTTCTACTAAGTTGTTTATTTTCATGAGTAAGTACAATCACTGGGTTTCGGAGGCAAAAACCAATGAAAATTCACATTGTATGTGATGCTTATGTTCTCCAGTTAAGATATTGGGTATATTATCACAAAAATTTTATCCTTTTAGCCCAATTGCGTTTTAAGGGTCATTGTCAATAATTTTTTTGTGGACCAGTTAGAGATTTGCTCATATAAGCTATTGGTTTTTCAATTCCATCGAAATCTTGAGTTAACATTTCGCCGATGGCATAACTGCTGGCATCGCAATGTACAGAGAATGGTTTCGAGAAATCAGGGCAGGCCGAGGACTGGAGTGGAAACTAGTGCTTCCTTAATTTTCTTAAAAGAATTATCAGCTTCGGTTGTCCATTTACAAGGTGGTGATTTCTTAGATGTTGAAGTAAGTTAAGTTTAGCTACGAATGTGCTGAAATTAGGGACAAATTGTCTGTACCAACTCGCTGTTCCTAGAAACTTTTTTACTTCGCGAAAAGTAGTTGGAGGAGGAATGCTGAGGATGGCTTTAATCTTTTCGGGGTCAGTATGTAGGCCATGCTCGTTAACAATATAGCCCAGATATTTAAGTTCTTTTCTGAAGAATGAGCATTTAGGGAAGTTAATGGTTAAGTTAACGGCACTTAACTTTTGATAAACTTTATTAAGGAGATTGATATGTTCATCAAATGTTTGACTTATTATTACAATGTCATCTAAATATGTAAATACTGAATTATCTAGGTTTTCAGTGGAAAACAAGCTATCAATGAAGCGTTGCTGAGTAGTAGGAGCGTTGGTGAGTCCGAAAGGCATCACCTTAAATTGGAACATTCCACGACCAGGGACATAGAAAGCAGTCTTGGGTCTGTCGGAAATATTGAGAGGGATTTCGCAAAAAGCTTTCGCAAATTCAATAGAGCTCAGGTATTTGGCATTGCGGAGGTTATCAATAATGTCGGAAATAAAGGGTAGTTTATACGCATCTTTTCTGGTTATGGAATTAAGTTTACGGCTGTTGGGAGTCATTACGACTGGGTTTAGCCATGGACTCTCACAAGGTTCAATGACGTCAAGCCTTAGCATATCATCTACTTCTTTGCAAAGAGCTTTTTGTTTAATGGGTGATAAACGATATGAACGTTGTCATGGAGGGTGATCACCGGTATCGATACGATGTTCAACTATTATTATATATGTGTTCTACCTAGTGATTTATTTTCTGATGAAATATTTTTAAATTTTAGTATCATGGAGTCTACATAAAAACGTTGTTTCAGAAAGAGAATCGTAATGGGTCACATGAGATGGTTCTTGATTGATAATAAATGTGTTAGCATTATCTGATGAGCAAGGGGTGATGTTATTAAGAATGTTTCCACAAATCAATACCAAATATTAATGGTTGTTTGACTGATGAAATGATGTGTGCTGTTATTATAGCTATTTTATTCTTGAATTGAATGGGTAAATCGATAGTGCCAATGGATTGTATAGATTCTCCATTTGAAACTGTGCCAGTAATTGTGGTTTTATTATTGATGATAAAACCATTTTGTAATAAAACTTGGTGAGAATTATCACCAAGGATAGTGAAAGCACTACCGCTATCTAATAGGCCGCATAACTGTAAATTATTGCAAGTAATCATTAAATAGGGTCTTGTATCTGTTGGAGTAAGACGAGAAAATATAGATGTTGTTTTATATGAATTTAAAAATATTTTAAGTGTATCTAACCATTGTGTCCATTCTGTTTCTGTAGTTTTAGAAAATTTTGAGTGATTTTTCTCGTTCTTAATTAGTTTTTTGGCTTCGCGTCTAAGAGATTCACCATGGCTTAAGACGATCCGTTTTCCATACAAAAATTCAAATGACTTGCATTCTTACGCGGGACATAAAGTTCTGTTGAAAAACGAACGAATACTGCTATTTTTAGTTAAGTTTTTCGCTAATTAATACAAAAATACAGTTAATGTACTGAAAGTACTATTTTTGTTAGCAATTTTTGGTTCAATATTACGATTTTGGGCGTGCGGTCAAAACTGTACGGTTGTGCTTTGTGTGCATGTGTGAGTGATCGTACTCATGTAAACACGGACTGACGAGAGTAATTGACTTGAGTGGACATATGGAGATATTTTTCTTATCGAAATTGTTTTTAGGCGTTGAAGTTGCACGATGAAATTTACGCGAATCAACTTTTTGCACTATAGTTGGTACTTATTGCATTAAAAAATAAAACCTTATATTTGCAGCAGTGGCTCCATCTAGTTGCGTTCGGGGCTAAGCTGGTCGTCACAGATCACCTTAAGCTTCCAAATTTCAAGTCCATAGCATTAGTGGTTGCTGAAATGTACAGGTGTGACAGACAGACTTACCATTTTGGTTCGGTCCTTAAAAAGTTTGACTGCCACTTTTTGTTTCCGCGAATTTTATTCATGACCCTAAGTCGTAACTCCTAAGTCCTTAGATTGTTAGTTCACTGTTTTACCGCTTGCATGTCGATTGCTTGG
Source organism: Athrips mouffetella (assembly GCA_947532105.1). NCBI lineage: Eukaryota > Metazoa > Arthropoda > Insecta > Lepidoptera > Gelechiidae > Athrips > Athrips mouffetella. The sequence goes on along the minus strand of OX383964.1, from coordinate 19,820,887 downwards.
ACAGAACTAATATGCAAATGATATTTGTAGCTTGCATGCATTCGACGTAGGTACTCGTAATATTATGTCGCCGGTGTGGACAATGGCCCTAACTAAGTATGTTACCCGCGATTTTGTTCCAAATAACAGATGTTTTCCCGTGGTAAAAAGTAAAGTCCCCCTCTAAAGAATTTTCGAAATCAGAAGATTAATTGCCTCGCGGGCCCGTGGTGGTCCCGGTCCCAGTCCCTGGACTAAGACTGGAGGTTTTTTTAAGCCATGATGCCGTGGCGCGACGACAAAGGACGACGCGATAGATTCAGAGATTAAATACATCTTCTATTCAATTCAAACTTACAACAATGAACAAACTCTACCTTTTCATAAAATTTGTGTAGCAAAATTAGGAAGCGCTACAAATCTTTACGACGACATATGGTCGAAGGTACCTACCTAGACCTACCCCAACCGCTGTGGTGTGCGTTACAATTATGCATCCGGTCAATTAGCTCTCCGAAGAATCTCTGCCATGTTCTTACTTCCACCTGATTTGCATTAATACACTTCCGGAGATCGGTTGTTGAACCAAACTTGAGACTTCCGTGTATAAACTGAGATCTTTTTGCGGAAAAAGATTGCTACCCTCGCACCATCCTGTCGATTTGACGACGTGAAAGATCAACGATCACAAAAGCGCAGCCTTATTGTAGAAAAATCCTGTAATACCTTAGACTGTGCTTGGACCAACAAACGCCCAGTTCTACGAAAACAATATAACCGGAATAGAACCCCGTTCCTCAATACGTTTTATCACGTGACGTATAGAGCAATATAAGAGTACTAACAGACGATCGGATCGGACTGCTCCGAATTTAGCTCCGGACCACGATTTTGTCCAATAGCGTTGCGGATTGACCCAAACGACAATTTTGCTATTGGGCAAAATCGTGGTACGGAGCTAACTTCAGAGCAGTCCGATCCGATCGTCTATTAGTACTGTAATAAGATGCCTTTGCCCGCCTTTACACCTTGCTTATTAATTGTGTCCTATTTTTGGGTCCATTTCATGGATTTCTTTCTCATGACCTTTAGGTAGCCTAATTTTTTTAAATTTAACAATCTAAGACCATAATATTTACGCCCGAAGCCAAATGAAACGTTTCAGTTAAAATAAATTCTCTAAGCTGAAATAAATAAATAAGATTAAGAAGGATGATTCTGAAGACGTGACCCAAGTAACTAGGTACAGTCAAGAGCACATCAAGCTTGACACATTGGAATATGTACCGTTCTTATGTCATCAGACGTACGGTCTAGAGTCTGCGACTGTCAAGCTTGACCTGTCATTGACTGTACCTAATGAAGAAAGTAGGCGATTGCATGATCCACATCGTTACGCAGACAATACAAACTGCGTGCAAGTTCCTCTCGACCCGTGTATTTACAGCATTGCCTGACAGTTATTGTATGAGTATGGGATACTCTCTAACGACTATGTGGAATAATACACTCATCGGCACATTCATCCGCCCACCTTAAGTGGCATTGTTATCGTTTAGTTAAATAAATGTATACAATGAGCGATTTTCTTAAAAAAAACCGGCCAAGTGCGGGTCGGACTCGCGCCCTAAGGGTTCCGTACCTATCTACCTTAGGTAATATTCGTATGCCGTTACTGCGTCCAGGAGACAAATCGCCTTATTTTAAACGTCAACAATTAGTTTGCTGAACGTCTTCATTGCAGTAGCAACTCTAATCCAGTTCAAGTTCTATCGAGCAGGATTTTGGTATCGCCTTAGTCAACCATGGTCTACCAAAGTTCAATAAAAGCGCGATCAAAACTTATAGAGATATAACACTAGAGTCTGTGCGGAAAGAGAATGGGCATAAGAATTGAGGTCGCAGATAGATAGATAGATGTACACTTTATTGCTCACATAAAAGAAAAATACAAACATACACGGACAGCTTAACCTAATGTGGGCACTAACTAAGCACAGCTGCGACCTCAATTCTTATGCCCATTCTCTTTCCGAACAGACTCTATATAGTATTATAGTTTTGACCTAAATTACAATCGAGCATCGATTCATAACTGGCAGCACTAGTTTTTAGGGTTCCGATACCAAAATGGTAAAAAAAGGAACCCTTATGGAGTCTGTCTTTCTGTCACACCTGTATATCTCAGCAACCACTCATGCTAGTGACTTGAAATTTGGAATAGTTTTAGAATTGCAGCAGTGTTTGCACTTCTGTGTTTCGGTTTGAAGGGCAAGGCAGCCAGCGAAATTACCGGCACATGAGACATATCATCTTAGTTCTCAAAGTGAGCAACGCGTTTAGCTGTCTTATTAGTGTCAAAATATGCCATTAATAAGACAGTAGGTGTTATGGGCGGTGGTGACCACTTACCATCAGGTGGCCCACCTGCTCGTTTGCTCACTTGTAACATAAAAAAAAAACCGGTCAAGTGCGAGTCGGACTCGCGCGCCGAGGGTTCCGATATACCTATAGTATTTTTGGAAGCAATAAAGTCCATTTTCAGGACCGCAAAACTAAATTTGTTTGTAAAGGTTTTTTGCAGATTTCTGAACAACTGTGCAACTTATAAAGATCGTTTTATTTTTGCTGTAAAGTTTACATAAACCTCTGTCAACTGTAATTAATTCAGATTTTCCCTTACTCAAACTTCGGAGATAAGGGGGGGGGGAATGGTATTTTTTTTGACATTTTTCATCATAACTTGAAAACTAAGAAACTTAAAAAAATACAAAAATATATTTTAAAATGTACAAGTAAAGCCCTTTCATATGATACCCCACTCGACCTAGTAGCGACAATTTGAAATTTGGCCCCCCCTATTTTGGCCCCCTTTACATTAATAATCATACTTTTTTCCAAAAATTTTCATGTGCAATTAAGTTGGGCAACTATATTCTAAAACTATTCCAAATTTCAGCTCGATAGCGTAAGTGGTTGCTGAGATATAGAGGTGTGACAGACAGACGGACAGACAGACAGACAGACAGACAGAGCGGCACCATAAGGGTTCCTTTTTTTTACCATTTTGGTATCGGAACCCTAAAAAGAATATGTTTGTCCAAATTAAATGATTATGAAAGAATTTAAAAAATATATGATTATTAATAAAAAAATTAATACGAGTATTTACGTGTCTCAGGGTTTTTGAAAATTCGACACCCTTAAGGGTGAAAAGGGGGATGAAGTTGAAAATTCTTTATTTTTAAAGTAAAATCCACATAATTAATTATTTGGGCATTAATGATGTAATTCTATGCAACGTTCATCACTGTTACTGAAATTCCACCCCAAATTCAACCCCTAAAAAAGGGAAATGGTGTGAAAAAGTCTAAAAACCAATATGGGTATCGTTTGTATGGTTTATCGGGTCGCTGATAACGAAAACTACAACAATTTTGAAATCCAACGTGGTGGACGTTAAATACCATCATTGCCTTGGGATGGGGTTGGGGTGCGATAGGGTTGAAATGTGAATATGGGTGTCGTTTGTATAGTTTATCGGGTCGCTGATTAAGAAAACTAAAATAATTATGAAATCCAACATGGTGGTCGTGAAAAACCATCATCCCCTGGGGATGGGGTTGGGAAGCGATAGGGTTGAAATGTCTAAAAATCAATATGGGTGTCGTTTGTAGGGTTTATCGGGTCGCTGATTACGAAAACTACAACAATTTTGAAATCCAACGTAGTGGACGTGAAATACCATCATCCCCTGGGGATGGGGTTGGAGTGCGATAGGTTTGAAATGTCTAATAATAAATATGGGTGTCGTTTCTATGTTAGGGATAGCGGTTAAATTGGCGTTTGGGGTAGGGATAGGGAGAGGTAGAGGTATAGATGTAGATATGTAGAGAGATAGAGAAGTAGAGAGGTACAGAGGTAGAGAGATAGAGAGGTGGAGAGGGAGTGGGAGAAGGAGGGGAAGGGGGAGAGGGAGGGGGTGAGGGAGGGGGAGGGGGATAGGGAGGGGCAGGGGGAGAGGGAGGAAGGGGAGGGGGAGAGACAGAGGGACGGGAAGGGGGAGAGGAAGGGGGAGTGGGAGAGAGGGAGAGGGTTTCAGTTTTTCTCAATTACTTCTGCGAATTGGCTCTGTTTTGAAATATTACATAAAGGTGTCTCTCATCTCTCTCTTTACATTTGTTAGGATACTCGTACTGCTGCTAAGTTCCTCTGTTCTGAGTAATTTATAAGTAACGTCTGTATACTATATAAAATTCAGCTGGATCTTGAATTATACTCATTGATTTGCGCAGGGTTAGTCCTGTTTTTCCTTAGTTTAAAATTACCCCGAAATGACGGGAAAATATCTCATTGCTTCGGAAAACCGGTAACAACATAAATACGAAATCCACGCGAGCGAAGCCGCGGGCAACAGCTAGTACATCATAAAAAACAAGTCTCCCAAAAATGTCCGTCCGTCGGTCGGTCGGTCCGTCGGTCGGTCTGTCCGTCACGCTTTGGCCTAGCGGCTAAACGAATGGTCCGATTGACACCATATTTTGAATTTAGGAGTTTTAAGCAAATCCATCGAAGGGTTCTAAGTGGTTTCTTGCTGGTTCTCATTTTGAGGGTAGCTGTCATACAACGAACGGCTCATAGAATCTTGATGAAACTTTGCATGACTAAGCATCTCCATGTAAGATATCTCGCGCCAGTATCAATTGATCTGTGTAATTTCATATAAGGGGTGTTCCTGTACGACCAAATCGTAAATATGTGATTTACCCAAAATTGGTTCCATTAAGTTTATTAAAATTTTCTATTATATTAATCCTGGATTGGTTGTCTACCTGACTGGATATTCTTTATGATTTTTTTAAAATAAAATTTAGTGCACAGCGTGTACCAAAAACTGAAAGGGCTTGCTCAGTAGACTATAAACTGAACAGTTATCCATAAGGAACATGTGTTGGGAAATTTTAAAAATATCTATGCAAGTATCCTACGGTAGTATCCATTGATCTGTGAAAATTCATATAAAGGGTGTTCCAGTACTACCAAAAGTTAAACATGTGATTTACTCGAAGTCTTTTGAGGTTTGTTTGTTTTAATGTTTGACAATTTGAATTTTGAATTGATCTGTATATTTCACACGAACATTTTTTTTTTGGAAAAACGTAAATAAAAGTTTGTATTTCCATACTATGTGTATGGCATTACAAATTTAAGTTTGCGGTTGATAGTTTTTCCTTGAGTATTGCGAGAAAGTAAGTGCAGTGCTGCTGTACCATTTATTTTCTTTTGAGGTACGGAACCCTAAAAATGACAAATCTTTTCCTCCCCTTATCTCCGAAGTTCGTGAAGGGGAAAATCTGAATTAATTACAGTCGATAGAAGTCTATGTAAATATTACAGCAAAAATAAAACGATCTTTCTATGTTGCACGGTTTTTTAGAAATCTGCAAAAAACCTTTGCAAACAAATTTAGTTTCGCGGTCCTAAAAATGGGCTTTATTGCTTCCAAAAATACTATAGCTATATATTATATCGGACCCCTCGGCGCGCGAGTCCGACTCGCACTTGACCGGTTTTTGTTTGGTTTACGATGACACGTTTAAGAAACCTTACTGTTAGCGAACGGGAACAATCAATTTCTGATCACGTTATTAGTTTAACAATGCGTTATAGGGTGTTGTCGAGTGTGGGATACCGTCAGCTGTGCGCTGCTGTGACCACCCTCTGTATGTGTTTAAGTGGACCACAATGCGACTCAATCCACGTTGTCACATTACGTAGTCACGCGGTTGATTAATTCCAAAGTGAAATTAGGATTAGGCGTGCAGATTCTGGAATAGCTCATAGATTACACGTGTTCATAATGTCGACTGTCAGTCTTCGAATATACCTACATGTACCATTTGTAGTAAATATGTTATGAAAATTTATTTAAAGTCCGACCAATAAATAAGAGATGCAACGCTAAAGGTAAAAATACAGGGTGGTTATTTAATTTGTGATTTTGTACGGAGCGGCCGTTTTTTTTTTGGTGATATGTTTCTTGGAGAATGTGCCCTTACACTTTTTGCCAACTTGTTCCTATACCAGATTTAGCACATATTACCACAGTACCTAGTTAGGTAGGATTTACCTACAGGTATCAAAGTAGAGATTTTAAGATAGCAAAACAAAAAACAACTGACCTGACCGAACCCTCAACATCTGCTTCGTTTGCTTTGATTAAAAAGTGATAGCGATTTGAATGCTTACATTTCAACACAATGGCTAATATTGGGGTCTCGACCCCTTAATTCTCATTAGAAAATCCCCATTAATTGCGATCTATTCGACCATTCCCTCCAACCTCCAGATTGAAAGAATACCACACCTGACTCGTTTACATTTTGTTTTGTTTTCAATTTCCTTCTTACTGATATTATTGATATTGCAGGCAGACCGCATGCTTGAGTGCCTTTCAATCGAACACAATGTGAATATTTTCTCGGCAAAGCCATTTTTAAATTGCGGGGTTCAATTTACGAGTATATCTGTAGATACTTATTCGCTAGCACAAAAAGATTTAGTTTCAGACTTGCTTAGTGCGACGCGGACGTCCAACTCGAATGTCCGCGACGGACCGTAAAATGTATTAAGCCTATACAGTCCGTTCATTGCGTTGTGGAGCGGATAGGCCCGCATTGGATTGAATGAACTGTAGGTATAGGCTTCATACACTTACGGTCCGTCGCGGACATCCTTACTACTAACCATTATCTAGCAGTGCAAGACCAGTTAAGAGCACACACAAATAATGTGTCCAGTAGGAACAACCTACATCAAATAAGTGCCTAAACTTTTAATAGCACAGCACTATGCAGGGTTTCAATAAATTCTTGTGAAACATTTATGTATGAGTTTATTGGTTAAGGTTGCTAAATGCTACAACTTTTGTACTACGACTTTAGGAAAATCGCAAAAAAGATTCTCCTGATTAGCTGAGCGGTTCATATTCGTAGTATGCTAGTCCCCTTGACGCTTTTCATTTCTTCATCCCCCGCCCGCCCACGCCTGGTACCCAGCAGGAATGACGCAAAAGAAATTGCTGAACTACCTATCTATAATGTTGTCCTTTAATGTCTATCGACAAAATGTTTTTTTCTACCATCCACGCAATAAGCTGCAGACATCAGTGGTTCTGTCTTAAGCTTATTTCATTTTGGCGTAGTATACAGAACTTTTGAAATCTCATAGAATCTGGAGCAATAGAAATCATCATTCAAACACATGCAAATAAATAAGCTTCATTATTCGCCTGTCTTGTTCCGAATTTATTTAGACTATTTATAACTCGTATCAACTTTCACATAACTAATCCATGTTTTCTTTTGCCTGTTACACCTATTCCTACTGGTAGGGTCAATTTGGTCTTCCTCGCCCTCTTAACAAGTACATCCATCCACATTAAGTAGGTACCTAATTTCTCATTCTCATAACTCTTCGCTTCTCTTTCATTCTTACCTTAATTACCACATCGTTCGTTTTGGTTAATCACACCACCCTTACACATTCGATGCGATGAGGCAAGCTGGCTAAATGCGATGTGAAACGAGACCGATACAAATTGCGGCTAATGTAAATCGAAATGTTATGTTTCCAGACGAGCGCGCCGCGATCCTAAACCACGTGCGCTCTCCCACGAGCTTTATTGTCGTACTTAGTCATATCATACTTAAATAATTATTGTTACGTTTAAAAGTTTTGTAGGCAGTTGAAACACGGAACTTACAGTTTTTTTCTGATAAATGGAGATCTTTTCCTGTGTCTCCGCTGAGGGTCTTGTACAACAAACGTAAAGTCAGAACGTGATAAATTCAGAACGATCATAGATTTTGTTTTAATCCCTAAGCCTACCTTCTACACTAGATTAATGTGGCCTACGTGTTTTCTTTTGTCCTTTCGTCACTTCCGTTACTTTCTTGGGTCCGAGTCCTATTTAGGTACTTTGGTCAAAAATACAATTGAAATTAATGGAATTCAATCGCTACTTTTATTTTTAGCAAAATGTTTTTCACTTTGCTTAAAACACATATTTGAAACTATGAAAAGCATTCTCAAACCCGATTGCAAACTAATTTCGTTAGCGACAATAGCGTACATTAAATCAGCTTCATGGACTGTTGTATCGTTATAGTTATTATTAGTCGAACAATGGGCAGATTTTATAGCAGAGTAGCAGAACAGAGCTAACAATTTTCACACGAGAGTGGACTCGAATGGCAATAGGAGCGGGCGGCGAGTCGTGGCGTCGTAATCTCATCATACCGCTCAAGCTGTCAGATTCGTCACCACACCACACCCACCTTGGAGCTACCTCCTCCTCATTCCACCCACCGTGGTATTTTCATTTAAACAGCATGGTAAGCGATGGAATCTAAGCGAACTTATGAAAGTTTTATTTTGTCAGACAAAGTATTGGTAGAGACGAAACCATTAATTGAGACGATGTCTTAGACAGTATTGTTGAGATTGTCATCGGTATACACTAGTCAACATTCTCTAAGATTCAAGCACATTTTCGATGCTTATTAAAAATTTAATATGTTTTTAGTAAAAATGTTACATGGTTGAAGCGTAATTTAAAGCTTGTTAATCAAATAAACTTACAGTCAACGAAACAAAAAACATAAGTTAAAAGAGGTTAAAAGAAACAAAAACAAGTTGAAAGAATAAAGGGTAAAATGCGTTGTTAAGTCGAATTTATTAAAATTAATTGCTGTCGGTGAGACATTTAGTAGTCAGCTGGACCTCCTAAGGCACTGGCTAATCATCTTGGCATGCTAAATATCAGGTTGTCAAATTGTCAATAGTGGCCTTAAGGATTCTGCTCCATGAGAAAGATGCATAAACAGATAACTTTGAGGCAGTTCTTGGAATGCAATTCTTCCGAGCAAGTCCCACGCATGTCGCACGTTTGTGGAGACCAGTCTAATCTGAGTCTAATAGTGTTATATCGTGTTCGCGGAAAGCGTTCATCACCAGTCCAGCGGTATGCGCGCGATAGCATTACCTTAATATTGCATGAACACAGTATCTTCGCTCATTTGTATTCAATGCGGTGCAAAAATATTTGGGCGTTCATATTGCCCCGAATCAGAACGAGGTCGGTTTCCCGCCAATTCAAATTCCGGTCCAAACCATTATTGTTCCGCCTAGGTAAGGGTTAACTTCCTGAGGACAACGAAGTCGTTCACGACGTCCAGAAGAACGCCAAACGCGTATTCTTCTCAAATCAGGTTGGAAACTGAACCTTGATTCATCAGAAAAGAGGACATTAGTCCATTGATCTTCAGACCATCGCAAATGAGAACGGGCCCAATGGGCCCATCCATAGTAACCGCCGTGCACGATGACACACCGGAGTGCTGACATCCGCAATGGCCTGCGGGCATGTAAACCGATATCGTACAATCTCCTCCTGGCAGTTTGGGTGCTAATAACCACGTCTGGTGTTGAGATCGCAGACTTTTCACGAGTTGACAAGCAGTAGTTTTAGGCTCTCTTCTAGCAATGTTCTGTAAAAAACGGTGTTGTCGTTGATAGATGCTGTTCAGCTGTGTTTCCAGTGAGCCGATAGCGTTCTCCTAATCTTCGGATAACAGATTGGTTTGGCTGCTGCAACTTCACGTTGTGTACGTCACTACGTCCGGCTTCGAGCATGCCAACAGCACGTAACATGTCTTCTTGATTTAAATGGTGGAGTGACACAATTCCCACGACACCAATATTTTACTCAGTGACTGTCTTTTCTGCCAATTTACTCAAATTATAACAAAACTTTTCCCTAAACGATCAAAGTGAAAACAGGAACAATACACGTACTTAAAACATTTTACCGCCAAATCATGCTAAACTACGGTCTTAAGTTCTTAAATTTTTTAATTTTAGAACGCTATTTTATCACGTATTTATTTAGTCGTTGGTATTATAGGTATAATAATCTAAGATTTAGTCCCTAGAAATTAATTATAATAAACAGCCAGTATTTTTTCTAAGATATTATACGAAAAATTCCAGTGTCAGAGTCTAAGACTTTGGTGATTAGTGTATTTATTGGAAAAATACAAAAGAATATACTTAAACGGTTATTTTTAACCCTAGCCAAATTTTAGTACGTTGCTCAGAACATGAAACTTAATAACTTTCCCAAAGAAACATGGGTCGAAAAACAAGAAAAAATATTGGTCGTCCCATACAAATTCCACTGTTGCTGGTGCAAGGTTTGTATGGGAGACCCAAAAACAAAATTCGTTTTTCGACCCATGTTTCTTAGGGAAAGTTGTTCAGATTTGTTTTAAGTTACATACAAAAATTTGGCTAGGGGTCCAAAAATAACTCTGCATATCAGCTGCCAGTACATTTGGAAGTCGACTACATTCTCGTGCCGACTGCTCGTCGGCCGTGGGCCGCAGGTTCGATCCCCGGCCAGGCCGACCATTTTGTGTGATGAACGAGTGTTTGTTCTGTGAATTTATCAGTCTCTGATAGTACAGGGTACAGGCTTGACTTGGTGTTTTTTTGGTCCCCAATATTTATTCGGTTTCTGCGATATTTTCAGCTTTGATTCACCCTGGTAAACAAGGGTTTTTCAGCGATGCGACAAACCATTATGATTCTATTTTCGTAGCGATGGAAAATGGTTTGCACAATTTCATAAGGCTTAAACAAAATTGTTACCGAACGATGTTATTTGGTAAACTCTAGGGTGTTTAATATGTACGTAACAATAGCATTTATTATATTATTATTGGAAAATGAATTATACCTACTTTGTTACCAAACATTAAGGCGATTATACTCCTCAAATTAGAACCTACGCGATAGTCAACGCAAATATCGACGTTATTAACACGACTATAGCGTTTACATAAGAGTGCTCTTCAACGTGGCTGTTACGACCAATGATGAGGAATTTTGGCAAAAATTAGGAAAATCTTACTTTTTCGTATGAAATATAACAGATAAAAAAAATCGTACGTTGTATTTAAAGAATAAGGGTTTTTTTAATTTATTAGTGTAAAAATATCTATATATACAGAGTGTTAATTTAATTGCGTGCCATAGCTTAGGGGTGTTTCAGTAACGATAAAGATTATGCCCCTCTTATAATCAGCTACTTAGGTGCCCTCCCCACCGGACCGGTTTCTGTCACCAATCCTACACTATTCAAGCGATTTTCCTCTGGAATGCGCTTCCTGAGGAAATTAGAAATGCTCCCAGTCGCAGCTCGTTCAAAGTAAAACTTCGTTGCCACTACCTTAAACTGTTGTCTGACACCAGCTAACTTCTTCTTTATGAAATATATATACAATGTATATATTTATATATATGTGTGTATATTATTATATATCTATGTATATGTAATATTTTTAAGTATATGCATTTATTTTATTTATATGTATTTATTTATCACGTAGACACTTTAGTATTCTTATATACTCATCAGTTCATTAATCAATTAACTATAAATTATGCACCTACCAACCTGTCTCTGCATCACCCTAAGGTAGACTGTTAGATAATGCCTTTAGGCGTTAAGTCCGCCTATGAACCTTTGTGCATGAAGTTAAATAAATAAAAATAAATAAAAAAAAAGCAACACAAAAAAAAATAATTAAAAATACTACTTAAAAAAAATTAAAACTTCATTGAAACTAAACTAACGCGGAGGGCAATGACCCGGATGGAGCACCGCGCTAGCACCGAGCCAGTGCGCGAGTATCAGTGGATAGGGTAGGCACATACATAACTGAAACTCTTTCGCGCGCTTTTGACAGCGCGGTACTCTGGGTCATTCATAGCCCTCCACGTTAGTTTAGTTTTAATTTCTTTACGTAGGATTTTTTAAATATATTTTTTGTGTTCCTTTATCGTTACTGAAACACCCCTTAAGCTATGGCACGCAATTAAATTAACACCCTGTATAAATGAAGAAGGTAACTGACTGACTGATTGACTGACATCCGCTTTGTCTAGAGATTCCAAATTTGGCACGTAGGTTTCTTATGAGGTCTAGGGGTGCACTAAGAGAGGGTTTTACAAAATTCCATCCCTAAGGGGGTAAAATAGGGGATGAAAGTTTGTATGAAAGTCCGTCAGTTTAGAAGTCAGGATCTTCAAATTTTGTATTTAGGCTGACGACTAAAAATTATTTTTGACGTGTCTTAGGATTTTTGAAAATTCCACACTCTAAGGGGTGAAAAGGGGGATGAATTTGAAAATCCTTAATTTTCATGTAGAAACCACTAAATTTATTATTTAGGCATTAGGGGTTCTATGAAAAGTCCATCACTGTCCCAAATTCAACCTCTAAAAGGGGAAAAAGGGGTAAAAATGTCTAAAAACCACATGGGTAACGTTTGTATGGTTTATAGGGCCGCTGATTACGAAAACTACAACAATTTTGAAATCGAACGTGGTGGACGTGAAATACCATCATCTCCTGGGGATGGGGTTGGGGTGCGATAGGGTTGAAATGTCTAAAAATCAATATGGGTGTCGTTTCTATGTTTATATAAGGATACGGATGCAGTTAAGATGGCATTAGAGGTAAGGATAGGGGAAGGGATAGGGATAGGAATAGGGATAGGGGTAGGTGGAGTGGGAGAGAGAGGGAGAGGGGGAAAGGGAGAGGGAGAGGGAGAGACTGCACATTACTGCATATTGTCTGCTAGTTTCCAAATATTGCGCTTTAGGAACAGTAGGAAATTCACGTAAAAAGTCGATGTACCTTAGTTATTTTATTAAATATAGATAGAATACAAAGAAATATAGAAAAAACGAATGTAGGTACCAAATGTAATCTTTGAACTGATGTTTCACATATATTTTTTTTTAAATTTTTCTTGACCAGCTATAAATGAGGAGTAGGCTTTACAAAATGAGCATTTGAGGGGTATATTCACTTAAAGTAGGTAAGTTCAGGTCAGTAACTCACCTAATTGTTAATCATATAGTAGTAAAAAATTATGTTCTTCCAAAGGCTCACAGACTCTACCTACATTGACTAAGTTACGAAACTGGAGTTCGGTTTGTTGTTGTCGGACCTACCAGACCAAGAACAAAACAAAATTGTTTTTTTAGCCTTTAGAGCTCTTGGTATATAATTTAGTAACATCCTGTAAACTATTAAAGTGAAAAGAAAAATGTATCTAAAGACAAAACTGTGGTCACGCATGGTTAAAATTTTTCTTTTATAAAATCACTAGCTGTTGCCCGCGGCTTCGCTCGCGTGAATTTTGTATTTTACATTTTAATGTGTTTTCCCATTGAAAGATATATTTTCCCGCTGTAAAAAGTAACCTAGAGCTCTCCGATCTGTGTTTCCAAACTTTTGCCCTATCGGATCACCCTTTCCCTACCCCTACCCCTATCCCTATCCCTACCCTCTCCATACCCTTATCCTTACCCCTACCTCTATCCTTACCCCTATCCCTACCCCTACCCATATCCCTATCCCTACCTCTATCCCCATCTATACGCCTATTCCTATTCCTACCTTTACCCCTGTCCCTACCCCTATTGCTACCCCTACCCTATCCCTATCCCTACTCAAATCCCTACCCCTACCCCTATCGCTATCCTTACCCCTATCCCTACCCCTATTCCTACCCCTACCCCTATCCCTATCCCTACCCCTATCCCTACCCCCACCCTTTCCCCTTTCCCCTTTCCCCTTTCCCCTTTCCCCTTTCCCCTTTCCCCTTTCCCCTTTCCCCTTTCCCCTTTCCCCTTTCCCCTTTCCCCATCCGCATCCCCATCCCCGCCCCCGCCCCTATCCCTACCCGTATCCCTATCTTTATGCCTTTCCCTTCCCCTATCCCTACCCCTACCGCTATCTTAAACGCTATCTCTATCCTTATATAGACATAGAAACGATACCCATATTGGTATTTAGACATTTCAACCCTGTCGCACCCCAACCTCATCCCCAGGCGATGATGGCATTTCACGTTCACCACGTTGGATTTCAATACCCGAAAAACCATACAAACGATACACATGTTGGTTTTTAGACTTTTTCGCCCCATTTACCCCTTTTATTGGGTTGAATTCTGAAAAAAACCTTAAACACGTGTTTACTCATCCATTAATAGGAGTACTCCTGTGAAGTTTCAAATAAAATAGTTTCACTAATCTTGTTTCCCCATACACACTTTCAACCCCTTTTTTACCCCCTTAGGGGTTGAATTTAGAAAAATCCTAGGACACGTAATTGTTTATTTTTAATCGTTAACCTAAAAACAAAGTTTCAGTCTTCTAGCTCATAAAATGACGGACTTTCATACACACTTTCAACCCTCAGGGGGTGAATTTTCGATAATCCTTTCTTAGCGGATGCCTACGTCATTACAACTATCTGTATGCTAAATTTTTGCGAAATCTGTTCTGTAGTTTCGGCTGTGCGTTGATAGATGAGTCAGTCACCTTTGGCTTTGATATACAGGGTGTAAGGGACGGTGTACCGAAAACTGAAAGGGCGTGCTCAGTCAACCTACACTAAACAACATTCCTAAAAAAAAAATTGACTTCTCCATACAAACTGTTCGACCAAAGTGGGCAATTTGTATGGAGAGGTCCAAAATTTTTTTCATTTCTCAACATATGTTTCTTTGGGAAAGCGATTTATTATAAGAATAATATTTATTTGTGAAAGCAGGTGTTTACAAGGTGTTACAAAAAAATTCCTATCGAAACACCTGTAATGTTGCAGATACTACTCCTATTGTGCCCATATTTGGGTTGTTTAATTTGTGTTGAGCAGTTCACATGATAAAGAAGGTAGTAGGTACTGTGGTAGTACAGTACAGTAGGTACCTATGAATACTTGCGCAAAACCTTTATTTTTAGGGTTCCGAACCAAAATGGTAAAAACGGAACCCTTATGGTGCGAGTTCGTCTGCCTGTCTGCGTCTATAATTGCAAATTAAAGAAGATCATAAAAATATTATTATTATTGTAAAGGGGGCCCAAATGGGGGGTAAAAATTTTAAATTATCGTTACTAGGTTGAGTGGGGTATCATATGAAAGGGCTTCACTAGTACCTATATTCCAAAATAGATGCTTGCATTTTACAGTCTATAGACGTTAATGTTAATATTACAGGAAAATTAAAACGATATCTTTAAGTAGCACAGTTTTTTAGAAATCTGTGAAAAACCTTTACAAATAAATTTACTTTTGCGGTCCTAATAATGTGCTTCACTGCTTCTTAAAAATACTACAGGTACATCGGAACCCTCAGCACGCGAGTCTGACTCGAACTTGTCTGTTTTTTTTTTTTTAGATTTTTACGGCGTACACGGATCGGATTTTTGAAACAATCGTGCGCGATTGAAAGAGCAACAAAATCGTCTGGATAGCTCGCTACGCCTTGTAGCTGTCGCAGGCAAATTGTATAATTCATTGTTGTACATTATGCCTCGGCAATCTACAAAATGCCGAAAAAAATTTATTTCGTCAAGTTACATAATGCCGCGGCATATCATACAACGGCGCGTAATTCGTTATGGCCGTAAGTATAAGGAGGTTAGGGCTTTTGTAAAAAGTCCGTCTGGGGAAGTACCACCCTCTTGCTTTTTTCTGCCGTAAAGCAGCAGTGTTTTCACTGCTGTGTTTCGGTTTGAAGGGCAAGGGAGCCAGGGAAATTACTGGCACATGAGACATACCATCTTAGTTCTCAGGGTGGGTAACGCGCTTTGCTGTCTTATTAGTGTCAAGTTATTTCACTAATAAGACAGTAGATGTCATGGGCGGTGGTGACCACTTACATTAACATAAAAAAAAACCTAACCCAACTTAACCTGTGTTGTGTTTACCGTGGCTAACGAACCTAAAATTCACCAATAATCTAAACCCGATTACAATCTGCCGGCGCGCGGCGTCGCCGTACTGCAATTTGCCGGCCGTTTACAGTTTGCCTTCGACGTCTCGACTACGACTTCATTTTCAGGTCGTAATTTATTAAGTATACCCACCAAACACAACTTGTAAAAATGGTTAATCATGTTAGATGCTTGAGAAACCGATCTACAATTTTTAGAAAAGAAAAATCGTGTCCACCCTTATAAAGTAAAAAGAAAATTCTTTGAAACGGGTAGAAAGGTAATGGCGCTGTATCGAGTTTTCCATTCAATATTCATAAAAGAAGCGTCCGGCAAAGTTGCCAGGGATTAGGTCTCTCGGAGAGGGCTTATCTTCACCATCGCTCTATTATATTATATTCAAATATTTTTCTAGTGATATTTTATTTTTACGACTGAGTGGTGGTCGCTGCTATTGAAAACGCAGATATCTTTGATCTTGTAGGTATCTAAGATCGAACGATAGGCATTGTGGGAAATTTTCTTTTAAGATTTTTTTAGCTAAATGTTATAATAGAACAGGTCGCAAGCACTACCTAACTATACCTACCTACTTATTCTTAACAAGGAGAAAACAATTTTGAATTTGATGATGATCCTATGAAAAAAGCGATCAAGTGCGAGTCGGTTCCGATATACCTATATTGCAGCGTTTCTTAACCTTTTTAGTCCACGGACCCCTAGGAATTCAAACGCAACTTCAGGGACCCCCTTAATAAAATCCATACTTCCATACTTCCATACTAATATTATAAATGCGAAAGTAACTCTGTCTGTCTGTTTGTTTGTTTGTTTGTTTGTTTGTTGCTCTTTCACGCCTAAACGGCTGCACGGATTTTGATGAAATTTGGTATGGTGATAGATGGTAACTTGGAGACGGACATAGGCTACTTTTTACCCCGGGAAAATATCTCATTCCCGTGGGAATCTACACATACAATAATACTCTAGCGGGGTTGTATCTGCTACAGCACACCGAAACTACTTAACCGATTTTGATGGGACTTTTTTTATTCAACTAAGTATCGCTGATTACGAAAACTACTACAATTTTGAAATCCAACGTGGTAGACGTAAACTACCATTATCCCCTGGGGATAAGGTTGAGGTGCGATAGGGTTGAAATGTCTAAAAATCAATATGGGTGTCGTTTGTAAGGTTTATCGAGCCGCTGATTACAAAAACTACAACAATTTTGAAATCCAACATGGTGGACGTGAAATGCTATCATCCCTTGGGGATGAGGTTGGGGTGCGATAGAGTTGATATGTCTAAAAATCAATATGGGTGTCGTTCGTATGGTTTATCGGGTCGCTGATTACGAAAACTACAATGATTTTGAAATCCAACGTGGTGGACGTGAAATACCACCACCCCTGGGATGGGGTTGGGATTCGATAGGTTTGAAATGTCTAAAAATCAATATGAGTGTCAGTTGTATGTTTATATAAGGATAGGGATAGCGGTTAAGATGGCGTTAGGGGTAGAAGCAGGGATAGGGGTAGGGTCAGGGATAGGGAGAGGGAGAGGGGGAGGGATAGGGAGAGAGTGTAAGGGAGGGGAAAATGAGGGGAGAGAAAGGGGGAGGGAGGGGTAGAGGGCGTGGGAGGGGGTAGAGGGAGGGGGGGGTAGAGGGTGGGAGAGGGGGAAGGGGAGGATGAGTGAGGGGAAGGGGGAAAGGGAGGGGAATGGGAGGAGGGCGAGGGGGGAAAGGGAGGGTGATGGGAAGAGGGGAAGGGGGGAAATGGAGGGGGAAGGAAGGGTGAGGGGGGGAAGAGGGAGGGGCGAGGGAGAGGAAGAGAGAGTGGGAGAGGGTGAGGGAGGGGGAGTGGGAATGTAGGGGGGGGGATACAAAAGGATAGATAGGGAGGAATAGGGACCTTTTTTACTTTTATGAATACCTCCTCGCTACCCATTCACTTCACTCCCTTTATTGCCTTCTTTTTTAAGTTCGCCTGTAACGGTTGACAATGAAAATTCCGCACTACCTAGCAGTTAAATAAAATCAAAAGATAATTAAGTTTGTAGTAAGATGCATTTATTCAACTTGGATAAGTACAAATGCATCTTTTACGTAGGGATCAAGAAAGATTAGCGCTCCGTAAAATATGTTTCAATTAAGTTCGAGTTCTGTTTTTTTATAAAATCTACGCGGACGAAGTCGCGGGTAACAGCTAGTAAACAATAAATAGGACCATTTATTTAAGTTCTTCAAATACAACAAAAAATACGTTAATGTGGAAGTTAGTGCTGCTTTTATGCAGCCTAGTTAGTGATATATGGGTTGATGTTAAGTACTACTGTTGTATTCTCAAATTGGATTCGGATGTATTTATTATGGATTGTTAAATGGGACTGCGGACCCCCATACATATACACGCGGACCCCCAGGGGTCCGCGGACCACAGGTTAAGACTTAAGAAATACTGCTATATTGTATGGAGAAGCTATAAAGTACATTTTTAGCATCGTTAAACTAAATTTGTTTGTAAAGGTTTTAGCAGTTTTCTAAAAAACCGTGCTACATAGAGAGATCGTTTTATTTTTGCTGTAATATTTACATTAACTCTATCGACTATAATTCCTCAAACTTCGGAGAACTAACTTGAAAACTAAAAAAAAATTTACAAAAATCTATTTTTTTACGCGAGATTTCTTCTATAGACGTCGCTCTAAATGCTTATAATGGGTATGTGGCTTCAATTCTTAACTATGGTATCTTAATATGGGGAAATGGAGTAGAGATTATAAGGTTGTTTAGAGTACAAAAAAATGCGTCAGATCGATGTGTGGAGCTCATTTTTAGGGTTCCGTACCTCAAAAGAAAAAAACGGAACCCTTATAGGATCACTTTGTTGTCCGTCTGTCTGTCTGTCTGTCTGTCTGTCTGTCTGTCTGTCAAGACCCTTTATCTCACGAACGGGTAAAGGTATCAGGTTGAAATTAATACCATATATTAGGATCCATGAACCACACAAGATCTGAAAATTTAAATTTTTTACAACGACGCAATATAAAGATATGGCATTTTATGTCCTCATCTCCATACATTTATTCAAAAATGAAAAACCTACAGGGTACTTCCCGTTGACCTAAAATTATGAAATTTGGCAAGAAGCTAGGTCTCACAGTACAAATAATGGGAAAAGTCTGAAATCATTAAATATTACAACTTTTCTCACAACTAATGGTAACCAATTGTGGTGAGCTCCCGTTTCAAGAACATTCATATAAGAGAGGGGTCAAGTTGGATGGTTGCTGAGGCGATTTTTGTTTTAGTTCTATTTAAAAACGGGAACACTTACAAACTTGAAAATTGGTATGTTTATAGGGCATAGGCTATAAAATAATAATAAAATTTGGTCAAGCGCGTGTCGGGCTCAAAAAATCTAGCACATTAACTTACTGAAATTTCAACTAATACAATTATGTTTATGTGGTGGTACGGAACCCTCAGTGCGCGAGTCCGACTCGCACTTGGCCGGTTTTTTTAGATTCATGCCGTCCTCTTTTTAAAAAATTCAAGATATTGACGTTGCCTTGCATATATATTAAAGCTGCAGCAATATTCGTTAAACAAAATCCGATCGGCGAGGTGACTATGGTACTTCCCCTCTACATTTTTCCAGATTCCAATTCTGGAGGGAGCTCCCTGTCCTGTAGTGGACGTTTCATGGGATGTTATGATGAGGGTAGAAAATTATAAGATAAAAATTAAGATATAAAGCCGTTTTTATATAAAATTCTTGATTAATTTATTTGTTATCTGACAAAAAATTGTAGATTTACATAGAATTATTATACTTTGATCTCTTTTTCTCCAAATTTAACAGAAAATTGCAATATTTGATAAATTAGGTTACTATGTATTAAGCTGTTATTTCAACTTAATGCAACAATTTTTAAATTGAGCTGTGATCCCAACCACTAAAAATCCCTCATGAGTTCTGGCCCGTTTGCTGGCTAGAGGAGGACAGATTTCATTCTCAGAGGAAGAAGATTTCTCAACATTCCTCTCATCATGAACATCTACATTGACAAGGAATCGATATATTCTTTCAGTATCTATCTCATCATCTTCCGCATATTCTATTTTAGACTCGTTAAGAAGTTGATCAACGTCGTTGTCATGATTAAATTAAATAAAGGGTATTATAAAATTACAGCTTAAACCAGCATCCTTATCAAACTACCCTCCTATCGACCTACCTTTAAATGAAATACCTGCACACACAGTAAAAATTCTGATTAAAACTGATAAAACCCCCTTTCATGTTGGTTAAAACGCAGACTTACATGATTATTTGTTAATTTGCAACATTTATTAAACCTAGATCAAATTTTTTTTTATATATTAGCAATGGTATCAAAAGAGTTAAGTAAAGACCGAACATACTTTACAAGGAACAATAACATAGACGCTCATAATTCAGAGTTTCTACATTAGACTTCGCGAAGATTTTATACCACTAGCGTAAATTACATGTTTGACAACAAAAATAAACAATAAAGCTTCTAATACAACTGTTATTTTAATAAGATATTCATTAATATATTTACGATGTTTTTGACGAGCCGTCGTTGTCAATTTTTACCGCGGAATAAATAAATAGTGACAGCTTTTTAGCAAGTCCTTAGAATCGTGCGATAAGAATCGATATTTGCTTAATCGAAATATCACTTTGCTTTTCTATCAAACTAAATATAATTTGATTTACGAGACAAAAACGAATTCGTTCTTTATAAAGTACGCCGGGACGCAATGACATCTTCCGTAATGAAAAAGTCAGGTCGCAATGATGAACGATATTTTGTTCTTTGTAAAGGAACCTGGGATGCAGGAGGCCAGGTAAAAAATGATTTTTACTACTTGCCACTGTTACAACTAGCCCCCCGCTATAACTTTGGATTTGAGCTAATGGAAAGAAATAAGAGACGCTTGTTTAAGCAGAATTTTGCAAAATGATCCCCTAAGGGCATGAATTTACTCATGGAAATTTAGATTGAATATAGGGTAAGTTAAGTAAAACATTTTTAGAAAATCATCTGCTAAGGGGATGATATGCGGGATGAAATTTTGTATACAAATCCTGCAGTTTTAACATGAGCTGCTTGAAAACTTTTTTTTTTAGTCTGACTCGCACTTGACAAGTTTTTATTATTTGTTGTTATTTTATAGCTTATGCATTATAAATATACAACGTTTGTGAAAACATTGAGGGACGAACGTGGTAATGTGGGCAGAGGCGAAGCCGAGGCCCACATACTCGAGTCCATCAACACTTGGTTTCGGCCAAGGCTTGTAAAGTGCTTTCCTTAAACAATGCGCGGATATTCAAACTCTTACATAAATTACTTACATTTTCAGTCTCTTCTCTTTTTGCCACTGAAAAAGTTCTCATAAGATTTTAAATAGTCATGATCATGACATACATGATATTTGAGGCACTATTTCTAAATTCCATTGACTTATTAATTTTTACATCTCTCATATTCGGTAAGTAGCTCCTTATTATCCCCAAATGGGGCTTGTAGGTGACCAATTATCGCTCTAGGTTAATAATGTAGCTAGAAAAGCCCTAGGGCGGTAAGTAATTGTAACGCCCCCGCCCGGCAGCACCTCCACCTTCACGCGCGGCTCCGCCTTGATGGCCGCCTCCAGCAGCGGGGCGGCGGGCGTTTTAATTACTTACCGGCCTAGGGCTTTTCTGGCTACATTATTACCCTATAGCGCTAATTGGTCACCTAAAATTTGGTGGTAATAAGGTCCTACTTACATCACAATCGAGATGTAAAGCAGAGTAGTTAGCTCGGGTGTAAGCATCAATTGCACCCTCGAACTATAGGCGCCCTCGGGCTGCAATTGATGCCTTACAGCCCTTGGCTACTAATCTACTATTATTCACTATTACAACCCACTAAATACAATGTCACTATGATGTTCCGTCTAATAACTTTGAATAAAAAAATACATGGGTACCTATTCTAGTGATTAATATATTTAGAAAAAAAAAAACAAAATCTTATCAAATTTATGAAATTTGAGAATAAAATTTGTTAAATATAGAATAATATTTGATTCTTAATAAATAACACAAATAATTATAATTTACTTTTTCAGAATTATAATTTACTTTATTTTTTTAGGGAAATTATTTTTGTCATTAGATGAGTTAAAAAAAAAAAGTTATATGCGTCGACTTGAGAACCTCCTCCGTTTTTTTTTCGTCGGTTAAAAAACTAGGACCCTGCGCCACAGATTACTACATAGTATACCTACTACTCAGAGTAAAAAACTATAGAGTCCGCCATATATACAGGGTGTTAATTTAATTGCGTGCCATAGCTCAGGGCGTGTTTCAGTAACGATAAAGGAACACAAAAAAATATAGAAAAAAAATCTACTTAAAAAAACTAAAATTCCATTGAAACTTAACTAACGCGGAGGGCAATGACCCGGACGGAGCACCGCGCTATAATCCAACCATTTAATCTGTGCCAGTGCGCGAATATCAGTGGATAAGGTAGGCACATACATAACTGAAACGATCTCGCGCGCTTTTAATAGCGCGGTGCACCGGGTCATTGCCCTCCGCGTTAGTTTAGTTTCAAAGGAGTTTTAAATCTTTTTAAGTAGGATTTTTTAAAATATATTTTTTTAGTTCCTTTATCGTTACTGAACCACCCCCTAAGCTATGGCACGCAATTAAATTAACACCCTGTATACATATTCTGTATGAGCTAGTGAAGTGTAAAGCGTCTCCCTGTTGCCCATGCTAGTCAGTCAAAAAACTCAGTTAAGTTTTACAAAAATCAAGATATTTTTAAAAATCTAATGTTTGGTATAAACTTTGTTTGGGAAAGTGAAAATATATCGTTTTTTACTTGTTAATTGATCATTAATACTAAGAAGGGAAGCGTAAATAATCCGTAATAGCCATTTTATGCGTGATTTATAACCCCTTTTTTTCCTGAATTAAGTGTTTTCACCAGAAAAACTGTAGTAGTAGCATTTATTAGTCCCATGTCACAAGTTTCTCAGAGAGAAAGATAAAAATTTAACGTTTTTAGGATTTGAAAAAAATCCATACATTTTAGTAGAGAGGTCCCTCGCAAGAAAGTGATACGCTTATGGCTCCCTCCTTGGCAAAAAGAGCTGCTACTTAAACTTCCTTGACCTACTAGTTACTACGGTCCTGCTACGCTCGGTCCTGCGCGAAATAAACGGTGTGTGACCTCCTTGTCCAGAACTCATACGTTGGTTGCCATCTCCTTGGTTACCATGCTTTGGAAAAAAAGCTGGGTTCCATCCACAGATTTAAGGAGAGCTGTGATTCCATCAAGGTTCCATTTTGAAATTAGATGACAAAAATGAGTTTTCATACTAGTTTTACCGACCGTTTTGACACGTAAAGACATGGATTTTCATTGTAACTTTCCCGGCCGCTGCTCGCATGTTTTTTACCAGTACGGATAGTTCGATTTTGCTCTAAGAAGGTTGTCAAAATAATGATCGAATTTCCATGGAATTTCCAAGCATGTTTGAGAAAAATACATAATCTGTGTAAATTAGATACAGCCCAAACAATATTTTGTTAAAAAAAGCTGACTTTCCTGGCATCTTATTCCTTTGTTTTTAAATATTTTATAAACAAAAAATACAGTATTTATATTCTGAACGAGCTCTAAACAACAATAAGGTGTATTCGGCTAATACCGAAAATCGGGTATTATCAATAATGTCTATTTGCTTCCAAACGCACCATTATTTTTTGTGCTGGTATACGTTACCTAGCGGCCAACTTAATCCGCTCCCCTGCCTTGGTTGATTCCGGTCGCTAAAAGCGTACGTTGCTAAAACGTACGTTGTGGAGGCGCCGTTACTGTCATCGACGCAATTTTCGTGCACTTTTTACGTTAGCGAAATTACACCACAGTCGGCAATTTCTTTGTTAAGTTTTTAAACTAAACGTTTCCACATTCGATAGATTGTCGTTCGTCGTAAAGATTTTTAGTTACTTTTGTCTTTAACCGACGAGGGTAATTCCGAAATTTCATAGTTAATGCGTACAAAATTCCTGACGGTTAATTCCGAATTAAATAATAAATTCCGAATCTTATAAATATGTTTTCAACACATTTGCTATTAATCTAAATTTTTGTTTTTTTTTATATATTAACAAAGAGCAAGGAGTTCTAATGTCTAAAATATTTATAATAATGACATTACATTATGTTATGACATTTTCGTAAATATATATATACCTAAAGTTGATGAAAATATAATATATAAACAGTTTGTTGCATGAGATTATTTAAATTTTACAATAAATTAACATTAATTGATTTTGTAAGCAATAATTTTAAAGTTTTTGTACTTTTTCAATGACTACGCTGTTTGGGAGCATTGCCACTGCTTCGTCACGGCACAGCTCCTCATTTGAAAAAAGAAATGCGCGCGCAACAAGAATTCCGCGCGCCATTTTTAGGGTTCCGTACCTCAAAAGAAAAAAACAGAACCCTTATAGGATCACTTTGTTTTCCGTCTGTCTGTCTGTCTGTCAAGACCCCTTATCTCACGAACGGGTAGAGGTATCAGGTTGAAATTAATACCATATATTAGGATCTATGAACCACACAAGATCTGAAAATTTCAATTTTTTACAACGACGCAATCAAAAGATATGGCATTTTATGTCCTCATCTCCATACATTTATTCAAAAATGCAAAACCTACAGGGTACTTCCCGTTGACCTAGAAATTTGGCAAGAAGCTAGGTCTCACAGTACAAATAATGGGAAAAGTCTGAAATCATTAAATATTACAACTTTTCTCACAACTAATGGTAACCAATTGTAGTGAGCTCCCGTTTCAAGAACATTCATATAAGAGAGGGGTCAAGTTGGATGGTCGCTGAGGCGATTTTTGTTTGAGTTCTATTTAAAAACGGGACCACTTACAAACTTGAAAATTGGTATGTTTATAGTGCATAAGCTATAAAATAACAACAAATAATAAAATTTGGTCAAGCGCGTGTCGGACTCAAAAAATCTAGCACATTAACTTACTGAAATTTCAACTAATACGTGGTGGTACGGAACCCTCAGTGCTCGAGTCCGACTCGCACTTGGCCGGTTTTTATTCAGAAGTATTTTCATTTGCTTTGATTTTTGTGACTAACTAACAATGTCGTAGATGGTTTCAAGCAATGAAGAAGATCTTAATTTAACCTCACAGGAAATAATTACTGGGGCACAAAATGCAAGTGAGAGTCTTCTTACAGCAAAATCAAAGGAAAAATACATTCTTACCTACGAAAACTTCATAGAATGGAAGAACAGCAAAAATGCCAATTAGTTTTCAGAGAATGTCTTTTTGGCTTATTTCAATGAGCTGGCGAATGAGTAGAAACCTAGCTTGTTGTGGTGTATTTATTCCATGTTGGAAAGTATTGTGAGAACGAAAAATGGAGGCTCAGGAATTGCAGCCCGAACCGCAAAAAGGTAAGCGAATTTGATTCGTTTTTATTCGCAAATGTGTTGAAAAACGTCGTAAGAAGCTTGTGCGCTTTGGTGATTACCGCCTCGGCTCCATTACGCCCTCGCCTGCGGCTCAGGCTGCAATATCTGAGCCTCGGCCGTAATATCCAAAATAGCGCACGTGCATCTTAATGTACTATTATGCTACTCAACGACCAGCTACGATAATTATTTTTTGGCAGTGTAAACTCATAAAAAAGCAATATGTTCCATATGGCGCAATAAAATAAAGACTACTTTTCAGTGTCATTCGGATTTATCCGCGTGTCATTCGGAATTGAACTCATGCAATGAAATGAAAACCAAATTTTAAAACATTTTGATCTACTAAAAAACTACTTTTTTGGAAACTATCTTCAAGTTGTGGTTTAGTTTACATATTCAAGAACCCATTTAATATGAGTTTGATACTAAAAACTCAACCACATTTTTATTAGTCAGTTATAATTTGTCACGCTGTCAATTTATCTAAAAAAGTTTCGTAATTACCCGAACGCACCTTACCCCATTCGATGGGGTAGGTTTTTTTTTAGCTCTTTTAAAAAAACACTTATGTTTTTTTTTATGTTACAAGTGAGCAATCGAGCAGGTGGGCCACCCGATGATAAGTGGTCAACACCGCCCGTAGCACCCGCTGTCTTATTAATGGCATATTTTAACACTAATAAGAAAGCAAAGCGCGTTGCTCACGTTAAGAACTAAGATGTTATGTCTCATGTGCCGGTAATTTCACTGGCTCCCTTGCCATTCAAACCGAAACACAGCAGTGCAAACACTGCTGCTTCACGGCAGGAAAAAGCAAGGGGGAGGTACTTCCCCAGACGGACTTACAACAAAAGCCCTACCACCTTTAAAAATTTCAACTAATACAATTAATATTATGTGGTGGTACGGAACCCTCGGTACTCAAGTCCTACTCGCACTTGGCCGGTTTTTTAAATTAGTCGATTTCTTTACTATGTATTTCTTAGTATCTACTTACAGAAAGCAGCTAGACCAGCTCCGAAGGCGAGCTGCTGATGTGGAAGTAACATAGGTCGTGGACACATCGACAGCGGCAGTGGCGGCGGCGCCCACATCGGCGGGGAAGGTAACCCGTCGGATCTTCCTCCATCTTCCACCTCTACATCCGAAGACGACTCACTCTCGAACCCTTTCGCGTTTTCCACCTGCTTGTCAACAGGCTTAGGCTCCTCGAGGTGCCCATAAAGACGCGCGAAGAACTTCCGCGGAGATGACGGTCGCGGCGTCGTCGTTACCGACGTGTTTGGGATGTTTTG
This sequence comes from Athrips mouffetella, assembly GCA_947532105.1. Classification (NCBI taxonomy): domain Eukaryota; kingdom Metazoa; phylum Arthropoda; class Insecta; order Lepidoptera; family Gelechiidae; genus Athrips; species Athrips mouffetella. The sequence goes on along the minus strand of OX383964.1, from coordinate 19,794,188 downwards.
CGAACAGTCCGATTTTATATCTTCGTTCATTTTAGCGAAGTAGGTAGATCAAAAATTAAAGCAATGAAATTTTATTTAAATGACATTGGCGTTACAAAGTTGTATGCTAACTTTTCCCTTTTTTGCAATCACTGAATACGCGTTCTTTGGTCAACGTGATGATGTGTTATGATGGTCAGGTGCAATAAAATCACGGGGATTTAAACCCCGCCCCTAAAGCGAGGTTCCTGTTTCATCCCGGGGGTGCGTACAGGAGAAAGGGTGGTGCGCAGCCAATTGGAGCGCTCTTAACCACCCGCCCGGAGAAGGGGCGGACTTTACACAGTAAAACTTATAGGATACTCAATAGAAACTTTGCAAGTAACTAGCCTTAAAGTTACGCGAAATTATTTTGAATACGACTTCAAAAATTTAAAAAAATAATATTGATTTCGAAACAAGGTCGAAACTATTTAGTCCGGGAGTGCGGACGAAATGTATGGCGCGCTATACTAATACGTTTCGTCCGAACTCCAGAGATGTCGCGTACTCTACGTTAGTAGGTATTATAATACTTACCCATGTCTAGGTGATGGCGGTACAAGAAAAATTAAAAAAATTGTAGGTAAATATTCAAATTAGATAATTAGGTCAGCTAATTCATCCATCACCTATGTCACAAAGTAACCCTATGGCTGTGTGTTTAACTTTTAGGTCACTACATTACATCATGTGGGTTGTGAGATCGTTGACCGACATGCCGACCTTACAAACCCTGCCAGATGCGTCTTCCTGACATGGCTCATTAACGACTTCTTGGACCAACGGTTGTACGTGCCTTCCGAAGCACGGAATCATCTTCCATGTTTGCGAATTAAATAAAAATAAAATAAAATATCACTCAAAAAATTCAAAATTCCAGTTTTTTCTTTGCAAAAGTGAAGATTGATATTCGTAAAATTTAAAGCAGTCCTTGATTGGTAATTTTTATATATTCAGATTTATCTTTCAACAGTTTATCAGGGCGAATGTGAATTTTTAAAGTCTCAAAAGTGATATTTTATCACCCGGTGATTTTCAAGAATTGAGTCCCTGGGCTTATAAGTGTTGGGCAAAAGCAAATAATTTGGGACTCCTTGCTCCTGTCGGGCAATAGCCTGAGAGCCAAACTATTTCACTGTATGAAGATTCAACAATAAATTTATATCAGCATTTTTTTTCGTCAAAAATTAGATTAGGTGGTCTATAACATAATTCATTAGTAATCCACCAAAATTTACGACAGCATGATTTAAAAAATAATAATAAATGTTTTATAAATTAAACAAAAAAACCGGCCAAGTGCGAGTCGGACTCGCGCACTGAGGGTTCCCTACCACCACATAAACATAATTGTATTAGTTGAAATTTCAGTAAGTTAATGTGCTAGTATTTTTGAGTCCGACACGCGCTTGACCAAATTTTATTATTTGTTGTTATTTTATAGCCTATGCACTATAAACATACCAATTTTCAAGTTTGTAAAGTGTTCCCGTTTTTAAATAGAACTAAAACAAAAATCGCCTCAGCGACCATCCAACTTGACCCCTCTCTTATATGAATGTTCTTGAAACGGGAGCTCACCACAATTGGTTACCATTAGTTGTGAGAAAAGTTGTAATATTTAATGATTTCAGACTTTTCCCATTATTTGTACTGTGAGACCTAGCTTCTTGCCAAATATCATAATTTTAGGTCAACGGGAAGTACCCTGTAGGTTTTGCATTTTTGAATAAATGTATGGAGATGAGGACATAAAATGCCATATCTTTTGATTGCGTTGTTGTAAAAAAATTAAATTTTCAGATCATGTGTGGTTCATGGATCCTAATATGTGGTATTAATTTCAACCTGATACCTTTACCCGTTCGTGAGATAAAGGGCCTTGACAGACAGACAGACAGACAGACAGACAGACAGACGGACAACAAAGTGATCCTATAAGGGTTCCCTTTTTTTCTTTTGAGGTACGGAACCCTAAAAAGGGCAAATATGCTATAAATAATTAATATTTACTTTACATTTGATTACCTTTATCAATATCTTTTTTTAAGTACCTATATAATCCTATATTTGAGGATCATCAGGTCATGGTTGTACAGTCAACGACAGGCCAAGCTTGACACTCGCAGTGCGACTCTAGCCCGTACGATTGAAATAAGAACGGTACAAAGTCCAATGTGTCAAGGTTGAAGTGCTCTTGACTGTACAACAGGATCAGTCAGGGTTACCAACTACCTGGTGGCACCTGACTCCATAATGATCTGATTTTTGTAAATTTATAATTAAAATAAAAAACATAGGCTTGGTTATTTTCTATTATTTCACTAAGTTACTGATAATTAACTGCTATGGGTGTTTTATACTTTTTAGTGCTAATAGATTCCTTATAAAATTTTGAAGGAGGTGATTAGTTTTTATTAAAATTATTTTTTCTTTTTTTTTATTCTTTCTTTGTTTCGCTCCTCCAAGTTCATTCAGAAGCATAGAGTAACACGATTTTCGCGCGCAAAGCCCGGCTTGCGCGGTTTGACGCGTTGCTCTAAGTCAAAGATTTTGGAAACTACGCCAGGGGAAGCGCAGCGTTTTTCTTACGTCAATGCTCTAAGTTCAGAAGCAAGGCGGACTTTATTCTGGGTACTACCAAAAAAATTTGCAAGGAGGTCTTTGTTCTGAGCAAGGAGGTTTTAGTACTACACAATCAGTTGTCTTGTGACATTGTATGTCAAAATATGTCAACATCTGGCAAAATCGTAAATTACGACAAAAGCTGTGGCTTTATTAGTTTGGGTGGTATAATGCAAAAAAATGTGGCTGTTTTGACTATTGTGTGTATAATGATGTGTCTTTCGATTAACTACACGTTTCCACTTCACAGGAACTTTTATCCCAATCGTAGGTCTAACCTGTTCTTAATTTTTATTATAGAACCTACCTGTAGACTATCCTGGAGCCTTGGTACAGCCAGCCAATGTTTTAAATCATGTTATCTTTAGCAGTCAGGCCTTATGCGATTCAAATTTCAACGAACTCGGGCGAAAATATTACCTACGTACTTTCTTTTGTTGTTACATTAACATAACGTATTCTGCTCTGTTCTCACGGAATACAATTTGTATTCCGTGTCTGTTCTCTTCTAGATTGTAATAAGTTGTCAAAACTTCTTGGCTCGCTACATTCCTATAAAAACGTATGTGGGTACACACGGCCGCACGTCAATCGAAACACTTTGACCTTGAGCGGGTCTCTGGTATCAAGCGTTTGCAGCGTAATGCTCTGGTTCAGCATAGATTGGTTTTGTTTCTTCGTGCTTGCTGCCGTGCGTACCTATCTGATTGTTTTATTACCTACCTACTCTATAAGTTACTTATTTTTTACCAGAAACCCAAGTGTGCAACATTCCTGTGCATCACGTAAGCATTGCAGACCGAAGCAAAAAAATGGCATCAAATATTGAACAGGCTCTAAAGAGATTCAAAGACTCTACCCAGGATTTGGGTAAAAACATCTATGATCACGTTAGTAGCGGAATAAAGGAGCATATTAATATCATTAGTGAGGACGACTTACGGCAGTACGAACAAATGGTTATCATGAAGAAATATCCATACTTGGACTTGAAAGAGCTTGACTTGAAATTCAGGCCTACGAAAAACACCAGGCAAAGCGTGAAACTTGAACACGGTCCAAACTCTGGGAATGAGCCTGGCATATGCGAACCGTTAGATGACAGTCCGAATGTAGAGATCATCAATAGGGGCCTCTCCGGCTTTGCGATCCCACCGGAGCTTTCTAAACACGTCAGCAATATCGTGGAAAAAGAAAGAATAAATTCAGTTTCCAGCAATAAAGATAGCAATGTAAAGGTATCAAAGAAGTCTGCAACTGAAGAAATGTTAGGAAGTCTTAGAAACGAAGTTATAGAATATGTTGAGAAAAGAAATAATAATAATAAACAATAAAATTAGTGCTGATCCTGTTTTATGCAATATATTTTTTTTTTACATAGATCTATTAGAGATTATACAGGGTGGCCCATTGATAGACGTTCAAAAGAAAAATGTACATGCCTCATGCTCAGAGCACCCCAATGTATGTTCCGCGATTATTTTTAGTTTTCGAGTTATTATTTCCTTAATTTTTAAATTTTTCTGCCGAAGGAGATTTACAAATTCATGTCTTTTTTTTTACTGAACATTTTTTCAATTTTCTTTTTGTGTCATGATAACCTTGAACGTTACTTTCATACATCTATATATATAAAAGAAGAAGGTGACTGACTGACTGACTGACTGACATATCAACGCACAGCCCAAACCGCTGGGTCTAGAGATTCCAAATTTGGCATGTAGGTTCCTAATGAGGCCTAGGGGTGCACTAAGAAAGGGTTTTAAAAAATTCCACCCCTAAGGGGGTAAAATAGGGGATGAAACTTTGTATGAAAGTCCGTCAGTTTTGAAGTTAGGATCTTCAAAATTTGTATTTAGGCTGACGACTAAAAATTAATATTTACGTGTCTCAGGGTTTTTAAAAATTCGACACCCTTAAGGGTGAAAAGGGGGATGAAGTTGAAAATTCTTTATTTTTAAAGTAAAATCCACATAATTTATTATTTAGGCATTAATGATGTAATTCTATGCAACGTTCATCACTGTTACTGAAATTCCACCCCAAATTCAACCCCTAAAAAAGGGAAGTGGGGTGAGAAAGTCTAAAAACCAATATGGGTATCGTTTGTATGGTTTATCGGGTCGCTGATTACGAAAACTACAACAATTTTGAAATCCAACGTGGTAGACGTTAAATACCATCATTGCCTTGGGATGGGGTTGGGGTGCGATAGGGTTGAAATGTGAATATGGGTGTCGTTTGTATGGTTTATCGGGTCGCTGATTACGAAAACTTCAACAATTTTGAAATCCAACGTGATGGACGTGAAATACCATCATCCCCCTGGGGATTGAGTTGGGGTGCGATACGTTTGAAACGTCTAAAAATCAATATGGGTGTCGTTTGTATGGTTTATCGGGTCGCTGTTTACGTAAGCTACGACAACTTTGAAATCCAACGTGGTGGACGTGAAATACCATCATCCCCTAGGGATAAGGTTGGGGTGCGATAGGTCTGAAATGTCTAAAAATAAATATTGGTGTCGTTTCTATGTTAAGGATAACGGTTAAATTGGCTTCAGGGGTAGGGATAGGGGCAGGGATAGGGATAAGGAGAGGTAGAGAGGTAGAGAGGTAGAGAGGTAGAGACGTAGAGACGTAGAGACGTAGAGACGTAGAGACGTAGAGACGTAGAGAGGTAGAGGGAGAGGGAGAAGGAGGGGAAGGGGGAGAGGGAGGGGGGGTGAGGGAGATCGAGAGGGAGGGGGAGAGGGAGGGGCCGGGGGAGAGGGAGGAGGGGGAGAGGGAGAGGGTTTTAGTTTTTCTTATTTACTTTTGCGAATTGGCTCTGTTTTGAAATATTACATAAAGGTGTCTCTCATCTCTCTCTTTTCTTTTGTTAGGATACTGCTGCTAAGTTCCTCTGTTCTGTTCTGAGTAATTTATGAGTAACGTCTGTATATTATATAAAATTCAGCTGGATCTTGAATTATACTCATTAATTTGCGCAGTATTAGTCCTGTTTTTCCTTAATTTAAAATTACCCCGAATGACGGGAAAATATCGCATTGCTTCGGAAAACCGGTAATAAAATAAATACGAAATCCACGCGAACGAAGCCGCGGGCAACAGCTAGTAAAATAATAAACCTCCTAACATTCTTACTTGTTACTCAAAAAGTTTGGTAAATAAAATTTTTGAACAATTTAATAGGTCGATTAAAATTTTGATCATTAAGTTAAAAATTAAAAAATGATGTTCCATAGATTGAGGCTGGTTTTAAAAACTTTTCAGGTCTCAAGGCTTTCACAACATAAAAAAAATTGGTGCTTAATAGGGTATTTTTTGCTGAAATTGGCGTCTTAGTGTTGAAAGGGAAAAAACCCTAAATGTTAATTGAGGCTCCAAATAAATAATTTGCCTATTTTGGGGATACGTACTCGTAGTGCAAATTATGATGATAGTAGGGCTTCTGTACAAAGTCCATGGAAAAAAAACCACCTTTTGCCTGTTTCTGTCGTAAAGCAGCAGTGTTTGCACTATTGTGTTTTGGTAGAAGTTTTAAGAGAGCTGGTAAAACTTCTGGCACATAAGCGATTCTATTTTATTTCTTAAGGTAGCCCTTAAGAGCGTTACTCCGATGCGTCGCCACAACAAGGCCTCGGCCACGAATAAGCGCTGGCGCTTTCTCGCATCGATTTTATAGGAGTACTAAATAATTCACAGTAAAATATTAATACAATTTATTCCAAAAAAAAGATACAGTATTTTAGAGTATGAATGACTTCACATTCTTAGTCCAAAAAGAAAAAAATATGTCTTACATTTTCACCTAAAATGACACGGTTAATATCCCGTAAATTTACTGAAAATGTCACTTTTGATTGTAGTTTTTTTGAATGAATTTTTACCTAAATCGAGTATTTTTTTTAACCAAAAACTAAACAATATCCTGAATTTTCTAATGGTAATTATTTTTTCAATCTTGTAGCATTTGATCCTACATAAATCTCGCATCTGCGTAGACGGTCAAGCGCCAAGTTAAAAACGGACGTGTTAAAAAACTGTTCTATTTGGAAAAATATCCCAATATTTTGAAATGTTTTTAAACCAAAAAACAGATCGTGAAAGTATATCTAATATGATATTAATGTCTTCTTTAAAAACTGAGCACTGCATTGTTTTATCCTTCAGCGAAAATCGTAAATTTTGACTCCAGGCGCGATTTGAACGGATGAACCCTCTGGTTGTTTTTTCCGTAAGAATGACCACTTACTCTCACTTACTTACTTACTTACTTTTTTCTTACGGAAAAAAGAACCAAATTCTGAAGGCCAATCCTAAGAAATAAAATAGAATCGCTTATGTACCAGAAATTTTACCAGCTCTCTTAAAACTTCTACCGAAACACAATAGTGCAAACACTGCTGCTTTAGGACAGAAACAGGCAAAAGGTGGTACTTTTCCAGATGGACTTTGTACAGAAGCCCTATTAGCATTGTAATTTGTAATAGGAATGACCAAAATAGGCAAATTATTTATTTGGAGCCTAAATTAACATTAAGGGTTTTTTCCTTCTCAACACTAAAACGCCAATTTCAGCGAAAAATGCCCCATTAAGCACCATATTTTTTTATGTTTTGGGTAGTCTAGAGACCTGACAAGTTTTTAAAACCAGCTTCAATCTATGGAACATCATTTTTGTATTTTTAAATTGATGATCAAAATTTTAATCGGCCCATTAAATTGTTCGAAAATTTTATTTACCATACTTTTTGAATAACAAGTAGGAATGTTAGGAAATTCATTATTTTATGTATGAAAGTAACGTTCAAGACAACCATGACAAAAAACGAGAATTGAAAAAATGTTCAGTAAAAAAAGATATGAATTTTGAAATGCCCTTCGGCAGAAAAATTAAAAATTAAGAAAATAATTAATAACTCGAAAACTACAAATAACCGCGGAACATACATGGGGGTGATTTGGATACCCCTTAGCATGAGGCATCAACATTTTTTTTTTGAACGTCTATCAATGGGCCACCCTGTATAGTCAAGATACGGCCTTAGAAGTTAGCAGGAAATTATGTAAAACAAATATATAGCCACCTCCGTAACAATGATGGATGCTATGTACTTACTCACTGTGCACCGCACGCCCGCCCGCAAATAAATGCGCTTGCACAGGCAACTGCAACACAGCAACCACCCAAAACACTACACGTGTTTCGCCTCTACACGGGGCATCCTCAGGAGATGTTAGACCAAGTCCCGGTGTTTGCACTGGTTGGTCTAACATCTCCTGAGGAGGCCTCGTGTAGAGGCGAAACACGTGGGCCAGGCCGGGACAAATGCCACTTTTTCTTAAAAAAAATTATTAGTTTTGTCAATTTCTGTAGATTCGACCGGCTAGAATAAGGAATTAGCTAGCTGGCGCACCAAAAAAATATTACCAGCACATTAAAAATCGGTGAGAAAAATGAGAACATGTACCAACAAGTGGTAAAAATATCGTAAAAATGCGACCTTTTTTGCACTTCAAAGACCTCTGTATGAGCCATTCTGTGAGTTACAGCTAAATTAATACTTGTAGCAGTTAGATAATATTGTTGGCTTTAATTTGGCAGACCTTGTAGACTATTTCACTAATTATAACTCAAATTATGACTCAAATTCTAAAATTTCAAAAAGTTTACTCTATTGCGCAACTTTATTGCGACACCGTTAACTGCAAGGGGGTAGTTTTAAAAAAATTGCCGTTTTAACCTGCCAGACTTTCTTAAGCTGTGTGTTTAGAGCCAATTTGGGTCTATTCATGTAGGTAGAAAATAAAGTCGGTGTTTGTTTTCTGTATAAGAAATATTAGAGCAGACGTGGGTATTCAAATAAAAATGTACAAGGCGATTCCAGCGTCGCCCGAGGTTTGGCGTGTCCGTGCGATAAGAAGGCGGGCCGGCGCCATAGTTGTTAGCATTTAGTCGCAGTCGCAATACGGGAGATCTGGCGAACGGTCGCTTGGGTGCGCGTATCGGATAAGCCACAGCGGTGGTCGCGCTTGGGGTTGTTTATTTCCCGAATCGGGATTCGGCGGAATATCATATTGAGGTTGCGCGGGGCAATCAAGTAATTTAGTGGTGAACTATCAATTCGGAGGCGTAAAGGGACTCGTGTCAGTGTAAACGAGACGCCATTTTGGGATAGCGCAAGCGGCGCGTATGGACTCATAGTAATTATGTTATCGGAATAAGTGTGTAGTGATTATACCGTTCGGGACAGTTTCCTGGATCGCAGGGAGGACAGGAACTGCGGTTGATGGACAATTGTATATAAGTAACTCGTTTTAATAAGTACCACGCTAGACGGGGCGTGGCCGGTGATAATTTGACTATATCTTGGCAATCCGCGTGGTGTGTGGGACGATTGATAGCAATCGCCGCGGATTTGCTATGGACTTGTGATTGGAAGGCAGATTTCCGGAATTATCTGCTATAACGGGTGTCGACCTGCGCATTCGGTGAGCGCGGCGTGCTTGGAGCATGAGGCTGGGGTTTGACCTGGATGCCTGCTGCGGGAGCGGCCAGCACTAAGATCGGCGCAGGATCATCGGATCGACACAGTACACATTATAATTTATTCTATGTAATTGTATTTATTGGACATTACTACTTGCACACAAATAGTAGGTACACTTCCAAATGTACATTTCGACTCGTCGCGACCACGGGAATATTGTCGGTAAGTCACTTTGCCTACTTGTGAAAAGGGTTGCAATTTCGGTCAAGCGCGAGTCATCCGGGGCACCAAAATTATATTAGTGGGTGCGTAATTTATTCGGAGCAGATTTGACGGTCCGACGGGTTAGAGGCCACCGGGCGGTCATCTAGGGACGTAGTTCGGGTTGGTGCTCTTAACGGAATTTTGGTGCTCTCGAAATAAACATTATAATTGTTTCGGTCATCGACCCTGGATACTCCAAGCCGGTTGGAGAGGGTTTATTGTGGGATGATAGTTTCCTTAAGTGGTCGTCCTTAGGGTGCGTGCATACTAGCGGCAACGGGTGCCTCCGCAGTGGGACGACGGGGGGTTATTCTGCACGTAACGGGTGTGATACCGGTCACGAGCGTACCATCTTCGGTACGATACGTGTAATATAGTTAAGGTAGGTAGTTATAAGTTTAGCGCTGTGTATCGCAGCCCAATTTGTTACGCCCCCGCTCGGGTCTACGAGTGCACAGTTGCACTCCTGGGTACGTTTAACTCATAGGGCCCAGCGGACGTATCGGACCCGGGCCGCGGAGCGGACAAAACACTGTGGTAATTTTGTTTTTTGGTTTAGAGCAACGCAACTCTTAAGGACAATTCAAAGTACATTAGCTGCATCAAGGCCAATCGTTTTGACAACCTTTTAAAGAAAGATGGAGAATCAAATAAAGTTTGTAACTTCTATTTCTAATTAACCTGCTTGTCCAAAGAACAAGTGTGTGAGAGTTTTTATACGTAAAATATTATACATTATAGATAAACAAAAAGCAATGAAACACTTTGTTAATGAATGACCAGGCTAAAATCTCTGTAAACCTGTGACTCCTAAATCGAGAAATTTGAAAAACAGAAGAGAAAAAGTTTTTGTAAGCAATAATTTCTGCATCACCGGTCACCTTAAAAACTTTCGATTTGATCGCAACACTAATTCAGCACAGAGTCCGTACCCCTCCTGCTACGTCACCTGAGTTGTCTGCTAGCGGCAGAAGTGGGGAGACGTGTGCAGGTGTATTTACTGTGACCAAAAATAATCATCGAGTTGTCGCCGCTTAAATTTGTAACCTTATGTTCTATTTTTTCTGCCTACAATAACTTTCGCATTTACAAAAAGTTTTACCTGATTATAGTACATTAGGCCAGTTTTGGGATGGAGTAGGTAAAAACTATCTGCATTATTCGTTTGCATATATCCGACGACTTAACGATCAAATTCTCATTAACCTGTTTCTAAATAACCTGTCAGTACCGTACAGGTGGATGAGATGTATTCGAGTGAATGAGATTGCTTAAGTTTTGAGAGTCAGTATTAGGTAGTGTTGATCGAAAATTTGTCTTTTATTACGCCTTATAAATACGACTAGACTTATATTTAACGCCTCATGACTAGACTTATATAGCCCTTATAACGCTTGAAACTTAATCTGAAGACTAATTTAGTCATCATCATTTACCTGCCAATTTTTAATTAGCCTGCCTCTTGCCTGCTAAACAACTGGCTTCCCTTGTAGTGAAATGTACTCATTATTACATTACAAATTGAATACAATATCGTAAAAATGATATTCAAAATTTTTTTTTACTTTTTGTCAAAAACGGCAATTTTTTGAAAACTACCCAAGGGTGGCAGCTCTTTCTGCTAAGGAGGGAGCCATAGGGTCCGCGCACGCCAAACAGAGCAGACAAGAGCAGTTTTTGATAACATTGCAAAATGAACTTTATATCCATAGAAATAAAATGCGAAATTGCCTGACAGGCATAAAAACTGCTCGCGGCTGCTCGAGCAGTCACGCGGACGCAAGGTCGCAGTGTTGCCTGCTTGAAGGATCTAGGGCTAAATATTGCATTTTTTACAATTTGTAATTAACTCGAAACGGAGAATTTTGTAAATTTTTAAGACCGAATCACAGTTATTTCGTACATTCATATTCGCAATTGAAAGTTTTCGTAGTTTTAATTACTTTTTCGTATTACAAAAAAATACAAAACAAAATTTTTGAATGGTAAATTATTAGAAAAGGTTAGAGAATTTCTCCAAAAATATAACTCTCCTGTCGTGATGCCTTCATCTGTATTGAAAATTTAGATATTTTTATGTTTTAATTTATCGATAATTCTGTTTCTTCCTCTTCCGCCAAAAGTGCACAATTACTATATCCCAGTCCATCACATTCACGCACGCACGTCCCAGTGTTGAATTATCGCTACAAATTAGTAACATGGCATGGCAACCCTGAGAAATTGTCACCGGGCTGCTCGCGCATTTTTCCGGTCGGTCTGTGCGGACTCTAGTTTGTATCTAACTTTCTTTACAAACTGTCATCGGTTATTCAACCCCCTACAAATCATTATCCCAGATTAGTAAGTTTATTAGTAAGTTTATGTACAGAGTACAGATAGGAATCGGGCCAATCACGGCCGTGGATGCTAATTTTAGTTTATGTAAGGGAATAAGGCATCGCTAGTGTGTTCATAGAAAGAGACGAATATATGGTGCTATCTTTCTCATTGTTGCTAGTGATGTACTACAACCATCGATAAACATACCATACCTATTCCTGGTAAACGTGAAATGAAACTATGAATTAATTGATGCTTTGTTTATTAAGTATTTACCTTCTCATATATAATTTATTACATGATCATATTCATATGTACGTTAACACATACGTATGTAAAACTAGCTGCATCGACAACCTCGTTCGGGTGGAGCTCTTGTCTCAGTGTATCATCTGTGCGTTCTTTTATCCAAGTATGATATATGGTATTTCACAAACATTGTACAGTTCATCACCTGAAATGATAAAATATTAAAATTAGTATAATTATATTTATTTATTAGCGGTCACATCGTATTACAAGTCCAATTTCACCAATGTCAAAGTAAATAATTTGTTACAAAATTATGGCGATGTCGCCAATTTCTAGTGGAAGATTTACACAGGAATTCACACCACAAAGACAAAGTCTTGTGTACTATAAGGACTCGAATAATTGATAGAGAAAGTTATTGAAGTCAAAATGACAGCCGCTTTTCACCATTCGAAACTCTCAGTAAAATGAATGTGTTTCAATCTTCCCTGTAACGTTCACTATAAAAGTCTGGATAACATCCTAGCAAAATTTGATATTAAACTCTTAAATAAACAGGAAGAATAAAAATTACAACATGTACATGGCGCCCATCTTCAAATGCTGACAAACGACCCATCTAAAATTGGTATGTACTTAGTTTTCAAAATGAAGTGGCACATTATATGTCATAACATTACCAATCAAAAATTTCGCCTCATGTGGATGTTGTATGATGATGATGTTGTATGATGTATCAATGAATTATAAACGTATTTTTTAAAACATCGATAGTCGATAAATAATACAAATTTATAGTAGCACATCCTTATTTTCTGCTATGTTATGAATACTCTGCACCCGCAATTTATTAGATGATCGTATAAAAACTTTGGCCAAAACAGTTTATTAAAGACAGGAAACTAGGTACTTACTTGGGCATTTTGGAAATCCACTGCAAATATCTGCCACTGTAAACAAAGTTGGCTGCGCAATAAGCCAATTTAGTGGCATGGTGGCCCATGTTCATAAAATTTTTCGCTCGAAATGTTTCGCACAAACTGCTTTACTAAGTAATTGATATTACTTTTGGTTTCACAGCTAGGAACCCAACACTTAAAGACACCCATTTTACACACACAGTTTAGTTGCGCTCATTATTTACAAATAAATCAAAACCAAAATACTTATTATCTGATAACTGATAAGTGAGATAGATAACGGACAAAAAAATAAATTTAAAATTTAAAACAACCGCCGAAGGTGAAACATACGCCAACAAGTATAACATATTAGTTAACTCTTAGACTAGTACGCACCATCCAGCATGCACAATTAACAAAAAGGGATGCAGCTATAGGAAAGGAACGATTAGCGGTATAGAATAGGTAGGTACCTATGTTATACCACTATTTCTTTGGTGTTGCAAAACTTTGGTGCGTAGTAGGCTGCAAATTCTGTAATAAATAAGAGAAATAACCAGAATATCTTGGCTTTATTCAGCGTAAAATTCTACTACGTACTGACAACCTGACATAATCATGTCATTATCCCCCCCTTAAATCTCACATACAAAGTCCCTAAGGTACCCAGGTGGCTGTCTTGTCCTGGTCGACCGCCGCAAAAGGGGTTGTTCCTGAGAAGGAGTCGTTTTTTCGGTGAGATTCGGCTCGGGTCACGAGGGCTACCTCACACCCGCACCTGCGGCCGCCTCATGAGGCCGCAGACGTCCCGATGATGATGATGACGGACGGTTGGACAGATGGTTGGACGGACGGACGACAGATAGACGGAAGGATGGATGGTAGAAAGAATCCCTCGCGGACAAAGTCGCGGGCAACAGCTAGTCTATCATAATTTAGGCAGCGTACGGCATCTTAACATTCGCAAATAATTATTTTATGAAGATTTAATCGGAAAAGAGCTCATAACTTCAAAACAGCTATACAGATTTTCATTGAATAAAATCCATCCCGTTTAAATGAAAAAGTACCTACGATGTCGCACAAATGTAGACATATATACACATGTTAAACTTATAACACTCCTCTGATTGCGTCGGGGTTAATAAACAAGCGCGAAATGCAAGATGTCATGCCAGACGTGGTAGTGTCATGTCATGCGGCAAATCATTGACGTAAGAAAAACGAAAGGGCGTTTTTTTAGAAAGATGAGCGTTTTTCTTACGTCAACATTTTTATTAAACTCTCTTTGGTGAACACTAGCGCCGTGGTATTGCCAAATGTGGTACTAAAATTTTGAGCAGCCGATTTTAGACTTAATCGCTAAGTCATATAAACTAAAATTGAATGGAGTTAAATAACATCCACTGACTTTACACTGACGTTTCCATAGCGTGATCATTATTCCTTTCGCCTTCCAGTCGCCTTCGTCAAAGATTCAAATTTCATTGCTTCTACTGCGTTGTTTGTCAGTCATTATTTATAAATAAATTGTTAAAAGTTATTGACTTTTGTATGGAAATAAAACTGACTATTTTTCTTCCAGTATTCGCATGGGCTATTCTTCCCTCCGGCTTTCGTATAAACTTCGTACGACTTTCGTCCTTGGAGATTGCTCTTGCTCTGAAATTTCGGACTTTCTCATTCACTATAGTGAATGAGAAAGTCCGAAATTTCTCCCAGCGCAAGGAAAACAGGACGAAGCTTTGGAAGTACTACAGACGATGTACCAACGCCGTCAATAAGGGCAAATCACCTGAAGATTTCCCAGTAAGCTTTTTTTATGGTAGATGGGCTTACTCTTGTCCTCGATCTAGCCCTGAGGGCAGAGATGAGGTCGATGATGGAACGAGCTCGCCCAGAAGAAGCCTACGCACTCACGATTTGAATAGATTTGGGTAAATTCGGAGCCTTGGATGCATCGGATTATACGAACTGGGGAACAAAGACGCAGAAAGAATATTCGACTCCTCAGCTATGGGCATTATAAAAGGTGTTCCAAAGCGCTGAATGCCAATGTGTGGAATATCAACTAACGTGTGGGTAATATCCTGCGGTGCGTCTGGACTCCCTATATGGTAGAAGTGGGAGAAGGGGTAGGAGGGAGGGGGAAGTGTCTTTGTCTATTGAGTTAATTTCTAGATGAGAGTACAGCTACGAAAAGGAGTTTTCTGAACTTTCCTGGTATCCTTGAAAGAACAAACAATGCCTCTGCTTAAAACTCCGTACCACAAATGGATTCTTCTCAACGGCGTTTTTCTTTTTGGAGTGTTTGCAACGTATGCATTGCTTTAGGGTCCGCGCACACCAAAAAACAGAGCAGACAAGAGCAGTTTTTGATAACATTGCAAAATGAACTTTATCTTCATAGAAATAATATGCAAAATTGCCTGAGAGGCATAAAAACTGCAACGGCTGCAAGGTCACAGTGTTGCCTGCGTGAAGGATTTAGGGCTAAATATTGCATTTTTGACAATTTGTAATTAACTCGAAACGGAGTATTTTGTAAATTTTTAAGACCGAATCACAGTTTTTTCGTCAATTCATATTCGCAATTGAAATTTTTCGTAGTTTTAATTTCTTTTTCGTATTACAAAAAATTATAAAATAAAATTCTTGAATGGTAAATTAATAGAAAAGGTAAGAGAATTTCTCTAAAAATATAACTCTCCTGCCGTGTTGCCTTCATATTTATAGATATTTTTATGTTTTATTTTATTGATAATTCTGTTTCTTCCCCTTCCGCCAAAAGTGCATAAATACAATATCCCAGTCCATCACATTCACGCACGCACGTTCCCTGGCATGGAAACCCTGAGTGTATCACTTTCTTGCGAGGGACATCCATACTAAAATGTATGGATTTTTTAAAATCCTAAAAACGTAAAATTTTTATCTTTCTCTCTGGGAGATATATGCTATGGGACTAATAAATGCTACTACCACAGTTTTTCTGATGAAAACACTTACCATTCAGGAAACAAAACGGTGTTAATAATCACGCATAAAATGGCTATTATTACTCTGTACATTAACTTACTAATCTGCGGCTATTATATAGTTTTTTACGTGGTTGTAAACGTTCAAACATGTTTGTCAAACTTTACGTTCCGTTTGTACAGTCAAGAGCACATCAAGCTTGACACATTGGACTTTGCACCGTTCTTATTTCAATAGGTGTACGGGCTAGAGTCGAACTGCGAGTGTCCAGCTGGACCTGTCGTTGACTGTACGTGCTCATCAAACATCAGCGCACACATACCAACAAGTTTGTCAAACAAGACTTCACTTTCAAAGCAGTTTTCGCCTCAAAAAGACGCTCCGATGGTCAGATAAATACATACATACATAACATCACGCCTTGTTCCCGTCGGGGTAGGCAGAGACCACAGTTCTCCACCTGCTACGATCTTGACATACTTCCCTTGCTTCCTGAACCTTCATCAATCCTTTCATACATGCTCGTCGGTTTAGGGTACTTTTAACCTGGCCTTTATTCAGAACGTCCTGAATTTGGTCCTGGTACGTTCGCCGAGGCCTTCCCCTTCCAACGTTTCCATTCACTCTCGCCTTGTGAATCTCTTTCGTCAATCTTCCTTCATTCATCCTCTCTACATAACCAAACCATCTCAGCATCCCTTTCTCAATTTTAGTCACTACGTCTTCTTTCACGCCACAACGTTCTCTTATCACACTATTTCTAATCCTGTCACTCAATTTCACACCAATCATACTCCTCAACGCTCTCATTTCTACTGCATTAATTCTACTTTCATGCTTTGTCTGCCATACCCAGCTTTCACTGCCGTACATCAGTGTTGGTACTAAAACGCCTCTATGAACAGCCAGACGAGCCTTGTGAGACACCTTCTGACTCTTCATAAAAGCATGCAGAGCACCATTCACCATGTTTCCAGCATTCACTCTTCTTTCGATATCACTTTCACACTTTCCATCTCTCGTAAACTTAGAACCCAGATACACAAACTCCTTTACTTGTTCGACTTGTTCACCACCTATTAATATAGTACACTCTGTCATACACTCTTCTCTTTCAAGTACCATTACTTTCGTCTTGCTTACATTAACTTTCATTCCTTTCCTATCAAAAGCCACATTCATCATTGTTACCATCTCCTGTAACCCGTCAGCAGATGACGCAAGTATAACTTGGTCATCAGCGTAGAGAAGACATTTGATGAGTAACTCATTCATTCTCAAACCACACATGCTCTCTTTCAGATCAGTCAAACAATTATCCATGAATAGGTTAAACAGCCAAGGTGACGCTACACATCCCTGCCTAACACCTTTTTCGATGCTAAACCATTCAGTGTACGCCCCGTTTATTCTGACGCAAGCACTGGAATCCTCATAGAGAGATTTCAGTGCTTGAATCAGATGACCGTTCACCCCATACATAGATAATGCCGACCACAATTCATTCCTCACCACTCGGTCATAGGCCTTTTCCAAATCCACGAACGCGCAGTAGACTTTTTGGTTTTTGGCCAAAAACTTTTCAGCAGATAAATAACTATAATTAATAAATAATATACGTTCAGATAAACCTTGATAATTTGTGGTTGTCGCGCGAAAATGGCGAGTTTGTTTGACAAACATGACTGTACACCTTCAAACATTATGACAAGCACGCCGTCAATCAAATCTTTCAAACAAACAGCCAAACACGTAGTTTGCTTGACGAACACGTCAAACATGACCGCAGACTGTCAAATAATTTGCCAAACACGTAAAATATTTGTCAAATAATTTGAGCGTTTACAGCCTACTTAACTGCGTGTTTTTTCGTATTTACAAAGGAGTAAGATTTTTTTTTGGCAAATAGCAACACTAAACTTCCTTGTCTAAAGCCATAGATTTATTACTTCGCGCGTGGCGCTTTTAACCAGATTATTTGCCAAACACGTAAAATATTTGTCAAATAATTTGAGCGTTTACAGCCTACTTAACTGCGTGTTTTTTCGTATTTACAAAGGAGTAAGATTTTTTTTTGGCAAATAGCAACACTAAACTTCCTTGTCTAAAGCCATAGATTTATTACTTCGCGCGTGGCGCTTTTAACCAGATTGCGCTCATCCAAAAATTATGCGAGCAGAGTAGGACGTAAGATGAGAGGAAGCTGTCCCTTTCTAATAGATTTTGCATGACATTTTAAAAGATAAAAGATATTTATTTGCGATAAATGTAGTCAAAAGGTTCTTAAGTTATAGACAGTCCTTACATTTAGATTTAACAAAATCATGCAAATTAAAAATAAAACATAAGAAATTACCATAGACTATTAAAATTTAAATATTAAAAATATTTTGTTTATGTTGTCATGACAACATCAACAAAATGTCAGGCAAAATCTTTGTTAAAATCATTTTACCAAAGAGTTTTTAATCCAGATAAATCAAAAGAAAATGATTTTCTGCATTTATAAATATTTAATGAAAACTGAGAGAGAAGTTTATACTTTGCACGTTGAAAATAATTCAAATAAGTATTAAAAAATACGTATAAATATAAATTTGTGAATATAAAAGTTAACATTTTGCACGGAAATTGTGCAAACTTCATTAGTATGGCAATAATTAGAAAGGGACGAAGTACATCGCCTATGATGTCTTGCTCTGCTCGTTTTGCCTCCGTACAAATTGTTAAGAGTACGCTATCATGGTAAATGTAAGATCATTGTCTAAAGCCCCCAGCCTGCTTAGCACGCTCCCCAAGAGAAAATATATCTCGGAGAAATGTCACTTTAATTGGGGAATTATGTCATCTAATCTAAAAGTATAGACGATCGGATCGGACTGCTCTGAATTTAGCTCCGTACCTCGATTTTGGCCAATAGCAAAATTGTCGTTAGGGTCAATCCGCAACTCTTTTGGACAAAATCGTGGTCCGGAGCTAAATTCGGAGCAGTCCAATCCAATCGTCTATTAGTACTTTATCATTTCCAAGCGCTAAGAAATGTCAGTGGAGGAAAATGTTGAGCAAATTTACAAATTACGTTTTTGATATTTTAGACAGAGATAGCTTTATACACTAATACATGTTGCCATCCTTGTCTTTAAAAATATGTCGCACTGCTCGGCTGTCAAAAAAACGTGACCATGCTTAAAGTCTTTAATCTATGGGCCTAGATAAACTGACAACTGGAGTCGGCAGTTCACGTTTGGCCAACCGTTGGCCGCGCCGCTGGCCGCGCCGGCTCGGCAAGGTGTCCGTCTTCCAAGCAAGCCCGTGCGAGATATAGCCAAGTGGCATACACCAAAATTTAGTGGAAATTGGTTCATTCCATCAGTAAAGTGTCAGATTCAGTGCATCAAAACTGACGACACTACGAGCTGAAAACTTTGGGTGGCTGTAGAGACGTCTCGTCAGCCAGCCCATTCTATACAGGGAAAACTACGAAGATTACATAAAAGCAAAATAGTTCCACATTTACTGCATGTCTAGTGCAATTGATTGTAAAAAAGCCGAATCGAAAATGTCCATATGGTAGGAGCACTTCATCAATAATTATGGGTGGCTGGAGAGACGTTTTCCCAGCCAGCCCATGTGATATCTCGGAACATATAGTAGGTAGGAAGATAAAACAAAGCTTAATATTTACTACCTACTCGGAACAGTAGGAAGCAAATATTTCAAAATCCTAGCTCCACTAACTTTTGAGATATTTGTATTTTTTCATGGGCTTGCTGGGGAGACGTCTCGCCAGCAAGCCCATGCTGTAACTCAAAAAGTACTGCACGTAGAATGCTGAGCGATATACCAATAGAGAGTGCATATTTGATGCAATAAGCACCAAGAAAAATGAGACCCTAGGTCTTACGGTTTCGGTGCTAGAAACAAATATCATTTTCCCGCCGAAAATTTTGAATGCATGATGTGAAGTGCGACGTTGCCGTTCTGTGCAACTCTACATGTTGCTGTTAGACCATTCAAAAATCAATCTTGTATCCTTATAGTTAAAAGGTACTGTAGACGCACGTGTAGATTATTTGTAATTTGAGAATAGTTCGAGAGACGGTGTACTTAGTAAAAGACTGATTGGTTATCAAGAAGTTTTTATTTATTTGTGACGACATGTTCAGAAAGATAGAGATAATATGTATTTTAGCTCACGTGAAGACTAACTGGTGCCTCAATCTCTTTTTAGCAACCGTGACAACTGTATTCTAGGAGGAGATGTAGGTTTAGTGGTCTCAGTAACAAACTAAAATTTTTAAAGTATTCTTAAATTTTCCTGTAATTAATAAGTTAAGAAATCTGATTTATTAAATAAATACGTGAGCCAAAATACATATTATGTCTTTTGTTCTTCACATGGTGTCCACAAATAATTAAAAACTTCTTGTTAACCAATCAGCCTTTTAAGTACACCGTCTCCCGAACTATTCTCAAATTACAAACAATCTACACGTGCGTCTACAGGACCTCTTAACTATAAGGACACAAGATTGATTTTTGAATGGTCTAACAGCAACATGTAGAATTGCACAGAACGGCAACGTTGCACTTCACATCATGCATTCCAAATTTTCAGCGGGAAAATGATTTTTGTTTCTAGCATCGAAACCATAAGACCTAGGGACTCACTTTTCTTGGTGCTTATTGCATCAAATATGCACTCTCTATTGGTATATCGCTCAGCATTCTACGTGCAGTACTTTTTGAGTTACAGCATGGGCTTGCTGGCGAGACGTCTCCCCAGCAAGCCCATGAAAAAATACAAATATCTCAAAAGTTAGTGGAGCTAGGATTTTGAAATATTTGCTTCCTACTGTTCCGAGTAGGTAGTAAATATTAAGCTTTGTTTCATCTTCCTACCTACTATATGTTCCGAGATATCACATGGGCTGGCTGGGAAAACGTCTCTCCAGCCACCCATAATTATTGATGAAGTGCTCCTACCATATGGACATTTTCGATTCGGCTTTTTTACAATCAATTGCACTAGACATGCAGTAAATGTGGAACTATTTTGCTTTTATGTAATCTTCGTAGTTTTCCCTGTATAGAATGGGCTGGCTGACGAGACGTCTCTACAGCCACCCAAAGTTTACACCTCGTAGTGTCATCAGTTTTGATGCACAGAATCTGACACTTTACTGATGGAATGAACCAATTTCCACTAAATTTTGGTGTATGCCACTTGGCCATATCTCGCACGGGTTGCTGGGGAGACGGACACCTCGGCAAGCTTGATGACAGCGTTCACACGTTTTCGCGGCTCATTCCGTGTTACTATAGCCCTCTTATATACTAATCTGTGGTTACTATCAAAATGAAATAAACTATACAATAAATACGGTAATTAATTGGCTTAAACATAATAATTTATTTGTAAATTTATCTAAAACTAAATTTCTTCAGTTTTATAATGTAAATGGACGCCCCCAAAAAATATATGTGACCCACAATGGTGAACCAATCTCTGAGTGTTCTACGGAAAAATTTCTTGGGATAACTCTAGACTCCCATCTGAATTGGAAGGAACATGTGTCGATTGTATGTAAAAAAATTAATCGATTCAGTTATGCCCTCTACAAACTTACAACACTTAGTAGTCAAAAGACAGCACTTACAGCTTATCATGGCTACATCTGCTCTATACTAAGGTACGGTCTCATTTTATGGGGAAACTGTGTTGAAGTCAATCGAGCGTTTATAATTAAAAAAAATGTATTAGAGCAATGTGTGGAGTTGGACCCATGGAATCCTGTAGACCTTTATTTAAAAAATTAAATTTATTAACATTGCCGTCAATGTACATATTTGAAGTATGTCTATTTACTAAAAATAATTTATATATATTTAGAAAGAATCGTGAAGTATGTGGATTCGCAACCCGGTATCCGGATCGTTTGATAGCGCTTCCTTGCTCTACTACAGCTAGTCAACGAAACTGTTATCAAACAAATGTCGGCTAAACTCTATAATAAACTACCAGATACCATTAAAGATTTACCACATAATAGGTTCAGAACTGAGCTGTATAAATTTTTGTGCAATAAATGTTTTTATAGTATTAACGAATTTATGTCCTGCAAGTTCTAATCTGACTGATTTTTATTATTGTTAATATTAGCACTATCTCCTTTGACATTTGATATTTTATTTTATGTAAACTTGACAATTTATTGTGATTGTTATGATTTATTTTTCTTCTGACATAATTTGATTGCATGCTACTCTCTCTGTTTGCATACCATTATGTTGGTTAAATGTGAGATTCACTATGTTAATGTTACACCAATTTGTACCACATTTAATGCAAATAAAGATTTATTTATTTATTTATTTGATTGACGTTAAGAAAAACGATGCGCAAAATCTTTGATCCAAACAAATCCCAAAATATTAAAAAGTGAAGTGAATGAGCAGTGCAAAGAGGATGTAATAAAACCACAGACCATAGATTTATTACTTCGCGCGTGGCGCTTTTAACCAGATTGCGCTCTTCCAAAAATTATGCGAGCAGAGTAGGACGTAAGATGAGAGGAAGCTGTCCCTTTCTAATTTTGCATGACATTTTGTTTATATTGCCACTAGCTGTGCCCGCGGCTTCGCCCGCGTGATATTCAGACAATGTGCAGTCTCTCCCTCTCCCCCTTCCTCTCCCCCACCCTCTCCCACTCCCTCTCTCTCTACCTACATACCACTCCCTCTCCTTCTCCCTCTTCCTATCCCTGCCACTAACCCTACCCCTACTCCTATCCCTATCCTTAACGCCGTCTTAACTGCTTTCCCTATCCTTATATAAACATAGAAACGACACCCATATTGACTTTTAGACATTTTAACCCTATCGCACCCCAACCCCATCCCCAGGGGATGATGGTATTTCACGTCCACCACCTTAGATTTCAAAATTGTTGTAGTTTTCGTAATCAGCGATCCGATAAACCATACAAACGACACCCATATGGATATTTAGACATATCAACCCTATCGCACCACAACCCCATCCCCGGAGGATGATGGTATTTCACATCCACCACATTGGATTTCAAAATTGTTTTAGTTTTCGTAATCAGCGACCCGATAAACCATACAAATGATACCCATATTGGTTTTAAGACTTTTTCACCCCATTTCCCTCTTTAAGGGGTTGAATTTGGGGTGGAATGTTTACAACAGAGATGTATGTTCCACAGAATTACAACCCTAATGCCTAAATAATATTTTTAGTGGATATTACTTTGAAATGAAGGAGTTTCAACTTCGTCCCCCTTTTCACAACTTAGGGTGTAAAATTTCAAATACTCTGAGACACGTAAAACTTACTTTTTAATCGTCAATCTAAATAAAAATTTTGAAGATCCTAACTTTAAAACTGACGGACTTTCATACAAACTTTAATCCCTTATTTCACCCCTTTAGGGGATGAATTTTGGAAAATTCTTAAACACGTACTTTATTATTTTTTACCAAAAGCTTAAATACAAATTTCTATAATTCTACCTTTAAAACTGAAAGACTTATAGACCAACATACAGAAAAAAAATCATCCCCTTTTTCACCCCCTTGAAGGGTGATTTTTAAGAAATGCTTAAACATGTGTTTCTTTATTTTTTACCAGAAGCTTAAATTCAAATTTGTGTGAATCTAGCTCAAAAAACAAAGGACTTTCATACAAACTTTCATCCCTTATTTTACCCCCTTGGGAGATGAATTTTCCAAAATCCTTTCTTAGTGGGTGGTTTTGACGCACATAGAACCTGTGTACAAAATTTCAGATCTGTATCTATAGCGGTTACGGCTCGGCGTTGATGAATCAGTCAGTCAGTCAGGACAATCTCTTTTATATATTTAGATGACAACATCAACAAAATGTCATGCAAAATCTTTGTTAAAAATCATTTTACCAAAGAGTTTTAATCCAGATAAATCAAAAGAAAATGATTTTCTGCATTTATCAATATTAATGAAAACTGAGAGAGAAGTTTATACTTTGCACGTTGATAATTATTCAAATAAGTATTTAAAAATAGTGGATATAAAACTTAACTTTTTGCACGGAAATTGTGCAAACTTCATTAGTATGGCAATAATTAGAAAGGGACGAAGTACATCGACTATGATGTCTTGCGGGTTTTTTGGCGGGAACTCGACATGGGCGTTTGCCTGCTTAATTGACATTTAGTTTTTTTGTGCATTTAGTGATTTAGTGGATAATAAAGATGGTGCGTTATGCAGTAAATTTTCTACGGAGTGCGCAGCTGATGAAAATTTCAAGTGATCTCGTGTTTAAGCCCCGTTTGTGTTGTCCCAAAAAGTCACGAACATTTTCCTTCGTAAAGTTCACTATCGCTTTACGAGGGGAGCAAAAAGAAAGACAGATTAAAGACATCAGACATGGCTGTATGGGCTTTGTACTCTTTGCCTTTCCGAAAGGACGAATGAATGAAAACAAAAAAAAAATGATGTCTTGCTCTGCTCGTTTTGCCTCTGTGCAAATTGTAGGAGTCCTCAATCATGGTAAATGTAAAATCATTGAGCGTACGCTATCATGGGAGAAACTGACGTTGTGCAGTGCAAGCGTTTACTTTGACATTGGCGAAATACGTTTTGTAATGAGATGTGATGCCATTAAATAAATATACAATACATTAGTATTATATACAGTACGGATTAAAACCTGCTCATGAGCTTTGTGTGCGGTTTTAGCGCGCTAATAGTCGGTTCAAAACTTGATCGTATTCACTCGTTTAAGCGACGTGACGTCATCAGTGACGTCACTTTAGCGCGCTATCATCGCTGTGTTCCAAATTGTACAAACGCTGCTAAAAGCGTATACAGTACTGACGGACGGTCCAAATTGATTTTGCACGCTCACAACGCTACCACTGCTTTAATGGCTGTAGTCAATTTGGAATGGATTTAAGCGCGCTCACGTGTTCATCTGTCAAAATTTCGGTTTTGTTTTTATTTTCTTTAACAAAGCCTAAGCTAATCCCTGAAAAATGTGCGCCAAATCCACTCTCATTTCCATTAGAGACAAATTCATTAATATCAAAACTTGAGAAACATCAGCTGGCTGCAAATGTGTGGGATTTTATGTGTCAAATCGATTTTGACATTAGCGCTTTCACTGCTCCACCTATTTGACTAAAGCACTGATAGCAGAAACGATGACGTCATCAATGACGTAAGGCGGTGAACGAGCGAGTGCTTTAGAGCACGCTTTTGGTCAATTTGGACCGACTTAAGCGCGCTCACAGTGCTCTAAAGCAGTCTGTTAGCGCAAATTGGACCGCACAGCATTGCATACGAAAATGAGGTAGTGCAGCGTGTGCGAAACGTCAAACTCATAAGACATTTGTCATCAATCTCGTTTTCGAGAGATTTTATTCAACTTTTTTTGGGGTTTTAGATTAAATTATCTTATCGAATAATCATTATCTCTCAATAATTTCTTAAAACGCAAAACAAAATCAAACTTTTAATTTTTCTCAGTGACATTGACATAAGCGCGCTCTAGTCTGGTTTAAAACTGTATTCGATGATATTCGACGAATGCACGCATATAGAAATAAACCGACTATATTCAGTGAATGTGATGTGTGCGTTGATTTCAAGAAACAATCCGTAGTACTAGTCTAAGCAAATACATACATAGGTGGCATACAATGTGCAACATATAATTTGCAGCAAATAGTACGCACCTCGATAATGTGCAGCTGATATTTGGCGTCGTGACGTCAACTATCCAGTCGCACAATATTTGCTGCGTAGTATGTGTCACTGGTTATTGCGCGCTCGAATAATGCGCACCTGATAGTTCACGTCACGTTTGGAAAAGGTCAAGTTCTTTATAGAGCTGTGTATCACCTTGGCCTATTTAAGTCGATAAAACTGTATTCTATATTTTTTTGGAGTTTTATGTAGGTAAAGTATTTTATGCCTCAATTTCAATTCAATTTCTACTACTGGCACTCGCCGGCCGCTGCCGCGGCACACTCGCTTTGCTCGCTCGGCTCGTGCTTTGTGGTCGCAAGAGTACCTAACACAACCTAACCGATCCCACGGGATCGGTTAGGTTGTGTTTACTTTACCTAACTGACCTATGGAAATCATATTTAAACGATACTATTGTCTTTAAAGTTTGGTAGCTAAGCTGAAATTTTCTTAACTGGAACTAATAATTTCTCTAAAATATTTTCGTATCGATATAGTTAAAATTAGAGAAAACACATCTCTAGTGAAGATCGATGCTTCGAGGTTCAATAGCATGACGTCGATTATCAAGCGCTTGAATAATGTGCAGCACAGTAGTACGCAGCAAATAATATGCATCAGATAATCGGCGTCCCGTGACGCCAATTATCAGCTGCACATTATTTGCTGCGTATTAGATGTTGCACATTCTCCTGACGCACATTATTGCCTACCCATACATACATAGTTTTTTTTCTGACCATTTAAAGTTCATTACCTATTTAATTTTGCTTCCTGTGTTCATGCAGCTCCACATCATATGTTCTTTAGCAAAAAGTAATACATTGCTAGCTCCTCCAAGTACATTGCAGTTGGTAAGTTACTTTTTGATAGTTCCATAAACTTTGTTTTGTGTCCAGTGTACTCAACATTTTAAATAAAATTGCAGTAGTTATGTTGCCTGATATTGGATGATTCACAAACCTAGGAATTCGGTTATGTATGATTTATTGCTTCATATGAATTCGTACTATTTAGAATTGCTCTTTATGTTAACCTTAAGAATAACCTTTAAAAGTTCTATACAGAGATGGAGCTCAAGTGTAAAGTACAAAATTATGAATGGGGAAAACTAGGGAAAGACAGCACAGTGGCGAAATTAATTTCAAGTGCGGATTCTAATGTGACTATTGATGACTCCATGCCGTATGCAGAGCTATGGATGGGCACTCATCCTAATGGCCCTTCACTCATCATAGAGAGAGATGTCCTATTGTCAGAATATATAAAAGACAACTTAGATGCCATTGGTCCAGCAGTCCGGAAGCAGTTTGGTGTGGCAGTTCCATTTTTGTTGAAAGTCTTGTCGGTTCGAAAAGCTTTATCTATTCAAGCACATCCAAAGAAGGTAAGTTATCACTTATCAGAATATGATTGAAGGTAGTGAAATAAAATTATGCAACTTCTAGCCTAGTATAAAAAAAGAGCATTTTAACTATTTATAGTTACGAAATCAAGTTTAGCAAAAGAGTTCTCTTTTAATTTAATTATTTTATTTAATGTGTTTATTGAATCAACAGCATCAAACAATACATAAACAGCATCAACAACAAATAAATATATGATACATCCCATTAAACATCCACCGCAGGACAGAGAGCACCAGAACTCCAGCAAAAAACGCATAGTACTTAAGATAAGGGGATTTACCATCGTCACCATACTTGTGAGTTTTGCGGCTGGCGACTGCTGTTGATGGTGACCTCACTGTGTAAGATGGTACGATACACAGAAAGATGCTGCTGCCCATCCTCCGGTTAAGCCCTTAGTCGCCTTTTACAACATCCACAGGTAGAGATGGGTTGGTACTATTATTTGCCGGCACTACTTGGAGGTATAAATATATAACAAGGTCTAAATACACAGCACTGTAGCCAATTCCTGATTCACACTATATTATTTAACAATAAACCAGGTACACATAATGCTTATAAGACAGGAATATATTTCAAAATGATAAGAAACTAAATGCATTTGCTGTGTGTTATAATTTTTTTTAAATCTTTATATTTTAGGAGCATGCAGAAGAGCTACACAAACAATTCCCCGATATCTACAAGGACCCAAACCATAAGCCCGAACTAGCTATCACACTGACTCCGTTTGAGGCACTCTGTGGATTCAGACCCTTATCTGAGATCAAGACCTTTCTCTCAAGTGAGTGTTGGTGTTTATTATTGTCTACATATTGATGAATTGATAATGAAAGCAATTTGTTTTGTTTTCTACATGTAACTTTAAATTGTTAGTGCAAGTAGAAATTATTTATTTATTAAATAAAATAAGTTATAAAATGTTAATGTGCAATGTAAATGTAAATCCTATACTATTAAACGAGCAATAATTGTATACATCTCTAATTGGTTTCTCAAAAACGGCTTTAACGATATCGATGAAATTGCCCATACGGGGGTTTTCGAGGGCAAAAAATCGATCTAGCTAAGTCTCATGTCTAGGAAAACTCATTTTCCCCATGTTTTAAAGCATTTTTTTTTATTTTAATTATTTTTTTAAATATTAAAACAATGTTTTAGACAGAAACCTACAGCGCCATCTGTTAGCGGGTAGCATAGTTTGTTCATCCGATGATATTTTAATGTTGAGGCGGCTATTATAGAGCGAAGCTCAGTCGCCCAGGTACTTTAGCTTAAATAACTAACTTTTAAATAATATTCTTCATATCAAAAGTACAATTTCATTGTTCTTGCAACTTTGTCTATTTGAGTTTCTACTATAAAGTAGCCTATCCTTCCCTAATTCAAACTATCTCCATACTTTCATTAATATTGGTGAAGTAATTTGGTCTTGAAAGCTAGACAGAGTTTTTTGTGGGTACCAAAATGGAATAATAAAATTTTGAACAGCAAGTCTGTCAGATTGGCAACCATAAAGTTTTAAATGTCATGAATGATATCAATTTCCAGAAATACCAGAACTAACCAGAGTTCTGAGCAAAGATTCCATAGATGCTTTACATGCTCATGAGGGGCAGGGGGACAGTGCTCAAGTCCTCAAGCCAGTGTTCCAGTCGCTAATGGACTGTGAAAAGTCTGCTCTAGCCACCAGCCTTGCCAGTTTGCTAGATAGATTAGAAAAAGAAGGTAAGAATTAGATTGAAATACAATGTCTCTATATGAAACAAGCAATCAGTAAGACTTCAAGCATAAAAAAATTGCCCGTGTTACAGCCAGTAGAACGACATGGTGGAACCATGTAATTATCTAGCTAATTCTATACAACATGCAATTCTTAACATGCAAAACCTCTTGTTGTTGTAGTTTCACCCATGTAGCTGAACAACTTTTATTCTATAACTTTTATAGATTTAAATAAAAAAAATCGTCAGCTTTGAAATTATTTTAATTTTCTTTTTCACATAACAAAATCTCATATAGAATCTGATCTAAAACATAGATTATTTTTGTCACAGATGCCGCAACACAGTCATCCCTGTTATATCCTTTAGTAAAAAGGCTTCACGGCGATTTTCCTGGCGATGTTGGCTGCTGGGCCCCTTACTTTATGAACTACTTGGAGCTGCGACCTGGACAGGCTATATTCCTCAAGCCCAACTTGCCTCATGCTTATATTAGTGGAGGTAAAGATGAAATTCAGTTATTTTATTTGATTTTAACTTTTTTTAACTATGTTAAGGGCTAACCAGTTTAAAATCGGTTATCAACCGCTCTTTAAAACTTTTTACTCAAAATGAAACTATAATGCGAGATTTTTTTTTAAACTATTAACCGATTTATTCCGCGGCGACAGCTTCAGCAATTCGCCAGCTAAGTTGCGGGTCGCGTGCTAGGTTAGTAGACTTTGAAAATATAATGAACAGGTTGTTTAATCCAAAACCTCAGAATAATAAGGAGTTATAGAGCGCCCCCATCAGTTAAAAAAATGTTACTCGCTAAATACAAAACTTCGAAAATCCGGAAAGACAGATTGAAGTAAAGGTACCTTTGTTTATTTAGAAACAGGAAAATAATAATTTATTTAGTATAAACCTCCAATTTTATTCCATTTTAGAAACTATTTATTCCGTAAAATAAAGTTTACTGTAGTTAGTTACACATACAAAAACTGCTAAAAGTGGCCGTTTTTCGCACTTTTTGTATCTGTAACTACAGTGAACAAAATTTTTCAGAATTAATAGGTTCTAAATAAACTGGGATACCTTTACTTCAATCTGTGTTTCCGGATTTTCGATAAATTTTGTATTTAGCGAGTAATATTTTTTTTACTGATGGGGGCGCTAGTGGACGGGAGGTAGCCTCTTAAAGAAATAGGGCGTCGTTCTATTAATTTGGTAGGGTTATTTTGAATATTTCATAAATTTCATAATCATCGATAATGATGTGACTTTGCATAGCAAAGGAGATGTGACATGCTGGCAGATGTCATCCCATAGCATAATAAATTAGCGCGGTTTCTATTCCGAGCGAAGCAAGGAGGTCTGAAACCCTCTATCCAGAATCTCACAAAAAGATAGTGTGGTATATTTTGAAGAGGGTGTTCCAAAGTAACCACGATTGTTAGCGTGGCGACTGGTACAAATAGGCTACAGTGAGGCTGGGCGTATGCTGAGATGCAGCACAGTAAAGTCTTTCTATCCTTCAGTATTCTTTGTAATAAAGCGAGAGGGAAGATGTGTTCTGCCATGCGCTGCGCCACCTGTGTCCTAGCATACGCTCACCATAATTAGTGACCGCAGTTTCATACATGAACTCTCCAACCTAAAAGATAGCTAAACTATTCTGTTAGTTGTTACAATGCATTACTATATTCTATTCCAGGTATAAAAGCAATGGAATACATTCAAGTGAATATTATCTAAATTAGTCATGCTAACGCTTTCTATCGACCAGAAATTATGCGATACTAATCCGGTTTATCTTTTAAGTACATTTACATGATAATCTCAAGTGCTTAGTAAAGCCAGAATTGTCTACAATATCAGGAAAACTAATACATACAAGTCATGTCTAATTTTATGCCCATCGATTTGATTTTAGTATGAAGATGGGTTGAACTATAAGGGATGGACATAAGCTACTTTTTTCTGAAGTCGAAGGCAGCTAGTAAAGAATGAATATAATTAAATATGTGGCCAAATCTGATAAAGATTCAGGCTCAATAAATCGATGGCTCAAACATCCTGATGTGACTTCTGAATCGTCTTAAGTAGTCCATGTCTTAACTAACATCCCATGAAACGTTCACTGCAGGACGCTTGCAGGACGGGAGCTCCCTCCAGAACTCCAGCAAAAACGCGAGGTACTTTGGAGGGGATTTACCATAGTCACCACGCTTGTAAGCGTTGCGGCTGGCGACCGCTGTTGTTTGTGACCGCAATATGTAAGATGCTATGATACACAGAAAGATGCTGCTGCACTTCCTTTGGTTCGTAATCCCTTAGTCGCCTCATACGACACCTACAGGTAGAGATGGGTTGGTACTATTCTTTACCGACACCACTCGGACGGATCGTCTTCCAATCCCATAATTCAAATAAACCATCTACAATACTTTTTTTTTCAGACTGCATAGAATGCATGGCGTGTTCAGATAACGTGGTCCGCGCAGGGCTGACCCCTAAGATGATCGATGTGCCAACCCTAGTGGGCATGCTGGATTATTCCTCGTACGGTAAAGACCAACTACTCTTCAGCCCGACTATGGAAGACGCTAACAGTTGTATCTGGAGACCTCCCGTACCGGACTTCGCTGTGGTTAAGATAAAGGTAGGTGACTGAGACTTTCTAACATGTATTACAAGTGGTTCTTTGGACCTAACTGCTTTATCGTGAGCCATTATTTTTTACTACTCCTGGAGTTTTAGTATATTAGTTATGTTACTGACTCACTCAAACTATAAAATTTACTAATATTCCCAAAAAAACATGAGTCAAACCTGCCGTCAATAGAGGCTTTTGAATGGAACAAACAAAAAAAAATCTTTTTATATTCATACTTCTTGTATAAGTTTTGTGGACTGAGTTGGTCTGAGTGACATACAACAATTTCAGGGGAGATTAAAAAATAACCTTTTATCTTATTGCAAAATTCAACAAACAGCAGTTCTGCTCCTTAAGGCGATCCGTTTTCCATACTAAATTCAAATGACTTGCATTCTTATGCGGGACATAAAATGCTGTTGAAAAACGAGTGATTGCCGCTATTTTTAGTTTTAATACAAAGATACAGCTAATGCACCGAAAGTACTACAGTATAGATCGCACACCCACAATGGTAATATTGAACTAAAAATTGCTAGTAAAAACTAGTACTTTCTTTTCTTTGCATTAGCTGTATCTTTGTATAAATCAGCGACAAATTTAACTAAAAATAGAAGTATAATACACATTTTTCAACAGCAAGTTATGTCACGCTAAGAATGCGAGTCATTTGAATTTAGTATGGAAAACGGATCGCCTTAAGATACAAGAGATAATCTTAGTTTAAGGAGCAGATCACTAAACTTCTAAATGTAAACCTTAAGCAAATTGTAGTTACTTTTGGTTTTAATAAACTGATTATTATTAGTATAATCTTGTAAATGAAGGAAATAATCCGAATGCTAATCTCTGACATTTAAAATAGACTTAATATTTACGACACACGTGCTTCGGAATTTTATCTCTACATAGTAACTTCTAGACGCACATTATCGGTATCACAAAATGGTTAACAAGGTACGAACATAGCTCAACAAATCATTATAAACACTAAATAGCTTAGAAACATAGTGTAACATGTTACGTACATTGTTGTGCCCTCAGGCAAACCAAGGATGGAGTTGTTTATGATACCTCAATGAATGCTTAAATATTCGGGTCAAGTGAAACTTAGTCGTAAACTAATCTGTGGAGTAATTTTAATGGGTTTGGTTTAGTAAAATCCTTGAGACAAAATATTTTTGAGAGTATCTTATTTACCCTTTTTGTCTTCTTTAAAAATTTTGTTGAGTCACTCAATATTTTCTTATTAAAATAGGGTATGAACAGTTACGGGGCGTGTTTTAAGGCAAACATCTTGAGTACCTAGTCGGATCGTTTTGGAACTATAATGCCAGGTTTTTATCCCTCTATGTTACTCAGAACAGATATCTGAACAACATGTTCAAACAAACATAGGTCATAAAAGTAATAGTGGAATTTGCTTGGTACGATGAAAAAAATCTTATTGTTATTATCTTTTGGTAAGTTTTATGTTCAAAAATAACCCTGTATAATCATCTGTTTTAACACATAACTGGTATCAAACCATACGTAAAAAATAACATACCTGACCAATACAGCGTGTAAAAAAAGTACGAAGATCCTTCTAAGGGGTGGTTCTACATCACTAATGAATGGACTGTAAAAAAAATATATATTTTTTATTTTGTGTGATCATGAAATTTAATTTTCCTTCCAATTACATTACACTAATGACTGGATATTATTACAAAAAATATCTTTGTCTGATCACCAGCTGATCATAGAGATCATTGAACCCTCC
The DNA here is from genome assembly GCA_947532105.1 of Athrips mouffetella. Taxonomy (NCBI): domain Eukaryota; kingdom Metazoa; phylum Arthropoda; class Insecta; order Lepidoptera; family Gelechiidae; genus Athrips; species Athrips mouffetella. The sequence continues at coordinate 19,761,029 of OX383964.1, read as the reverse complement.
AGGCGCTTCACTTCTTGGGCTAATTACTAGGAAAAAGTATTTTTTTAATTTTTTGGATGTGTAATGGATGTATAATCACCTCTTAAAAGAATCATCGTACTTTTTTTACACCCTGTATATTATCTAGTTACTAAAAAAAGAACAGATTTCTTTGATGGACACTCACTACACTAACGTATAATTCTCATTTCCTCGCAGGTGGAAAGCGGTGACTCCTACAACACAATAATCCGACCGAGCCCCAGTCTCATACTTATCACGTCGGGCGCCGGCTCCGTGTGCGACACGGAGCCGGTGCGGGCGCGGCCCGGCGTCGGCGTGTTCCTCAAGGCCAGCCGACAGCTGACCATCACGCCCGAAGGCGGGAACCATCTTGAAGCCTACCAAGCTATATGCAACGTGTGATTCTCTTGCCAAAGTTTAGGAGGTACAGAAGAGATTTGATTTGAAAGGTATTTTAATTTCTTTTTTTTTTGCTGTAAAATTCCATTCACTTCTATTTGCGAGTTGTGTTTTAAAATTTGTTGCGTTGCTAATTATGTTGCGTTGCTATTTAATTATGTTGCGTTCATGAAACGGATTTAGTGTTGAAGTCCATAAACGAAGACAATAAATAATGACGTCATAGCTTGCGAAATTGATACAAAAGTTGTAGATTTTTGTTCTGACCACAGAATACTACACTTTCTAGTTCTGACTGTGGCTTTGACGTTCACTAAAAAGTTATTTAATTGACTGTATTGGACACTAGTGGATAGTGGGAATGCTTTGCGCATTTCTGATAACATAAACATCACATGTAAATCTTATCTATTTAAGCCGCATGTGAATCCCATCGGCAATCTCATCTCTGTCCTCAGGGATAAATTGAGGTAAGAGCTTATTTTAAATAATTAATATTAAACTAGAAGCCATCACCACCAGCACACCTTTGACAAGCCCGTTGGTGTGGTTGTTGGTAGTGAGCCTGCCTCTCACGCGTGGGCCGCGGGTTCGATCCCCGCCCAGGGCAAACATTTGTGTGATGAACACAAGTGTTTGTTCTGTGTCTGGGTGTTATTTATCTCTGGTATCCATAGTAGGTACAGGCTTTGCCTAGTTTGGGATCACATGATCCTGTGCGAAATGTCCCCCAACATTTATTTATTTATATCTGTCTTGCCAAAAGTTCATATATAACCTAGATATATTCAAATAAATATATTTCTGGGTGAGCTAGTTCGAACGTCGCCCTCATCTCTGTCCTTAGATCGAGGTATAGGGCAAGCCTAATTTTAACAAGGAACGTTATGTCCGCCAGCCCATATAATAGTTATTTGTTATGCAAGGCAGCAAAAGCGTTATTTGGCGTGAGTGCCTGCCTGAGCGAAGGTTTCAAGGCACGAAACGCAAAATAACTTTGCTGCCGAGCGAAACACAAAATTTTTCACCTCACTAAAGCGAGGAAGCAGCCAGTACCGCAGCGTAGAGGTCTGCCATACTGCATCACGTTCGAATTTCAAAAACCTTTTGCCCGCTAGCGGCCAAAAATCGCTTTTGGCCGCAGAAAAACCTTTTGCCCGCTAGGGGCCAAAAATCGCTTTTGGCCGCAGAATTTAACCGACAAAACAAATGTTTCCGAGCTTTGGAGGTGAAAAAAATATTTCTAAGAGCCCTTAAAATAGAGCCATCCTAAGAAACCCGTTTTGACAGCTGTCATACATACGAAAAATTATAATCAGCAAAGAAAAATGATCCATATGTGTTGACGTTCGGTAGATGTCAAAACGGGATTCCGATGGCCTTACTTTATTGTCTTATACGGTCTTAAGAAGTGCAGAAGATTCCGGGTTCGACACCCGGTCAGAGCGTATATCCGAATGATGAATTGGTTCGGCCCGGCGCCCACGATATAGAATTTTCTAAGTGTGATGCCGTGACGACCATGATCGTTATTTGTTACTTGTTTGTATAAAAAAGCCAAATTTAATGCCAATATTGTTGTTTTTACTTGGTTTTGTGCGAGTACTTCTTAGTCTATGTTTCTAGTTATTTTAGATTATTATGTATTATACTTGCTTTAAGTATTACCTACCTATATTTTGTATTCCTTTACTTACATGTAAGTATTTAGTTAAAATTAGATCTGAAAATGATTAGCCAAGGTATTTTAGTTGTAAGTATGTATTTAATCATATTTGATTGTTAAACTAGTGCAATTTTATTATTTTGACATTATTATGAAGTAATAAAATTATAGAAACTATTATTTACCAATAAAAAATTACTTTTATTGAAATGTTCCTTTACAGCCATTTGCATACTGCTTGTTGGCACTCCCTCGCGGGTAAAGGCCGCGCAAAGATAGTTGACAGAAACAAAACACGTCTTTAGAGATCATGTAACTAGGATGTGCAAGCGAGAAGGGTATATTAACCAAATATTGAAGGGTTATTTTACTCAGACCATTAAGAAAATCTTACCTATGAAATGTAGGTCGAAAAACTCTGTTGACGGTGCAAGATTAGTTTGTATCAGAAAGCAAACGATTTTCTCGTTGTATAAAGTTATGCAGTTTAAGTTCTAAGAAAAGTAACATAAGTACTATATTTTTTACCCGACTACGGCAAAAAGGAGGATTATGATTTGGCCGGTATGTAAGTATGTATGTATGTTCATTTGTTCCCTCATACATAACTTCTATACTACTTATCGTAATTTCATAAATGAGGTATCGTTTGAAGCGTCTTGATCATCCGCTACTACTAGTCCTATCCTATCCTACTTCCTACGCTAAGATTATAAACGCGAAAGTTTGTAAGTATGGATGTTTGTTACTCTTTCACGTAAAAACTACTGAATGGATTTTAATGAAACTTTACAATAATATAGCTTATACATCAGAATAACACATAGGCTATAATTTATAAACCTGCGCAGACGAAGTCGCGGGTACCAGCTAGTAGGATTAAAGACGTCACATTAAATCGAATGTGGCGCCCTCTAGAGGAGATTAAGTGATGAACGAAAAAATTTTTTTATCGATACCGTGTTGGATATCAAATGAAAGGGCTTAAGCCTGCACTCTGCGCACACTAGCGCCCTCATCAGAATTTAATTAATTTCTTTGAATTGGAGACAATAATTAAAAATTTAAGCACGATAAAGTGTTCTTTGTCAGGACAGCGTTATTTTAAACTATAACAATTAGCTTTATGTTATCATGTTTATTCAAAATCCTTTGAACGGATCACGGTGGCCACCAATTTCCGTTTTAAGGATTTTGAATAAACGAGATAACATAAAGCTGATTGTTATAGTTTAAAATAACGCTGTCCTGACAAAGAACACTTTATCGGGCTTAAATTTTTCATTTTAGTCTCCAATTCAAAGAAATTAATTGAATTCTGATGAGGGCGCTAGTGTGCGCAGAGTGCAGTCTTAAGGATTTCAAATATACATATCCTTGTCCTTTAGTTATAGTCTTTTCTGTCAAGTTTTGTGCAATAAAGAATATATATACTGTTAACCTTATTACGTATTTATGACCCCAAAATAATTAAAATAAAAAAATAGTTTTGAAACTAGAACCCGACTACTGGCAAATTTGCTCTAAAAAGTATGAAACAAGAAAATATTGTCATCTGAAATTGTTATGTATAAACTATGGTATTTCATGAATATTCATAGTTCAGATATTAGCCGTGTATTATATTTCCAACAAGCTGTGTTCTCTCTACGAAATCAAAGGCCTACGATTTTGACGGGCTGTAAATAATAGGAATTCTTTATAGCCCGTCAAAATCGTCTATTCTCAGTAGATCTATTTTAAGATTGCTAGATAAGGCTTCTGTGGCCGCAGTATGATAGTAAGTACCACAGAATAAAGTAATAGAACTACAAACAGAACGGACACTATCCGCCCCCTTGGAATCCACCCCCTCCCTACCCGCGCCTCGCCCGCGTGATTCCCGGTTTCTTTGCCTGGTATGTACGCACGCGTCTGTCCTAACAATTTAAAATTTTGACAATTAGTGGTTTCGCGCTCGCTCGTTAAAGTGTGGGGTGTGACGATACGCAGAAGGGCGGTGCTGCCAATCCTCCGGTTCAAGATATAGTCGCCTTTTACGACATCTACGCATGATGTGAATACTATGCTCAGAGGGCACCACAAGATCAACTGTCTGTCATGCAACGAATTACAGATTGACCCCAGTCATGCTTAAGGTCCTAAAATTGACAATCACGTAACATGACTTGATTTGTCTGTCCATTTATTGTATATTCAATTTTGCGCTACATCTAAGTAAAATGTACCAACTCGTATTGCCACTTTCGTTTCATAACAATTCTGTCGTTTTAAACGCCTGAGTTACGTCAGATCTAATTTCAGCTCATTTAATTCAGCATTAGTTATTTATAGAAATTATCTGGGTCTGAACAAATCAGACTTAATTTCGTTTAAAAACTTTGCTAGAAATGTACCTACTTAGATATTTCGCGATACATTTGCGTCTGGACCTAGCGACTTGTAGAATCAGTTAAAAGGAATTATGGGTAAAATGGTTCCATGACTGATGACCTATATCTGCCTGCGTATTTGCAGTGTCTAACTAAACATTATTTGAAAAATAAAAAATTTAACGGTCAAATGCGAGTTGGAATCTCGCGCCGAGGGTTCCGATGTACCACCTATAGTATTTTTTAGAAGCAATAAAGTCCATCTTTAGGGTTCCGTACCCTGTACCCGATGTCTGTTTGTCAGCGGGCTGTATAATAACGGCGAGAACTGTAATAGGTAGACTAGTTGAAATTTTCACAGATTATGCATTTCTGTTGCCGCTATAACATTAAGTACTAAAAATAAAATAATAAATTAAGAGTGGCTACAGTAGGGGGAAAAGCAGTAGGGGGGGCTACTGTTTTTAGGCGATTTTTGCTCGTATTTTGTTTTAGCTCTATCGTGAAAACGGGAACAAGCTTGAAAGTTAGTATGTTTATAGTGCTTGAGCTATAGAATAACAACGAATAATAAAAACTGGTCTAGGGGGCCAATTCTTGAAAGTTACCGGGTGATTTTCGAGATTTTTAAAATAAAAAAAAGCCACGATAAACTCATAAAACTCAAATTGTTAAGATGGTAATTTTAAAACTAAACATTATTTTATAATTAACAAATATTGATCGTTACTTTTGAGGAATTTAACAGGGCTTATTTTAATTTAAAAAATCTCGAAAGCTTTCAAGAAACTTTCAAGAATTGGCCCCCTGTGCGTATCGGACTCGCGCATTATTAATACACTTCTGCGTGACTGCGCGTCTATGACTAAGACGGTATTTTTACCTTGGTGGTAACGTTTTGTTAAATGATCAAAATGATGATAAGATGATTAAAATGATCTTGATAAACCATATTTGGACAAAAGTAATTCCGGATCGAATGTAATTTTTACGCTTGCTCGTTGGCGACATATCCGTCGCATTGGCCCGCTGCCATTGCGCATTGCAAAGATGGCAGAACTAGATCTGTTTGTATAAGGAGTTGTAGGGCGAACTGCCGATGATTGCCCTTATGGCGAAACCGAATTGGATTTCCATGTGCAACTCGAATTCTGACCGGTAATAAGCAATAAACGATCGAGAGCATGTGGACGGCGGTGTGTGGTAAAACAGGAAAATCTAGTATTAGGTTAATATTAACTGTGATTAAACGCCAGGGATCGGCCAAATCGATACCTAACTCCTATCGATTTATGGCTGGATAGGTGTGCCTAGTTAATTGTGTATTTGGTAGAGAGCGAGAAAAATACAGGGTAATTTTTAATATCACTTATAAAAAAAATTGTATGATACTCAGACCAGGTCCCAAAAAACTAAATAAATTTCTAAAGAAATTTAGGAAAGAAGAAAAAAATTTGGCTGTCCGGTACAAAAGCCCTCTGTTGACAGCGCGAGGTTTGTATGGAAGGCCAAAGAACTATATGGTTGCTGTGGAAGAGTTGTTTAGTTTTATGGTCTCAGTAAACATAGGTTATAGAATAGCCCTGTACCTATATTCATATTTATTTATGTAGATCATAACAATGATATCTAGCGGTTGTAAGGAAATGGCTCTGAATAAAATTAGTTGGAACGATGTGTGCCTACGGACAATAAGCCCGCATGCACTCGTATGTTAATCTTGGATGTTAGTAGTCAGGTACATACTATCGAAGTTTTAACCGCCTGCCTGCCCAGATATAATTTATAGGGTTCTGTAGTCAACAAGGAACCCTCATAATTTCGTCGTGTCCGTCTGTCTGTCTGTCCGCGGCTTAGCTCAGAGACCCTTAGTACTAGAAAGCTGTAATTTAGTACGGATTTGCATTTCATCTACGCCGATAGTGGTAAAATAGAATCTTGACAAAGATTTTTTTTCCGGTACCTCCTCCGAGTGTATAAAAAAGAAAACTATCACAGCTAAGTAGGCTTATAAGTAGGTAAATAATAAAAATAGCAATCAGGCGCTAGGACCTCGCTGAGCATTAATAGGTAAAAAAATTTATGTTATGAACGTTATGAAATACTTAATCAAAACCTGATTTGCGCTTGAAAAAAACCGTAATAAAATTATGGAATCCTATACTGCCCTTGTCCCGACACGCGCTTGGCTGGTTTTTTTCCCTCTTAAATTGGAATATCCGCTGAGCCCTTCTATCAACCGAATGCCGCGCGGAAATTCGTGTTGGTCGAAGGCTGAACCTTTTACTATAGGTAAGTTTTGAGAAAGAGAAAATGCAATACCAAATCCTATTATCGTTATTGTTGATAAAGTTTACTTTTTAGTCTTTCCAATGTCACGAGGTCAGGCTAGAGAGTACTATTTTTAGTGCAAGCAAAAATGAGCTTCGTTTCGAAAAAACGGAATCATACAGACATTTTTTCCGTGGGACCCTTTATGCATCCCTTTCATAAAAACACTAAAGCTAAGATCGATCTTTCCAATTCTATTGCTCAGCGACTCAATTTAACAATTAGATTCGATTTACCAACGCTCCAAATTAAGGTGTTGGCAATGGTTACGTTGTCTAAGAAGCTGTGCGAATTAAAATGAGGAAAGATTATTACGATAGTGACCCCTTAATTATCGTACTCTTTGGCCCACTTGCCCGGTGATAATGCAAATGTTCCACTAGATAAGACCAGACGTAATAATGCTGATTCATCTTAGAACCTTTGCATGTGAACGGTTAATTGTTGAGTTTAATCTCGATGCGCAATCGCTGCTTGTTTGGTAAGAGCGTGAAGAAGAGGTGTTCCAACTTGAGGATAAAAATTAAGTCTTCCCGCCAAGAGGACGCTGAGCTTGATACATGAGACTTAGTTGTGTTCTTTATTTCAATAGCAGTTAGAACTAATAAAGTCCCCCTGCAATTCAATGACACATCATACTTATAACATGTCTTTTTACTCTCGAGCGGAGCGAGGGATTATTCGGGAAAAAATAAAGTTTTTCAAATTTGCTCAAAAATTGTGATCACTTTTCACTTATGTGAACACTTTTCACTTATACATCATAAAAAGCAAGTCTCCCAAAAATGTCCGTCCGTCGGTCGGTCGGTCGGTCCGTCGGTCGGTCTGTTCGTCACACTTTGGCCTAACGGCTAAACGAATAGTCCGATTGACACCACATTTTAAATTTAAGATTTTCTTGTAAATTCATTGAAGGATACTGAGTAGTTTCTTGCTGGCTCTCTTTTTGAGGGTAGCTGTCAAAAATAAAAAATCGCGATTTGCTCAAAAACGGCTCAAACGATCTTGATGAAACTTTGCATGACCAAGAATCTCCATCCAAGGTATCTTTAGGCGTTATCCATTGGTATGTGGAAGTTCATATAAGGGGTGTTCCCTTACTACTAAAATTTTAAAATGTGATTTATTCAAAATCGGTTTCAATGAGCTTATTTTAATGCTTCAAATTGGAATTCTAAATTGGTTATGTACCTGACTGCATATTTCATTTAGACATTTTCACTTAAGTGTAGTATAGGTAAGTTTGTATTTCCATATTATTTGTATGGAATTACAAACTTAAGTTTGCACTTGGTCCTTATTTACTCTTTACTATCTTCAGCCCTTTATAATGTAGTAGTTAGAGCATTCGGCTCTTGATCCGGAAGTTCTAGGTTAGGTTCGATTCCCGGTGGGGACACTGTCGAATGATGACTCGTGTGTATCGCGAGAAAGTAAGTGCAGTGCTGCTGTATAATTTATTGTAAATGGTTTTGTTAACCGACTTCAAAAAAGGAGGAGGTTCTCTATTCGATCGTATTTTTTTTATTATTTTATTTTTTATGTATGTTGTTCCATAACTCCGACAATAGTGAACCGATTTGAATGATTCTTGAACGTGATTGATGAACGTCACGCAGTGATATAAAACCCCCAATGTTACCCTACTACAATGTCTGACACCAATATTAGTTATCACCACCGGTCTGTATTTTTTGTTTGACCTGTGTGAATAAAAAGATCCGCTCTGTCTCTCATACGACGACAGTAAATACCCCCCCCCCCCCCCCCAAGGACAGTAAATAAAAATTTAATAGGGATACTTAAAGGAATACGAATATAAATACGAATAGGAATACAAATAGGGATACTAATAGGAATACGAATAAGAAAACGAATAGGGATACTAATAGAAATACGAATAGGGATACTAATAGGAATAAGAATACGAATAGGAATACGAACAGGGATACTAATAGGAATAAGAATACGAATAGAAATACGAACAGGAACATAAGAAGCGTGCTTGTGGTACTTTCTTCAAAAATATACCTATTATACTAGAATAGGGATACTAATAGAAATACGAATATAAATGCGAATCAGATTCAGATAATTTTATTCAATGTAGATTCTTTACAGAATACTTATTGAATGTCATGCAGAATACAATGCAAATAGAGCGAGTCTACGCCGATTCGGTAGGTAATAGGTATACGAATAGGGATACTAATAGGAATAAGAATACGAATAGGAATACTAATAGGAATACGAACAGGGATACTAATAGGAATACGAATAGGAATATTAATAGGAATACGAATAGAAATACGAACAGGAACATAAGAAGCGTGGTTGTGGTACTTTCTTCAAAAATATACCTATTATACTAGGTACGAATTTTTGCTTTAAAATTCTAGAAGGGAGCTCCCTGACCAGCAATTGATTTTTAAACGCGATGTTGTACTAATGATTATTAAGTATAAGTCGTCTAAGCCTTAGTCCGTCCGACTTTAAAGTTGTGTATGAAATTTTTAAAGACATGCTCAGAATAATAATAGAGATAGACAGCATCGAGGTAGACCACGGCGCAGATGGTGCGATGAACTTGACGCTTTCTGAAGAGACTGTCAACAAGAGGCTCTGAGTAGAGACCAGTGGAAGGAAAGGACTAGTGGGACCAGTGGGCTTTTGCCCATCAGTGATACAACCATGGCTAATAAGATAAGAAGAAATAATAAGGGGCATTCCCATAAACAAAAATTGCGATTTTGGGTTAACTATATAGTAAAGACGGTAGCACATTATAAGAGTTAAACTTGGTATGATTCTAGTGCATTAGCTTAATAGATTGTAACAGAACAGGTATATAGGTAACAACCCTGAAGGATGTGAACCTCCTTATGAAACTGAACAACTTTACTTAAGGGACATGGGTCGAAATACGAAAAAAAAAATCGGAAGTCACAGTTGATACTTGTCATATCAACGATTACCTTTTCTTCTTTTTACCTTGGCTTAGTTAAATTGCATCACGAAATTAAAGCTACGTTGGTCCTGTCTTGGAACCAGATGAATGACAATTAGTAGGTGTAGAGCGTTTCCAGTGTTTTAAAAGTTTGAGCTGATTTTCCTAAATTTTATCTTAAATAATCAGGCTTACTCCATTTTACCATACCTGCGAGGTATGTACTTAACCAACAATCTATAGTTTAAAACTTATTTGTATTACTTACACCCATTACACTAAAACTTACAATTTAAAAATTATTTTAACAAAAAGTAAAACCTCCTCCAAAAAAACCACTTAAAAGTATGAAATAAAATAAAATCATCAGTAACTAAAAAGGAAAATAACCAAACCATCTCTCATTTTAATTAAATATTATAAAAATCTATTCTTTTTGGAGTCGGTGCCAGCCAAGGCAAGACATACTCGTAGCTACTTTACGGTGCTAGTCAACTAAGTATCCTTTTGATTCAATAAGGTACGATACTGCTAATTTTTTTTGCCACGGCTTCAATAGTATTACAACAATTCTCCTATTCAATGAAACATGGGTTGAAAAGACATAAGTTTTTGACTGCTCATACTGAAATAACGTAAATGAACAACATAATTATATAAAGCCCAAAAATTTTGATCCCTGGAAATCTTCGAAAGTGGCTCTCTCTATTAGGTAAACCTCGGTACATTTTGTCTGTCATTTCATCGCATGTTTACTAATCAAATTAACTGGTCCCTCTTTTCATCTCGAACTTTACCTTGACTAACTTAATAATGGGACCACCTCAAAGGTAAACCAAAATAACCAGTCAGTAATTCAGCTTCTTCTGTGACAGAAGTTACTCGTACCATACAAGGAGTTGCCCGCAACTTTTTGGCAGGCACCGACTCCAAAAAGAATAGATTTTTATAATATTTAATTAAAATGAGAGATGGTTTGGTTATTTTCCTTTTTAGTTACTGATGATTTTATTTTATTTCATACTTTTTAGTGGTATTTTTGGAGGAGGTTTTACTTTTTGTTAAAATTATTTTTTCTTATACCGATAGTTACGCAATATTGGCTATCTGTAATCACCTCGGATGGGTAGTACCTACTTATAAGAACCGGAGACTTCAGGTGCTGCGGAAGACAAGCTGATATGATCTTGGCGTAAAAGTCGCTTTTTTGCATACATACAGGGTGTAACAAAAAGGGTATTCCAACCCTGAAAGATGTAAACCAACCATGAACCTGAACTACTTTACCTACGGAACATAGGTCAAAATATGAAACAAAAAAATTATTACCTCCGATAGAAACTGAATCAGCTGATAGCTCATTTTGTATGGAGGTCAAAATTTTCTTTTCGTATTTCGACCTATTTTCATTGGAGAAAGTTGTTCAGTTTCATGGACAGAAGGGTTGATATACCCTTTCTGTGGTACTTTGTAGGATGTTTAATCGAATATTTTGTAGAGAAAAATCATTCGTATCGTAGTAGATTTGATACGATTGGTTATAAGTAAGACAAACTGCAAATGAGACAGTTCTGCTGATTTTATGGCTTGATACTTCTAAAAACTATGACACATGACATCTTAAAGTTGAAGTAGATACTTTAAAACCACAGACCTAGCAAAAGCGCGCTAACGCTTATTTAAAACGATATTTTCTTTTTTTCGATTATTTGCAGTATTTATTTCCAAGGCTGAGAAGGCACTGCTGCTTCAGAATACTGAATGAGCTTAATTTACTTTTTTTTCAGTATGAGGTTAGCATTCATGTAAGATATCGAATCTACTACGAATGTTTCATTTGCAAGTGAACATCCTAACTCAGGAGGATTTTCCATAATAGCCATACGCATTTAGCAGCATAAACAATCCTACGCCAAAATTAACATGCGGTACCAAATTCTTGCGCCACCGAATGCACTTGCAATTACTGTCTTAGCGACAAGCCAAGACCCCATGCTGAGAGACAATCGGCTTGCCGCAACTTGCTGGCGGGATTTTGATTACAGATATATCGCTTTATTTCAATTCAATTGTTTGCGATGCTAAGCTTACTGAGATAGTATCTTTGTTGCTTTATTTATTGTGCATGTTTTGTTATTATTATTTTGGGTACAATTTAGACAATTCTAGAGCAATGTTCAATGACTGAATTAGGGACATTCTAAATAAAGTCCAGGCCAAGAGTCGAGAAGTATGTATGAGTTTGAAAGGTTTGATGAGAGAAAAAGAAGTGAGAGAAGTATATCAAGATCGGGTGGAGGATTGGTGGGGCTGACTAACTAGCTCTTTGTTAGGTTGTATAGTTTCTTTAGGGTTCCGTACCCAAAGGGTGAAAAGCGGGACCCTATTCATATGCCTCTGATGTCTGTCTGTCAGCGGGCTTATATCTATCTCATGAACCGTAGTTGGAAAACAGTTGAAATTTTCACAGATTATCTAATTTTTTTGCTGCTATACCAACAAATAATAAAAATTAGATTAAAAATTAAGGTGTCTTCCCTAATAAAGGCTATAATTTTAGGGTTTTGTAGTCAATAAATAACCCTGGTAGTTTCGTCATGTCCGTCTGTCTGTCGGCATGTCTGTCTGTCCGATCGACGGCGGTATTTCTACCTTAGTGGTACGGAACCCTCGGTGCGCGAGTCCGACTTGCACTTGGCTGGTTTTTACACCATGTTTTTATACTTGATATATTGTATATAATCTACAAAATGTGTGAAGGTTATTCGATGAATTGACATTACCATACCATCGGTACCCTTTACGAAATTGTGCAACAGCATTAATTAATTGTAGAGAATGACTAATTAATGTTGTATGTGATAAAGCATCTCAATTAGTTGACAAGGCAGCCTTGATGTCGCTATGGATTAGGCCTATCTGCGCTTTGATTTGAATTTCGAATACAGTCAGCGATGCGCCTGCGGCGAAGACATGGCGATTATATATTTTACGTGTGCACCGGTCGATTTTAAGTCTAAATTTAACTTTTTGAATAATAATTATTTTATTTGGCTTTTATTCTTCATGATTTTTCTCATATTTACTTAGCTGCATATGCCCCAATTCTGAGAAAAAAACCTACCTCATTTTCCTCCACTAGTCTCTAGTCAGAGACTAAGGGCCTGTCCGCATAGCGAATTTTATGAGCGATATTTATTCGCGCGAATTATATCCCGCGCCATTTTTTTCTCGCAATTCTGTAACACATTGAATCCTATAGGAGTATCCGCACTGCGGGAAAAAAATCGCGATTTTTTGCTATTGAAATAGCGGAATATAATTCGCGCATAGCGGAATATAATTCGCGCGCGCGGTGAAAATTCGCGCGAATCGAATAAAATTCGCTGTGCGGACAGGTCCTTAGGTTGCCTGGTTTTACAGAAAACGTTCATCGTGTCACCTGTAGTTGCGGCTCTGACTCAGAGTCAAAGTTTTTTTGCCTATACAGGGTTATTTTTGGACCCCTAGCCAAATTTCAGTATGTTGCTCAGAGCATGAAACTGAACAACTTTCCCAAAGCAACATGGGTCGAAAAACGAGAAAAAATTTTGGTCGTCTCATACTAATTCCACTGTTGCAAGGTTTGTGTGGGAGAACCAAAAACAAAATTCGGTTTTCGACCCATGTTTCTTGGGAAAGTTGTTCAGATTTGTGTTCTGAGTCATTTACAAAAATTTGGCTAGGGGTCCAAAAATAACCCTGTATAAATAAACCTTTTAGTTACCGCAAGAGTGCCAAAAAAGGGATTCCCTTTTTTCTTTTGAATGCAAGTGCATTATGCCAACTTAATTGAAATTTAATTTTTGTTCGAATCACAGATATAAAAAGTAAGTAGATTTCTTCCATATTTGCTTCACTCAAAGTTTCCATATCATTTTTATTGGTTTTTTGAGGGCCTAAATAAGCAACTTTTTACTGTGAACAATCGTATAATTACACAGGCCTACAAAGTGTAATTATGGTAAATACATACTGTGTTCCTTTTAAGGAGACCATTGAGAGAGACCTCCGGTTAAGCGCCGACAAAACAACAGTCCAATTTAAACCAAATACATTACCGTCTCGTGAGGAATGGTAATGCAAAACATCAATCAGCCGCGCCCTGTAATACTGAAACCTTAGGTATACTCGGCTTTTGATTGACATCTCTTTGCTCTACATTGCGCGCACAACACAATCACTGTGCAAACCTTCACTTTAAACTCCTGCAGTAAGCTTCAAACTGATAGCAAAGCCCATAAGTCACCAGGCCAGTTACTCAAGAGTCAGTTTAGCCGCACGTATTCAATCCACGACTTGAGTTTATCTGGAGTTGCCATCTCACATTCGCTCGTGCCCACCGAATGGCCGAACCATGGTAAACGTGTTACACATTACCAATTACCTTTAAGTGCATTAAGACCGTTTAACTAGCTTCGATGTATCGTAATTGGAAATTGAAATAAATTAAACTACTTAGTTACTAGCACATTGTTGTGTTGATTGGAGGTATGATACCTACCAACACAACTTCGATCATCGGATCGAAAGCATTGTGAATGTAGACCGCTGTCTGCTTGTTATAATATTTGTGACTAGCGGTTCGCCCCGGCTTCGCACGGGTAGATATAGGTTCTTGTTGCATCGGGGGTTACTAAAGAAACCAGCCAAGCGCAAGTTGGACTCCCACCGAGGGTTCCGTACCACTAAGGTAAAAATACTGTCCTAGTTATGGGCAGTCATACCATCTTAGTCACGCAGAAGTGCATTAAATTCGCTCGAGCCGACACGCACTTCATCAAAACCATCATAACATCCCATAATACGTCCACTACAGGACAGGGAGCTCCCTCCAGAATTCGAGCCCTTGCTAGAAGAATGTGGAGGGGAAGTATCTTAGTCACCACGCTTGTTAGCATTAAGGCTGGCACCATGGACCGCGGTTGTTGGTGACCGCAGTATGTAAGATGGTGCGATACACGGAAAGATGTCGCTGCCCATCTTCCGGTTTGTAAACCCTTAGTCGCCTCTTACGACACCTACAGGTTGAGATGGGTTGGCACTATTCTTTGCCGCTACCACACGGAACGACACGCACTTGACCAGTCAAATTTTTCGTGTCTATTCTTTGTTGTAGATAAAACCATTACAGTCACTTAGGGCGCTCTTTCTTTAATTTCAATTTTTATAACGATTACACTCATGATAACTTTTGAATGGTATGTCCGATTTGAATAATTCAAAAAGTTATTTACAGGTACTGATATAGCCTTGAATACGACATCATTTATTTGGATAAGGATTAATAGGTACGAATAATGTGGCCTATATAGTTTGTGCCGGCGTTACTATTACATATTTTAACATGAAAAAGTAGTTATTGTGACATAACTGTAATAGTTAGACATATGGTATTGCGGACTTTTTTGTAGATATTGATGGCTTCTATAATTCTGTAGTACATTACTTTGCTCTATTGTTAATAGTTTCGGCAGCGTACTCGATATAAGGATGCTATTTAGTATTTTTTTCACACCTTGGGTTACATTATCGAAGTTTTCATACGGAACCCAAACTTTTTTTTAAATATTTTATAGCCTATGTTCATCCCGGATAATGCAGGTTTCTAATGGTGAAAGAATTTTTCAAATCGGTCCAGTAGTTTCGGAGCCTATTCATTACAAACATACAAACATACAAAAATAGGTACAAATCTTTCCTCTTTATAATATTAGTGTAGATTTGTAAACATTTTAACTAATAAAATACCAAGAGTTACAAGTTTTTAAAATGTAATAAATTATTGGGGACCGCAGTCACAATAATAAAAAAATTTATGATTGCTAAAACGGTATTTTGCATTTTCGTAGAGCGTATACTCCATAATTCACTTTATTTTTTTTTCTACGACGTCCTAAATATTTTGGAGAATGGTGAGCAATAGTAAAATAAATTAGAAATTGAAACACCACATCTAAAACTAAGCATTAATCATCCCGCCCCGATTCTCCTGCTGCTTCCCCCTATCGTCGTTTTCTTTTCCGTCTTTACGAGTAAGTCATCTTTTACGTGAAAGAACGAGAGTCCATGTGGAAATTTAGCTGCTGGTGGGGTGTAGGTTACATTGTAGGAGGGGTTAAAGGGATGCAGGGGACCAATCGCCCGAACGCACGCGCGACCCTCCTCTGTACCAAGTTCCGAGTGGGTTCCGTCACCGCTTCGTAAAATCCGTTTCCTCACCTACAAAATATACCATAGTTATTATTCTTAGTACCCTAAAAACCGCCACTTCGAAGTATTTCTCTGGTATTTTATACTTACCAATTCTGGCGAGGCGGTTTTCAAATCGTATGCCAATCCAATTTTCTCAAAAAATCTGATGAAGTCAGCAGACAGGTTAAAGCGGTCCGACAGCTCAGCTGCTTTGTAGTCCCACGGAAACGCGTGGTGGTAGTTGTGCCAGCCTTCTCCAAGACTGATGAACGATACAAACCACGATTCTACTGGTTGTATGTTCCTGTATTGAACACAAACTGGTTCTAAATTAAATGAACAAGAAAGTGCTAACTTGCTCGTAATTCGTAAGTAGGTACCCACTACGAACAGTTTTGTAATGAATAATAGGTAGTTTACTAACTTATCATAAGGTCTAGTGCCGTATAGATGAGCAGCACTATTGACCAAAAAGGTGCCGTTCAGTTGACCAGCGTATCGTAAAGCATAGCTCACGAGGAAAGAGTGGAGCAAAGACTCCCCAAAGAAGTACATCGGAACCCAAACAGGAATTAAAACCGCGAGGAAGAAATATAGGTTATAGTAGTATCTGAAATAATACAAAGTTTTAAGTATGGAACAGAATGATCATCTGTCGCTTGCACAGCTTTTTAGTTTTGCTTCTTTTGCTTAAATGAGATAGCGCGACGACTTGGATTTTTTGCTGAAGTATAGCTGGAGGAGTTTTAAGAGTAGTAAGGTACCTAAATAGCCGTTGCTGTTTCTTATCTGGCTTACGTACCTACTCCCGTAAATTACACTTTAGATCAAAACTAAAAGGTCAGTGACACGACTAACAATAAGGACACACACAATATAAGGTTTGTGATTTCGTACACTATTATTAGATATTGTGTCTTACTTCTTCTGGAACATGACCATCCAATCTGCTTGAAGATCGCTCATATCAATCTTTTTACCAAGCTCGATACCGTAAGGGTGCCTTCTGCTCATGAGCCAGCCCATGTGGCTAAAGAAGAATCCTCGCTTGGAATTGTGAGGATCAGCATCCGTATCAGAAAAACGGTGGTGTAATCTGTGGTCACGGCACCAGATAAACATTGTGTTCTAAAATAAAAAAAAACCGGTCAAGTGCGAGTCGGACTCGCGCGCCGAGGGTTCCGATATACTTTTTGTATTTTTGGAAGCAACAAAGTCCATTTTTAGGACCGCAAAACTAAATTTGTTTGTAAAGGTTATTTGCAGATTTCTAAAAAACTGTGCAACTTAGAAAGATCGTTTTATTTTTGATGTAACGTTTACATAAACTTGTCTACTGTAATTAATTCAGATTTTTCCTTTCACAAACTTCGGAGATAAGGAGGTATTTTTTTCTCATTTTTCTCCATAACTTGAAAACTAAGACATTTAAAAAAATACAAAAATATTTTTAGAATGTACAAGTTAAGTCCTTTCATATGATACTCCACTTGACCTAGTAGCGAGAATTTGAAATTTGCCCCCCTGTTTTGGCCCCCTTTACATTAATAATCATAATCTTTCAAAATTCTTTTATGTGCAATTAAGTTGGGCAACAATATCCTAAAACCATTCCAAATTTCAAGTCGATAGCATGAGTAGTTGCTGAGATATGGAGGTGTGACAGACAGACAGACGGACAGACAGACCAAAGTCGCACCATAAGGGTTCCTTTTTTTACTATTTTGGTATCGGAACCCTAAAAAGGCATTAAAATAGAGCAATATCATAATGAATAGACCCTCTGTACATCCTTTAAGGGAAACTTGGCAGGGAGTTCCACCCAGAATTTCGCAATAAAAAGTGATTCATTTTGAGGCGGATGTATCATAATCACCACACGTGTAAACGGTTCAGCTGGTGACTGGTGATCAATTAGTGACCGCACGCTGTTCTGTATTTTCCGATTCAACATCCCTTAGCCGCCTTTTAAGACACTCACTGAAAACGGTGAGGTGACTATTCTTCAACTAAATTATGGATGGAGTTTACCTGTCCAGCTGCTGTTTGCGCTGCCAATAACACAGCTCTGAGAAATGGAGTTGCTTTAAATGACTTATGCGTGTACAGCCTGTGAGCTCCTATGGTAATGCCTTCGGAACATATATATGCCATGAATATAGCTGTAAATGAAAATTAAATTTTGCAGAAACATTTAACACAAGTTCTGTAGACACGAAGAAACATGGGTTAAAATTTATTTGGCTCTCCCATACAGAACTTTTATTGCGCCAGCAATTGTGGAATTCGTATGGGACTATCAAAGTTTGTTCTGGTTTTTCGAACTATATCCCTTTGAGAAAGTTGGCCAGGAAAACTTGTTTACTATACTCGTATTATATATTCTGTGGCCAGGGATCCCGAAATACCCAGTTCAAAATAAAAATGTTTATATTGAACTTACACCATATGGATGTTTTAAAACTGACACCCCCAGTTAACACAACTACCACTCCCCACAAAGCAGAGATATGCAGGATCAAAAATGCTATTGCGTTTCGCCACACCACTTCATGCTTATAAGAATAATCTGTGCCTATTTCCGTCGCGTTTATTAGTGCGTTGCTGACGTCCCAAACTTTGCTTTTATCTGTATTATTCACTTCCTTAACACTGGTATCGTCTTTTACGTAAATGTCAGCAAAAGCGCTCATTTTTGTTTCTTGTGTCTTTAACGACTCTCTAATGCTAATGATGAAAACTCGAAGTTTAAGTTACTTTTTATACGTATGGATAACATATTGTGCAATAACCAGGATGACTTCTTATGTAAATTGTCGAAGAGCGTGCTCCCATTTAAGATGTATAAGTGCATGATAAGTACGCAACGCTTCCGTAAAAACTTAATATTAGGTACCTACCTCATTCGGTACATACATAACATCACGCCTTGTTCCCGTTGGGGTAGGCAGAGACCACAGTTCTCCACCTGCTACGATCTTGACATACTTCCCTTACTTCCCTTCATTCGGTACACTCAATCAAAACAACATAAACTTATTACTAGACGAAACGGACGGTTGCCTGCATGCAGGGCTGAGTTCAGTCAAAAAGCCAAAATATAACTTAATTTTTCGAACACTTTACATGCCGTAGTTAATAGCAATTTTTACCCACGACGGAACGGAGAAGGTGTATGCGTTTAGGGTGAGATGTTGTGTGTTTGTTTGTTTGTGTGTGCAAAGTTATGTTGCCTTTTATCTTAAAAACGGCTTAACCGATTTAGATACGGTTTTCAGTAATGGATTTATAATTTATCAATGATGGTTTGTAGATTAGAGTTGTGGCGCCAAGTCACCAGGGGGCGCTGTAATGATAATTTTTATCTAAGCAAATGTTGCCATTTATCTCCAAAACGGTGCGACCGATTTAGGTACGGTTTTCAGTAAAAGATTTATGATTTATCAGTGATGGTTCTTAGACCAGAGTTATGGCGCCAACTCACCAGGGGGCGCTGTAATAATAAATTTTATCTAAGCAAATGTTGCCATTTGTTTCCAAAACGGTTTGACCGATTTAGGTACGGTTTTCAGTAAAAAAATTATGATTTATCAGTGATGGTTCTTAGACCAGAGTTGTGGCGCCAACTCACCAGGGGGCGCTGTAATAATAAATTTCTATTTACGCAAATGTTCCCATTTATCTCCAGAACGGTTTGACCAATTTAGATACGGTTTTCAGTATAAGATTTATCTATCAGTATCATATTTATCACTGACAGTTTTTAGACTATAGTTGTGGAGTCAACTCACCAGGGGGTGCTGTGTAGTAATAATTATTCTTTACTCGCGCAACGTCCTTCTTAATCGCTCTAGTAAAGTGGGAATTCTCTAAAAAGTTAAAAATAAAAAGCAAAATTGAAAATTTTGAGTAAAACCCACGACGGCTGTCATTCAAAAAATATTAAATAAAACTTTGGAAATTCCCCCGACTAAAAATAAATATTTTCACCTATCTATTCATATATTTTATAAGCCAAGAAAATCCGTCGGGGCTGCCATTCCTTATCTTACGTAAATTAATAGTGCATACGAGCTAGTTGTAAAATAGCTTTTGTTTGCTGCAGTTAAGTATAAATTATGAAAAGATGGCAATGACAGCCCCCGACGGATTTTCTTGGCTTATAAAATATTTGAATAGATAGGTGAAAATATTTATTTTTAGTCGGGGGAATTTCCAAAGTTTTATTTAATATTTTTTGAATGACAGCCGTCGTGGGTTTTTCTCAAAATTTTCAATTTTGCTTTTTTTATGGTGAAAATCTTTTTTCAAATACACTAACCAATAATTAATTTAACTAATTAATTAACGTAATCTGGTTTATCTGGGCCCTGAGTCAAGTGACTTTCTACAATCGCAAACGCTAGTAGAATAGAATGAAAATATATGGAATTGACATTAGCTAACGAAATGTTGCGTGACAGCTAATGTCAATCCCATACATTTTTATTATATTCTATAGCGTTTGCTATAATAGAAAGCCACTTGACTCAGGGCCCAGGGGAGGCTCGTTTTGCAATACATACAAATTAAGTACTTTGTTGTAGTCACAGTTTAAATTGCAAAACGTATTTTATCAACCAGCAACGACATATTAGGTTCCAGCTAATAGCTTTATGTTATTAAATCGTGCCTATCATGTCATATCGAGTTCTGATAATCCTTTACAAGTCACCAATTGACCACTTGTCCAAGGGATTACAATCATTCGATACTGTTTCAGAGTTTGCCTGACAAATAAACTTGACACTGTTTGGAACCCGTTTCGTCCTGGATCTAGTTCTACTTGATTTTTTTTTGTCTTTTGATGCATTGTTCAAGAGCATGTCAATCAAGTAACCTTACGAACACTTTTCATTTCATTTCGGTATAAATAACATAGTTTTGTTCCCGTCAAAGGAATTTTTTTGTTAAGTTTGTAAGTGTACCTAAATTTTCATATTCATTAATCATTTATTATTTTCTCCCGTACCGGCGTGTTCTTATGAGTGCAAATATTGGCCACCAGCCTACGTATTGACAACTACAAACTATGTATCGGAATAACACGACACAACAACAACATCTACTCTACCGAAACAATTTATCTATTCTATACCGGATCTCAGTGAAGCGAAAGTGTTGCTTACCGAATGATTTATGTAGTCAGCGAAGGAAGGACGTGAGGCGTGATGATATCCTTCAGCAGTAACGGCTTATCAATTCATCAGCTCGTTTCTCACTGACCCTGGCCAACATTTTGACAGCTGACTCATGAACTGATCCTATCTAAACTTACAAGGGGCAAATACTTTGAATTTTTCAACTGTAGATATCAAATAGATTGGAATCTTTCGTGGAACGTTTCGATGATACGCTGATAAGTCTAAAGTCGTTATAAACTTTATTTGGGAGCAGAATAATAACGAAATATACAAAGAGGATAAACGTGCCTTCAATAACAGCACGATTTTCAAGTATTGCACTTGTATCAAACTTCGATACCATAATTTAAATTCAATTTTCCATAATTTGAATATCGCGATAGATCCAATCATAGGCACCAACTTAACCGTCACAGATTATTTCGTAAATCTTATTGTTACGTCCCGAATAGATCACGTTTCCGACGCTGGTAAGTAGATATTTGCCACAATATTAGTACTCTTGCGCTTGCACTGAAATATTAGCATCTAAGATCGATAAAGATAAGTTAATGAACCATTCAGATCGATTTTTAACAGGCGTTTCAATTTATCACGTGAGTTGTAGAGATTTGTTCATAGATATAGAGCTTAGCGTAACTTTATGGACTTGTCAGTAGCATAAAATTAAGATTCTATTGCTGTATGTCAGTTACATCCACATTTTAGTAGGTACCTAATTAAGCTTTGACCTTCTCCGTTTTAATGCAGTTGCTTTTAATTATTCTACTTTGGATTCATTTGCAATGTTTTGACGTCTATTATTTTCAAACGGTAGATGAGAGCACATTACTGCAAAAACCACTTATATTATACGTTGGAATTGATCGGTCTAAAGTAACCCTTTACGCTTAGTTGAGCTCTCGTGTTGGCTTTCAGACGTAACCATAACGGTGGCTTATTTTTCAATACATTGTTTGACTGGCAGTGATTATCATTAATAATGCATGTTTGGGCCAATTAGTCAGGTCGGTTCAATGCTGACGGCATATAACGTGTCGTGACCTGGGCTTGCGAAATGTGTACTAAGTCCACCCACCGGGTATCGAGCTTAGTTGCGGCGCACCTATGTTTCATGTGTTTACTTATCGGTGCACATATCCGCTTTGGACGGACACATGTAGGCCCGTGGGGTGCAGTAAGTTTGGAACAAGCATTTAGCACTTCAAATAAGCGGTTAATCAGATATATGTATACATCGCTGTCTCAAGCTTACTTCTTTTGTTATACCTAAATACAAGCTTACCTTAATTATCAAGCATTGTGATCTTTATTTTATTTAAAAATTAACCAATGCTGTCTGGATGCGATATTGCGCTTATTGCAAATGTTAAATGATACAATGTTGTGGGTTTGCTCGAAGTAATTTGATAAATGCGGAACAACCACGCAAATTGTTGCATTACTCTACAACCAAAGTACCTAAATGTGAACAATATAAATAGCATAATAAAATAAACAGTGCTCTAGATCGAGTTGATGATGCCCCAACTGGTACAAGGTCGTTGATGATATCACAGAACATCAGCATTCACACTCGCTAAGTATATGATTTAATACCAACTGAAGCTAGGTTCAAATGTTGCGCAAAGGTACAAACTATGCACAGCCAAGATCAAACTCTGCAATCGATTGCAAAAAGTAAATCCACCGATGTCCGAAACCGTTGCTGATAACTACTCCTTTTAGAAATTAGAAGCTGTAATAAAACGGCTTGTTTCGTTTCTCTGTCGTGTTGTAATTCTCTTCTAATTACACAGAAAAAAAAGATATCTTGAACCAAATAATATTATTTAAGTTAAAATCTTTTGGGTTTTCGATATAAGGAAACTCGAAAACGTCTTAGATTGAGAAATAAAAGGTTTTGTCGTATAGTTCTCCGACCAAGAAAAAAATTTCTTATATCAATTTTCAACTGTCATCTTATTGTAAAAACTAAAAGCTATCACAACAAAAACCAAACTTACTTGAGTGAAGCATCTATCACACCAAGAATGAAACTAATTTAAATAAAAATTTTAAAGCTCTTTTTTCAAAAAGCTAAATGTGTCACCCTAAGAGCGAAACTAATTTTGTTGAAAAATTTAAAGCTCTTCAAAAATAAAAACTAAAATAAAAGGCTCTTTTAAAAAAAAGCACTTTTTTATCTCTCATTTTTTTCTTTTTATTCCTCTTCTTCTTCTGCTCTCTGCCAGCATTTTTGATATTAGACCTTTTTATTTTTCAACTATTCTTCTTTCTACTTTTGTTTCCATTTCTATTATTTATTAATGATATCATTAACTATCATATCATTATATCATATCAACTATTATAATTTACCAATAGTCCTGGGTGGCTGGATTCGAACCCGCGTCCATCGGTATCGTAGTCCTTCGCTCTGACCATTAGACCACAGGCTTGATTAGCAAAGTAATCGAAATTTTGATACTGTTCCGTCTTTGACACAGTATCTTGTACCCAGCAACAATTATTTGACTTAATATCGCCTTAACTCTTCATTGCATATCTAACTAGGTCTTGAGCAAAACAACAACCATCTTATACTAAGCAAAATGTTATTTGCCTTCATATAGTCTTAACTCTTCATTGCTTACCTAACAATTTCTTGAGCGAAACAGCAACTATCTTATACCAAGCAACATATTATTTGCATCAATATTGTCCGAAATCTTCATCTAATATTTTTCATAATTCTTAGGCGAAACGATTTATGTTTTCAATCGATTAATATTTTACTTGCTTTAAAAATTTTTCATTGTTTATGTAAAAAATAAATGGTTTTAATTCAAAACATCAATTTCAAACCTAGTAATAGAACTCTTATTCGAAGAAATTCTCTCTTAAATTTTAAGATTTCGGCATTTTTAATACGTTAGAGTGATCATTTTACTCTAAGAGATTTAACTTTATAATCAAGCAATATCAGTTGAGACATATTGCGTTCTTGTTTTAAGAGATAATTTTTTTCTGTGTAGAAGAGATAATTTTGCGGGTGATTTAGTTTTTATTTCGGCAACTGTTTCAGAAATTTGTCGGCATCAATCACGATCGTACCGGTTCTTTAGACTACAATTTACTAGTATCAGGAATTTGAGCATTTTCGATTACCTACAGTATTTGAGCGTTTAAGACTTGTGGTCTAGTGGTTGGAGCGTTCGGCTCTTAATCTGGAGGTTCTGGAACGTCAGGGATTTTTGTCGGCTCAATAACTCTGACACTTGGGTACGTGATTTGGATCGACCTCACAACCCAAACGATATAATTTGATCATGGTCTTGATATTCAGATTCTGTATATCATCGTATAAGTCTAAGCACGTCCACTGCTGACCAAAATCATTTTCACAATATCTCCACACAGAGCAGTTAGTTCTCTATTGCCGCGGCCAGCTTCTTTCAGTGTGACTGTAACCATTGCCAGTCCACCGTTTTCCCAGCGCTACAAACTGTATTTTGTGGAACCTTTCATTATCCTTTCGCGCAAATTGGCTAACCTTCGACTTCGCATTCACACATAACTTCGCCGGCGCTTCGGCACTTTGATCTACTTTTGTAGATCCGTTCTCGCCTGCGCTTCGCAATTAAGTAGGTACGCACAGTGATGTGAAAATCAACATTTACACTAGCAGTTCTACTTTCGCTTTTACGCCGAAGTAATAAACCAACGCAAAGCGTTTAAGCTTGATGTTCTCTTGACCGTAGTGCCCTTCAGATGATCCTGTCTCCGTTCAAACTTTAATTGGTATGAAGAATGTGACTTGCTCGCTTAGTGTATGCCTCGCTTAATTGCCTAGGACGACGTAAAGGAAGCTAGTTACGGGTATCGATTTCAAATGTTTAATATTTTGATATTTACCGCTAACATAAGAAGCAAAAATCGCCACAAATTAAGATCATGGAAAAGATAACGTAGCTAGAACTTAAATCGTAAATCGTTCAAATATGTTTAGAGTTCCGTAGTGAACAAGGAACCGTCAAGTCCGTCTGTTTGTCTGTCTCTCTGTCCGCGCTTAGCTCAGAGACCCTTAGTACCTACTAGAAAGCTGTAATTTATAGACGGAGAGTGCGTGGTCGTCAACCCTACCTCATCGATTACCAAGATGCGACTAATCTAGGGTGGTGCACGTTAAAAAGTTATATCCGAATCAACAGGGTTGCCTGGGCGCAACCTGGCAGGTTTTGTACAGTGGCCAAAAAACTTGTCATTTTTTGGCCAAAAATTACCTCATATAATACCAAATAGGTACATGGTACATTCGATAGTACTCATCAAGGAGTGCCTAAATCAACAGGGTTGCCTCACTTAATCCTGGCACATTCGCGAGTCGGCCTGATTTTAAGGTGGTCAAAAATTACAAAAATTACCTCATCGATTACCAAGTAGGTACTTATCACAACTGATAGAGCTCTTCAAGAAGGGGCAAAATCAACAGGGTTGCCTCCCCAAATCCTGGCACATTCGTGAGTCGGCCTGATTTTAGGTTGGCAAAAAAATACAAAACTTACTTACGATAATGAGGAATGAATTGAAACTTATGCCCTTTGAAGCTTCTAGACATGTTAATAATATTTGCTATAGTATGCCTGCACTTAAATTCATGTTTCATATTTTTATATAGGATAGAAAGTTAAGATGGGGTACACACGGTAGCTACTATAAGCATTATAGCTACAAGAAAACTCAGTACGGAGACTAACCCCTAACTTTTAGAGGTATTTTGACCTACATTCACAGATTTTGGAAAAATGTACAGTCAACAAGAAAACGGCAATTTCCACAAAAATATTTTTTATTCCATTTGATCTTTATTTTATTTTTATTTTATTTATTAGGCTTTCCAACAACGAGTGCACATTGATTACATAGGTTGCTTACAATTTATAAGAACAGGTGCCTCATCACTTACAGGAGAGCACAGCATGCACAAATATGTCCAACGAGTTTAGGAACAAGAGAAGAGCAAATTTAGGTAAAAGTAGGTATTTGATTGAGAGCACATAGAAAAGTTACTTTGTACTCTCAATTAAATAGCCACTGATTGATACTGCAATACAATTTAAAATTTAAAATTTGAAATTATACCAAACATATTATTTAAAAGGATAGTTAACACTAACTGAACGAACCTAACAAAACCATTAGTATTTTCTTTTTAAAATATAAAATATTGTCGTGAAAAATATCAACATTTGCAGTCCTAGGTAAGAAGTTGTAGAATTTAATCATCCTGGAAATAGGAGCATTTAAGCCTAGATTGTTCTTATAAGCGTTATTCGTAAACAATTTAAAGAAACTGGAGCGAGGCATCTTCCTAGGGGTTGCAAAGTTGATATTACTAAGTAGCTCAGGACAATTCAAGTGATTGTTTAAGATCTTATAGAAGAAGGTTAAATCTTACACCTTTCGCCTGTCAGAGAGAGATGTGACCTTATATAATTCTAGACATTTACGATAAGAAGTCAAAGTACGATGCTTATGAAAGAAATACGCAAGATGAGTAAGAAATCGCTTCTGAATCCTCTCGATTCTGTCTCTGTGGATGTCATAATGAGGATTCCATACCTGGGAGCAATACTCTAAGTTGCTTCTAACGAGGGTGTTATACAACATTATCTTAGTCTTAGGTTGCCTAGCAAATTTACTATTCCGAATGAGAAATCCAAGCATTCTAGAGGCTTTAGCTATAATGGAATTGATATGTGCCCTGAAATTTCGTTCATTAACTAAAATGACACCCAAGTCCCTTGTGGAGCTCACGTTCTGGATTGTAGTGCCACCAAGCTTGTAAGAAGGGATTTGGGGAGTTTTGCTACGACAGAATGAGATGCTAAAACATTTTTTGGTATTTAAGACCATTTTGTTTCTCTTACACCAATCAGCTAGTTTATCAAGGTCGTTCTGTAGCAACTCTACATCCTCATCCGTAATAATTGACCTAAAGAACTTCAAGTCATCCGCAAAAAGATAGGCTGATGATGACGTGAAACAGTTTACTATGTCGTTAATAAAAACTAGAAATAGAAGCGGTCCCAGGTGAGACCCCTGGGGCACACCAGATGTCGCTATAAATTGCAGCGATTGAGCTCCGTTAGCAGCAACGTGCAATTTACGTCCATTTAAATAAGATTTGAACCACCCTAGCAAAGGCTCACCTATCCCAAATGAAGTCAGCTTTTCAATAAGAATACAGTGGTCAACCATGTCAAAGGCCTTACTGAAATCTGTATAGACAGCATTGACCCTTTCATTGTTGTCATTATGTCTTATGAGGGCTTCAACGTAAGCTACTAAGTTAGAGTTTGTAGATCGACCAGTGAAGAATCCATGCTGTCTATCAGTCAGCTGGCCCTTGACATGGCTGTACAGAACTGGGTAAACAATAGACTCAAAAAGTTTTGGAAGTACTGATAAAATTGAGATCGGACGGTAGTTCCGGATGTCTGTTTTATTTTATCTTTAATTGTTAAAGAACATAATTTTCTATAGTGTCTACCGAGGTTAATGTATAAGAACTATCAGAAACACAAAATTATTTTCCCATACATTTAATAGGAGAATCATAAATTTTCATATACCTTTTTTTTTCTACTCCCATTTGTTAAAGTTCGAAATACGAACCCGGAAACAGTATCACGAACATTGCCATTCCGACAACAGTTGCGTAATATTTATAAATGCAACTGTCTACAATACGGTAATATAATTTTTTCACCTTTTTGTTAGATTTGGCAACAAAATTACGGTAATACTATGTTGTATTGGATGGCACCATTGACCGCGATTGTAGGTGACCGCAGAAAGTAAGATGGAATGATACACATAAGGATGCCGCTGCCCATCTGCCAGTTTATGTATGGGATGGTACTACTCTTTGCCGGTACCACACGGGACAAAAACCAAACAATAAACATATTATTACCATTTATTAAACATGAGTTTTCTTACATTGATTATTAATAAAATGACTAGAGCCTTCAGATGGCATAATATCATTTTATAACACATAAACGTATTTAAGTTTTATATTTAGAACCAACCTAAAATCAGACTGACTCACAAAAGTGTCAGGATTTGGTAAGGCAACCCAGTTGATTTTGCCACTTCTAAAGAGCACTAACGAATATACTATGTACCTATTTGACAATCGATAAGGTGATTTTTATTAAAGAGAAGTTTTTTCCCACTAAGTAAACGCAAATTTCCCTAACAGCCAGTTGAAATTTTATATTGTGTTTTCCGAGAAATCTTATACCTTGAATATGCTTGACCTTACAAAGCCTTCTATTTTTTATCAGCAAAAGGATCGAATGATATGAAAAAAGGTATGTAAAATGACAGTTTCTTCTACTTAATGTATGGGAAAAAAAATTGCTTTTTATGAGAGTTCTAATACTTTGACGTCATTTGATCCCACAGAGAATTGTTCTTTACCAGTAAGAGGATCGAATGAAATGAAAAATAAAAGTTTTGTGAACATTGCAGTTTTTTTTTACTGTACATTATTTGAAATCAGTAAATGTGCGATAAAATATCTCCAAAAGTTCGGGTTAGTCTCCGTACTATGTTTTCTTGTAGTAAAATTTTGTATTTTTTCGCCAACCCAAAATCAGACCGACTCACGTAAGTGCTAGGATTTGGCAGCTAACCCTATTAATTTTGTATATATTCCTTATTTCACACATACAAATTAAACATCAAATGGAATGAAAAATATTTTTTGTGGAAATTGACGTTTTCTTGTTGACTGTACATTTTTTCCAAAATCTGTGAAAGTAGGTCGAAATACCTCTAAAAGTTAGGGTTAGTCTCTGTACTAAGTTTTCTTGTAGCTATAATGCTTATAGTAGCTGCCGTGTGTACCCCATCTTAACTTTATATCCTATATAAAAATATGAAACATGAATTTAATTGCCGGCATACTATAGCAAATATTATTAAAATGTCTAGAAGCGCCAAATGGCATAAGTTTCAATTCATTCCTCATTATCGTAAGTAAGTTTTGTATTTTTTTGCCAACCTAAAATCAGGCCGACTCACGAATGTGCCAGGATTTGGGGAGGCAACCCTGTTGATTTTGCCCCTTCTTGAAGAGCTCTATCAGTTGTGATAAGTACCTACTTGGTAATCGATGAGGTAATTTTTGTAATTTTTGACCACCTTAAAATCAGGCCGACTCGCGAATGTGCCAGGATTAAGTGAGGCAACCCTGTTGATTTAGGCACACCTTGATGAGTACTTTCGAATGTACCATGTACCTATTTGGTATTCGATGAGGTAATTTTTGGCCAAAAAATGACAAGTTTTTTGGCCACTGTACAAAACCTGCCAGGTTGCGCCCAGGCAACCCTGTTGATTCGGATATAACTTTTTAACGTGCATCACCCTAGATAAGTCGCATCTTGGTAATCGATGAGGTAGGGTTGACGACCACGCGCTCTCCGTCTATTAATATGAATATCCATTTCATCTACGCCTACAAAGTGTTAAAATATAATTTAAATATTTTTTTTTATTTTAGGGTACAAGTGAATTTTATTTTTTGGCCTACTTTATTGTGTGGTCTGTCGTTGATAGGTCTTTTAAAAATAACGTAAGTCTATGAAAATATTTTTAAATTTAGTGGTCTGTTTGCGATACTTTTTGCATGAAAGCACCGTTTTTTGTTGGAGTCGAGAGTCCACCTCTGCCAGCTAAACGGTTTTGATTGGAAATGTTAAAAATTTCATAGCAGTAGTATTTGATGAAATTACAAGGAAAACTATCACAGCTAAGAAGACTTCACTGGTTAATTAGCTATAGCCGAAAAACTGGAAATAATAAAAATAGCAATAGCATCTAGCACAAAAGTTTATATTATAAACGTAACGAAATACCTATTTCGCAATAAAAGAAATCCTAAAGAAGTTCAGATCCCTATACAGCGCGTGGCCCGCCACGCACTTGGCCGGTTTCGTTTATTAAAACGTTTTAGCTTTTATTACGTTGTATATTGGCTACTAAATTGTTTGTCTTGACCTGCAGGTAACTGTTAGACGTTTATGGAAGTGTTAATTGGGTTTCAGGATTTCTAAAACAACCGCAATTTATTTTGCACCGCAAAGTGCCAAGTTTTTGCTGCCATTACGAAACAGCTCCATTATCGATGGAGTAAAGGCGGTGTTTTGCGGTTGGTCAGTGTCCACGAAAAACTGAATAGCTTTTAGTGTAGCTTGAGGAAGACCACGTTTTTGGCCGACTGTACGTGAATTTAAATTCATTTAGTAATATATCTATTGTTGTCTATAGATCATGCATGCTTGTTAAACTAACATGTCTTGTAGTGCAAATGTCATGTACACTAGTGGGCGACTGATGAATCTAATCCGGATCACCCACCGCGTTTTGCAATAAGTAGGTATTGTAGTAGTCTATTGTATAGTAAGTATACTATAATTGGGGTTCCGATACCAAAATGATAAAAAAGGAACCCTTATGGTGCGACTTTATCTGTCTGTCTGTCACACCTGTATATCTCAGCAACGACTCATGCTATCGACTTGAAATTAATAATAGTTTTAGTAAATGGTTGCCCAACTTAATTGCATATGAAGGAATAAAAATTAATTATACTATTATTAATGTAAAGGGGGCCCAAATAGAGGGGGCAAAATTTCAAATTGTCGTTACTAGGTCAAGGTACGTACATTCTACCCTACTAATATTATAAACGCGAAAGTTTGTAAGTAAGTATGGATGGATGTTTGTTACTCTTTCACGTAAAAACTACTGAATGGATTTAAATGAAACTTGGCACACATATAGGTTAGGTCCTGGAATAGCACATATATTACTTTAACACTTCATTCCCACGGGAAAACGCATTTAATGCGGATGAAACCGCAGGCGGAAAGCTAGTTCTAAAATATTTGTATTCTTTACGACTCTTAGTTTTCAAGTTACGATGAAAAAATTGTTATCTTAGTTTGGCAGACCTTCATCTCGTTATGATGATGATCCAAAATTAACATTTAAATAACCTACCTATTCATAATTATTTTGTATCTTGTATAATCAGGATCTTCAGAGAATGCAGGGACCGAGGCAGGGACCGTCAAATTGCATAGAAAGAGTATTCATTTATAAAAAATATTAAAGTACGCAAGTAAAAAAAAACTTCACTAGTCACCTAATGGTATCTAGTTTGGTTTGCACTTATTCTACATTTTTTTATTTCATTAAAATTGAAGTCTCGGGAAGTCAGAAACAAACGTCAAAACAGAATGATGATGTTAATATTTGAAATTGATAATTCCATTAAATTAAATGTGACTCATTACTTATTTCAACTATAATAATCATCTTGATTGACATTATTCGTAACGTTTATTTAGTTAAGTGCTGACCGCGCGCCAAGCTCTATCATTACCCGTATAAACTCAAATGCCACTTATTACGCTGCTGCGCTTATTAAAGCTCTGCTATACTCGTCCAACTCGTTATTATCACTTAATCCTAAACTCGACGGACAGCTGATTCTGGGCTGTGTATGACATGAATTGGGCCGCCAATTAATTGCAATTTTACTCTTACACACACTAAATAAAGACCAAGCTGATATTCCGTTTCAAATTATTGTAATAATGGAAACAACTGGGACGGGACAGTTTTCAAAAATGTGATAGCAATTTTAACTGCTGTTTCAATAGCAATGTTTTAAAAAAGAGTAAATTTCAGCCACATATGCGCAAATCAATGGGCTCCTAGGCTACTTGCCTAGTATTCCATTATGTGATTCCTATTGCTTTAAATGTATTATATAGGTAATCTAAAGTAGATTTATTTGTAGATTAATTTTGCTTTCTCAGAAATGTTTGTTAGGTAATTTAATTAAGTTCCAATTATCTTTTTAAAATTATAATAAAACAATAAGAAATAAATAATCAGCATTATAATATTAGATTCGAACCTAAACAACACCAATTCGATTATATCATCTCCTCACAATCGCTTTCCATTTTACGCTTCTATGATTTAGCAACATTTTTGCATAATTTTAGAATTGATTTGTATTGGTAATACGATACTCGCGTCTGCAGTCTAGTTCCGTTTCCGTTGTTTGTTTTTTGTTTCTTATTATAATCGTTTGTTTTAGTTATCTTTTCCTTTTTTGGTAGAATCCTTAATTTATTCAGGACTAGCTTTTGAAATGCGACTTCGCCTGAGGATTTCTTTCCATTTAAATATTAGAAAAACACCTGTATGCACAGGCCTGAAAGCCGCAATCACACTTCTGCATACATTGCTGGGAGGCTTGGTTCTGTTAATTCCAATATTCTAACTTCAACGAGCAATGTATGCCGAATTAGTTTATGGATTAAAGAAGGTGTGATACTCGCCGCATAAAATAACTCTGGCCATGTCAGTTGATGCGCAGAAGTCAATTCCTAAGAAAATAAGTCATTTTTGACTTCTGCGCATCAATGACATGGCCAGAGTTATTTTGTGCGGCGTTTAGCAGTTTTAGACATACACCGTCTTACTACAAAAAAGTTAGACATCTATTGAACACTTGATTAAAACAAATCGTACCAAATAACTCTCTCTTTGTCATTGATGCGCAGAAGTAAAAAATTACTTATTTTCTTAGGGCTTGACTTCTGCGCATCAACTGACATGGCCAGAGTTATTTTGTGCGGCAAGTATCACACCTTCTGTAATCCATAAACTAATTCGGCATACATTTTGTGCTCATTTTTTTAATCAAGTGTTCAACAGATGTCTAACTTTTTTGTAGTAAGACCCACATACTTTTGGCTGTGTATATTTTACTAAGTGTATCGTACGAGAAACTGATTAAGTACGCGAAACTCATGAAGTTTATCAAGTTCTTATAATGAGCTGGCAGCTATACAGCGTGAATTTGTATTGGTTTTGCTCCCGAAGCCCAGTGATTCTACTTATGAAAACAAGCAACTTTCCCGAAGAAAATATTTTTCGCCTTCCCATAAAAAATTTGTCCATCACGTGACCACTTAACTATGGAAAGGCGAAACAATTTTTAAATTTTTTCTTCGGGAAAATTGCTTGTTATCATGAATGGAATCACTGGGCTTCGGGAGCAAAAACATTGAAAATTCACACTGTAGGTCCCAATAACCCTTACTTAAAACTTGTTCAAGAAAATTATTCACATACGAGAATTTATAGCTCGACTCTAATTCTAATTAAAATAATATTTCGTTTAACTTCGTTTAACTAAATCTTGAAATAAATATATTTGTATTGTATTTGTATTGTATTGTTTGAAAGTAAACCCGAAATTAGTTAGCCGAATTGAATTCCCACGTGTTTTCAAAAGCATAAATCTTTGAGCTTCAAGGTGTAACTGTCAGTTTGTATAATAAATTGTTGAATTCGATATGTGTAATATCGAAATTAAACGATATGTCCGAGCAGAAGTAATAGGTATTATATTATAAGGTAGTTTATCGTTGTTGGCGTGAGTTTTCGTGTTTCTTTCTACTTTTCAAAATGCACTGCCGTATGCCGATGTTCTTTTATCGTAGCTATACAGGATGTAACAAAAAGGGTATATCAACCCTAAAGGATGTAAATCTGCTCATAAAACTGAACAACTTTCCCAAAGGAACATAGGTCGAAATATGATAATAAAAATTTAACCTCCCATAGAAACTGAATCAGCCGATAGCGCATTTTGTATGGGTGGTAATTTTTTTTTTGTATTTTCCTTCGGGAAAGTTGTTTAGTTTCATAGAAAGAATCACATCCTTCAGGGTTGATATATCCTTTCTGTTACACCTTATACAAGCACGATTAAAATTTTCCAACAAAAATCCCTCGTCGCTGAAATCTTGCAGATTATGAAACTACGGATTGCAAACCATCCTAATAGCTGCTTTGACAAACCTACAAAAATTTTATAATCTTACGATTTTCAGCTGTTAAGAAATACTATCGAGGAAAAAGTCCTTGTCACTTGGGTTATATAAATGACAAAACAGCAATGTATTAGTCTCCTTTAGATAAAACCGCTTGTCATATAAAAGGGGGCCTATTAGTGTATTAAAGTGTGTCACCAATCGGCCACACTTATTATCTATTCAGTGGGTGTGGGTTTGCTCACATGTCGATCTTAATAGATACAATAACCGGTAAATAATGGGCTTGCAGCTCTTACGATACACTTTACAAGTGTTACAACCCTTTTGAATTGTTAACTGTATCATATCTCGTGCTATTTGCATGTTGATAAGTGTGGTGTGATATTATAAGGCACGTCGCAGTAGTGGTGACACGACGTCTTATGATAAGCTAAAATCCTATTCATTCGCAAATAAGACTTTTGTACGCTTAACTTTATCAAAGTTTATCTATCTAAGTACATACACTTCATTAAATGATAACATTTGCATTGTAATTTTACGGTTCATAATTTAGTCTAACTCTTTTATATAATAGGTCTTTACCTACTTGCAAATTCATGAGATCACAATTCCTAGCTATTTTCATTATTTTTTTAGAATTAAAAGTTGATTTGAAGGTTTTAAATCTACCCATTTAATATTGTTTTTGCTTTTAGTTTTCTAACTGAATTTAAAGTTCGAAACCTGTTCATCTTAATAAATGCAATCCATTTTCATCATAAGATTTATCATCATGATTTGTACAGGTGATATTATTTGAAAATGAAATAAAAATTAATGTTAGCTTAATGTCGTCTCATTCGTACTTTAAAATTGTATAAAATTTTGATTTGTAATTATTAATTAAATGTAAATGTGCTTGTACTGAAAATTAAGTTGAGGTGCTTAAAATCTCCTTCATAGGTAGTATTTACCCAAAGCCTAATATTAACCCAAAGCTAAACTTCTCGGTCATTCTATCTATCTATCTATCTAACGTATCACTGATCAGGTAGTGGGAGTAGTGGTTATTTGGCAATGTTTTTCAAAAATTCCTCTACAAAAGCTACAAAGAAAAATATAGGTTTCGCTTTTCACATGACTGCATATGAAGAAGTAATTATTCAAATCGTTTCTGGGATCTAAACCTGCCCCTAGTTCAGCTGTTGAAGTGTAGACATTTATTTTAGCTTTAGGTATCATGTACTCGTAGTTCATTACTACATTTGGTTTAGTGTTAAATACAGGCACGGTAGAGCCTTAGGACACATTTTGATATAATAATTCCTACTGTACTACTTGTCCAAACTAATACGTGTAAGTTAGACCTAAACTCAGCCTTGCTCGACTAAATACCCAAATAAGTAAAGTTAAATGACGCTGTCCTAGCTGAAATAGCCAGGTTAAAACAAGCTGTCAAGATAAGGTAGCTAGCAATAAATCAAGTTAGGTGTGACCTGCACCTGGCATGCATTGTCTGTCTACTGGTTACAGCCAGAGCTTTAGCTTGAACATAAGTCGTGTGTATTTGTAACAGCCAAAACGAGCCAGACTGCAACGATAGAGCTCCCTTTCTTGCTCATTATTTAAGATCTAAGTTCCTTTAGCTTATACGTCATTATTTCAC
The DNA here is from genome assembly GCA_947532105.1 of Athrips mouffetella. Lineage (NCBI taxonomy): Eukaryota > Metazoa > Arthropoda > Insecta > Lepidoptera > Gelechiidae > Athrips > Athrips mouffetella. Next base: position 19,725,323 of record OX383964.1, on the reverse strand, counting down.
TAAATAGATATCCACTAATGGTGGACAAAGGCTATCTCAAAGATTTCCTCGATGACCCATGACGTCATTAAGAGATTTTAATATCCAACAATGAGTAAACGATTTTGACTTTGACCCGATTATTCCTTTAAAACACAAATAAATCAGATTGATACTGTTCCAAACCCCGTATCCCGTACCCCGTGTGGTGCCGGCAAAGAATAGTACACCCCATCTCTCTCAATCCATCTCTACCCGCATCGCGCTTACAAGCGTGATGACTATGGTAACTTCCCTCCAAAGTACCTCCCCCGCGTTTTTGCTGCAGTTCTGGAGGGAGCTCCCTGTCCTGCAGTGGACGATGATGGGATGTTATGATACTGTTCCTACTCTTCTTCTTCGGTTTAGCGTTTTTCCGGTCAAAAGTGAAGGTTCCCCTTCTTTTTAATCTTCTTTCGGTTTTTCCGATCTTCAACCACTTATCCAATTAAAGCGAACGTAATACTGTAAAGTTCCTAACCTACGCAACTTGTTACTTACAATTAATAACGTTACAAAACATGACACAACCAGCCCATAACGTGTACAACATGAAACATTGAATGGAAATTAATTAATCAATCTTCCTCTTCGTATTTTTTGTCACCGCTTGTTGTAGAGACATCAATCATTTTAATGCATTAGATAACTAGTTGTTCTTTCACGCTTTAGTTTTCAACATCTCAGAGCTAGCCAGCAATTATTATTACGTACTTACGAGTACAGGGAGGAATTTCCTGATGCAATAAGTGTGTGTTCGTATAAAGGCTCGTAGCCAAGCAGTGATTGATGTTTTTTTTTATTTGTATATATGTGCGCATTTGACCCCGATATCACCTGAATGGGGTCGAAAATGTATCTAGACAATGCCTGTTCACTCTAGCCTTGTAAAGACCTAGGTCATACCTATATTGTTCGGGGAAAGATCTTCAGGGAAGGTGTTCCACTCCTTAGCATAGCGCATTTAGAATGAAGAATCAAAGCGCTTCGTGAGAGTAGGTGGATTGTCGACGACAAGTCAATCTGGAAACAGGAGTTCAATACTTTAATGTTACCGAGTGATTTATGAGGTTTAAAAATAAAAAGAAAAAAAATGTACAGGAAGCGAGGGAAGTATGTCAAGATCGTAGCAGGTGGAGTGGAGGACTGTGGTCTCTGTCTACCCCAACGGGAAAGAGGCGTGATGTTATGTATGTATGTAAACATAAAAAAGCCTGATGAACTCTTCTTAAAAGATTAAAAAAGTTTCGTATTCATTGCAGAATATGAAAATCTTTATATTATAATTTATGAAATCATAAATCAATTAAAATTTTCAATTAATTTAAAATTTGGTATATATACGACACATACGCTACATTACGTATATCATATCATCACGTAAATATATGAAAATTATTATGAAACTATTAACTAAAACCGTTCTTCACTTTTGAAAAGAAAAGCAACCGATTTTGGTTTTATTTTGGGTCATATTCTTGAATATTTGAATATCACAGGGTGATGAAACCCAGTGATATTCAAGAATTGGGTCCCTGAGTTGAGATAGACGATGGAACAAGCTCAGCTCACCCAGAAGAAGCCTTTTTACTCTGACTCAAATAAATACGTTAACTGACTAAGAGCACGAGTCATTCGATTTATCAAGAAAAATGTTCGCGATGTGATTTTGCAACCCATTCATAAACACGTTGAATTCACCTTCGTAAATTGCTAGGAACGTAAATAGTTTTATTTAATATTTTGCTAATGACAGCCTTTTAAGGTTGGACTTAAATATCGGTTATTGGAAATGGAAAGATTAAGTATGGGTAATTTAATCTTTTTACGAGATTTGTTAGTGTTTCTGTCTTAAAATTATTTGGCTCTGAATAGTACGGTCAGCAACGTTCTCAACGGAGCATTGAATAAATGCACACAAGCATTATAATGCTCAATAGGAATAATAACTCGCTGAATTGGGATAAACCAGGAATACTTATAGTGAAATAGAAGCTCCATTTTGTCATGTTCATGGAACTGATTTTAAAAAAATTACTGATTTAAACTCCATAAACTTAATATAATACTTAATAAAAATAGTTTATGATTATTTTTTAACATATATAAATAATTTTAAGGAGCTTTTCAGGGCTAATTTTAATTCTAAAAATCTCGAAAATTACTCGGTGATGTTCAAGAATTGGGTCCCATTAATCCTGCGAATGGTCGATAAAAGTGTTGCTATATTTACAATTTACAGTTCACATGGCAACAATATTTTATAGGTATGAAATTATTATTTCATGATCAGGTATATGTAATAATCTATACATAGTATTATGTTATAGTAGTAGTATTAAATGTAGTCGTAGTATTGAATGAGCCATGTTAGAGGCTTTGGCGGCTCAGCAACTCTGACACCAGTGTTTGTGAGGTCGGTCATGGACCTTGCTACCCACACGATATGATGGTGATGATTATTTCACCAAATTAAAAATAGAGATAAAAAAGGATTAAAACAATCTAAAAAGAACTGAAAAGTTACAGTCTCAAGTTTTCAAATAAAAGCGTGTTTTACCCTCTATTTATTTCTCTCTCGCTGTTTTATAATATAACACGCTTTTACTTGAAAACTTGAGACTGTAACTTTTCAGTTCTTCTTCTACATACATACATATAATAACAATTCGTTTTAAAAAAAATTACATCCATTTACTTTGTGAATGGGAACGTTGCGAATGGGAACGCTGGAAGGGGAAGGCCTCGGGGAACGTATCAGGACCAAATTCAGGACGTTCTGAATAAAGGCCAGGTTAAAAGTACCCTAAACCGACGAGCATGTATGAAAGGATTGATGAAAGTACAGGAAGCAAGGGAAGTATGTCAAGATCGTAGCAGTTGGAGAACTGAGGTCTCTGCCTACCCCGACGGGAACAAGGCGTGATATTATGTATGTATGTATGTACTTTTTTCCTTTAAGCTATTCTGCGCACTGTTGGTGCGGTTTTTGAAACGCGCTATTTTCTCTTAAGTTCCTATGGCCACCTTCCGGATCCATCGTGAGACCAACTCCAGTTTGCAAAATTTCAGCTCAATCGGAAACCGGGAAGTGGGTCACATTTTTCTTGCAAGATCTGGTTACAAACAAACAAGCACCGCGACAGGTGAAACTAAATAAAAGCTTTTAATAAAATAGCGGTATATAAACTCGACCGTATGCCGTCGGTTTAGATAAAAAAACCTTTATAGAGGCAATTAGAGCAATAAGAATTGCGACCGTCTAATCATAGTATTACTGTTGGAACGCTTTTAACCACCTATAATACCTACATAATGTGATCTAGGTGTAGAATGGCATTTTGAATAGAACTTAACCGATTTGAATTGCGAAATTACATGTAAGTGCGATATTTACGTGGTTATACTTCAATAGGTAACGTAAAAAATATGCAACGTATAACGTGTTAATAAGGTTATAAATCCAGAAGAATGTGGACTTTTTCCGTGGAATTTATATTCCATTATTCATTTCGAAATACGAAAATGTTATCTTCCCATAGCACAGAACGGGGAGAGGCGGTGCGGTGCACCGAAAACTGAAAAAGCTTGCTCAGTGAACAACCTTCCTTGAGAAACATTATGTAGGGAAATGAAAAGAAATTCGAACTGTCTGTACGAAATTACCGCTTTCTTCAGGCAGGTTCTTTGGAAAAGTCGACATTTATTATCAGTTCCCAACACGTTTCTTTAGAAAAGTTGTTCAGTTTTCGTTTCTCTATGGTTTTATCCACTGAGTAAGTCAAAGTCAAAATCGTTTATTCATTGTTGGATATTAAAATCTCTTAACGACGTCAGCTAAACTACATCGCTTCACAATCAATGTGGCGCCATAGTGGGAAAAAAAGAAGCCCTTTCAGTTTGTCTACTCCATTCCTTATACCCAGAAGAGTAAACAAGGTCAAAGACAATATGATTTGTTTTAAATTGTATTGTCTTTGACAATTTTGTGTGGTTTGATCTTAGAGAAAAGTTATTTAGGTAGTTTCATGAGCTTCAGGCACACCCCGTACACTACATACATCGAGCGCGAATTTGAAATTGAAGGACGCGTAGGCCTACATATTCAGTACAAAACACCCTCAGAAGGACCACGAGAATCTCGCGGGCGGGTGCGCGTCGATGCGGGGGAGATTGCTAGGGGGGTGTAGAGTGTCCGTTTTGTATCAAAGTAGTACCCCTTTCGTTTAAATTTATTCGATAAAATCCGCTGATTGGAAAAATACAGTCATAGATAAATTTTCATAAAATGTATATTTTATGTCAACAAAATATATTTTATTTAATTAATTAATAATCCTTATAAACGTGAAATAAGCGTATTTTAAATCAAGTAGGTGTATGCGTATAAGCTTGTCGGCTCAAATTACATGAATGGTATGATCTACGACTAAGTACCTAATGAATGATTAAACGACCTTTGCGCAATTTCCCTCGTTGCTGTATCGGTAAAATTATTTGATTTACGCTTTAATCTCGTCCGAAGGCCGCATTCTCACGACTATCAGATTTCTGGAGCGGATGTCATTGTCGCACTAAAGCAACACTTGTTAAGCTTATTGCCCATTACTTTGATACCTGCGTGTCGGTACAATTTAGGATAGGACTTAGGCTTAGGCAACGCATAATATTTTTTAGCGTTACGTAATCTAGATAGAAGCACTGAAAGTTAAGCAACGTTTGGTGTATACCAGAGTTCACGGAGGAGTGTTAGGTTTTGTAAATAAATAATTAAGTACCTCACATTCATGTGAAATGTGTTAAAATGTAGTGTGAATGTGTGTATTTCTGACCAGCTTTATGTATAACGATGGTAAGCGTTTTTCTATGTGTGTATTAAGGTTTGCGGCTCAACAACTCTGACACCAGGGTTTGTGAGGTCGGTCATCGACCTTGCAACCCACACGATATGATGATGATGATGAAGGTTACAACTGTGTAGTACTTATAAATCGCTTTTTAGCTGCTACAAAAGGTATATTTACAAAACATAGTGTTCAATCGTGTACTCTTATAGTCAGAACCTGGATGTGTAAATGCTATAGTGGTAAAACAACTGAAGCTTTTTCGGTGCATGGGAAAGTACGTTACGCCTTTGTTCCCGGCTACTGCCATAGTACCTACTAGTAGTCAGAAGCCATTTGACGACTTAAAAACTCCGACCATTAACCTGGCAAGGCCTAACCTAGGATTGGGTGTGGTTTGCCTTTGAGCTGTGTTCAACCTATAGATCAAAAAACTAGTTCTCATCAAATTCCCTAACTCCGTAAAAACGAAATAAGGCTAGGGCATTGACGATTACCACTCCATATTTTAAAGGGCATTTCACACCCTTATTTAATAGCAAAGCAGCTGGTTTTGTAGAATGCATTCTGGAATTTGTAGTAAAATACCTAATCTAGTAACTCGATAGACTTGCAGTTCAATTAGACACTTTAGCCGACCTGTTTCATAAAATCTAAATTTCATGAAATCATTTCTACGCAGCTCACGAAGTCGATTACAATGCATCTAAGGCACGCGCCTAACCCACATACCATTGAAACCTATGGTTACTTGAAGTACTTGCTTAAAAATTGCTGTTGGTTGCTCCACTTCTGCAGCCCAAAGTCTTTCAATATGGTTCAAACGCTTCCATTCGGAGGTAACTTCATTGTTCGCCAAATCACTTAAACAAAGGGACAAAAGATTCGACGATAGAGCTCAAATCATCTTGCATAACGGAAAAGCAACTCTATAGATGTTTTGTACATCGGTGTCGTAACCAGACATTCTGTTGCCGAAACTGATTGCGGAGAATCACCCGAGATGAGACTAACCGGAAAATTGGCGAGTCGACAACCTAAAACCGATTTCTTACTATCGTTGCTTCAATCGGAACGATTTATCTCTTTCTTGTGTCTACAAGCCTAATTAACTGGCTGATAATCCTTTGAAGATGATGTTATTTACCTACTACATCTCCAAAAGCTCAGTCAAACGGATTTTTATTTACAAAATAGGTTAGCATTTAACTCCGATCTCACCTGGTCGTAAGCATGCAAGCATGCTGAGTTAATGCCTGTTCACCCATGGCACCCTTGCCTTAGAAAGAGATCCAGATTATATATACTGTTCAGACAATAGATTGGCAGGGAGTTCCACTCATTGGCCGTGCGCACCAAGATTTAAGAAGCATAGCGCTTCGTGCGGGTAGATAGTAAGTAAAGGACATAGGGTGGAACTCCATCCGGCGGCGTCTAGTTCCAAGAAGATGAAAGGGGGACGGTGGAATAAGGTCATGCAAATCAGTCGCACACCGAAATGTATTATTTACCTATTTTGCGACGGTGTTCAAGGCTTTGCGGCTTTGCCTCAACTAAAGTCTCGTTACTAATGAGCTTCCTGACACGCTTGTCGATTGCTTGGCCAGCTGGAATTCTGCAGACCCATCTCAGAGGTAGCAGCAGTACCTACTCCATACCCGATCAGCAGACGGATATAGCTTGTAAAAGCTGTCCCGGTGTTAAGTACCGCCTACCTGGCTTTGGAGAGAATGCCTGACTTCTCAATATAACGCCACATTCAATATCCGAAAAATTTGCAATATGTTATCGCTATGAATCGATCTTCCTCATTCAATAAACAGTCCGGTAGTCGTGATTTTTGAACTGCGGATGTAATAAATACATATAAGTATAGGAAGCTATATCAAAAGACAAACTCTTATTTAAATTTTCCGCCATATTGCGTCATCTAAACGTATCCTCCTCCCTGTATCCCCTTGATAGGTACAACGAAAATTGTTATTCATTTTGAAAATCGATGCTCGCGGTGTTGGTTGAGTTAATGAGCTTATAGTAAAATTGCAAACCAGGGCGCTGTTGCCCGTCTTCTAGTTTAGATTCTTTGGCCGTTAATGCCAAAGTGCAAAGGATAGGTTAATTTGGCGAAATCGGCAAACTCGACTTTACTCAACCACCTTTCTATAAGGATTTGATTCATTTATTTATAAACCCTACATTAACTTACTTACAAAACTTAGGTGATCTGTGACGGCCAGCTTAGCCCCGAACGCAACTAGATGGAGCCACTGCTGCAAATATAAGATTTTATTTTTTAATGCAATAAGTACCAACTATATATGTGCAAAAAGTTGATTCGCGTAAATTTCATCGTGCAACTTCAACGCCTAACAACAATTTCGATAAGAAAAATATCTCCATATGTCCACTAAAGTCAATTACTCTCGTCAGTCCGTGTTTACATGAGTACGATCACTCACACATGCACACAAAGCACAACCGTACAGTTTTGACCGCACGCCGAAAATCGTAATATTGAACCAAAAATTGCTAACAAAAATAGTACTTTCAGTACATTAACTGTATTTTTGTATTAATTAGCGAAAAATTTAACTAAAAATAGCAGTATTGGTTCGTTTTTCAACAGAATTTTATGTCCCGCGTAAGAATGCAAGTCAATTGAATTTTTGTATAGAAAACGGATCACCTTAAGCTGATAATAATGAAGGTATCTCGCGGATGCAAAACATATTTTTTGTATAAAAAAAATTCAATATCCCATTGCCTCAAAATATTAAATTGAAGTGAAACTTTTTATTTCAGACTATAATGTTTGCAATAAATTAAATGTTCATATTGTTTTTGTAAAATATCTCAACCTATAGTTTTAATATAATAATATTATCATGATTAATGGATTAGATGAGCAGTGTTAATGCCTTAAGTATGGGTGGGGAACTGGGGATGTGTGAAGATGCAGTTCTTACAGATGATAGTGGGGACGTAAGTTGTGGTTTTTGAAACGTGTCTTGGTCTTCTTCTTCGTCTCCGTCTAAGAATTTAAGCTTTCCAAGAACGGATTGTAGAAAAGGCCACAGAGTTATTTGCATAAGTTTATATTTTATTAGACTTCGTTTTCTTATTATCTAATGAAACATAGTCCATCGTGGCCAATTTTGTTAAATTCCTGAAATCGCGCCTCGCGATGCAAACGAAGGCTATTGTAACCTCAGAACAAAGACCTCCTTGCTTCGATTGTAACCATACGTTTACTTTCATCACTTTTAATAATTATACTCTGTCACTCTACTCTGTCATCAAAATCAGATGTGTAGTGCACATTGCAAGAATTTGTCTACAAGGTGGCCGCTAATTAGCTTAAAATTTGATACTCATTAAACAAAGAAGGTCAATGTCAACGAGAGTTGAAGCTCTGTCGATAACACAAGAACAGTACTAAGCCACGTAAAACTCTAATGGAAAAAATTCTGAGTCAAAGTTGATATGAGGTCTTCTTCTTATCGAACCAATTAATCGCATTACTCATCTCCTTAGAGTTTCTAGCCTACTCGTATGAAATTTAGCTTATTGTATTTGGAAATTTGTTACTAACCAGTCATGTCTTCAGCCCTTTTTCTTTTTAGTTATTTATTACGGCTCTACATTTTTTTTATAAATACCGCAGCTGACTGTACTATACCACCGGCACAACCCGTTGTTGTCCTCCCGCCCGCAGACACGCCTCGTAGTCGCAATGAAAACTAGAGCGCCTCCGCCGCACCCAAAAACTGGACTTGACATGAGAACTTCACATCATCCAACGATCCTACTGACATTGAACACTTCATTACCTTCAGTACCTACCTATTAAATGACGCTTAATTTTTAATTTTGGGCGATGTTGGTTGTTGGTATTTTGGATTTTTGACCTACATGCTTGGCCTGTTTAACAAGTAGGTAGATACTTTAATTATTTGTTCATATGCCTTTTCACTAGTATTACCTGTCTTCAAGTGACGCTTGACCTATCGCAGAATGTGTTAAACAAACAGGCGTACCTACCTATTCGAAATGACATTGAATTTAAAAACGCTATGATATTAAATAATACGTTTTAATCAAGCTTAGGTCAAGCAAGAGCAGTGTTGTTTGATTAGCTTGATGAATGGTTTCTTAGGAGCTGCAGAACTGTCCCGGGGCTAGTATTGCGACACGGTGCGCGCTAGACAGTCGATAAGACAAATCGAAGATTAAGTGCCTAATAAGAAACCGACCTCGGTCTACATCGGATCGTGTACGAGCTATTTGAATCAACGTTACATATGTAGAGTCGAAGGCTGTTCCGAAGATGTGTGCTTCTTCGACAACAATAATTACACACCCACGTCTCGAATTTTTAGGCCGCGAGGGTGTGGCGGTCTATAATTTTATTCTGACCGCTGACTCTTGCACCTTACATCACAATACCGTTCGTTGTAAAATCATTGTAAACAAGTCTTTAAATTGGACCAGATTATTAGACTATTGTGAACTCGAATTTAGTATTTCACTGGTCATATAGGGTGACTTTTAATTAGTTCTTGATGGCAAAAGATATGCATGTACTCATAATAATGAACCACTTTTCCCACGGAACATAGGTCGAAATACGTAAAACCAAATTTGACCTCCCATACAAAATCCGCTATCAGCTGATGCAGTTTCTATTGGAGGACAAAACTTGATTTTCGTATTTCGACCTATGTTCCTTGGGGAAAGTTGTTCAGTATCATGAGTACATTCACACCTTTTTCTATCAAAAACTAATTAAAAGTCACCCAATATAAGCTATGAGCTATTGTTAGACTAAATTCTTATCTTTTTTGCTATAAAAAACAAACACATCATAAACAATGCATTGCGAAAACATGAAAGTAACGTTTTACATCAACTTTGTTGTTTTTCTTGACTTCAGAACTGTCAAGGGATTGTATTACTTATTGTATAGGACAAAAAGGTGATGAACAGTGACATGAGGTCTTCATCTTTACGCCATAGTCTGACCGCAAACGCTGTGCCGCGCCTTAGCGCGGGGAGGTGGGGCAGTGGGAAGGAAAGAGCAAGAGCTAGTTGCCGCCGGGAGTGATAACGAGCCCCCCCGTCTCGCCGCTTGCATGCCTAAGGCGCGGTATAGCAGTTGCGGTCAGACTATAAGAAAGATATTGTATAACAGGTGTTATTACAGCGAATGTTTATTACGGTGAAAAAGTTGACACTTTGTATTTTAGATTAGAAGAAATATAAAGATTTGAAGATGGCACCCCATGATGATAAAGATTTAAGCTTCTTTATAATTATAAACGTGTTTATAAAGTCGCGATCAAATTATAAAAATTTTAAATTCTGCGATAAACTTACAAAGCAGTCACTTCATAATGGCGTGGAGTCATAATAGTATCTTTAATATCGCCATTACATTTCGGTAGTTCAAGTGTGAACCTTTAAGATAATATCAGCGGGTACAAGTCCGACGAGCCCATTGTTATTTACAAGCGAGATGCTCCAGATGAAACCCGCGTGCGTTTACGCAACCATTCCGAGATATTCATATGAAACTGGTTACAATTATGTTTCTTTTAATATCACTTTCTCCGAATAAGGAAAGCGTAAGGATCCACCTTAAACATGTTTAAGGTTATACTAAGCGAGTTTGCTTCAAAATGATCAATGTTTGTGAATTCAAATGTCACCACTGAATTGCCTGTAACCTACTTTAACCTACCTATATTTTGCGTACAGGTAGACCGAATCGGGCGCTGCGCGCTCTGCGAAATACGGATTTTTTAAGCAATTCGGATATAATATATATATAAAGAAATTGTTCATAAGGCTAAATAGGACAATTTTTTGTTTCTCGACTTATTAGAAAAATACTCTCGATTCAAAATGATCAGCTTATCGGTTCAAATACTTAGGGCAAAATTTGAGAGAAGCCGAAAATTATCTTTGCGATTTTGTCACAGTCGTAGGGAAAAAGTTGTTGCTTTTAGCCCCCAGAATATTACCTACATAAAATTGATATTCTGTATTGTTTTTTACCTTGAGCAAAAATAACTGAAATTTAATTCAGAACCTGACACACATTACAAGAAAATGGTTTCTTCCCTGTATATGTACCTACTCCTCAATTTAGGGTTTCATATTTTTGTATTCTTCCACGTATGTTATGAAAGTATTTTAATATTAACATGGAATCTACAAAATATTGCATCTTTATTTTGCACTGCACAAAATATGTTGGTATGTACATAATTTTAATTATTTAATTTGATTGAGATCTTATTATTGACAATGTAATAGACTAAAAGGGGTCAGCAGGCAACCCTACCTCATCGGATACCAAACAGCGACCTATCTAGGCAGCTGCACAATGAAATGGTGAGTCTAAAAAAACAGCGTTGCCTGGGCGCAACCGGGCACGTTTTGTATAGTCAACAAAATACTATTTTTTTTATCAGATCATATACCAAGTAAGCACATAGTGCATGCAAAAGTACTAATTAAGAAGTACCAAATCAACAGGATTGCTTTGTTCAACCATGATACTTAGTGAGTGAGTTGACATAACCTAAAAATGGCATTGCAACTCTTTAAATTACCGAGTTTAGGCAAGGCAACCCTGATTATTTTGGTGCATATTAATTAGTACTTATGCATTTACTATGTACTTACTTGGAACATGAAATAGTAAAAAAATAACCAGTTTTTTGTTGACTGTACAAAACGTGCCAGGTTGCGCCCAGTCAACCCTGTTTTTATAGACTCACTGTCCAGCAGCCTAGATAGGTCGCTGTTTGGTGTCTGATGAGGTAGGGTTGCCAATTGCGCGCTCTCCGGCTATAATGTAAGTTATGCTCAGCGGATGTTATTTCCGACTCTCATATAATGCAGCACAAATACTAATAATAATCAGCGAAACAATGCGTTCTCACGTGTCGTAAGTACGGAATGCGCGACTGCCTTTTATTTGTGCTTTTATTATAGGCTTAATTATGACGTGACGTGAGCAATTCGATAATTTCTCAAGACAGCTCATAAACGTTCACTTCTGGACAAGTACAGTTGAAAGCAGGTTAAGCTTGACATTCGCTGTGCGACTTCCGTCTCTACGCTGCGATGAGATACCTATGCACGGTACTAAGTCGAATTATGTCGAACTTGACGTGCTCTTGACTGTACCTTCCCAGAATCTAATAGTTTGTTATATTTCGCAGATCATATCACCATACTTTTTAGCGTAACGGCTGGAGGAGGACCCTGTTGGCCATCGTCCACCCATGTTCCCTAATGGAATGTATAATTAAGTAGAGTATAAATATTCCCCATATTTCATACAAGGTTTTCTGATTCCAAACTAGGCAAAAGCCTATGGGTATCAGAGATAAATAATACCCAGACACAGAACAAACACCTAATACACAAGCACACAATAATCATACTGAGGGACTTGGAGGCTTAAACACTGTTTTACAGCTGATGTACGTGTACACAAAATGCCGCAAAAATTTCAAAACTTTGTATTAAATGTAACTGTACTTGGCAGTTAACAAAATGAAAGCACTTCTGCACCTGCAAATATAAATGTTATGAGTCATTATCAATTCAACATCGACCTGTTCATATTGACAAACTGTTTTTGAAAATGCTAATTGTGTAATAATAACACTTAAAATTTTATGGAACCAGACTATAGACATCGTCGTTCAAAATAGTTATCGACCTGAATTCGGATTCAATGTTGCAAGTCATAAAATATGGGCATGCGCAAACATCCATTATAGACGATCTCAGATTTAAACAGGAAGTTTAAAGTAATTTCTATCACAAATTCTCAATTTCCTTTATAATAAAATAATATTGACGATTGAAGTAGAAAGATCTGAATTGCACCGCCAACCGCTGAGAGCACGACCAGCAAGTTTGCTACATTGTTTTGTGAACATCTATAAATAAACAAAATTAGTCGATTGACCGTTTTTTTTTCAGTCGCTATTCACGTCACGATTTATACCTTAATAAGTGCCAACATTTTAGTACATTCATGCATGCATGCGTGCATATGTAGTAAAGATCGAAAATCAAGATATTTTTTACTTTCGGTTCGGACCTTCCTTTGCCGTCAGGTAGACCTCGTTTACTATGACCAAATCTTAAAAATACTTTAACAACGGATGCATGTAAAATAAAGGCCTAAGTGAATGTACTGCTTTAACTTCGATCATCTTTATAAACTTTTTGTAAACCAACCTGTATAATTTGGCTTATCAGACTCTACACACACATTGGAAGTATATTTTAAAGTCTTCATATTTGAAAGGCAAATATCGAAGCATTCCTCTTGCTGAATACAGAAATGCAGTGAAAGTTTCTATAGATATTTTCGAAGCAACACAATAATGGTTTCATACATTTTGTCCTTAAAAGAGTATAAGTAAATAATGCAGATAATCTAAACAATGCTTTTTAGGCGACTCTCATGGTCAAGTAGGGGAACCTTCGCTTAAATCACTGTGAATTCAATGTTTACGCTGCTTTACTGAAATCTAAAGCAATATTTTTTACTAATATTAGTAGGAATGATTCTGACAAATAAGTTAGGTCTGGCTCGATTTTACAACACGTCACCCCTCTGCCTTGTCCATCAGTGAACAATATGATGACTGTACTTACAATTTAGTCGCAGTCGCAGTTGCTGCTTAAAAATCTAGTTAATAAGTTATGTAAATGTCTTCTGAAACTTCTTATCGGTTCGTTTAACAATTGTAAGGATAATTCGCGAAAACTAGCAAAAAGTCTACTTATCACAGCAGACAGCCGTTGCTTCTGCTAGTGTTACGACAACACAAAGGTTGCATGCTGTATCCAATCAAACATTTACGTAAGATGCTAAAAAGCAAGAGACGAATTATTGGATCCGCTCACATAACCCATTCTAACCCTAATGTCCGTAAAATTAATGTATTTTAACAGATAAGAGATACTTTTAAAGTGGATGATATAAGTAAATCTATATGATGAGATAAGTTTAATCATCCTACCGGCCGATGGTCAGAAGATAGAGTGAAGGTATTTCTGACAAAAACCGGATGAGGTCATAGTAGGTTTTTTTATCATTGATACATTCTCATTGATATGTGAAGTTGCAACTTTTCTGGAGTTTTCAATTATATTCGAAGACGCTTTTGCCGTCCGCTTACGCACTATAGGTACGGCCAACCGCACAGCTCAGTGGAAACATTTGAACTACTTGAAAGTGTTTCTATTGACGTGCTATACTTAAAAGTGTGTACATGAAATCACAAATTTAAAAATAACAAAACAGTGCAATAATGTGTATAAAATTCCATCATTGCACTGTTTTGTTTCGGAGCAGATACGATCTTTGTAATAATTTTGGAGTAGGTAATGATTGATGTCATACATACATACATAATATCACGCCTTGTTCCCGTCGGGGTAAGACCACAGTTCTCCACCTGCTACGATCTTGATGTCATAACAGTGGAATTAAAATAGTCGCCACACCTTTTAACATCTCATCTATAGTAGCCACATCTATAACCACCATATGTTCATTGTTCACGTTTATATTCATCCTGTTCGGAATCGCCACTTTTTTTAAATAGGACTGTGAGAAGTGGCATAACAAAAGATGCGGCCTTTACCCAGCAGTCAGTGGATTTGGGCTGAGTATTTCATGATAATTTACCGTAAGGAATAGGTGAATTAACGTAGGACTTTGATGTATGACCTACGCTTAAATAAATAGCATTTACAATGTGTTTAAACGATTTTTCGTATGTGCTTGTTTGAAATAACAATTAATTTTTAGGTGTGAATCTTCGCATAAAATTGGTAATTACCGTAAAATTAAGTAAGTTTTTGAGTGCTGCTGCACTAATAACCTTGGATATTATTTTATTTTGAGAAATTGTATGATGCAATTTTCGCAATATCAATTTGCTGGCGCCTTTAATAAGGCAATAAATTTAAGTACATACCTACATTAGGCTTTTACAGTTTTGCGCCAATTAAAGTATCCTACTCACAACATAAATAATTTATAACATGGTGATACCTAATACGCTTACCTCCGCGCGTGAATACAAATCCGTCATTATTTTTCCATTTTTATTTTACTATTCCAAATTTATATAGGTACTTCTACGTGTTTCTTAGACCTAACAACCGGTTAATTAAACTAATTAAATTGTTTGAAATAAATTTACATTTCAGTTCAATGTCTCAACTAATCATTAACGAGGCAATCATAACGAATTGCAGCTCTGAAATACAGCCAATGTCCATCCTTCAGGTTTGCAATAGAACGTAGAGCAATATAGCCGTCGGTGGTGGGTCGAACTTTCGCAGGCTTCGAAGCGCTTGCGCCGCCGGACCACCGCAGTGCTCTCGCCGGCGCAAACCTGCCTACACGCGCCAGCCAATCCGGTATACGGTACCCTAATTTCCAAAGATATACATAAAAGTATGTCAACGAACTAATTTGGACGTGAATTCTGTGCACATGTTGGTGATCTAGTGATCGGAACTTTTTGTGAGTGAGTGATGGGTTCTTTAATTATATCAAGGTATGTTTTTATATTCAATTTATATTAATTTAATCCGTTGTATTTTAATTACTAAACATTTCATTATTTTTAATATGCGTAGCTTAGTACAAAATCATCCCGTTGATGTCTTTTGTAGCGCGCGACTGAAACCGCTACGAGCGCGCGCTACGGTGACCCGCGTAGCAAGTGTTTCATGTTCATTGCGTTACGAATATTAAGTAGAATATGTACCGTGATATATCTAATAATATTACTTTACACTTAGATAGAAACATTCTAAACAAGTATTGATTTTAAAACGAACAAGCGGCATACCGGCAGCGGCGTAGTCAACAAGTTTTGATACTCCACGGAATCTGCTTCCAATAGAATCTCTATGCCAATACAGTAACTTGACCCAGATTTGGTATCCCACGCGATTAACATTATTTTTTTAAATGACATAGGTGAAACGAATGTTTCTAATAATCCAACTTACTTTTGTCGGTTGCTTCGTAAGCGTGAAAGCAATTAAATAATAATACTATTCGTTTCACTTAGCAAACGGATAAAATAACGCATAAATATCCCTTGTTGACTAGGGTTCCGTAGTCAAAAAGGAAGGGTTATGGTTTCGTCATGTCCGTCTGTCTATTTACTACTCAGCAACCCTTAGCAAAATGTGTAAATATGTGAGGTAAATTTATTAAGTTAAATACCTTATAGAATTCAAAGTCAATGGTGGCGATTATTTATATAGATGCCTCTTAATTTATGAAGTACATATCTAGCGGTCGGCTCCGGCTTCGCACGGGTAGATATAGGTTCTTGTATCGCGGGTTACTAAAAAAGAGTATAAAGAAAATTTTGATATTATTTTAAATTAAATGTTTGGGTTCTTATTTGCTAGATCTCTAGATTTCTCTAGATTGCTTGCTAGATTTCTCATCATCACATACACTATTTGATGCTCTGCCTACCCTGTGAGGGATAAAGGCGTGATGATACACTCATTTACACACACAGGAACCATTAGCCAAATTTTAGCTATCTATCCTTTGTTGTAGATAAAACCACTAGAGTCACTTAGAGCGCTGTTTCATAAATTTCAATTTTTATAATTATTACACTCATGATAACTTTTGAATGGTACGTCCGATTTGAATAATTCAAAAACGGGCCAAGTGCGAGTCGGACTCGCGCACTCAGGATTCCGTACCACCACATTATAATAATTAGCTGATTTCAGTTGATTGAATGAAAGGTAAATTGCGGTTTACGATTTATGACGTATTAAAAAAAAACTACTTACTAGATCTCGTTCAAACCATTTTTTGGTGGAAGTTAGCATGGTAATGTACATCATATATTTATTTTTGTTTCATCATTCTCTTATTTTAGAAGTTACACAAATTTTACCTCTTTTGAAGTGTCTCTCGCACAAAATATTCAGTTTAGAAAAAAAAGCCGGTCAAGTGCGAGTCGGACTCGCGCGCCAAGGGTTCCGATGTACCTATAGTATTTTTAGAAGCAATAAAGTAAATTTTTAGGACCGCCAAACTAAATTTGTTTGTAAAGGTTTCTTGCAGATTTCTAAAAAACTGTGCAACTTAGAAAGATCGTTTTATTTTTGCTGTAATATTTACGTAAACTTCTATCGACTGTAATTAATTCAGATTTTTCCTTCTACAAACTTCGGAGATAAGGGGGGAATGGTATTTTTTGACATTTTTCATCATAACTAGAAAACTAAGAGTCGTAAAAAAATACAAAAATATATTGTAGAATGTACAAGTAAAGCCCTTTCATATGATACCCCACTCGACCTAGTAGCGACAATTTGAAATTTGGCCCCCCCTGTTTCGGGCACGTTTACATTAAAAATCATAATTTTTTCAAAATTCTTTCATATGCAATTAAGTTGGGCAACCATATTCTAAAATAATTCCAAATTTCAAGTCGATGGCATGAGTGGTTGCTGAGATATAGAGGTGTGACAGACAGACAGACAGACGGACAGACAGACAGACAAAGTCGCACTATAAGGGTTACTCTTTTTTACCATTTTGGTATCGGAAGAAGCCTCATTATCATTTTTGAAGACCAATCCATAGATATCCCACACGTATGGGTTTAATGAAAAAAAAAATTATTTGAGTTTCAGTTCTAAGTATGGGGAACCTTAAAATTTATTGTTTTTTTTATCTATTTTTGTGTAAAAATCTTAATGCGGTTCACAAAATACATCTTCTTACCAAGTTTCAACAGTATAGTTCTTATAGTTCCGGAAAAAAGTGTCTGTGACATACAGACGGACAAACAGACAGACATGACGAATCCATAAGGGTTATACGAGTAGATACTGATATAGCCTTGAATGTGACGTCATTTATTTAGATAAGGATTCATACCAAGATACGAATAATGTGGCCTATACAGTTCTAATGCATATTTTTACATGAAAAAGTAGTCATTGTGACATATTTGTGTTAGTTAGACATATGGTATCGCGTTTTTTTTTAGATACCTATTGATGTTTTCTAATATAATCTGCTTTTGCAAAATTAGTGCTAAAATCATTATAATTTTGATAATGAAACAATAAAAAAACTTTTTTAGGGTTTAATAATTACTGTCCTAAACAATTCCAGTCACCGCTCTGTTAATTTACTATTATCTAATCTGTGACTCTGTCAAAACGTGTTTATAAAATACAGTCGCCGCCGTAATACTATAACTAGGTGCCTTGATTTTTTTTTCTAGTGGACCTGAGAGTTCAGTTAGATAATAAATATCCAGCCAATTACCAATTCACCACACCTTACAGAAGTCTTAAATCGTTAATCTTATTATAAGACCAACTAGAAAGCTCGAGATACTTGATGTCGATAAGTCCCGTTTAAAAATAAAACCGAAACCAGTATTCGGCGTCATTATACGATAACAGATGCTTGTGGCGGTCACCGAAAGCGAGAGTAAAGCGCGTCGCGCGCGGTGTCTCTCGTCGCGGAGCAAGCTCTTTAGAACCAATTTAGAACAACTCAAATTAAAAGGGCAACAGCCGGACAATTTAGGACTACTCTTTAAAAGTTCTTACACTTATGACGTCATCTAGTCATAAGCGTTTGTATTGTCGTTTACGAGCTTATCACCACTTTCAATAAGCAGTGAGAATTATCAAGTTCTTGAACTTTTTTCAAATGTAAATTTAGTAGTATAATTTTTGAGGGTTCGGTACCCAAAGGGTGAAAAACGCCCTTTTACTATACCCCGATGTCTGTCTGTCAGCGGGCTGTATCTCATGTAATAGGTAGGCAGTTAACATTTTCACAGATTTTGTATTTCTTTTGCAGCTATAACAACGAATAATAAAAATTAAAAATAAAGGGGGGGCTTCCCTACTATCAACGTGTTTTTTTTAGGCGATTTTTGCGCAATAATTGTTTTAGATTTATCGTAAACACGGGAACACTTACATGTTCTAATATGTTCATATTTAATCTAATATGTTCATATTTGGTTAGCGCTATTTAGTCGGGAAATGATAGACACAGAAAATTGGACCTTCACGTAAAGCAAAGCGTCTGGATTTGAAATAGCGCCCTCGCCTTAGTAATATTATTTTGCTGCCTTGTGATTATTATAAACAGGATGTGAAAGGTTTTTTGCATACAAGTTCTATAGGTTTTTACTCATATCGGAATATTCCATAACCATCATAATAAAATATGAAAGTTGTGTAATTATTGTACAAAACATTAGTCATCTCTATTACAAATATTTTGAATAAATTCCAATACATTACAAAATTCAAGGCCAGTGCAGTTTTAAGGTCGTCTTGTGAAATAACTTATTTGTTTTAGGCTTGTAGTTGTTATGACTAAACGCTCTTAGGGCCGTTTGCACTAAACTTAAGAATCGCCCCTAACTTGTTTAGGACACTCCTATCAATAGTTTGACGGCCCTTAAGCAAGAACTTAGGCGATTCTTAAGTTTAGTGCAAACGGGCCTTACTCATTCAACAAGTTCTTTAGGCAAGGCTTGGCTTCAAACTTGGTAGCTGACGTTCTTACACCAATTATTAGTATTCTACGTTTAAATGCTATTTCGAAGAATGCTATACGGATGCAAAAAATTGCACCTTTGTATTTCTATTGTTTGCACTGTTTTGTATGCAAAACATACCTTCTTGGCTTACGAAGAAGGACTTTCTTTTGAGTGAAATCGATTTATTTATAAATATGTAGGAAAATCTGATAGACTTAATAAAGCAAATTAGAGTTATCCTAATTATTATAATTGCTCAATATTTCGCAAAAAAGAAGAAATGTGATAACATGGGGAGTCTTAATCTTGCAAAATGCATATCCCCTTGGAGCTATATAACAATGCGTTCAGGGTGTTGTTGAGGCTGCCGCGATTCTGTAGCGCATCAGGGATGTTCGCGGAGGCGCGAGTAGACTGCTTCTACTCTACAATGCGAAAGAGATGTGCGTCCCTGGTGCGCAGGGTTCGGGTCAGCAACAACACCATCCTGAAAATGATAGCGGACAGATTGGACTGCGTGTATGTTAATCGTTGTTGCAACATTTCGAGCGGAATGTTGCGACAATGATTAACAATACCAACCTGTAATTTTATTTCTTAGTTTGTAGACATAATTGTAATTTAATTTAATTGAATTTGTAATTTTTTCTCTATAATGGATCCTGGTCATCTGAATAAATAATTTTATTATTATTATTATTATAATAATGTCTCTTTTTTTTCTTCACTGGTCAGATAAAAGTGTTGCTGTACGTACGTACAACAAAAGGAATAACCTAATTAATAATTACAAACATATAGATAAATCTATACAGGGTGTTAAGAGGCTACCTCCCGTCCACTAGCGCCCTCATCAGTAAAAAAAAGTACTAGCAAAATACAAAACTTATCGAAAATCTGGAAAGACAGATTGAAGTAAAGGTACCCTAGTTTATTTAGAACCTATCAATTCTTAAAAATATAGTTCACCGTAGTTACGGATACAAAAAGTGCGAAAAACGGCCACTTAGCAGTTTTTGTATCTGTAACTACAGTGAACTTTATTTTACAGATTAAATAGTGTCTAAATAAATAAAGGAACCTTTACTTCAATCTGTCTTTCCGGATTTTCGATAAGTTTTGTATTTTGCGAGTAATATTTTTTTAACTGATGAGGGCGCTAGTGGGCGGGAGGTAGCCCCAAGTAAGTTGCGCAAAACCTCTCGGGTGGTAGCTCTGAACATCATCATCATATCAGCCGAAAGACGTCCACTGCTGGACATAGGCCTCCCCTAAAGATCTCCATGACGACCGGTCCTGCGCTGCTCGCATCCAGCGGCTTTCCGCGACCTTAACCAGATCGTCGGTCCACCTTGTGGGGGGCCTGCCAACGCTTCGTCTTCTGGAACGTGGTCGCCACTCTAGAACCCTCAGGCCCCATCGGCCAACGGTTCTTCTTGCGATGTGCGCTGCCCACTGCCACTTCAGTTTAGCGATTCTCAGGGCTATGTCAGTTACTTTAGTTCTTCTGCGGATCTCCTCATTTCTGATTCGATCGCGCAGAGAGACTCCGAGCATAGCCCTTTCCATAGCCCTTTGGGTGACTTTGAGCTTTCTGATAAGGCCCATCGTGAGCGGCCACGTCTCGGTGCCATATGTCATCACTGGCACCACACACTGGTCAAAGACTTTCGTCTTGAGACACTGCGGTATTTTGGACGTTAAGATATTGCGGAGCTTCCCGGACGCTGCCCATCCGAGTCGGATTCGACGAGTAACCTCTTTCTCTAAGTTGGATTTACCCAGCTGGACTGTTTGTCCCAGGTATACGTACTCATCAACAACTTCGAGCGTAGAGTCTCCAACTTTGAGTGGAGTGGGTACAACAAGGGCGTTAGACATAATTTTTGTCTTATCCATGTTTGTTTTAAGACCCACTTGTTGTGAAACTCTACTGAGGTTATTGAGCATCGTGCCGAGATCTTCCAGGGTCTCAGCCATTACGACAATATTGTCGGCAAATCGAAGGTGGGTCATGTACTCGCCATTGATGTTGATGCCAAGTCCTTTCCAGTCCAAGAGTTTGAAAACTTCTTCCAATGCAGCGGTGAACAGTTTAGGAAATATGACGTCTCCCTGTCTCACTCTTCGCTGCAATTGGATAGGTTTCGAGTCCTGGTCCTAAAGACGAACGGACATAGTGGCGTGGATCCTTCAACACTTCAATGTACCGATAGTCGACTTGGCACCTCTGGAGAGATCGCGAGACGGTTCGGAATGACTCTCGAGAACAGCTTATAGACATGGCTCAGAAGTGAGATGGGTCTGTAATTCTTCAGCAGGGTCTTATCACCCTTTTTGAAGAAGAGTACCACATTTCTGTGCCATTCCTGTGGCGTTTTCCCTTCGAGTATGACAGAATTGAACAGCTTCTGAAGAGCTTTTAGCACTGGCCGTCCGCCTGCTTTCAGAAGCTCAGCCGTAATTCCATCGTGCCCGGGTGCCTTGTTGTTTCTAAGCTGTCTGAGAGCCATTCTAATTTCGTACAAGCTGACGTCCGGGATATCTTCGGTATGGTGTCGGGTAAGTCTAGCTCTTGGATCGTTGGCCAGACTGCTAACGGGTGGGCCGGTTGACGTGTATAACTGCCAATAGAACTTCTCGACTTCCCTCAGTAGCTCAGGCTTGGACGATACGGTTCTGCCGTCGTCGGTCTTCAGCCTCGTCAACTGGCTCTGTCCAATAGACAGATCTCTTGCGAATACTTTGGAGCCTTTGTTCCGCTCAATCGCTTCTTTAATATGAGTAGTATTAAATAGCCGAAGGTCGCGATTCAGAGACTTAGAGATCTGTTTATTGAGCCGCCGATATTGAGAAGCATCTTCCGAAGACTGCAGAACCATTTCGCGTCTTTCTTCCATTAGCTTGAGGGTATGGTCAGAGATCTTTTTGGTTCTTTTAGTACGGTGGGGTCTAAAGTACTTTGACCCAATTGTATGACAGTTTCCACGAACCCGTTATTGTACTACGCATTCACCAAGGCATTCAAAGCGGTTTTGCAGTTCGAGCTGAAAGCCGTCGGGGTTTTGGACATTGGTGGGTGCTGGTCGGAGCGTACACTACATCAGTCGAGTTCTTTCCAGCTTTACGTTGATATTCAATGTGCCTCTTACCAACCGGTGATCGCTTCCGGTTTTAACCGCATTGCGGTTGTCACAGAGACATCATTGAATATTTGCTTCTTCGTTGACATGATAAAGTCAATCTCATTTTTTGTAGCACCATCGGGACTGATCCAAGTCCATTTTCGGTTTTCCGACTTTTTGAAGAAGGAATTCATCATAAAGAGTCCTTATTTCTCCAAAAAGTCGGCTAACATGTGGCCTCTGGAATTCCGATATCCAACACCTCAGCTCACCATCGCCTCGCTTGCCTAATTTCGCCTTTAAGCTCTGAACATGTAACTGAATAACCTTTACAAAGTAGAAAATCGCAAAATTTCACAACCACAGGCAGGATTCGAACCTGCGTCTTCTGCGTAAGTACCGCAGACGCTTTACCAACTAGGCTACTGTGGTCCTGCCCGATGTTGTGAAATTTAGCGACCTCTATACGCATTCCAACGTTGCGTTTGTGCTGCCACCTAGCAAGCATTTTTGCTGTACTAGCTCAACTAGTCCATCATTGCAGACAGATTTCGAGTTGAAAATTGGTAACACTACGTATAATTGAAAATGATTTTATTTAAGCGTCTGCGGTACTTACGCAGAAGACGCAGGTTCGAATCCTGCCTGTGGTTGTGAAATTTTGCGATTTTCTACTTTGTAGATTTATCCGAACACAGGAAGTGTTAAAATAAAATCATTTTGAATAACATTTGTTCATCGACTTTTGTAAATTCGAACAAAATTTGCTTTTTCATACCAATTGGTCGGCTGAACGATTTGTATGAAGAAGCACAATTTCTCTTGCGAATTCATGGTCAGTTTCATGTCTAGAGCTTCCAAACGAGAGGTTCTGCGCAATTTACTGAACACGTTGTATAGATAGTATACTCGTACAAGGTGATACAATAAAAAAAACTGTTTAGCCGAATCTGCCCATCACTGCGAATACTTGTTAATGGCTTTGTAATATTTTATTTACATACTTATTTAATGTATGCTTAGCTGTTAGAATTCGGAATAATAGTAGATTAGTAGCCAAGGGCTGTAAGGCATCAATTGCAGCCCGAGATATTTAGGCGCACGCGCGCAGCGAGGGTGCCTATAGTTCGAGGGTGCAATTGATGCTTACACCCGAGCTAACTACTCTGCTTTACATCTCGATTGTGAGGTAAGTAGGTCCTTATTACCACCAAATTTTAGGTGAACAATTATCGCTCTAGGGTAATAATGTAGCTAGAAAAGCCCTAGGGCGGTTTTTATTTTCGTATTTCGACCCATGTTCCTCAGGGAAAATTGTTCAGTTTTATGATCCGAGTAACATGCTGAAAGGAACGCAGTTGATTAGGACGCACCCTATATAAATACGAAAGTATTTTTTTCTCTAGTGTCGCAATTAGCAGGTTTTTAGGTGATCGTCATCATCAACATCTTATGCAGGTTAGATAGTTACCTAAATTTTAGAGTAGATATAAAAAGTGGGTAACCTTTACCAAAATGTAGGTCACCTCATAAAATACTTATAAGGTTGTTTGATGTAATAAAAGTACGTACGGATCGTAAAGTTTAAGTATAGTAATAGATGATGTTGGAACTTCTTAGGTACCAGATTTTAAATGTCAAACATGTACATTTCGTTAGGGTATTGGGTAAAAATCTTCTGTAAATGTATTTTGTGATCGTAAAGAGACCATTTGGAAGTCTAACTATATTGCTCGAGATTTCATACATTTTTTAGGGTACGAGACGCTATTACCAAGCCAACCCTATAATACATCTGTAAAAAAATGATATTTTTTAAGTTTTTAATTTGGCTCTCACACATCACATGTCTTAATAAAAAATATTTACAAAACTATAAGTAAAAGCTACTCGTATTTTGGACAAGTTCTAAGGATGGTGTGAGAGCCTGGTGTATGTAATAGGTTGATCCTGTATGACATATCCCCAGGCTCTCGCTCCTGGAAAATACGTTTAAAGGTCCGTCCGACCTTTAAACTACCAAAATGTATATTTTTTACCTTAATAGGTCGGTAGCCCCTTGACAGAATATTATGTGATAGTGCTCTTAACACACATACCATCAAGCCTCTTTTCCGTCGGGGCGGGGTAAGCTTAAGCATGTACCATGTACTATTAGGCTGAACCTTCCCATAGATAAACAAGGCGCAGTCGAAAATTAACGTGGATACAACTCCTGGGAAGATCCAGATACAATAGCCAACAAGCCAGCGGTACGCTGGGCCAAATAACAATAAATACAAAAAGTTAAAAATTGTATAGGGGACCCCTCACCCTTTATCGCAACTTACTTAACTAATAAGTACTTGGGCGACCGAGCCATGCTATGCTACTCAACAACAGATGGCGCTAAAAGTTTCTTAAACGCGCAAAGATAATAATAAAAATACCGTGAAAACGAATTTTCCCAGACATGAGACCTAGCTAGATTAATTTTTCACCCCCAAAAATCCCTGTATAGTAAATTTCATCGAAATCGTTAGAGCCGTTTTCGAGAAACTGATTACAAATGTATATATATATATACAAATATTGTTCGTTTAATAGTATAGGATAAAAATTATCCAAGTGCAAGTCGGATCCTAATAAAATTTTACACTGTAGTTTTAAACCTACCACTGAAATCACAACCGACGCGCATGCATTGTGGTACGGACTTCTCGGTATGCGAGTATTACTCGCACTTTGTTGTTTATTTTTTGAAAATAGGAAGACATCTTAAAAACATCTTATGCGTTAAACCTGTTGTGCTCTACATCATGCTAAAATTGGAATTCGGACGAGTGATCGGTAAAGTGATCCTCAAGTTCTAGTGACCGGTGATGACGCAACAGTTACTGGCGCCGGCGCATCGTACATAATACGTGCATACTTATCTGAAAATAAGTTACACAATCTAGTGCGGTCAGTTAGCTGTTTCACGTAGACACGAATTACAATTTCACCAAATTTTTTCCAGGTTAATAGTTAGGTACATAGCTCTTAATTTTTGATAGGAGCCAACTCTTGCATTTTCAAAAATTCCCATAGAAAATTCAAGAATTGGCTCCTATCAAAAATTGAGAGCTATGTACCTAACTAGTACCTGGAAAAAATTTGGTGCAATTTGGTGAATTTGGCGATATAAGACTATAAGGGACCGGACTAATCCATCGATGTTATATTATAATAATCTACAAGCCTTTGCCCGCGACATCGTCCGCATGTAAAAAAAAGTGTACCAGTGTTTAGCCAAGCTATTAGCTATCAAACAAAAAAGTTTCATTAATATCGATTCGGTAGTTTTGGCGTGATGCTCGAACAAAGAAACAAACCAACAGACAAAAACCGGTCAAGTGCGAGTCGGACTCGCGCGCCGAGGGTTCCGATATACCTATAGTATTTTTGGAAGCAATAAAGTCCATTTTCAGGACCGCAAAACTAAATTTGTTTGTAAAGGTTTTTTGCAGATTTCTGAAAAACTGTGCAACTTAGAAAGATCGTTTTATTTTTGCTGTAAAGTTTACATAAACCTCTGTCAACTGTAATTAATTCAGATTTTCCCTTACTCAAACTTCGGAGATAAGGGGGGGGGAATGGTATTTTTTTTGACATTTTTCATCATAACTTGAAAACTAAGAAACTTAAAAAAATACAAAAATATATTTTAAAATGTACAAGTAAAGCCCTTTCATATGATACCCCACTCGACCTAGTAGCGACAATTTGAAATTTGGCCCCCCCTATTTTGGCCCCCTTTACATTAATAATCATACTTTTTTCAAAAAATTTTCATGTGCAATTAAGTTGGGCAACTATATTCTAAAACTATTCCAAATTTCAGCTCGATAGCGTAAGTGGTTGCTGAGATATAGAGGTGTGACAGACAGACGGACAGACAGACAGAGCGGCACCATAAGGGTTCCTTTTTTTTACCATTTTGGTATCGGAACCCTAAAAAGAAAAAATAAAAACTGGTTAAGTGCGTGTCGGAGTCCCGCGCATTTAATACACTTCTGCGAGACTGCGCGTCCTTAACTAAAACGGTATTTTTAACTTAATGGTACGGAACCCTCGGTGCTTGAGTCCGACTCTCACTTTGTCGGTTTTGTCAATAGACACGATCTAGTCGAGATCGACAATGGAACGAGCTTGCCCAGAGAAAGCCTATTCATTCGCATATTTTGTATGTTAATTAATTTTTTTGGTATCTCGACCACTTGACTTGTCCCTTGAGGTGAGGTAAATAAGTTGTTTATTTCTGGTCTAAATCTTCAGTTCCAGTTTCCGTTTTACACCTGATTTGTATAAGATATCTTTGCCTAGAGTCGCAATCAATCTTTAGGCTAAAGGTGATTTTATAAATTTTCCTTTCATTCTTTTTATGGGTAGATCTACAAACTGTTAACAAATGAGAGGGAGTTGAGAAATATGTTAAATAAAACACTCGAAGTCTACTTACGTTTTGTAATAAGTTATTCACTTTACACAGTGTTAAAATGGGTACATTAACACAATACCATACATATGAAGAAGAGTCTTCATAATTTTACACAATACGTGATTACTCCTTTAAAGGTAGAATCTCCCAGTTTGAAGAACAAAATACGACTGCCTGAGCGAGGCTGGCTCGAACGTTTGAGAGACCTCTCCCACCACAATATTACCCTTTCCATAAAACGCTGGGATTGGTCGAAAAGCCGCCGCGCTCTGACAGTTTGTACAAAGGAGTCAATACAGCAACCATTTATGAACAATATCGTAAAGCTATGAAAAGTTAGTAAACACTGGTGACTTAAATATTATAATATTGGAGATCAGAATATCTGTCATGACAACAGTCGGCCATCCGATTGTGATAGGTACGTCCTCGTACCGTCTCTCAAAAACGAATACATGTACAACACTATTCTTTATAAGTTATAGAGATCCGAATGTTTGCTATAATATGACACAATATTATTTAACAGTGCTTTTACATTATGTGAAATTGATCAAACACAAGATTTAATTATGATTATGAAGTAATCTGACAGAATTAATAAAGATTGTCAAGAAATATTGACGTTGAATATTACAAGACGTCTCATACAAAATCTAAATAACAAAAAGGTTGGGAACTCGTAGTTCTTTGAAATATAGTTTGTTTACATCAGTTGTTATCACGTAAAGTACGAATTAAGTACAATAGATTCAAAAAGATTTTAGTTATTACATAGGGCAACAATGCCTATATAACATTACTACTTACAATAAAATTATGATAATATTAAGTCTAATACAAGGCAACATGGCCACAAACAAACAATGATAGTAATAAAAATTATGTAAAACTGTAGATAACAAAACCAAAATTTGGCACTAGGACACGGTTTGGCAACAAGGCCAGGATTTGGCAACAAAGACATGGTTTGGCATCAAGGCCATTATTTCTAATCTGAAATAAAAGATTATTATTTATATGACAATGAGTTGAAATATGAAATAAAAGATTGTTACATGGTTTTGTTTGGCATCAAGGCCATGGTTCGGCATCAAGGCCATGGTTTGGCATCAAGGCCATGGTTCGGCATCAAGGCCATGGTTTGGCATCAAGACCAGGGTTTGGCATCAAGGCCATTGTTTGGCATCATGGGCATTATTTCTAATCTGAAATAAAAGATTATTATTTATATGACAATGAGTTGAAATATGAAATAAAAGATTGTTACATGGTTTGGTATGGCATCAAGGCCATGGTTCGGCATCAAGGCCATGGTTTGGCATCAAGGCAATGGTTCGGCATCAAGGCCATGGTTTGGCATCAAGACCAGGGTTTGGCATCAAGGCCATGGTTTGGCATCAAGGCCATTATTTCTAATCTGAAATAAAAGATTATTATTTATATGACAATGAGTTGAAATATGAAATAAAAGATTGTTATTTATATGTAAATGAGTTGGGCTATAAGACCATAATATGTCAATGAATTGGGCTACACGGCCGTATATCAATGAGTTCGGCTACAAGGCCGCATAAGTTACGGTAAGTTCCTAACTGCAAGGTTAAAGGTTCCAATTTTCATGAAAGCTTTATTTATCGTCACCAAAGGCCTTAAGGTTATGCCCAGTGTAGTAAAAATACTACAAAGTAAAGAGTTTAAGGTGTGATTATAAATAATTAGCAAATTATTAATAATAGTCGCATATTTAAGATTTATTCATTCAAATTTTAATCTCAGTGGCCGAAGATAGATGCGAAAAATGTATTGAAACGTAGTATCATTGTTTATACAAAACATGCATACTCATAATATGTGAATAAGGGCCTTTTCCTTAATGAAAGGTGTTATGTGCATAGGTACACCCAACTGCACGTCAGTAGGAACACTCTGGACTTTATGGCATGGTAATAGAGTTTCAAAATTACAATTTGGGAACAGTAGAGGTATTAAAATGTTGACACTTAAACTAAAGTAATATTTAGTTAGCCAAATTTATTAAGCTTCTTTAACTGTATTGTTAGTTAGGGATTTGCACAGTGCTAGGTAACTTGCACATCTATTTTGCAATGTATATCACCTTTAGCCTCAATAATTGACTGGAAGAAGTTCCATTTCGAGGTAAGTCCGCATTTTCATGTGTTGCAATGGATCTTAAGTAATACGTCTCAATAAATTGAAGTGCAATAAAGAGCCACCCTACAAAATCACAAAACCTCTGAAGATAAGACAATAGATGAAGCAAATGTAGCTCTTTACGCCTTAAGGCAATTCTACATAAAGTGCAATACATTTTCCATAAATTCTCAGGGAACTCTATGAAAAATTTACAAAGGGATTATAATTAGTACTTAGGGATTATAATCAATATTTTCCCGTGTCCAATCGAGTATTAAGAACTCTAGAGGATTTCACACTCGTTTGAAGTGTTGTATTACTTATGATTCTTTCCTTTCTTTCTTATTAATTAATTACAATAACTACACCATCTTTTTGTTTTATTATTATTTTGATGTAGCATGCAAGCATGAAAGGAGGTAAGCCTCGCTAATGCTTGTTCACCCTAGCTTTGAAAAGATTCAGATAGACATATGGAAAAGTTTTAGTATTTCCTTTGGAAAATGTGTTTTCTTTACTCTTTCGCTAGATCATCGCAGACGAAGTCGCGGGTGATAGGTAGTTAAAGATATTCTCGCTTTTATTTCTGCTTAATATAACTGATATTTATCGTTCAATATATGGAATAATCATATGTATTTTAAATACAGTATTTTTCTAAACCAATTGTATGGTAATATATAAAAGTATCAGAAAGTTGATCTAATGTAATGAATTGGGCTTTATCAAGTCTTAACTATTAATTAGTGTGCTATCAACCGAACAATTTTCATTTTCTCTCTTCTGTGTACATCACTTCGGTCGATAAAAGTGATATTATAATTATAATTAATCGATAAAAGTGACAGTCTTCGTTGTTTTGATAAGATTTCAAGAGACGAGCGATTGTATAACGTGATTGGTTAATCAACGAATTTTGAAAAGAAGGTATTTGTCAAAATCATCAAATTTGTTATTTTAAAGTAATTTAAACCTCGCTTACTAAAAGAGTTAGTTAAGTAAGGAATACAATTAGTGTGAATTGTGACCAACAGCAACGAAAAATAGTGAAGTGCAGTGTTCACCGACTAGCCAAAATAAATATACTTCAATCGTCAGTTTACCACGGTATATATCAGCAGTCTCTTTTGTAAGTGCAACAATACTTCGTCGATTATGCTTATGCCGCCGATCATCTCACATACTTTAAGTCGGCCAAAATCACATTCTGACGAATATTGTTTTATTGAAGATTTTAATTAATTATGTTTTACTGGCAGGGCTCACCATATGGGCAGGGCATATCGCAAGACGAACCGATCGCCGAAGAGGCGTAAAGGCACTAGAGTGGCGACTCCCGTACCAGTAGATGAAGCGTAGGCGGGCCTCTCAGAAGGTGGACCGACGGTCCAGTCAAGGTCGCGGGAAGCCGCTGGATGCAAGCAGCGCTGGACCGGGCATCAAGAAGATCTCTAGGGAAGACCTATGTCCAACAGCGGACGTCTTTCGGCTGATATGACGATGTTTTAATTACCGACATAGCGCAGATAATACTAACGATATTTAGTGTTCGTGATTATTCTGCTTAAGGGCTTAAATTAACAATAAATAAAATTGTGATTCCTATCGACCAGGCTGTCATTTCGGTCTATTTTCAAAAGTGTCAAGTCTAAACTATTGATATAATTGATCTAAGTATATGTTTTTTTTTTTTGTAATTCAATAAGCATGTTGAAGAAAGGTTCAAGAGAACTTCCAATATATATATATATATATATATATATAATTTTTGTTTTTTTGTTTTACCCAACTACTTATAATGTCATTTTGTCACACCATAAAAAGGGGACTTTGCCATAAAACTACCTAACAAAAGATACCAATAAAACTGAATAAAACACAGATCTATGCGGCATAGAAAAACCACTTAGTTCGTATTATTTTTATGTATATAGAATCGAGTGTAAATTTATTGCGAGCATCCACCCAGAGATACAAGAAAGCACACTTGAATAGAGTGTTTTCGACCACATTTTGAAATGTTCACTGGATGGCGCTGCAAATCAGCACGAGGAAAAAAATAATGACACCGTGTAATCGGTATGAAATTAATTAAAATTTTATATATTTTACTATGATTATAAAGATTAACTACCAACAGATACAGATACCACCCATCGACACCGAAAAAACGCAGTGACAGACGTGAGGCAAAGCTGCTTATTTGATTGATTCGGCAAAACGGTTGGGCGAATGGGGTCTATTCTCAACAATCAGAATAGAGAAACGACCGGAAATTCACTCGTAAAAATATTTAAAACCAAAGCAAGGAACTATTCGACCGAGTTACAAGCTGTCAAAACTTTCAAACGAATTGAAACTATGTAAAATTCAGCGTAATAACTAAAAAGATTGGAGTGGTTAGAGTGTCCCTCGCTGGAAATAAGATTGTTCACTAATCTACGCTACAATAATATTACAGATAAAATGTCACTGGGTTAATCAATTACTACAGAACAGATTTAACTGTTCATATTTCAAAAAAATACAACACTATCCCCAACATAAGCTACGATTTTTTTTTTTTATAGAAATTGGTATGTTTTGAGATGAGTAGGTTTTCAGTTTTAAATTGTGACTAGTCTCATATGTGCCTTGAGCTAATTTAACGGTATTAGTCACTGTTATATAAACCTTTAAATATTAAATTGTAAAGCTACTGATTAATAAATTCTTCTACCCTATTCTGAAGAGAAGTGCAGCTTAGTTCAGACATTTATTATGAAACTTATTTTATTTGCTTTAGCAGTTCTTTTTTTCTTCGTTTTTAATATTTTAATTTGGACAGTTTGTTTAATTTGGAATAGATATGTAGTTTTATTTCTTTAAGATTTAGTACCTAGTCGACCGAGCTTCGCTCTTAGCCGCCTCAGGTGAGCAAGCTGTGGTACCCGCCAACAGTTGGCGCTCTAGGTTTCTGTCTAAAACGCGATGTTTTAAAAAAATGCTTAGAAACATGGGGAAAACCAGACATGAGACCTAGCTAGATCGATTTTGCCCCCGGAAACCCCCGTATGGTAAATTTCATTGAAATCGTTAGAGCCGTTATCGACAAACATTTTACAAATATATTATGGCTCGTTTAATAGTATAGGACTAAATTGGCTTGAAACATTCTAACAAAATAGTACCATGGGTATATCCTTCATGCTATTTTAGGACATTGTTTCCTAGTCCAACAGAAGATTGTTAAAATTTGTTTAAACTTAACGACATCGTTTACAATTTTTATTTTTGTACTGTCGAAATCAGTCACCGCATTGTTATGGGTGTCTGCCGCATCAGGGTCAAGGAAGGTTAACTACAAAGCCTAACTACTGAGACTCTATAAAAAGAACCAAAAACCAAGTCATTGGTGTTACCTCCATATGCCCGGAGTTGACTACTCACTGGGCTGATTGTGCGAGTGGCAGCTGGTTGCACGCACAGCCTGCCGCTTACCAGTCGCCTTGTGTTGTGGCGCTGGCTGCACGGCCTGCTGTTCATCAGGCGCGGATGACCGTGGTGCTGACTGCATGGCCTGTTGTCCACCAGGCGCCGACTGCCAGCTGTGGTTCTGGCTGCATGGGCTGCTGTCCACCAGGTGACGACAGCTGTGGGCTGGCTGCATAGGCTGCTGTCCACCAGGCACCGACTTTTGAGGGCTGGCTGCATGGCCTGCTGTCCACGAGGCCCTGACTGCTGTGGGCTGGCTGCATGGCATGCTGTCTACCAGGCTCCGACTGCTGTGGGTTGACTGCATGGCCTGCTGTCCACGAGGCCCCGACTGCTGTGGGCTGGCTGCATGGCCTGCTGTCCACCAGGCACCGACTGCTGTGGGTTGACGGCATGGCCTGCTGTCCACCAAGCACCGACTGCTGTGGTCTGGCTGCATGGCCTGCTGTCCACGAGGCCCCGACTGCTGTGGGCTGGCTGCTTGGCCTGCTGCTCGCCCGGCGCAGTCTGCTGCGCTGCACAGCTAGGCAACGCTCGAATCGAAGCTAGACTCTTGCCACGGTTACGGATTTTGTCCATTATGACGTGCTGAAATGTAAAAATTCCAGCGCGAGTATCTATTGTATAGAAGCGATCAATGTTTGAAACGCTTTTAAGGCTTTAAATTGAATGAAATCTATAAACGTAATAGTGGACACTTTTAAGTAGCTTTTACTCGTAGTTAGATATTACGTGTTTTTTTTTTGCAGCAGTAAATTTCAAACAAAATAAAGAACATAATTAATTGAAACAGTGAACTACGCATGGGAATACGAACCAATAGACCTTCAGACTATTATTTTGAATGTACCTACACCAAAAATTATAACAACCATATGTAAAACACAACTAAAAGATTAATTTGTCTGAATGAAAGCACGAAATGTTGTTTGTTTTAAACTCAGGCTTGATAATAAATGGTTAAAGTGAACTGTGTACACTTATTCCTTAGCAACGTCTAACGGTTTTGTGCAAAAATGATTTAAAATGTAGGTAGCATGTAGGTAGTATACAATCATAACTATTTACTTTAAATAATCACTCGTCCTTAACACAACGTTAAAAAAAAGGTGAAAAAAATACCACACGAGAAAAAAAAAACAAGTAGTTGATTTTCCAGTTTTTCCACTCATTTCAAACAAGTCAGTTTTTGAGATACAGCAGATGTATTTTTGAACATTATCAGTCCACTTTGTGGGAAGTGAGGGCTCGTATCCCGCTTCTGACATGTTAACAAATGAGAGGGAGTTGAGAAATATGTTAAATAAAACACTCGAAGTCTACTTACGTTTTGTAATAAGTTATTCACTTTACACAGTGTTAAAATGGGTACATTAACACAATACCATACATATGAAGAAGAGTCTTCATAATTTTACACAATACGTGATTACTCCTTTAAAGGTAGAATCTCCCAGTTTGAAGAACAAAATACGACTGCCTGAGCGAGGCTGGCTCGAACGTTTGAGAGACCTCTCCCACCACAATATTACCCTTTCCATAAAACGCTGGGATTGGTCGAAAAGCCGCCGCGCTCTGACAGTTTGTACAAAGGAGTCAATACAGCAACCATTTATGAACAATATCGTAAAGCTATGAAAAGTTAGTAAACACTGGTGACTTAAATATTATAATATTGGAGATCAGAATATCTGTCATGACAACAAAACTATGGACGAAACTTAGTTTGATATCGGCCAACATTTTTTTAAACATTCTAGTTGCGGAATTCAGTCTAATAACATGAGTACAACGTCTTTTAGCGCATCTAGAGCGGAACAGTCAAAATATTTAATAGTTTCCGATTTATGGCCATTTTAAGGAAATCAAGCCACAGGAAACTGAGAAGGTCACCAGGAAACTGAGAAAAACAACAAAAACCTATAGAGATCAACGTTTATTTATCATGTATTACATAAATTTTAGAATTTGTATTATTAAATTAAGTTTTAATAGTACCAGTACCTTTATTAATAACAAAAAATTGCTTTATGCTTGGCTTAGATACTAATTCTATACTTAAACAGTCTTAAACAGTAAATCTAGACATCAAATGATCATTGAGCATTATGTATTATAATTCTAAGTTTAATAAAGTAAAATCTTCTTAAAGATAGTAAACAACATGAACATATAAAGTCTGAGGCTTAAAGACACTTTAATCTACTATTATAATAGTATTATTTCACCGCAGGTCTACTATTATTTCACCCAAGTACCACGAAAGCCGACGTGGGAAAGGCTGCCCCGCCAACTAGCGAAAAATCCCGAAATGCTTCATTGTGCCAGCTGGCAACTGGACGGGAGGACCCGATGGACCCATTTCGGGGGGGCTCGGGCGTCCCCGCAGTCTCCAGATGAGTTCCCCACAGGTCGAATAAGCTGAAACGTCCAATTAGAGAAAGGAGTAGCGTCTCGACCATTCTTCCGTTTCCCCACCACACACTCCTCAAAATGTCAAAAGTCAAAAACAAGAATAAAGTTACCAAACGGCGGCACTTCCTAGCTCCCGCTTAAAGTGCACCTAACTTATTTAGCCGCACTTATTCTTTTTAACGGACACGCAAATAGGAACACCGTCGGACGCGGCGTACCTCAACTACCCAGGATACTCGTTGGAACACAAGTTCAAAAAAACGAGCTGGGGTCTATGTGTACGTTCGCGATGACATTTGCTATCGGCGTTTCCGTTGCTTTGAGGATTCCGGGTTTTCTACAATCTGGCTACTGGTAGACACCGGGGTCGAGAAATCTCTCTACGTCGGTGTCTATCGGTCGCACAGCAGTGACGAAGAGACACCAGGCTCTTTGAACAGCTAACGGAGAAGGCGGATTGTGCCCAACGACGGTACCCAACAGCGCAGCTTCATTTTCTGGGGGACTTTAATGCCCACCACAGCGAGTGGTCGTTCCCATACCAGAAAACTGATCACGCTGGGAGTGAGGCGCGCAAACTAGCACTGTCGCTAGATCTCACCCAGCTGGTTAATGTTGCTACGCGGGTGCCAGACGTTGACGGACACACGCCCAATTGCTTGGACTTGCTGCTGATCACGGATCCGGACAGGCACTCCGTGTCGATTTCAGCCCCGCTGGGAACATCCGACCACTGTCTGGTGAAGTCCGTGTCGATCATCTCTCCTCCGGATTATAGCCCAAGAGGCACGAGGCGAGTTTGGCGATACGAGTCAGCAGACTGGGATGAGATGCGGCACTTCTTTGCATCCTACCCATGGCAGCCAGTGTGTTTTTCTTCGGGCGACCCCACCTGTTCAGCTGAAGCGGTTGCAGATGTGATACGGCAGGGAATGGAATACTACATTCCGTTCTCCGATATACCACTTGGTCGCAAAGCCCGACCTTGGTTCAATGCGGACTGCGCTCGCGCTGAGGCTCTAATGCAGTCTGCATACCAAGCCTGGGTTCAAGCCCGTGACCGAGAAGTAATTCTGCTGCAAAGTCCTGCAAGCGGTTGATCCGGAAGGCTCGTTACGACCACGTCAGTCGCATAGGGACCAAACTTGCATCCTACCCCTCTGGTAGTAAACAATTTTGGTCCCTTTCCAAGTCAGTCGAAACCAACCTCTGCCGTCCTACATTACCTCCCCTGCTGAAACCAGACGGATGTTTTAGTATGAACTTATCAGGATCCTGGATGGTTCTCAGTATACTGGGTCTCAATTTGACAGGAACCTGAGACCAGGATCCTGAGAATTTCTATCTAATATTAAAAAAAACGGATGTATTTATAACATTAAACCAAAATGAAGCAAAACTATGCCTTTGCGTCAGCAACTTACATATCAAAACGCTATAATTACTCATATTATTTATTTATTAAGTCAAAAAATATCTTACCAGGATTCTGGGAACTCCACTGATTACGACACCACTTCCCTTGCTGACCGCGACGGGCTGACTAAACAACGCGCTAGGTGCGAATAGCTAGATGATATTATTTGTCTCTTTCGTACGTCTGATCGACTCAGCTGAACGGCAACATCGCACACCAAAAACCCTAGCTGGTATTTGCTTATTTTACACCAACCAGGATCCTGATATGAAATCGTGGGGACAAAATGTTGACAAGATTTTTTAAATATATTTTTGGGAAAATAAGATAATAATTATTCTACCTAGCAAGAAGAAATAGTTAACTCATTAATTTGGGTATCATATGACCTTGATACAGAAAATTTAATAAATCACGACACACTTTTTACTAGAATTTGTCCGAGGGACAGTACAGGATCCTGAGAATTTGACACTTTGAACAAAGATTTCGTTGTGTAAATAATTTTTAATATTAATTATTTTCAGTGACCAACTAGAAACAGCTTAAAATAACAGTATTCCATACAAATAAATTACTTTGAAACATTTTTTTTTGTATAATTTGGCTGAGCCGCTAAAAATTCCTTACTTAGTAGATCTACCCGTATGCGTTTCCGTGAAAGGGAAAATTAAGAGTTCGTTTTCCTTTGGAGTTGGTTAAGTTTTAGATTTAACACATTCATTTCCTACGAAGTAAAAGACGTATTTATTTGCTCGTCAAAAGATGAAAGTATAACATTTGAAGTCCGATGTACTTTCTAGATTGTACATTAAACATTAAGCATGTTCGTACTCGAGAGACAGTAAGGTGATCTTTATGTAACGCGGTGCTTCATTTTCCGTACTTGGAATATGTAATGAAGGAATAAAAGAAAGATTATAAATTATACACTCTATATTACGCTTTTGATATTTTACTCGTGCTCATGCTGTTTTGTCGATTTATAAATTGTGGACTATAAGATAAAGTGAAGGGCCAAAATTGAATTATTTATTATTTTTATTGTAATTTTGATGTAATTTGAATGTAATGATTTTAATGTTATTAATTATTAATGAAATTTATTGACATAATTTTGTAACATCATCTAAAAATATTTGCATGCCTTTTGTGGGCAAAACATGACTGTTCTGTAATATCTATTGTAACATCCTACTACCATGTTTTAAGCGAATAAATGTTTCTATTCTATTCTAAGGTAGCGTAGACGTCGCGAAAAGGATGGAGCGAGGCTTTTGCCTAGATTAGAGACACTTGAGGTGGAATTGTTTGACCTTAGTCTGAGAGTTCACTCAAATTGTATAATTTGTATGTGTAAAGTACAATCAAGAGCACATCAATCTTGACACATTGGACTTTGTACCGTTCTTATTTCAATAGACGTACGGGCTAGAGTCTGACTACGAGTGTCAAGCTTGACTTGTCGTTGAATGTACATCTTGATAGCAATCTCATTCTTGAGGGAGATTTGCCAATGAGATAAGATGAGGTTGTTACTTATAGGGTGTAAGAGACAGCTTTCCGAAAACTGAAAGGAACGGATCATTCAACAAAATTGAACAAATTTCAGTGAATTGACCTTTCAAGGAATCAAAAAGAAAGAAATCAGGATCTCCCCATATAAAATTGTAAAATTTATTTGGCAGTTTGTATGGCGAGACTGATTTTTTTTCTGAAAGTTTCAGTTACTAAAAGTTCATGCCCTTTCAGTTTCCAGAAAGCTGTCCTTTAAGTCCTGTGTAATCGTAAAAAGAAAGTTAATACAAGTAAAGTGTTTAACAAATTTCTGATCATATTGATCGCTTTATTTGAATCGAGTGTTGAAATTCCATTATTTATTTACTGTGTAAATATTTGCGCACCTCTGAACTTGAGGTGAGATCAATCAAGCAAGTTGACCCGCCTTTTTAGTAAATCTTGATCGCGCAACCAAAGATGCGCATGAGCGGACCACCGACCCACGGTCACTAGGGCAATGGTCAGGCAATTAGACATTACGTAATATTGAAAATTGATTATTTTGTAATAATGATATTATTGAAATAGTTTTTTGCCTTAATGTCGTGATTCGTGAGGGATAAACGAAATTACTTTATTTATTGCACAGATACTAGAGAGAGACTTTATTAATGTCATTACATTAATTCTAGCCAAAGACATCCCGACGCATAATGTCACGTTCGCAAAATGTCACTTTCTCAAATTGTCACGTTCGCAAAATGTCACGCTCGCAAAATGTCACGTTCGCAGAATGTCACGTTTTTTGGGACTTAGAATTTTTTCAGTTTTTTTTTTACTAAAGATTTGGGACTTGTTTTTTTTTATGGCTTTATTAATTCTTTGTGGACTTAGAAAAAATTTCTTTATTTTTTTCGCAGAATGTCACGTTCGCACAATGTCACGATTAAGTGTGACATTATGCGAACGTGACATTTTGCGAACGTGACATTCTGTCAACGTGACATTCTGCTATGGTAAACCCTAGTGTGACATTTTGCGACCGTGACATTATGCGCCGGGAGGATAATTACATTCTAGCGAAACAGCTATGTTACAGTTAGAATGGAGTTAGGCTGCTTTTCCATCAGTGCTGTGCGAGAGAGCTAAGCTGTGAGCTGGGAAAATTCCAACCAATAGGATTGCGCCATTTTCCTAGCTTGTCAAATACACTTTCAAATGGAGCAATCCTATTGGCTGAAATTTTCCAGCTCAAAGCACTGGTGGAAATTCACCCTTACAGAGTTTATTGGGAAGTTGTCGCGTAGCTTTGGATGAGTATTGGTCTGAAGTACCAATTTGACAAGATGAACGATATGCTATTGGTTTTTAATAGAATTGCTTTAGGCTTTTATAAAGTTGGTGGTGAAAAATAAGTCATCATCATCATAACATCCCATGAAACGTCCACTACAAGGCAGGGAGCTCCCTCTAGAATTCTAGCTTTTGCTGGAAAAATGTAGAGGAGAAGTACCATAGTCACCTTGCTTGTTAGCGTTACCGCTGGCACCATGGACCGCGGTTGTAGGTGACCGCAGTAAGTAAGATGTTATACACAAAGGAGGACGCTGCTGCCCATCCTCCAGTTTATAACCCTTAGTCGCCTCTTACGACACTCACGGGTACGTAAGGGTTGGTACTTTTCCTTGCCGGCACCACACGGGGCGAAAAATAAGTAAGTAAAGCCTATTATTTAATCTATGGTAAAGCCCTTTAGACTAGCTAGACCCTTCGTCTAGCTAGACCGTTAAGGTAAGGTTAAAGGAAGGGCTACTTCTAACCCAGAGTAAAATCCTCGTCATTATCAGTGGTGGTGGATGGGTTCCACCTTTCCCTCATATCCTACGAGTCACAAGTAGTTTTTCTTTCGAATCTTTAAAAACGTAAATTGTTTGTATTGCAAAATCGATACCTATTCGGATAAAGCTGTAGGCGGAAGTAAAAATAAAATGCTTCTTTTATACTAAAACAAACACGAGAAGTGAAGGGATAAATGACCGTAAAGATGACATTTTATTGCGAGGCCGACCGGTGTTCAACGGCTTGTTCGCGAATGAGTACTCTTATTTTCTAGGAACTAGTATCTAATTACTTATTACATTAATCTTACTCGCGTTACAGTACATTAACTTAGATATCATAAGAGATAATGCAAGATGATTTAATGTTATCTTGTATAATTTTTAAAGTTATGCCTATTTTGTACTCGTATTTACACCGCTAAGTACATTAAGGATGCGTAGTTTTAGAGATTTTTCTGCGTGCGTTGTCTTCGTATACTAATCTCACACTTTCATTACAAAACTTAATGAGAATAACATTATCAGTTAAATTGTGAAAACAACACACGCAAATACATATATATTTTTTCACAAAAGTGTTACTTTGTAAATCTTTAACGTTCTTACAATATCCGATCCTAATTGGCTTGATTGCAGTTTTGCAAGGTTTACATCAGCTGGCTAGGCAGGTGGGCAGGTGTTCCTTTAACGTATAGGAGTGCGTGTGTTCGTATCGACAAGTTGACAGTCCTGTGACTGGGATATATTATGTATCTGTAACAGCCTTTCACATAAGGCTTGCAACTCATTAGGGTCGACACCTCACCGGCTCAGCACTGTTGACGATGCAATACAATTCGTGAATTTATATATTTTCAAATACAAGTATAAACGTAGAGACTGTACAGTGAGTATAGACTCTAAGCCGCATTAATAATGTATGATGTATAGCGAGCTTTGAAAAGGATATCGTGCTCAAGCTATCAACATTAAGAGCTAATTGCGTCTATAATATCTCTCTCACACATGCACGGTTTTTTTTTTACTTCATTTACTTCTTTTTTAAATTAATTTGAGAAAATTCTGTTCGAAATAAAAATAACAGATGAAATAAACTCATTCTAAAATCTATTATGGAAAGTGATTCATCATTCTATAACTGGGCTTTATCCTTTTAAAGTTTTAAAGCCCAAAAACCCGAAAGATTAAATTCTAAGAGACTAAATTTCATAAATAAAATCCGTGCCATGATATCTCACATTCATGCAGCATAATTGAGTAATTCAACACATTTCAGTCCACTCGGAATGTGTTAGCTAAGATAAATAGATTAAATAACTGCTCGCGATTAAATCCAATTCTGTATAAGAAATTCACATGGTATGCTTCATGACAAATTTGTCGCAATATTTGAAAAAAATAAGCCTGTTTATTGCTTACGTGGGTTGACACGCCTTAAGACAAATAGCTGTGTTATAGGTCCACAAGTAAAAGCTTTTTTGTTACGAAATCCCTGCGAAATATAGCACTTGGTATCAGACATGTGCTCTAGTTAAATTTACGGACCAACCACCCTGTACTGTAGATAGGTAGAGTAGATTGCTACCAACCTCAAGCGAAGCACTATGCCAGCAGTAAAAAAGGATATTTCTGAGCCGAACTACTTACTACGAAATGTAAGACTTAAATTACTCGTACTCGCAACAGGCCTGTATTCTGTAAAATGCGCTGAATCTCCATGGAAGTAACTTAATATAACTGTTATGCTATAATTTTGTCTTTCTATTGAGTAAGAAAGGACTTATGGAATGATTTGAAAGCCTATTGCTCATTAAAACTGTGAAAATATTATGGATATCTACAACACAAACGTGGGATAACAAATAATTAGTAAGCACTTAAAGTTTTTCACACCAAAATTAGAAATCCCTATTTAATATTAGTATATTATTTATTTCACTATGGGATAACATCTGCTAGCATATCACATCTTCTTTGCAATGTCACATCATAATCGACGATTATTAAATTTTCAAAATAACCCTACCAAATTAATAGAACGACGCCTTCATTTCATTTACAAAAATAAAAGGATTATGTAATTGGATGTGACTTTACATCATAAATCCTTAACTTGTGGCGAGTTATTTCTTTAATCCTACTTCCATAACCCTATTTTCTGAGCAGCTTTTCAGATTAGCTAGATGGATTTTTCGCCCGCGGCCCGAAATCCCCGTATAGTAAATTTCATCGAAATCGTTGAGCCGTTTTCGAGAATAGAAAGTACATGTTTTGTATTATTTCTCAGAACATCAAATCTCTAATTAAGTAACTTATGTTGCTTCATAAATATACAAATAAACTGGAGGTAACCTTACCTGACATTATATCACCAAGCACGCTCCTCCTCCTGATGACACGAGATGCTGACAACCGATACTCCAAGTCTTGTTTGACCTACATAAAGAGATTGGACCCGACGACGTGCGGGTCTAAACCGCGTGACATCTATAAACACTTAATTGTAATAGTATTCATGAAGCTGCCAGCCAAGTTGTTTCATATAACATACTATACAAGGTGTAACAAAAAAGGTATATGAACAACTTTTCCCAAGGAACATAGGTTGAAATATGAACAATTTTCGAAAGTTCCTTGGGGAAAGTTGTCTAGTTTCATGGGCAGAATCACCTCCTTCAGGGTTGATATACCCTTTCTGTTACACCTTGTATAAAATATACTACCTATCCTATACTAAAATTTCAAACAACTAGTGTTACTTCAACTAAATTGCAATAGCAGTTTTTAGAACGTTGTCGCGTTAAGATTGGTTAATTAATTTTTGGGTGCCGTATTGCGCTACAAAAAACTTGGCGTACTTTACTTATAAAGAAGCTAAATACTCGTAACAGCTCTAGCCAAATTATTCATCTATTTTAGTTTTAAAGACGTTATTGTTATCAAGCGATTTTACTGAGTTTCTTTTAATTTCCCCAACGGTATTCGAAATTTTGATGACAGCCCTCGTGGCCTAACGGTAAGAGTGCTCGGCCCTCGATCCGCAGGTTCTTCTGGGTTCGATTCCCGGTAGAGATACTGATAAACAAAATTCTTGTTGTGTGACATCCCCAGTTTAGTTAGGATATCGCTAGCTGAATGGCCACCTGATTCATATCTCCTGATTGTCCGAAGAGTAAGATGATTTCGTGCTTCGGAAGGCACGTTTAGCCGTTGATCCCGGCTATAATCTAAGGAAGTATTGTACGGAAGCATAGCTATTGAGACATGGCTGAGGCATTTGGCGGTTCAACAGCTCTGACACCAGTGTTTGTGGGGGCTCGGACACGATATGAATGAACCTTTCAACAAAAACAATATTCTGCAAGATATAATGAAGCGGTTTTAATTATTGTTTATTTTGTCCATAGGGCGCTTGTGTTAGCGCTGGTGTGCAGTCACGTCGCGTCGTTGACGCCGCTGTCGGCAGCAGGCGACGACAATGACTGCGCGCTCTACCTCAGCGGGCCCGGCCGAACGTCTGCCTACGATTACACCCTCAATCTGCTCAAAGGCAACTTGTAAGTAACATCTTATCTTACATAGCTGTCGATATCCCACTGCTGGGATAAGACTCCTCTTTTTCCATCACGGTTCTCTGAGCCACTTTCCAGTTTTTACAGAAAGTAGAATATCTACTTTAAATAATATGTTTACTCATATCATATTCCTGATAATCAGCATCTCTACACAACAATAATATAAGTTGTGGCTAGAATGTAAATAAAAAAATACATACATAATTGAATTCAATATAAGATTACAAAAGAATGCAAAGTTTAAAAAAGAACCCTATATTGATCTGACTACGCGTCCTATACGAAGGAAGACACGGTCGTCCGCTCGCGTCCAATGTCGACGGGTGCGACTGCGCGGGAGTCAAGTATCGAGCGAGCACTACTATCTCCGATGTCTGGGCCAAAGTACTCGTAGTTGCGTCACGCCCCGTCGCAAACTTGACACACTTCCCTGCTAAGTTCGCACTGTCACCGACTGTCTCTACTTACATTCAGAGACTGTTGTTATCTATGCGGCTTTGTATAATTCGCAAGTCATACTAGGCAAACAAACAACTTCTTTGTGCTTCTATTCAAACGAGAGTTACACAATGCTAAAGCGAAATGATGCAATAAACTGTCCGTTGTTCAAGTTCACATAAGGTTTTTATATTTACAATTTGGTTAAAACAATTTTCGTTTCTTCTTCTTATTGTGTCCAACGCAACCGAAGCTATTAAGTTACGTAAATAATTCGTCTGTACAATAAACATGTTAGAGATGTTTTTATTGTAGTCGTACGAATATTATGACGACGACTCTTTTGTCTGACCTCATGTCAAAGGGTATTGCAAATCCTAACCCGCAGAACATTTTACAATCACTTTCATCAGTGTCAGAACAAGTGTTAAGCAACAGATCACGTTCACTTTCAAAAATCCTTTCGCTAGACCTTTTATTAACTTACTCGTGCGAATGCTCTAATAGAGACATAAAGATACCACAAGAACACTTGCCTATTAAAAATTCTCCATTGCGTAATTTAATTAGCGTGATAGAGATCTACGATGTATGCTGACAGCCGACCAATCTATTTTTAGGAGATAAAATGCAGATTTAGTGCCGTTTTATTTTCAAGTTTCTAATAGGTAGTGCAAATTTTAAAACCCGGTGTCCTATTCATGATCACAATTACTTTCACTATGGGTATAGGACCAATTCGGAAATGGCGAAACAGCAGCGTTTCTGTTATACTGACTGTCTATTTTTAACTCAAAAAGGAAACGAGTGTGATCTTCAATGTTAGCATGTATATTGTATGTTCCATACATTTTGTCAACTTAGATGTTGAAAAGTGGCTTATATCCATTTAACATAGATAGATAAACATTCATAGCCTTACAGAATCAGAGCTTAGCTCACATCTTAGCTCCCTCTCTCAGCACTGGTGGAAATTCACCCTAATTC
Organism: Athrips mouffetella; assembly: GCA_947532105.1. Classification (NCBI taxonomy): domain Eukaryota; kingdom Metazoa; phylum Arthropoda; class Insecta; order Lepidoptera; family Gelechiidae; genus Athrips; species Athrips mouffetella. The sequence continues at coordinate 19,680,458 of OX383964.1, read as the reverse complement.
CGTTTTTCAAAGTCGGCTACCTAGCCTAGGAGATTTGACGAAGGCATTGGCCTATAAACAGAGCAACTGCCATTTGACCTCTGCAACCTAAAGGGCAAACCAGACCCAATCCTATACTATAGATTAGGCATTGCTAGGTTAGTGTGGCCAACTTGATTATCAGAGTTTTCAAACCACAAAAGGGCCTCTGACTTGGTTTAACGACCTTTACGACCGACTGTACGAGTAGCTGGGACCAAAGACTCGACGTGCTTCCGAAAAGCAGGACACGCTCCAGTTATTGCTAGCGGTCACCCATTCAGTTTCACACAACACAAACAACAACAAAAAACCACCACTCGGCCACGAGCGTTTCGAGTAGATAGAATTTGTCATACTTTTAAAGGACTTATATAAACTCTAAGGTAGTCTCTATTAGCTTTTGTATGCGGAGCCATCTAACGGCACGACCCTCTTGTCTTCTGCTCATGTTTATCCATATTTATTTGTCCAACGTGACTAGTATGCACACTCACGACCACTTCTGTCGTGGACGTGGGTAGTGCATTAGTGTCTATTTCGATAGATCCCGTTTAGTGCCTATAATCACCTGAAATTGCTTATGATCTCGAGGACGATGTCTTCCATATCATCGGAGTTTTCGGATGATTCTTAATTTTGGAAACTATTTTAATTTAAGAAAGAATATGTTTTATTTTATATTTAGGTCCACAATTTAGTAATGTGTTTGTTAATATGTTCGTAAACGCCGCCGGCAAGGATTTAACAAGTCAAATATTTTGTACTTAAAAATAAAAATCGTATAGGTAGATATAATATCCTACCAATACCATCATTGATAATATCCGTTTTAATATCCGTGCAATATAAATAGTTGGTCATTTGACTAGCTTGGAAAACGAAGATCAGTATTATATAAGCATGTTAATGTGAGGATCAGTATTGTATTGTAGGATCTTTCGCTTCCTGCCGCGAGAATGCAGGGCAAGCACAAAAATATTTCAATTTGCAAGGCTTTTACAATGTGAATAATGATTACGAGATCCTCCACTTTCTATAATAGTAGTTGCTGCGGGTGATAGTGCAAGTTGGTTTGCTGCCTCCGGCTAAGATCAACTATCATATTACCTATTTTGCATAATTTGTAAAGCGGAAAGGTTTTTAATCTGACCATAACACTAAACTACTTTTCCTAAGGTAAATCAGGTTTCAAATTTCAACTTGCCATAGATACAAATTCAACCTATGTTTTTTGGGAAAAGTTGTTCAGTTTAATGATGTGTTGAATGTAGTATTTCTACTATTTTGAAACTAGCCTTCGATTAGACTCGCACGGAGAAAAACTCACATGACAGCTAGTTATTAGTGGATCTAATCGTAAGAATTGCAGAAAACTCATCCGGCACTACACACGTGGGAACGAAACGTTCACCGACTAAACTGCGTATTGTTCACGCTACATTTCACAACGATCACAACAAAACTACATTCAAATTCCATGTTCGTTGCATCATTTTATTATATCTGTCTTTAAAAGACTACAAGTATTTTACATTTCATTAGCTTGTAAATTCTTGTTGCATCTAATCTAACGTCGTCACCACTCGTTCACACAAACAAATATTACGAAAAAATCATTTTGCACATAATTATGTAAAACATTCTTTTATGTAAAACTACCATGTGACTCTATCATGTGACCGGACCAACCGGAACGAAGTCTGGTCGTTCCCTTTTGCGCGAAATTTATTCTATCGAACCTAGCAACGAGTTCAACGGCATTATTTACGGCTGGTTTACATAATACGCTTAACGCTTCCATATTTAGATAGCAGTTTCGATTTGTCAAGTCAACGATTTGCTTCGGAGACTGTATTGGTTCTGGTCATGACTTGGGTAGTCTAACTTCTGAACGTAACTTAAATTTGGAGAATAAACTCTGCGGATATAATTTATGTTTGTAGCAACGCTGCATACAATACAATCGGCGTGGTTATTATTGTTGTTGACGTAAGAGGGCGTCGGAACGTAACAAAACGCAGACCGTCTCATTAAGTAACTGTGACCCTTGCCCTCGGTTAAAAGTGGGCTGAGATGTGGGCCACGCAGCCAATTACTCACTTTAAACGTATCTGCATGCTTCACAAGCCAAACAGGTGGTTTTGTTTTCACTTAAGAACATTCCACGAACATCTCCATTTAGTTAAAAGGTAGAGGTTTTTTTGCCCATTTTACAAGACCTTAAACAATACTTAACATTTTAAATAAGTAGAAATGTCGTCATCATCATACAATCCTTGAAACGTCCACTGCAGGTCAGTGAGCTGCCTGCACTGCAAGTAATGTATGTCGATGGAAATATCTAGTCCGCTTGCTTCAAGTAGGTACTGGTGAAGACATATCATCATCATAACATCCCATGAAACGTCCACTACAGGACAGGGAGCTCCCTCCAGAATTCCAGCTTTTGCTGGAAAAATGTAGAGGGGAAGTACCATAGTCACCTCGCTTGTTAGCGTTACGGCTGGCACCGCGGTTGTAGGTGACTGCAGTAAGTAAGATGTAAGATACAGGAGGATGCTGCTGCCCATCCTCCAGTTAACCCTTAGTCGCCTCTTACGACACCCACGGGTATGTATGGGTTGGTACTATTCTTTGCCGGCACCAACACGACAACATGCTTGGGGCTTTTTAGAAGAACATTTTATCCATCTACCTCTATCGCTCAGCGAACTAAAGTGGTTCTTGGTTCCAAGGAATATACTTACCAAAAATGTCGTCTTTGTTTTACACCATATCTGAAGCTTCATTCATTACAATAAAACCATCACGTCAAAATTTAATGTAATTTCGAACTTTGCCTGTGTTTTTAATTTTTCTGTCTTTTCAAAGTTTAAAAAATAATGCAAAATTGTGAATGCCTACCAATATAGTTTTTCTTTTCACAGCGGCTACGAGGGTCAGCACACCTGCATCACGTACGATGCAGTCAACCAAGCTTATCGCGAGGCCAGAAACAGAATAGGTTAGTGCTTTGGTCTACCTCACTTGACATATCGAGTGTAAAATAAAATATTCGGCCCGATTTTAGCCTGTTACTTAGACCATGAAACTGAACAACTTTTCCTGAGGGAAAAGCACGAAAAAAAAACTTCAACTAGTGCATTTACCAGTTGATTGCATATTTTTACGGAAACTAAAAATTTTATTTTCGTGTTCAACTTATGTTCTTAGGGTAAGTTGTTCCGTTTCATGGTCTGAGTACCAAGCTAAAATAGTGCTTATGCACTAATTTTTTGTTAAAACTCTTGTTATTACCTAATAATACCCATACATAAAAAAGCGATTCATTTCCTCTGTTGCCATACGTAACATTTCCGTCGAGCATATATTTATAGCTCTAAAAATTGCAGAGTTTTTATATATATCACAATAAACATTATTTCAAAATAGACTGGAAAAAATAAATTAATTCTGAAAAGTTTCACACTTAGTTTAACAGTGTGTTATGGAAATATTTTTTTATTTTAAGAGTTTGAAATTCTGTATTTTCTGTACATTCCAAGAATCTGCTATTTCATAAGCCGTAACACATTATACTGTACCCGCTTCCACTGTTTCACAGGTAAACAAGTAATTAATGAACTGAACATCATTATTATTATTTTTACATTATTATTTTTACCCGACTAATGGAAAGAGGAGGGTTATTATTTATTTCGTTTCGTCTTATTTCTACGTTTGTGAGTAAAATGGATTCTACGAAACATTCGAATATTTTGCTGGCAAGAAGAGCTTGATCTTCAACAGACATACACTGAAAATCATTATCGCTGAATACTATAAAGGTGGTTCAGTATCAGTAACCGAACAACTTTTCTCAAGGAACATAGGTCGAAAAACGAAAAAAATAATTTCAACTTTCTATAGAAAATGCATCAGCGATAGTGCGTTTTGTATGGGAGGGTCAATGTTATTTTTGTTCTTGACTTGTTACTTACTTACTCAAAACTTGTTACTGATACTGAACCCCCCTAAGCCAAATATAATATTACGCTAATGCGCCTAAGCTATGGCTCGCAATTAAATTAACACCCCATATAGTCAGAATATCCACATTTTAATATTATTTACATTGTAAATCGACGTAATTTTGTTTACTATACGTCGTATTCATTCGTGGAATACACTTTAGAAACAGTTTGAGCATCACTTAACCACATTACGGTCTTGGACCCGGTTAATGGTCGTTAGGCTATGTCAAAGGCCATTTTGCGGCTTGAAAACTTGAGGAAAGGTTTAGTATTACGTTACCTAACCTACCTTAACTAATTATCGCTCACCCTCATCAAAATCTGCCTAAATGTATTAAACAAGGTCACAGATTAGATAACAGTATAGGGTGACTTATAATTAGTTCTTGATAGCAAAAGATATGCATGTACTCATGATACTGAACAAATTTTCCCAAGAAAGAAACAAAGGTTTCAATCAATCAAGTTTTGACCTCCAATAGAAACCTAGAGCTGATAGCGCATTTTGTATGGGAGATCAAATTTGATTTTTCGTATTCCTACCTATGTTCATTGGGAAAAGTTGTTCAGTTTCATGGGCAGATTCTCACCCTTCAGTTTTATCACACCTTTCCGTTACACGCTGTATGTATCTATCTTAAGGCGATCCGTTTTCCATACCTACAAAAATTCAAATGACTTGCATTCTTACGCGGGACATAAAATTCTGTTAAAAAACGAACGAATACTGCTATTTTTAGTTAAATTTTTCGCTAATTAATACAAAAATACAGTTAACGTACTGAAAGTACTATTTTTGTTAGCAATTTTTGGTTCAATATTACGATTGTGGGCGTGCGGTCAAAACTGTACGGTTGTGCATTGTGTGCAAGTGTAAGTGATCGTACTCATGTAAACACAGACTGACGAGAGTAATGACTTTAGTGTACATATGGAGATATTTTTCTTACCGAAATTGTTGTTAGGCGTTGAAGTTGCACGATGAAATTTACGCGAATCAACTTTTTGCACATATATAGTTGGTACTTATTGCATTAAAAAATAAAACCTTTTATTTGTAGCAGTGGCTCCATCTAGTTGCGTTCGGGGCTAAGCTGGCCGAAAATTACTAGAAAAATAAGTTAAACTCCATTCTCAAACAAATATTGGTCGACAAACGTGAAAATTTTTGATCGTACCATACAATTTCAACTATTTTCGCTAGCGCCTTATTTGGTGTTTTTTATATGCAATTAACCATTGTATAAAATTTCACATCTGTTACTATAGCCGTTACGCCTCAGCGTTGATGAATCATTCGGGACATGTTCTACAATATAAATTCTTCTTAATTGCCCATTTTCTCCTCTCTAGATCTTTTAAAGTATTGGTTGTAGCGAAAAACTTTCAAAACCTTCTATGTAGAGAATTTTATGAACAATATTTTTTTAGGAATACAATAATTGTTGTGTCATACTAGTTTTAGAGATATTCATGAAAAATAAAAAAGGGACCTTTACACCCCCCACCCCCTTGCCTCCACCGCTACCATCCAGTACTTTTAGAATGTTGTTATGGATACTTTTTTCAACAATTGTGCCAAAATTGGCTCACTTCTGAATTATTTTCCCTATTCAGCCTTCGTTGGACGGGCTAAGACTACAAAACTGAACAACATTTCCCAAGAAACAGGTGGAAATTACAAAAAAAATTGCCTTTCATACAAAATATGCAATCAGCTGGTGCAGTTTCTATGGGAAGATGAAATAACACAAAAAATAGAGCAATAAAAAAAATATTTAAAGAAACAAAATGTTTGTAAAACTTGCAATGATAGTTGCAAGGAATTGGCATCCTGGGATTTGGGTACACATTTTAAACTAAATTGGCTATAAATTAATATTTGTAAAGGTTGATCTATGAACGTATATTTAAATGACTCACTAATAAAAAACTACATTATTTCTAATAACAGGCTGCTTATTACCATAAGAATGTATACTTAAAGAAGGGCTTTTTGCAGAGGATTTAGCAATTGATGGAGTTAGAGAAAGAGCATAAATAAATGAAATAAAATTAGATTATATTAGCTACACTATTACAAACATTTCAGAAGATTTTTTAGATAAAGGTTTAGGTTACAACGCACATACTTTAACATCTCTTTCTTCGAATAGAAAAATAAGTATGATTGAAATAAGTAATAAATATGACTACAACACACGGTCCTAAAATTCTTATACCAGTAGGAAACTACAAAATACAATTGTATTAAAAAAAAAACAAATAAATCTCATTTTTCGAACCTTGTTTGCTTAGTTCTGCAGATATGTGTTCTGAGTTACATGCTGAAATTTGGCTAGGGCTCCTAAAATAACCATAGTTTGCTATTATCTAATCTGTGACAAAGAGTAAGGATGAAAAAAAATAACCATCCAAGTGCGAGTCGGACTCGCGCACCGAGGATTCCGTACCACTAAAGTAAAAATACCGACTTAGTTATGGACGCGCCTGAACCATTTTTACGATACAGCTAAAACAGAAATCGAGTAAAAATCGCCACGTTACACGTTTTTAGTAGGGAAGCCCCTTATATTTTTTTTTATTATTTATTGTGATAGCGGCAACTCAAATACATAATCTGTGGAAATTTCAACTGTCTACCTATTATGGTTAAAGGGCTGATAAGAGCTAAATTACCTCCCTTTCTAAGAAAGGACAGAATGCGCGTGTTAGAACGGAGCAGATTCGCCCTTTTTGACGTTTTTCGCTCATTTTTGCCTTTTTCTCAAAATATGTACCCATAACTTTAATTATAAAACAGCTTTATGATAATGCATAATATACAGGGTGTTAATTTGATTGCGTGCCATAATTCAGGGGCGAGATCAGTATCAGTAACTGAAGAACTTTTCCCAAGGAACATAGGTCGAAAAACGAATATAAATTTTTGACCTCCCATAGAAACTGCATCAGCTGATAGCGCATTTTGTATGGAAGTTCAAATTTGGTTTTTCGTATTTCGACCTATTTGCTTTGGGAAAAATTGTTCAGTTACTGATACTGATCCCGCCCCTGAGCTATGGCACGCAATCAAATTAACACCATGTAATAATGAATAATGTGTAAAAAAGTTTTAGCATCATAGATTAAAAAAAAAAGTTTAAAAGCAAAAGCAGATGTAAGTTTGGATTTTTAATGGTGAATAAAATATATTTACATCTCTCATATTCGGTAAGTAGGTCATTATTACCCCTCAAATGGGGCTTGTAGGTGACCAATTAGCGCTCTAGGGTAATAATGTAGCTAGAAAAGCCCTAGGGCGGTAAGTAATTGTAACGCCCCCGCCCGACAGCACCTCCACCTCCACGCGCGGCTTCGCCTTGATGGCCGCCTCCAGCAGCGGGGCGGCGGGCGTTTTAATTACTTACCGCCCTAGGACTTTTCTAGCTACATTATTACCCTATAGCGCTAATTGGTCACCTACAATTTGGTGGTAATAAGGACCTACTTACCTCACAATCGAGATGTAAAGCAGAGTAGTTAGCTCGGGTGTAAGCATCAATTGCACCCTCGAAGTGCGCCTAAATATCTCGGGCTGCAATTGATGCCTTACAGCCCTTGGCTAATTATTTAATTAATCTACTATTAATCGTGTTTCAGAGTCAGCTATTTTCTTCGAAAGATGCTTAATTATTTATCACATAACTTTTTTTCACGGCCATATATTCATCACTTTTCGTTAAAAAACTGCTGAAGTGAAGCGTATTTAGCTCTTATCAGCCCCTTAATAAGATACAGCCCGCTGACAGACAGACATATTAATAGCGTCCGTTTCGCCCTTTGGGTACGGAACCCTAAAAAATACGATTATCATTTCAAGAGGTGATCCTGAATTATCACCTACACCTACATAGTTTTTTTTATAGTGCTATCTTAAAACTTCTATTTTCTTTACAGCTTTCATTATTTTCTTAACATTACAGTAATTCATGAAAATGGATGGGTAGTTAAGTTACTATCTGAACTCTCTACACTCTTAATTTTATTTTAAGTAATTTGTTTACTAAAACTTTTTTAACTATTCATTACGCAAAATTATCTTATCTAAATATCAATCCTACTAAACTTTCATGGTGATACTAAGTACTTAATTGATTCATTTTAATACATATTCGCATATCTTAATTTAAAAATAGTAATTAGCATTTTGCATATGAATAAGGTATGCGAAAAATGTTGCTTTATGTGTTTTTATTTCGACAGTGGTAGCGCACCCCAAGGGCGATTGGAAGGCCGAGGATTTTGCCAGCGTCGGCGAGCTCATCCTAGATATCTCGGTCAATTTGGCAAGGCGGTAAGTTATTTTTATACTTAGTATCTTATATATAGCATTATTTTTTAATCACCACGGATATTTTATGAGGTTCTTATTCATCCTATTTTATGACGATCGCAAAATATCACGTTCATAACTAAGTTCATAAAGTTTAGATTTAGACATTCGTCCCACTGAGTAAAATAACCTGTTTTTAGAAGTCAGGATATTTTAAAGGAGCTGTTAATTTGTGACTTCTTACGTGTATAACATAGATATTTTTTGTCTGCTAATCCAGTATCATTATCAGGATCTATCGGGGTTTAGCTGATGAAATTAAATTAATATTGTACAGAAAATAAAAAAAAATGCATGGGTTTTAGGTGGGTAAAAATTAATTATGTAGGTTCCAAAAATTCTTTATTAAATTACTTAAGTAGTACGAGTACCTACATTCACCTCTATAAGATTAGTAGAGTGTACGACGTACAAATTCGCTATAAGTGATCTTTACAAATTCGCAATGAATTGTGAAATCACGTTTTTGATTTATATACTTTGTAACACAACCGACTTACTAATAGCTCTAGCTAGATTTATTAAGAACCTACCTCAACTCAACACGAGCCACGCAATTTCGTATCATATTTTATAGTGCAATGCATTTAGCAATATTTAGCTGGCAACACCTAATCTTCTTTAGTGAGCAATAACCTGTGTGTAATACGAGTATACTCACATTTTCTCACACTATTAACACATTAGATTACACTGTAATATGAGTAAGTGGCTTCAGAATTTTTCTTGGTTTTATTATTCGGGTACGTGCTTTATTTAGATTAATAATCACGGCTACCCTAACCACATATTTTGGATGCTATTGCATCGAATTTCCATACAAAATTATCAGGAAATTAGAGTCTGGCCAACGAAAGCTGTCCATACAAAACCGCGGGAAATTTTAAAATAACAAGTTTCAAACCCTGAAAATACTGCAAAATAAGGTCTCGACGCATAATGCCCTAATTTCTAAACGCATAATGTCCTAAACGCAAAACGCCCTAAACGCATATTGCCCTAAACGCATAATGTCCTAATCGCAATAACAATTTCATACTTTTTGTTGGTTTTCAGGTGGTCTTGAAAACCAACTAAAAGTATGATTTTATTTCATTTATTTATAATCTAATTTTATTTCATTTATTTATGCTCTAAAACCGCGGGAAATTTTAAAATAACAAGTTTCAAACCCTGAAAATACTGCAAAATAAGGTCTCGACGCATAATGCCCTAATTTCTAAACGCATAATGTCCTAAACGCAAAACGCCCTAAACGCATATTGCCCTAAACGCATAATGTCCTAATCGCAATAACAATTTCATACTTTTAGTTGGTTTTCAGGTGGTCTTGAAAACCAACTAAAAGTATCAAATTGTTATTTTGCAGTATTTTCAGGGCTTAAAACTTGTTATTTTTAAATTTCTCGTGGTTTTGTATGGACAGCTTCCGTTGGCCAGACTCTAGTGAAAAATGTTAAATAACTGATTTAAAAAATATCAGGAGGTATTGAAACTTTTTTAAAGAAACTCTTAAATCATAGGTAGGCTTCTCTTAGCAGCACAAGTCTAAAAATAAACCACTTAAATCATTAACGATTTACGATGACATTTTCGCTCTCAGTGGCAATGACCTTGTAAAGTGTGCTCTCTTTGTCCATATAAGTGTTGATCGCAATCGATCTCATCGAAGGCTGCGTTGGCTGGCCATTGCCGTCGTTGGGCTTACATCCGCTAATGATTGCCTCCATTCATCGCTTTGTGAAATCATGCACGATGCGGAACTTACAAAATTTTAGGAAGTAGATGTGTCTGAATAGTGATTTTATATTCTTAAAAAAGTACAAGTTAAACAACTTTAGTTTCTACCTTGCGTGCCAGCCTTACGAGTATGCCCGGATTTCCATGTAAACATGTAATGTAAGGGGATAAATTTTCGATTTTGTTGTGAATTTCATGCTTGTAGACCCATCGGTTTTACGATGTCCGATGTCTGTTATGCTGCCTATCATCATCATTCAGTATGTCAGTTTCATACATACGAGTACATAACGCCTTTTTTCCGTCAGGGTTGGCAGAGACTACAGCCCTCCTACGATCTTGACAAACTTCCCCCCTCACAATACCCTGGGCCAAGTTTCAAGTAGTAGATTTCCGTGGATAACTATTATCTTTTTCCCGATGGTAAAGGACGAAAAAGGAAAGTTGAAAATACCAACTGTCGTCTCATGTAGAGCATGATTATTACCCGCAGAAGATTTCACGGCTGACGTAACACATTGAAAAATAAAGTTCAATCACGTTAGGACTTGTACACACCGGTCCCGGTCCTTGATCTTAAGAGCTGTCTACCGTGGGCAATGGCCTTTACAGTGACAGAGACTGCAAATGTCATCTCATAATTGTTGATAACTTTTAGTCACTGAAGCATTCGCCGGAAGTTTGCAGTAGCTTATTTGCTACTAATAACGGTGGCGCCATGAATAGTCAATTATATAGGGGTTATCAACTTATATGAATATACTTAATTGAATATTTCCAAGTTCAAAATCTTTTCAGGTCTTAATAATTAAACTTGGTAGGTACTCAAGTTGGTTGTGGGTTTTTATTGTCGCTTCTTTTTTTCTCCTACATAGCGCCACTTTGCATATTTTGTGAATCGACGTAAAGGTAATGTTTTCATAAAAACATGAACCGTGTTGTCGAATGACCCTGTATACAATTATGTTATATAAGTTAGTTAAACAATATGCAAATCCGATTTAAGCCTCGTTCTGTAACATTCTATTCTTGCATTTTTAATAAGACATTTATTGATGATCAGGGTTTATACGTGTGCCAGGCCACATTTCTTATTAAAGTGCGAGCGTATTGTGAGTCTGTGACTCGTTTGCTCTGGAACTCAATCACACCTACAGAAACTTATTGGACTCGAGAACAGACGCAGACAGCGAATTAAATATCGTGAATGGCTATTCAGAATAGTTCAATGCGAGATTATTTCCTTACTTTGAATGTACTAGGAAACCATTAGGTGTTGAAAGATTAATGGCGTTAACAGATAGAGATGATGGTCCGGACCACATTGAGAGTAATGAGGTGGATTCTTTACGAAGGGCAGTCTAGTCACGCGCAATAAGACGGATTCTATAGAGAAGCTCTGTGAAATGCAAAGCCCTATTTACATTGTGTTTTAGACTTGTAGTAATTAGTCTTGAAAATTAATGCTATCCTGATACTTCTATGCTCTTCTTGCAGACTCCTGCTCTAAGAAGAAGGGTTTATCCTAACTCATCCACATGAAAGCGAGATGGGTCTATTCATCCACACTCTAATTGTTTGGAAGCTCGTATTATAAACTTACTTTGTATCTCCACGGGGGACGTTAGTTTACTATTATTTAATCTGTGTCGGGGGCTCCCCCGAATAATGTAAGTTTGTACCCAGTTTATGCTGTTCTCGTACTCTGTATCTTCTTTTATAGAGGCAAGATTCGTAGATTTTGCTATAAATTTAGAATTAATTCAAACTTTAAAAGTCACCACCACATCTCTACTCAATTTCTAGTCCTTAACTTTGTGGGTGTTAACTAAGAAAGTAGGTCACCTTAAATTAAAAAAACCGGTCAAGTGCGAGTCGGACTCGCGCGCCGAGGGTTCCGATATACCTTTAGTATTTTTGGAAGCAATAAAGTCCATTTTCAGGACCGCAAAACTAAATTTGTTTGTAAAGGTGTTTGCAGATTTCTAAAAAACTGTGCAACTTAGAAAGATCGTTTTATTTTTGCTGTAAAGTTTACATAAACCTCTGTCAACTGTAATTAATTCAGATTTTTCCTTACTCAAACTTCGGAGATAAGGGGGGGTGGTATTTTTTTGACATTTTTCATCATAACTTGAAAACTAAGAAAATTAAAAAAATACAAAAATATATTTTAAAATGTAAAAGTAAAGCCCTGTCATTTGATACCCCACTCGAACTAGTAGCGACAATTTGAATTTTGGCCCCCCCTATTTTGGCCCCCTTTACATTAATAATCATACTTTTTTCAAAACTTTGTCATGTGCAATTAAGTTGGGCAACTATATTCTAAAACTATTCCAAATTTCAAGTCGATAGCATAAGTGTTTGCTGAGATATAGAGGTGTGACAGACAGACGGACAGACAGACAGTCAGACAGACAGAGCGGCACCATAAGGGTTCCTTTTTTTACCATTTTGGTATCGGAACCCTAAAAAGCACATGAGCGTAGAAAGTTTATTAGTAGGGTTGGTAGATTCATATCAGTAATTTTAAAATGTTCATCCAGACAATATGATTGTATGATTTATTTCGCTCCAAGCCCAATTGAGGAGCATCCATCAAAGTTATAGCTTCAAAATAATTAGAACAATTTCCAAATAGCTATATAGTTGGCTTTGAGCCGTAAGATTTATTGTGCCTCAAAACAAAAAATCTAATGGTAATAATAATAATAAACGGTTGGTTTATAGCTTGGCTTGGGTATTTAAGGTTAGGTATTTTTTTTAAGTTCGGAAGACCAACAGCTTTAAAACAAATGAAGCTTAATTAGGTAAAAACAAAGCCATTGACAAGTAAGTCTTCACAATTAAAATCACGATAGAAAAACCGGCCAAGTGCGAGTCGGATTCGCGCCCTAAGGGTTCCGTACCTATCTACCATATGATAGCTTTTGCTCTTTGATTTTAAAAACTCCACGACCATCCAACTTGACCCCTCTTTTATAGAAAAGTTCTTGAAACGGGAGCTCACCTTAATTGGTTACTATTAGTTGTGAGAAAAATTTAAATATTTAATGATTTTAGACATTTCCCTTTATTTGTAGTGTGAGACCTAGCTTCTTGCCAAATTTCATAATTTTAGGTCTACGGGAAGTACCCTGTAGGTTTTGCTTTTTTTCATAAATGTATGGAGATGAGGACATAAAAAGCCATATCTATTGATTGCGTCATTGTAAAAAACCGGTCAAGTGCGAGTCGGACTCGCGCGCCGAGGGTTCCGATATACCTATAGTATTTTTGGAAGCAATAAAGTCCATTTTCAGGACCGCAAAACTAAATTTGTTTGTAAAGGTTTTTTGCAGATTTCTGAAAAACTGTGCAACTTAGAAAGATCGTTTTATTTTTGCTGTAAAGTTTATATAAACTTCTGTCAACTGTAATTAATTCAGATTTTTACTTACTCAAACTTCGGAGATAAGGGGGGGGGAATGGTATTTTTCTTGACATTTTTCATCATAACTTTAAAACTAAGAAATTTAAAAAAATACAAAAATATATTTTAAAATGTACAAGTAAAGCCCTTTCATATGATACCCCACTCGACCTAGTAGCGACAATTTGAAATTTGGCCCCCCCTATTTTGGCCCCCTTTATATTAATAATCATACTTTTTTCAAAAATTTTTCTTGTGCAATTAAGTTGGGCAACTATATTCTAAAACTATCCCAAATTTCAGGTTGATAGCATAAGTGGTTGCTGAGATATAGAGGTGTGACAGACAGACGGACAGACAGACAGAGCGGCACCATAAGGGTTCCTTTTTTTTACCATTTTGGTATCGGAACCCTAAAAAGAGCATAGGTATAAATAAAAAGTATTTAAACGAATCCTTTAAAACCATACACAGACGGACACACGTAAAAAGGTATTGTTTTTTTTAAGGTAATGCTTGTGCTACATACTTGCTCAATTTAAAGCCCACTCAGACCTACCGCAATGCTAAATTTAAAAAAAAAAGAACATGAATACTGATTAATAGCCTCTAATAGCTTAAAAAGGAAGTCATAAACTGCATCTAATGTACCGATCGTTTAAATAATGTCGAAATTGCAAATGTGAGCAATTGGCAAATACATACCTACTCGTATTAAATTTGGTGGAAGCGTATTGAGTAAAGTTGTATCACATGGGTTACTCAGTTTTTTTTTTTTAATTTTATTCATAAAACATAATTTAAATACAAAATGACTTATATACTCTTCTGAAGAAACTTAAGGTAAGTTTATGCTCAGGAGAGCGTCGTCGCTCTAAAACATTACATAAAATTATACACTATGCTGCGGTATTGACATTTTCAGTCACTTTTTCCATAAAATGTTTTTTTAATATTTGCTTATGTATATTAGGTTTGGGGTTTTGTGTTAGTAAGTTGAGGACTTCAGTAGGCAGCTCGTTCAGGAATTCCGGTAGCATATATACATGTGTTCTTTTACCATATGTATTTTTATACTTTGGCAGTGAGTATGTAGTGATAATTTGTGCTTTATAGTTTATCGTAGCGTAGCATCTTGAAGGTCGCTCATTATGGAGTTCAATTCGCTTGATCGACGGTTCTAGGTCGTGTACAGTCAAGAGCACGTCAAGCTTGACACATTGGACTTTGTACCATTCTTGTTTCAATCGCCGTAGGAGCTAGAGTCGCGCTGCAAGTGTCAAGCTTGACTGTACATTTGATCGCTATTGCTTTGTGCTGGCTTGTCAAAGCTACTGCATGATTGGGCTCCTTGCTCTTGTGAAATATTAAACTTGTAGTTTATTGTAGTGGCATTGTAAGTAGGAGTCTGTGTCATAATATCAAATTCGAGGTAAATCGATCGTGTTCACTGTCTACATTTCTAAATAGGTTGGCTACGAAACAAACCGAGTCAAAATCAGATAGGTATTTCAGATATAAAATAGTGGCTGCGAATATTCATACTGGGTTTTTTTAAACCATTAGCAAAATTTCAGTAACTATGTAACAAACAGCCTCCGTGGTCTAATGGTTAGAGAGCTCGGCTCTCGATCCGGAGGTTCTGGGTTCGATTCCCGGTGGGGACACTGTTAAACAAAAATCCCTTTGTGCGACCTCCTCAGTTTGGTTAGGACATTGCAGGATAAATCACCTGATTGTCCGAGAAGTTAGATAAATCCGTGCTTCGGAAGGCACGTTAAGCCGTTGGTCCCGACTACTATCTACTGATGTTGTCGTTAATGAGCCATTTCAGAGGCCTCTGGCGGCTCAACAACTCTGACACCAGGGTTAGTGAGGTCGGTCATCGACCTTGCAACTCACACGATATGATGATGAGTATTTTACTCAGAACACAAATCTGAACAACTTTTCTTAAGTTACGAGTAGAGAGGTCGAAAAAAAATTTATACTTTGTTTTCTCATACAAAAGTTGCGCGGGCAACAGTAGACTTTGTGTAATTTTCCACTTAATTAGTGAATGAATTCCAAATTAAATGCCACGTAACACAACACACACAACGTGAGGGCAAAACGGTTAGTTGTGAACGGTTATTTCCATCAATAAATAAATCATCTAAACAAGTTATTAGGGTCAGTCGGTCGTTAAAGCTTTTACCTTCGAATAAAGGAAAATTCTTGTCATCATATTTCACCAAATATAGAGGTTGATGTAAATAAATATTTTTTATACACGATGTTATTGAAAACTTTATTTAAATTATGAAACACAAGAGCTTGGAATTTTAATTTGACTGTCTTGCCAGGGTTCAAATCAAGATTTTGGGAATAATGTTACCAACAAACAAAACTACCTCTAGTTCCTTGTATTCATTTATACGAATAAAAATAAAATCGATCCTAATAAATGTGATGCAAAACGTCGTAAGAAGCCCAAGTAAGAAGCACGTGCGCGTTAGTCATTACACTCTCGGCTCCATTACGCCCTCGCCTGCGGCTCGGGCTACAATTTTCCAGCCTCTTGCATCTTTATGTATATAATATTACGGTGCAAGTTATTATGACTTTGTAGTTGTAAAAAAATATTTTATTCTGAAATAATCATTAAAAGTAATTAATCATCATTATATTATCCTTCATTTTCAAATATAATTTTCACGCTTATTTTTTGCTAATAATTATTCTCAAAGAAAAGTGTTTTCTTATAATTCCTTGGATAGGTTTTGGAGCCCCTTGGTTTTCAGACTAGCACTAGTCTAAGGAATATAAAGTACTATAAGTTAATTCTGGGCAGCACTTGGTCCAACACCCATACAAAGATTGGCAATGTCCTTTTCATGTTATACAGAGTAATTTTTTATCCGGATATTTTAAGAGGAGTTTCTGCCCATGAAACTGAACAACTTTTCCCAAGAAACAAGGCCGAAATCCGAAAAAAAAATTCGACCTCCCATGCAAAATGTGTTATCAGCTGATGCAGTTTGTATGGGAAGTCGTAAAACTTTTTTGTATTTCGACCTATGTTCCTTGGAAAAAGTTGTTCAGTTTTATTGACAGAACCACCTTTTAAAATATCCAGGGTGACAAAAAAATAACCTTGTATACTTTATTTATTACTCGGAAATATTACATTACAAAAAGTTTACAGGTAGGCATAATCCTATACTACTTTTGACATTACAATGAAGATACAAGTTGAAACAAGGTACTTGAATTACACTAAGATAAGCTTATAAGATGTTACGTGACTCCATTTGCAAAAAAAGCTACAGCTGCAGAGATTTTTCTGAAGCGTTTGTTCCCGTTGAGAGATTTTTCTTGGCAACATCTCTATATAAAGTACACCCATTACGTTTTTTTACATAATCATAACACAATGGTCATTATAACACTTTTTCCTTTTTACTTTTGTAGTATTACCTTAATAAACGCATTCAGATGCAAAGATGTATCTGTGATAACGATGTTACGAGCCTTAATGCAGATTGGGTGAAATATGTATGAAAATATACTTTTTGAGTAAATTTAGAGCCTTAATAATGACATCAATGACGTAAGATTTACTACGCTTATGGAAGTCTAGAGATTATTAAATGAATTTTATTTTTCGAGCAGTGCTTGCAAAGATGAAGTAACGATTTAGCATTATAATACTAGGTTATTTTTTTGGACCTGATATGCATATGCCCACTACTGAGGTCAAAAGAAACAACTTTTGTTCTACGACTTTGCTAACAACGCACAAAAAATTTTCGACTCTCGGTACTAAAGTGGTCACGTGACCGACCCATTTTGTATGGGATGTTGAAAATTTTGCGTGCGTTGTTAGCAAAGTCGTAGAACAAAAGTTGTTGGTTTTGACCTCTGTAATAAGGTGGGCATACGCATATCAGGTCAAAAAACTAACCTTGTATAAGTAATAAACAAAATGGCAAATCTCTAATAGCCACCGTCTAACTTCATCTTATTAAAGAAAATAGAATGTGCATACTAGTATGGGCGGTGCGTCTTTCTAGAAAATTTACTTTATTCCTATAGACAGAAATAATGAGAGCAAAATACAGGATTTAAAAGACAGATTGGAAAAAAACAGAAAGGACATGATCAGTCAACGTAACTGAACAACTCTCCGTAAATAAAACATTCAGAAAATAAAAAAAAATCGACCTCTTCATATGAACTCTCCCATCAAGTTTTCAATTTTGTATAGAAAGAAAGAAAGAAAGAAAAACTATTTATTCAACTATTGTGACACTACAAACCAAAGTACAATAAAGTACACATATAAAAGAAAACAATATGTTAACAGTTAAACAAAAGAAAATTAAATAACTGCACTAAGGTATGCAAGGTGGCGCAATAGCGAAAAGGTGAACGACTCAGCAAAAAGTCCATCTCGAAGAGACGGACGCTGTTTTTCAGTCGTACCAAGTAAAATCGTCGGCTGGATCCCAGCGGGGTTTGTGATTGTGTATAGATAGACAGAAACTCTTTATTTCACACTAATTTACAACAATTAAATACAAACAACATATCTTATTGCGCGCAAAGGCGGCCTTATTGCCTTGTATGGAGAGGCCGATATTTTTTCATTTCCTGAAAATTTTAGTTACCTACTGAAAGTTGTTCAGTTACGTTAACTGATCATGCGCTTTTAGTTTTTGCTAACCTGTCACTTACACCCTGTATACAACGTGTAACTCTCCTAACGCAAAACCTGTCGGGGCGAAGTTTCACCAATGTATAAATGAACAACATTTGCTCTATAAAAATACTATAAAAATTTGGAACGAAAACGATAACGTTTTAATTCGCCATATACAAATTGCCCGAATCTTATAGAGGATTTTTTTTTAAAGGTTACATTACAAAAGTTGTTCAGTTCCATGAGTGAAACGGACGTCAATCCGAGAGGTTTAGCGTTAGTAAAGTTACACGTTAAATATTATAGAGTTATTATTTTAGAAGTACGTATATCCTTTTTAGGGTTCCGATACCAAGATGGTAAAAAAAGGAACCCTTATGGTGCAACTTTGTCTGTCTGTCTGTCACACCTCTATATCTCAGCAACCACTCATGCTATCGACATGAAATTTGGAACAGTTTTAAAATATAGTTGCCTAACTTAATTGCACATGAAAGAATTTTGAAAAAAATATTATTATCAATGTAAAGGGGGCCAAAATAGGGGAGGCCAAATTTAAAATTGTCGCTACTAAGTCGAATGGGGTATCATATGAAAGGGCTTTACTTGTACATTCTAAAACATATTTTTGTATTTTTTTAAGAATATAAAAAAAAATACACCCCCCCCCCCCCCCCTTATCTCCGAAGTTTGTGAAAGGAAAAATCTGAATTAATTACAGTTGACAGAAGTTTATGTAAACATTACAGCAAAAATAAAACGACCTTTCTAAGTTGCACAGTTTTTTAGAAATCTGCAAATAACCTTTACAAACAAATTTAGTGTTGCGGTCCTAAAAATGGACTTTATTGCTTCCAAAAATACAAAAAGTATATCGGAACCCTCGGCGCGCGAGTCCGACTCGCACTTGACCGGTTTTATATCATAGTCATAAAGCTAAAGTAAAATAGGTAATATACATATATAAACAGTTATCTATTAAATACATCCGTTCGTTCAAGTAAACATCTCAAAACCAAGTGAAACCTTGAACTACATTCCACCTGCAAGTTTACCATCAAAATATGATGTAACGCGTCAGCAATATGATATCATAATTTACACAAGTTTATGTTTATAATATAATCTATGTATTTAACTATAAACAAATTACGCAAAATCGTATGTATACCCATAGTGCAAGCTAAATTAATACCCTCATTTACATCAAGCTGTCCCTGAATTTGTAGCAAAACTATATTTTACTCAGTTTAACATATTGGGCTAATTATGGACAAATGATAAACGATTGCTTCAAAATGCTATAATAGACTTGCATACCAGTACCAATATCAAAATTAAGTACATTGATTTACTTACTTCTGTAAGCAGAATATGAAGTTACTATTATACTTGCCATAAATTATGGGTTATAACTTATAAATCAAACAAATGGAACATTTAATTAAATACAAATTGTTTTAAATGAATTTTTGTTTTCAATTTCGGGGCTTGTCGAAGTTGCCTATATTTAAGTTCAATGTTGTGTTGAGTATATAATTACAAGTAGCTTAACCCGTATGATCGCAATAAACCTTGGCATTTTAGCAGCATCGTTGCTAAACATCGTTCATGAATTGTATCAATTAAACATTTCCTTTTAATACATGGAGTAATTAACGAATGAGGCGGCCTCTGCCATTCTAGCACACCTCTTGAGATTAGATATAATTTCTGGCTGATATTGGGTTGCTACTCTGTGGCTTAGTTCTACTTTGAATATTTTGGACAGCAAGAAGCAGTAAAGCACTCCGATTTTTTTTATAGAGCTTATGTCATAGGAAAGCGTGCATTTCCAGTGAAATTCAAGAGTCGCGATTTAATCGGTCAATTCCATCACGTCTCGTCTTCGCTTCTGTAATGCACACTTAGCATCTCCATTAAATTTAAAGTTACCAATTCTTATTTTATGATAAGATTGTTTAATTATTTCTTCAACAGATACGGCCTCACATATGAAGAGATCGAGAAGGGTCTTCCTTTGATTGACACGTCAAGAACCCTCATCCGCGACGTATGCCCACCTGTCTTCTCTCACGTCGAGTGCCGCGCTGGGAAGTACCGTCGGTTCGATGGACTCTGCAACAATCTTCATCATCCTACTTGGGGTTCCACGATGTCACCTTTCCAGAGGTACGGTTATTAGTAACAGGAAATAGAAATAACAGAAGAGTGTTGGCTTCACGTCCATATGTCAAGTGTCGAGTTTGGATGTTGCGCCGGTTCGATGGACTCTGCATCAATCTGCAGCATCTTACTTGGGGGTCCACGATACCACGTATACCTTTCCAAAAGTATGGTTATTAGTAACAGCAAATATATGAAACAGAACGTTGTGTGCTTCACTGTTTTATTCTGACAAGTGTATCGCAGGCTGGTTGGAATCAGCGACAAGAAAGTTACAAATGTAACTGTCTTCAGTTCTGTCTAGTGTCACTCTGGGAAGAATTGGTTGGGCTAGCCGGATGGAATAAAATAATATTTACTTATATAAATAAGTATTAAAATTTTTTTTTAAAAGAATACCCCATCAAAGCTTTAGGGCATCGATGACAGCGACTTAAGCGTCTCGTCAATATATTAAAATTTTCTCACACATGCTTAATTTGAATGCTGCATCTTCTTTACAATTTACTCTTCTTTAATTCTTTAATTTAAGAGCTTGGCTCTTGTCGATGGAGTAACATCCAGTCATCACGTTGTATCGCTAGCTGCTTTACAATTACTCATCCTGTTCAAAAACTTTCTTACACATATATGTCACCGGAAAATTATAAGAATCGTAAGTTGATCAATTTCCTTAGTAAGTTGATCAACTTTCGAAAAATCATAAACTCGTAGGAAATTTGTAGATCCGTAGGCCCGTTAGGTAAGGCAAACACAATTCGGGATCGGTTAGGTTAGGTTTCCTTACGACAAAACGCCAGAAGCGAATTCGGTATTATTTTTTGACACATACAAGTTTTGTAAGAACTGTACAAGCGTTTAAAGCGATGTTCAATTCATGTTTGTTTGTTTTGCGTTAGTGCGCGGTCACGCATTCTAACATGAATACACAAGGCATTTAGAAGTTAGACACGCTAGTGTGAGAATGTTCCTTACGAGTTTCCACGCTGTTCTTGGCCTTCAATTTGTTTGCAAAGCAACTATCAATGTCAATGCTATTGCAATATTGTTTGAATGAATGGTCAAATCAACAATCGCCACTCGTGATGTCGTTGGAATTGATTGGTGTGTTACGAGTATTTTGAATGATTCCTTGTTTAAAATAAGCTTCCTTATGTTTGTTCTGCTATAAGTATTTGATTGTTATGTTAACGCTTACAAAAAAAGACGTGTAATTCTATTACCGCAGAACCTCTCGTATAGAAGTTCCATTCATGTAACGTAACTGAACAACTTTTGGAAATAAATATGAATAAAAAATGATTCTCAAATTTCAATTTGTTTTTCTTTTCAATTATCGTAAGTAATTCGTAGGTAAAACAAAAGTTGTTCAGTTGCATGGGTGGAACTTCTAACCAAGAGGTTTTGCGTTAGCGTTACACATGGTCGCCTATTTTCCTAGCAAGTGCAACGGGTCATAATTAACTAGACGTCTTCTTGAATTTATTTAATTTTTACATCATTATTTTAAATTTTTCAGATTGCTTGGCCCGTTATTCTCGGACGGCATCAACGCGCCGCGTATCGCCCACACTGGCCGGGATTTGCCTCTATCGCGAGTGGTCTCCCGCACTATGCACCCTGACGAAGGTTACCATGACCACGCTGGAACCGTCATGGTCATCGCGTGGGGACAGTTTATGGACCACGACTATACGCTCACTGGAACTCCGTTAGGTATGAAAATGTGTTTATAAAAATATTCGAAAATTTTACTGAAAATATCAATTTTATAAAAAGAAAATATTTCGCTTACACGTAAAGAAACAAAACATACCTAGGTACCTGATCTATCATAAAGTTTCTCTCCGCACGCTCGCACACGAGGGTTAATTCTGCAGCAAACATTCTGCAGTCGGCACAACAGAGCAACTCATGTCAGAGTAACTTTTATCTGTCTCTTTCACTCTCATCCGGCACTTTATGATGACGATGACTCACGCACGTTGTAGTTAGCGAAATCAGTCCGTGGGTGTGCCCATGGTACAGAATATGCCTTGATGTCGATGACCTTTATGTGAAATGCTCCCATTATTTTTCACCAATCAGCTAGGTCGTTAAGGTACACAAAAAAATTGCACCATAGTTTCAACCCTGTTTAATTAACTTTATTGCTATCTTACTCAATATTTTCCCTTATCAGACCCAAGGAACCGCAACGATCCTGAAGAATGCTGCACCCGCCCCCCACACCTGAAGCATCCCTACTGTAACGAGATCCGGATTCCGGACGACGACTATTTCTACCGCCTATGGAACGTCAAATGTATAGATTTCGTGCGAGCCTTCCCGTCGCCGAGACCGGGCTGTAGACTTGGTAAGATATAGCGAATAAAGTTGATAATTTTCTCCAAGCTTTAGCAGACGACGACTTCTTCTAGAGCCTAGCCTGTACTACGTCAAGCTCATACGTCAAGCGTCATAGACTTCGTTGAGTTCGTTCGATCTTTTCCGTCGTCGAGACCTGGCTGTACTGTAGACTAAGTAAGACAAAACCAATGAAAGTAGAAAATTCTTTTAAAACTAGGTGCCATGAACACAAACTGAAACGACCCCGAGGAATATCAGTCACCCGTACTGCAACGAGTCAAAGTATCTAGGATGATAAATACTCCAACCGAATGACACTTGGTAAAGGATGCAACAAATGAAAGTGGATGTGCCCAATATGGTCAGTGCCAAGATGGTTAAAATTGCAAGGAAATTATATAAGTAGATCTCGCTATTATTACGCTGCCTACGCATAACTATATCTTTGTGCAAGTGTGGATTGTCGGAACCAAAAGAAAGTTGTCATCCTTTCCGTCTTTGACATTGTGATTTGGGTATGCGTTTCTGCCACTTCCAAAAATATCATAAAAAAATAACATAATTTTTGAGACAAGCGCCGCTGTCCAAGAATGTTTAATAGTTTTATCAACTACACCTAGACACCGGCTTTGAGGTCATCTTAGAATTCTAAAACGCTCAGTATGTTACGAAATAGCAGTAGTGTGGTAATGCGCAAGAAAACATTGTATCAAATATCGGGTCAACAGCATCTAAGTCGTAGTCGTAATCTCGTCAATCGCAATTCGATTTTACAATTTTTTCCTACAAATCGATTCTGCAACAGTTTGTTTAAATTTCATTCAAGCAAAGCACAGGTTTTTATAATGATTTAATTTGCGGAAAATTGTTCAAAGATCAAACAAATTAAAAATAAAATAATTAAAAATAAAATAAAAATCTGATTTACTATGTTTTATAGAAAATACAAACTTCGAAGAAAGTGATGATTATTACGCGTGAGCATATCTTTACCAAAGAATATATAATATTACGCTATCTTCGAAGCTTGTGCACACTGCATCTTGCCTCAGATGAAATTACGGGAAGTGGCCTGGCTGTCGCCCTTTGAAAAAGACTGAAAACTGGCTCTCCTTAAGTGTTATTTTTATCCTTTTCTTTTTCTCAGTCGCAGAGTAGGTGTCGCCGTCTAAGTCTTATGAATCACACTGAATCTATTAGAATAAATTGTTAGTGATATAATGTACTTTGCGGTATTTGCGGCCGATTTGAGGCGCTCCAAAAGCTAATTAAGTGTGAAACCTAACTCTTTAGAAATTAAGTGTATAAAGTCATTCATTTAGAAATCCTAGTCTCACCTAATTCCATTGCTACATCCGTTGACAAGGGCACTGCGTTTTCATACAGCGTCTGCCATCTGACATCCGCCACCCAGAGTGCAAAACAGACAGGCTTTGCCAAGTTAGTTAAGGTATTGTCAAATTTATTAAACTGCGAAATCACTTAGCTTAGCTCAACGACTACTGTCAGTGAAAGAAGCCGGTACGACCAGCTTAATGTGCTTTGTGAAGCTCTGAGATCGCTAAGTAGTTTCACCACTAGCGGTCTCCCATCTAGATACTGATCACGGAAGGTGTTGCTTATCTTTTGTGATCGGAAAGAAAAGGCTCTACTCGGCCAAGAGTGCTACTGTTCTGCCTTTTTCTCTTCGCCACCGTAGCGAAAGCCATTTAGTTAGGTACCAACTTGCGTGTACTACTTATATTCATAGAACTTGTTTTACGCTACTTTAGTATTTGATAAAACGGAATTAAAATTTGTCTAGATCTCTTTATGCATTAATTAATCGGCAACCAGTTTGAAATGTAACGTGCGTGTCGTTGTTGTTTGGTATTCGATTACACCGGTTACATTGGCGTGTTAACGATACCTCTCTCTCATTATGCAGAACGGATAATTCCGCGGATATGTCATTAACCTTGCATGCGACCCACCTGTTACGACGACAGTTTTACACTCAAGTCACACCTAAAGGCGTATATTTCTTATTAGGTAGTTCCCATTTTACTCGGACCAAAGAGTTGGAAACCTCGAATTGCTGCGAGACTCAGACCATAAGCTCAAACTATGAAACTCAACAAATTTTCCGAAGAAACAAGTCCGAAAATGATTCACAAAAAAGTTGAGCCGTCTACCCATACAAAAGGTTTGCGTTAATCTCGATTTCCAACCTATGTTTCTGCGAAATGTGCATAAAAATGGTAGTCACAAAAAATATTGGCGGTATAAAAAAATAACCATAGGTTTCTACATGGGATGGGTCTATTTAGCAATGTTTTAGGCTATTAGCGATATACCGGTATGAAATGATGTATTAAAAGATAAGGCAACGGAAGATAGTATAACTGCTTCTCTTTCTCTTTTTCTTTTTTTTTCCCACAATTGGCGCCACATTGTTTGTGAAGCGATGTAGTTTAGCTGACGTCATTAAGAGATTTTAATATCCAACAATGAATAAACGATTTTGATTTGATTTGATTTGATTTGATTTGACTGCAATAGGTCAGCTGTTGTTTTGCTTCTATCTTAAGAAGGCGGAAAAGCGTATTCAATTCTTTGTAAATGTATGTTATTACATTCAGCTTTCGACTATCGGGATTTTGCGATAACAATCCAATTTCCTTTACTTATTTTCTTAGACCAACTGTCTGGTACCACAGTGGTAGTGCCGCTGAGTGAGTACTGTTCCGATTTCCGAGTTTGATACCCGATCAGGACAGATATTCGAATGATGAGTTAGACTATCTTTACATACTTATATAATATCACGCCTCTTACACGTGAGGGTAGGCAGAGACCACAGTCTCTACCTGCTACGATCTTGACATACTTCTCTTGCCTCCTCATAAATCCTTTCATACATGCTCGTCGGTTTAGGGTACTTTTAACCTGGCCTTTATTTAGACTATCTTTACATTTGTAAGAGACAAAATTTCAAAACTATAAACAGCCTTAGAACGTGCATCTTCTCCCTCAGTACCGGGACCACTTTAACCACATGAGATGGCAAAATACAAAACGTCAAGGAACCTAGACAGACAAGTGGCTTTCTATAATTGTAAACGCTATTAATGGGATTGTCGTTAGTTCTCACGCAACAATTTTTATTTTATTCCAGAGAGGAGGTAAATCACTATGATATATCGTATTAGCGTTTACGATACTAAAAAGTCGCTTGTCTTAAGGTTCTAGTAGGGCCACTATAGCCAAGATGGTTAAAGCATCTCAGGCACTGAGGAAACAGACGTAGGTTTGAGGCCAGCCTAGTATTTTGCGACAATTATTGTCCGAACACAGGAAGTGTTTTATTTTCATTTTATATATTAGACACACCAACAGCAAAAACAAAATCATTTTTATGGATACCTGTTCCTGAATCTAAGCATGCTTCTGTTCCTTTTTGCAGACCGGCGTTTGTGATTGTTTTCTGATTAGTTTGATGTGAAACAGCCTTTAAGTTGTAGCGTAGGTACCTAAAGTTCCCTTTCGTAGGTACCTAAAGTAGCGTAGGTACCTAAAGTAAAGTAAAGTTCCTAAAGCACGTAAAGTTCCCTTTTGATAAACTTTCATCTTGAATTGTCATCTTTTCGTTACGTAACCTACTACATAACGATAAAACCCGAGCATTACCTATTGCTAGTAAACACTATGATTGATTACTAGATACTGCGCATGCTTCACGATTACCGTTTCAAAGCATCATGTGATCGATTCTGCGCATCCCGGGGCGCCTTGTGAGAGGCGAAAGTGAAGTTGAACATTAAGTATAGCGTAGGCGGCCTTTGCGCAACCTAGTGCAAATTTTGGACGAGTAGTTTTTTGTCTGCGGTATTTGACGACCGTTGACCTGATCTTTTTGTGCGATGTACGTCGACAGCTTATCTTGAAAGCGTTTATATTTTACTTTACTAACTAAACAAAGTTCAACGAGGAATAACAACATGCAACCGCAGAGTAAACGAACAAGATAGAGGTGTGGTAGGACTGTGTGCGAAGATCATCCTGAGGAATCAGCCTTTTGCCTGTTTCTGCCGCAAAGAATCAGTCTTTGCACTGCTGTATAGCGCTTCAAGGGGTAAGGAAGCAAGCCAGTAAAACTGCGGGAACCCACCCATTTTTGCTCTCAAACACGACATAGATAAGACCATAGCTTGCCATGCTTTTCATGGCAGCCCATAAAATACTGTACCACGTAGCTTGTGAACTTGTACCTGGTAGAGTTTCGAAAAACACCCCTGCCACGGCCTGTTTTGTTCACTTAATTAATTTTTTTTTTTTTTTGACAACAGACGGTTAACTTAAAAAAGTACATGTTTATATTGGTATGAATACAAGCTGCAAACCTAGAGTGTCAACTATTATTTTTATACACTAGTAAGGTGTCTTTAACATATTATAACATTGATCGGTCATTGTAATTAACAGTGCTGAACAATAACAATGAAAATTTTACGTAGCTACATATAAGAGTAAGTAAGTTAGACAGTGTTGTTATTTATTTCAACGGAAGCAGGATTTAATATATTATAGCTAAGGTAGTTTATATTTAGTATATTATTATTAGATATAAGTATACGGCGACATTTAAATGTTAGTACTTAGGTATTCAATCACATTCTTTTTAAATGTAGGAAGAGAGTTAGAGAATAGATCTATTTGAGATATATTTTTGTTATAACCAGCCAAGCAGCGACGAAAGTATGTGTTAAAAGTATAATTTTTTGAGAAAAAAGGAGCAGCAAACAATTGATTTGTGTTTCGAATAGACTTATAAGGGATTTTATATTGTATCTGTTCTAAGAGGTACGGGGATTCCACGAAACCTTTGACAATCTTATAAAGATATACATATATTATAAGTATATGGGCGAAATATGCTTTACTTAAAAACAGTTGTAAAATTAGCTCCATTCTGATAAATTCCTCGATAGTACCTAGTCGGTCAACTTACTTTTTAGCATTTTTGGAGCAACAACAGCAATGAATCTGGACGCAACCTTTTTTTGTCGCGAAATAGAAATAGTGAATGTAGCCATTGTCCGAGCCGAGGCACTCATCTCGAAGACGAGTCGTAAACAGCCGCCTCTCTCTTTGAGATGTTGCGATAATACGCCTCCGACAACAGCTAATGGTAATCGACAGGTTTATTGGCGATCTATTCTCTATTTTATCGGTCATAATCATAAATTACACCTAATAACGGGCCGATTATGCAGTGTGCTTGAGGTAAAAGAAATTTACAAATTCTCGAATTCTTGTCTGTCGCATAATTGCGATGAGATGAGCTATTAGAATGTGCCTCTGCCTTGACTTTACTGTACAATTCGCTTGGATTTGCAGTTTATAATTTTTTACTGTTATTTAGGTATTAGGGCCCCCAGCACTTCTTTTTGGGAGCTTATGCACATTGCAGGATATCACTCCCACTTGGCTGGTTCCACGCTAGTACCTTAAGCATGAAATTTTTCCTTTAACAAAATGCTACATAAATCATTCGCAAAAGACAGACAAGGTTTTCTTATGACGTCCACAACCTCTTCACATAATATTCAAACCCATAGAATACTCAATACCTATCTTAATATTTTAGTTGGTGTTAAAACGGCGCAGAAAGGAAGGACATACTTGCGAAACCTACACCGTCTATTTTAAACGCAAACCTCTTAATTAAGCAAAATGAATATAATTTATTTGCAAATCGTAGAAACATGTATTAATGTAATGGATGTTATTAATTTCACAACAAACGCTGTGACTAATTGAGTACTCCGCGGGGCTGACATTTACTAAATTGTGACGAATTATTTGAGAACATGTCAATTTATCAGTTTTCAACTCGCTTGAGTAAACAAAATTAAGAAATCATTTGCAAATAGGTACAGGTAGTTGTGAGGAAAAATTGTCGCTACGAAATCGAGATAGTTTATTACTTGATCACGCTATTCTCACTTACAATACAATAGTACATTGTTCATCGAGAGGAGAAAGTGACCGATTCCCAACAAGGGTGTCGTTTGAGCCCTGAGGCGAAGCCGAAAGGCTCAATACACCCGAGTTGGGAATCGCACTTTCTTTCGAGTGATACATAGTGCTTTATACTTCACCTACGAGGAAAATATTTCAGATTTCCTTTTCAGATATGATGTAAGTTTTTTGTATTCCATTATATTGATATCATGTCTTGCCAATATGGTACTTTACAACATGGAATACAAAGACTTGGCTTATATTTATACGTTTTTTCACGATAATAAGCAAGCAAAACAGTTTCCGAAAATCAATGCGCTTTTTTCTCGCTTTTTCAACGTATAAAACAATCATTGTTGTATTTTTTCGAGATTTTTCAGGCAATCAATAACCGCTTGCGCATTTTCTTGTAGTTCTAGCGGCGTCAAAAACTCTTTTTGAGACGACATTTTTTGTAAAAAGCACGCACCAACAAAACTACAATTAAAACTTCCAACAACTTTGTAAAGAAAACAGGGGTCCAATTTTTGAAAATCACTGGGTGATAAAATATCGCTTGGAGGTTTAAACTTTTAATTTTACCCTGGTAGTGTTATTTATATTTATGCATTATAATTTTTCCCTGTTGATAAGAAAAAAACAGAAATTTTGATTTTATTGAGTAAGATTTTATCACACGGTGATTTTTAAGAATAGGTACCTCATTCGCGCGCGGGGTTTCGTTCCATATTTTGGTTTCGTTCTTTTTTCAAATTTATGTTTTTTTCAGAAAAGTGTAGGTGTCCAGCATCATTTCGTGGACTTAGAGATAAAAACTTTTTCTTTTTCTGGCATAATGATATTAAAATAGGTTATCGACAGATTTTGATTTAAATTTAAGAAAAAAAAACATGTTAACAATTGATTTTCATACAAAATTCCATCCCGCTAAAACACGTTAACAATGGATTTCCATATAACTTTTCCCCCCGCATATTTATACCATAGAAATGACGTATCTTCTCCTTAGTTTTTAAAACAGGACTGAGGTACTTTCCGAGAAGGTGAAGTATAAATATACTTTATTGCACACCACAGGACAGAAATTTACAAAACAAGAAACATTAAAACAAAAGAATGTACAAAAGGCGGCCTTATTGCTAAGGTAGCAATCTCTACCAGGCAACCTCACTCCTCTCTCACTTGAATCCGATGATAGCATAACAATACAAGTCGAGCGTTGTCGTGCTTTGTAAGGCACGTTAGCTTAAACTCTTGGCGATCGTGAAGCCGCCTCATAAGACACCAGTGAAGCGCCGTTCGAATCGAAGAAGCATTCCAAGTATGTACTTATTCGAAGTAAGTACTTAATAAAATAAAAAGGTAAACGTAAACTTATTATCGAACGCGCAAACAATCAATACAGAATTGCTGTTACGCAGTCATAGAACATAATCTAGAAATAAGAGCCAAAGAGAGTCAATCAACTACAGGTCAAGCTTGACACTCGCAGCGCGACTCTAGCCTATACGTCTATTGAAATAAGAACGGTACAGAGTTTAATGTGTAAAGCTTGATGTGCTCTTGACTCTACCTCCCTACAAATAGTCATAAACTAAGCCTCAGTAAATGCGTACTAAGCGAACTGACCTTTGCGGTGAAACGAGTCAAATTAAGTAATGTCTGATATGGCTTCAAGCATGGCAGGTCATAATACTCCGTTTTCATGGCTACTGACATTTTAATAACTCGTAAACTCACTCGTAAAGATAGGTAACTGCATACGCATAGCATAGGTGTACCTAATGTAACCATGGCGCTTAGAGCAACGTGTGTCAAATCCGTGCAAGCCCGCGGAATATTCGTGTAACTCTAGGGGGAACACATCGACAAATAACGTAAACCGCCGAATAAAAAAGCATTCCATAAAATTCACATATCGGCTGGATCTTTAAGCCTAGAGGCGTCAAGTTGTCTTTCGTTGTTTAAACTAGGTACTTCTACAGAAAGCCAGCGCCAATGACTTTGCAGTGACAAAAAATATTCAGTTTTCAAGGAACATAGTTCGAAATACGAAAAAAATATACGACCTTTCATATATATTTGTATGGATTGTTTTATTCGTATTTCGTTATTGTTCTTTGGGATAAGTTTCTTTTTTCATATTTTCTGTCCCATGGTGTAGGTAGGTACTTATTACTTATACGTTTTATTTCGTATCACTTAAGTTGTAACTACCTAATTTCTGTCAACTAGTTATGTGCAACAACTTAGGAACGTTTTTGTTACGTACAGTCAAAAGCACATCAAGCTTGACACATCGGACTTTGTACCGTTCTTAGTTTAATTGACGTACCGGCTAGAGTCACACTACGAGTGTCAAGCTTGACCTGTCGTTGACTGTACCAGCACAAAATTGCCCAGATTATGCTTATGTAAAAGCAATTTAGATATCACAAGACGCGAAAGACAGGTCGTGTATTGCTAGGCTCGTATTAAGCATTAAAATATGGCTGTGTATTTTAGAACATTACCTATGCAAATTAAGAACTCAATTAATCTAGTCCACCTTACATGGTAATATTAACATAGGCAATGAGGATCATGTGTCTGTCTTGTTATAGGTTCAAGGGTGCCATTCAACACGCTTACTGGAGTAATCGACGGCAACACTGTTTATGGAGTTACTGAAAAATTCTCTAGGTAAGTCAAAACTAAAACATTTATTATAAACTAAAAAGCACCTTCCGTTTTTCCTGATTTTTAAATTTTCCGGGAAACTTGTCTCTTTTTTTAACTCCTTACAAACATTGTTCTTAAAATAACAAAAAACAAAAAAAAGAATCAGCCAAATCTGTCAATCCGTTCTCAAGTGGTGCTCTGTCATACATGTGGGAATTCAATTTTAGAAGATTAGAAGTACCAAAGAAGATCAACATGTTGTAGAAATTTAAAAATCATGGATTCAAAATCTCGTATCGATTAATTTGAGAAACGCTGGCTCAGTTTGTAGAGTTGAGGACGACTGAAAATCATTATGCAGCACATCAACAAAGGCGATGTAAAGCTCGTAGATATCAACTACTACGATAACATGGGCCACCCCTCCATATGCTTTTGCCAGTGTAGATAGTAGTTTTGTACTAAAATCAATGTGAGGGACGACTGGCTACGTTGTCGTAGTTTATATTATAAAAAGAGTACGCACATATTACAGAAGTTCTTTAATTTTACTAAAAGTGAGATAAAAGTTTGGAGGTGGCACATCAATAACCTTTCGTTTGCTTTGATTTGAGGTTCAATTTTTATCTAAGTATCATACCACACATACCGCGGTTTATTTTTTACCACGTTTTCAGGAAGCTGCGAACCGGGTTCGGTGGTCTTCTGCGCATGAATCCTGTCTTCCAAGAATACGGACTGAAGGACCTGCTGCCGCTGAAACTTGACATCCCGGATGAAGGCTGCACGCGACCTAACAGCCAAATGTACTGCTTTGAGGCTGGTAAGAATATACATATCTTCATCATTGAATGTCCACTGCTGGGCTGGGAGTTCACTCCAGAATTTCAGCGCAAAAATGCGTGGTATATTCTGGACTGGCACCATAGACCGCGGTAGTTGGTGATGGCAGATATGTCACAGATAAAAAGTCATGTTACTCAGACCATAAATCGGAACAACGATAAGTGTTGGTGGATGGGTCGACAATGTCGACATTCATTGTGAAGTGACGTCTCTCAGTGCGACAGTTAGACCTTTGATAAAGTACCACGGAGTACCACCTACAAACAAACACTCAGATTTCTTGGTTCCAATACTCATAATTTTTCAAATCAAATCCTGAAACTTTTGAAACTCTTTTTCCAGGTGAAATCCGAGTAAACGAGCAGCTAGTCCTCACAGTAATGCATACACTAATGGCTCGAGAACACAACCGCGTCGCCAAAGCCCTAGCTCACGTCAACCCTCATTGGGACGACGAAACTCTGTTCCAAGAAGCGCGCCGTATCAACATTGCCGAGATTCAACACATCACATACAATGAATTCTTACCGATCTTGCTGGGAAAAGATGTTATGGAGAAATTTGGACTGGTGCTGGAGAAAGAGGTTAGTCCTTTTCGTGTGGTAGATAATAACAGGCCTTTTGGTGTGGTTGGTAATGACCCTGCCTATTCTGCGCCATGGGTCGCCGGTTCGATCCCGTCTAGGACATTCATTTGTGTGATGATCAAATTATCATAGGTGTTTGTTTTATGTCTGAATGTTATTTATCTATTCATTTTTATA
This sequence comes from Athrips mouffetella, assembly GCA_947532105.1. Lineage (NCBI taxonomy): Eukaryota > Metazoa > Arthropoda > Insecta > Lepidoptera > Gelechiidae > Athrips > Athrips mouffetella. The sequence continues at coordinate 19,647,418 of OX383964.1, read as the reverse complement.
CGTGTACCGGGGTTAACAAATCAAATTCATGTAATGAGATTTGTACGTAAAACGATAGACTACGTAAAACGATAGACGTTTTTCTGTGTGTGTATTGTGGTTACAAAAAACGTGTACCTCGTGTAATTGAAGATAATCTTTTCTTAGCTGAAAAATGTTTGTTTACGAATCACCTTACTCTTTCGTGAACTCTATTATACTCTTGTACCCTTAGATAAATGACTAAAGCGCAGCGAGGTTCAAATCTCTTTGCTTGTACCCATAATAGGGAGTATGCATACATTTTTTTAGTCGCATTTATTAACAAAATATGAAAAACCGTAGTAGAGATGACAAATAGTGAAATAAAAATTAAAATCGGCTAAGAAATACGGCTGATATAAGCATTTAAAACTATTAATTACGCGCCGATTAGACAGAGAGATCCGACATGGCATGTGACGTCACATGCCACTACGGTCATATAAACTTCTTATTAAATTTCGTTTTGCTAGAAAGAGATAGAAACAATTCTTCGATGTCTTATATCTTTTTTAATTTCATAGTTATTCGAGAAATTGTTTTACTAAACTGTTTTTTACATGAATGAGGATATTTTTTTTAAATAAAAAAACATCATACATATTCCCAATTCCCAGTCCCAAGAATGGAAATGTAAAATTTTCAAGTCACTGCACGCTTGCTCTCTAACTGTTACCATGCAGAAGCTGTAATAGTACATTGTTCATCGAGAGGAGAAAGTGACCGATTCCCAACAAGGGTGTCGTTTGAGCCCTGAGGCGAAGCCGAAGGGCTCAATACACCCGAGTTGGGAATCGCACTTTCTTTCGAGTGATACACAGTGCTTTATACTTCACCTACGAGGAAAATATTTCAGATTTCCTTTTCAGATATGATGTAAGTTTTTTGTATTCCATTATACTGATATCATGTCTTACCAATATGGTACTTTTCAACATGGAATACAAAGACTTGGCTTATATTTATACGCTTTTTCACTATAATAAGCAAGCAAAACAATTTCCGAAAATCAATGCGCTTTTTTGTCGCTTTTTCAACGTATAAAACTATCACATACCTACATTGTTGTATTTTTTGGAGATTTTTCCGGCAATCAATAACCGCTTGCGCACTTTCTTGTAGCGGCGTCAAAAACTCTTCAGCACTGTCACTGTTTGACGACATTTTTTTGTAAAAAGCACGCACCAACAAAACTACAATTAAAACTTCCAACAACTTTGTAAAGAAAACAGGGGTCCAATTTTTGAAAATCACTGGGTGATAAAATATCGCTTGGATGTTTAAACGTTTTAATTTTACCTTAGTGTTAAAACGTTAGTAATACTTTATAAAATTTAACAATTAAACACTAATTTATATTTATGCATTATAATTTTTCCCTGTTGATAAGAAAAAAACTAAAATTTTGATTTTATTGAGTATGATTTTATCACACGGTGATTTTCAAGAATAGGTACCTAATTCGCGCGCGCGCTTTCGTTCCACATTTTGGTTTCGTTCTATTTTCAAATTAATGTTTTTTTCAGAAAAGTGTAGGTGGCCAGCATCATTTCGTGGACTTAGAGATAAAAACTTTTTATTTTTTTGGCATTATGATATTAAAATAGGTTATCGACAGATTTTGATCTAAATTTAAGAAAAAAAAAACACGTTAACAATGGATTTTCATACAAAATTCCATCCTGCTAAAACACGTTAACAATGGATTTCCATATAACTTTTCCCCCCGCATATTTATACCATAGAAATGACGTATCTTCTCCTTAGTTTTTAAAACAGGACTGAGGTACTTTCCGAGAAGGTGAAGTATAAAAATATAAACTTCTATATTTCAGGGTCATTGGGACGGGTACGACCCGACAGTGAACCCTGATGTGATCGACGCGTTCGCTTCTGCCGCCTTCAGGTTCGGTCACTCGCTGCTTCCTACTGCCGTAGAGAGGTGGTCCAAGGCTCACAAGTTTATTGGTAAGATTTATTGAACAATAATTTCTTCCTCCATATTTCAGGTAGGGGGAAGATTAACTAAAATCAAAAACATCAATGAAAAACAGCAAACAGCTTCCGTGGTCTATTGGTTAGAGCTTTCGGCTTTTGATCCAAAGGTTCTGGGTTCGATTCTCGGTGGGGACACTATAAAAAAAGATCACTTTGTGAAACTTCTCCAGTTTGGTTAGGACATTGCAGACTCCGGCTACTATCTACGGAAGTAGTCGTTAGGTAAATGAACCGTTGCGGAGGCCTTGGGCGACTCAACAAGTGTGACACAAACGTTTGTGAGGTCAGTCACAACCAGCACGATATGATGATAAGGAAGGATTTGAAAATAGTTATCTCAGAATTTAATTTTATGTCTGGGAAAAAGCACTTCCATCTGACGCTCACCTCTATTTTGAGAAGTCATTACTTTTTCTTCGTGTAAAAACTAACAAAAATTATATGGTTTTTTACAGCATCAAAGAGATTATCAGACCTCATCAGAAGACCATTCGACTTGTACAGAGCTGGTGTTTTAGACGAATATGTAATGGGTCTTATGAACCAAGTGGCACAAGCTATGGACGACTCGATAACGCAAGAAGTCACCAACCACTTGTTCAAGAAAGTTGGCGCTCGATTCGGAATGGACTTAGTTTCCTTCAACATGCAAAGAGGCCGTGAATTCGGTATCCCTGGCTACATGGAGTTTAGAAAGTTCTGTGGATTAAATGGAGCTAATACTTTCCAAGATCTATTCGGTTCTATGCCAAATGAAACTGTTAGGAAGTATGAAAGTATATTTGAACATCCGATCGATGTGGATCTTTGGTCGGGCGGAGTTTCGGAACGTCCCCTGCCGGGTTCTATGCTGGGACCAACGTTTGCTTGTGTTATAGCCACGCAGTTCTCGTATTCGAGAAGAGGTGATCGATTCTGGTAAGTTGCAATTTATTTTTTGTGCATTGGTTTTGAGGCTGCGAATTATTTATTCATTGTAACTGTTTTATTTATTAGGTCTTCTTAAAAAGGAACCAATAATTGGTACAGTAAAGTGTTACTGTAACGAAGATATTAAAAAAATGGCTACAGTCGAAGTAATGTAGCTTGATTAGAATGACAGCAGTGTGAGCTGGACGGAGCGATGCGATACACATTGGAGAGACAGAGCCGAGCCATGTATCTGTCCGATCTGCTCCAACGCACAGTAATTCGAATGTAGTTTTCAAACAAAGAAGTAGGATGGATATAAAATCTCTCTTCTCGCTTGCGTGCTTTACGTGGGAATATTTCATCTTTTTTATTAATCCTTTTTTGAGTAGGTATGCTGATAATTTTTTGTACCTACTGTTTTTCGTTAGCTAAATATTTTTTTGGATTAGGTTCGAGTTACCAAACCAGCCATCCTCGTTCACCCCCGAGCAGCTCCACGAGATAAGAAAAGCTCGTCTAGCTCGCGTCATCTGTGACAACACCGATATAATCGACACCGTACAACTCTACCCTATGGTGTTGCCTGATCATGAACTGTAAGTATATTGGAATAAAAATTATTTTAGCATTCTCTAAAAGGGCCAGATGGTTTGCATTCCTTAGTTTGCTTTGCAACTATAATTTAGGAAAACTTGCTTCGGAAGTGACAATATATAAGCTGTTGATCTCTACTACTATCTTAAGCCGGCTTAAAACTCTAACAGTAACTTAAGTCAGGTTGGAACACAATAAATGGCTACGAGTTTTATGCATTTCCTCTTAGATAAAACGTTATCCTGGTCTCGGCACCAAAATGTATATAATATAGCATCACGCCTCTTTCCCGTCGGGGCAGGCAGAGTCTGCAGCCCACCTGCTACGATCTTGACATACTTCCCTCGCTTTTAACTTGGGAAATTATCTACACTTTTGGTTTAGTAAAACAGGAATTACCTAATTAAATTGTTTATAATGAAAGCCTTAGAAGACGTGTGATTAATGTATTTTCGTTATAATCACGAAAGTGATGCAACGTTAGCCATGCTCAAAGCCGTATAGGTGACCGCAGCAGGGTTTAGCTTAGATAATTATTGGCCTAACATTTGCCTATACGATTCATGAACATCCCATGAAAAGAAGGAAAAGTCCATTGCTGCAGTACAGACGTGCTGGTATATTTTGGCGGGGATTCACCATAGTCACCAATTCACCACGCTTGTTAGTGTTGCGGCTGGTATAATAGACCATGATGATAGATATCGGCAGTGTGGTGGTAAGATACGCAGAAGGACGCTGCTGCCTATCCTTCGGTTCAATTACTCACCTTTACCGTTACTCGCCTTTTACGACACCCACGGGAAAAGATGAGATGGTACTATTGCTACAGGATTACTAACTACTAACTGTGTTTGATTTGACCAGCAATCCGCGCGTCCCGTGTCGCAGCGGCATCATCCCCTCAATGGACTTCAGCAAGTGGGCGGAGCCTGCGCCCTTCCACGGCCCCAAGCCCTTCGTAAGTAACTACGACTTCGACCCCTACGGCAACAAGTAGCACCGCACCAGTAGTTGTAGACTAGACTAGACACGTAGTCAGATTGTAGATTGTTGCTAAGCTGAATAGGAGGATCTAGGCTACATTTCAAAAAGTTAAAAAGCCACGATGGGATGATCTTAGATTTCTGTGTAATCATGTGAACGGACCATCTGAGGCTTCTTTACTTCTGGCCGTGGTCAGTATCTGTCGCAGGCGAACTGTATAATTCGCCACTTTACTTAATGCCTAGGCATTTTACAAAATGCCAATAATTTGTAGAACTCGTCATTTTACAAATGCCTAATGCATAATGCATTTACAAATCAGCGAGTAGTTCTTTTCGGCGTTGTTATGGTCGCAAGATGACCTAACTCTATCCGGAACGGGTTCGTTTAGGTTGGATTTGGCCTTGGCCAACGAACCTAAATTGCACCAGTCTAAACACATACAAGCTGTCAACGCCGTTTTACAAATTGCCGACCGTGTGCAATTTGCCGGCAGTTTGTAAACGGCGAATTTGCCTACGACATAGGTACACAAAACGTGCCGCTAAGCCAGAAAGCGGTTTCTTCAGTCCTCGTAGGGGCAATTAAGTAACCGCTTACCGACCGCAGATACGTGATATTCGTTGGCGTTTGAGAGATATTAGATGTAATCAGAGCTATAATTTTTAAAAAGCCCTTAAATAGTATCCCATCAAGCTGAACAACGCGACGCAATAACAGATTATTTAAAAAGTGCACTATGTTTTGGTACACACGGCCGCTCGTCGGTGGAAACACTTTGACCTTGAGCAGGTCTCTGGTTTCGGGCGTTTGTAGCGTAGCGCTGGTTCAGCTTATACTGGTTTTGTTTCTACGTGCTTGGCCGTGCATACTATGAACAATCAACTTGACACTTAGTCAATATGTCAGTTTGATGGGTTAACTGCACTTTGCGATGGAACTACACCTAACGTATCTCCTATTCAGCTTGATCATACTGCCATTGACCTGTACATATTTAATACATGTAATAAGTATTTGATAACAATAGTCATTTTATTTTAAGTTCTTAAGGTCAATCGCGAAGTATTCTTTATTGGCTCATCAACATTTTTTTTCTTATGAAGTCAGCTATTCACTAACTCTGTTTAGATATCTACACAAAAATTAGGGTGTGTTACATCAGGTTTTTATGGCCTGTCACCCGTTTGCGTATTTATTAGTTGCCCAAAATAAAAAGAAGACAAAATTTAAAACTACTTTTTCCAAATATAGTGTCGTCTCTTTCTTTCTAGACTTCAAGTAGTAGCTAAAGCAAATTATTGGCTGACTATTGTTGATGAATTTGTTGTATGGTCTTCCTAAATCTATTTATATCGTAGAGTAAGTAATCGTACAAATTTAAGTTATAGAAGGAGGCTTAGCAGAGGCCAAACGCTTCATTGCCATATTATAATCAAAGTATCTGTAGCTCAAACATTTTTGATACTATTACAATATTCACTAAACATAGACATTTGTCATCGCTAGTTTTAATTAGATATGTGTGTTGGCTATGCCTGCTCAATACTCATTAAATAATCTATCCCTCCATATGAGAGCAAACTTTCACTGTATAATTATCAATCCATCATTTATTCATCTTGTGCGTCAGAATAAAGTATATCTATTTTTTTATTTAACAGTACCTAAGTATTTACAGTTTACCCGCCAGTTGCAAAACGCTGCTTTGAAGTTGAACCTCCCTTAAATCTAGCAACTGGCAGTTTATAAGTTACCATTTTATCAGTTTATAAAAGCGTTATTAGAATTAAAACTTTAGTTTGGTTCACCACTACAGGTGCTAACCTAGTGCAACTCAATTTTGTTAATTCTTATTGGAAATAAAGTATTCTTATTGTAGTAATGTTGCAAGTCAAAAAAAATTAAAGTTACTAACTTATGATTTAATTTTTGGTTGTATTGGGATGTATTTAACTAGATGTGTTCTTTATTTATTATGTAGTCAACAATGTTTTGTAACAGTGATGCATAGATTTCTGTAGGTTTGTGTAAATAGAAGTACAATTATTACAATTAATTACAAATGACAACCTGTTTTATTTTTCACCTTGTAGATGCACCGCCACATTCATTACGTAAACTCAGAAAGTATTTAGTGAAATTAATTAGTTATTTGCACATCTAATAAAAGTTGAGGTAAGTTATTATTATTAACATATTATCATTAGTAAAATAAATTCAAAATCATAACAATGTATTAAAACCTCACTAACTTCCTTTACAGATAACAGAAGCTAACGCCACCAAAATTGAACATAAAGACGAAGAAAATTCAAATAATACCAAAATTGGCAAGATAAGTACTAATGAAACACTGATTCGTGACAACTTAAATGTTATTGACAATCGAAGCAAATCTAACGAAACGGCAAAAGATACAATTAATTGCCATAAGGATAATACCACTTCACAAAACTGCATATTAAATGACAATGACAAACAAAAAGTGAAGGCAACACATGGGATAGACACTATTCTTAAATATGTTTACAAAAAAGAAGATAAAGCTGTTGAACAAAAGTCTGGAGGTCCTTTAGCAAACAGCGTCGAAAAAAAGAAAAGGTCTACCAATGAAGGTCTTCGTTATGCTGCTAGCGCCCCTCTTATAGTAAGTTACGAAACATCACACGGAAGTCGAGCTGAACCTCTTCTTCGACAAACTGGCAACATTATCAAAAGCGAGGACTTGGCAGACTTTAACATTGAAACACTTCATGATAATCAACCGAATCCTTTTAAAAACCATGAAGAAGTTAATAAACGAAAACATAATAACGAGAAAGATAATCAGTCAAAATCACAAGAAGATGAAAAAAGTAATGAAAGCGAAGAAAAGACTTCAGCGTCTCGCAAAGGAAATGATAATAGTTCCGAAAATAATTCTGACGATGAAAGTAACCAAAGTGACGAAGATAGCTATGAACATTCCCATGGTAATGAACGCTACCAAAATAATAATGAAAATAGTAGCAAGGAAAAAGATGGCAGAGATGATGAACGAAACAGAGATCAAGAAGACAGCAGAGAGCAAAGAGAATATAAAAATAAAGAATCATCAAATGATAGTAGTGACGAGAATCAAGATAACGATCATAATAATGCTTCATACAGAAGACCCGAACATACTCTAGAACATAATAATGATTTTAGAGTTCGTGAATCTGATGACAGTGGAGAAAATAATGAAAATAACCGAAGAAATCAATACCCAGAAAATAGTGAAAATAACGGCTATAGAAGTAATGATTACAAACAAGATACCTTATCGCCTTATAAAGAAAGTGAAGAAAAACATTACAAAATAATAGAACCCAGTGACAGTAGAGAGATAAATGAAAACTCAAACAATTCGCAAAATAGCAAAGAAAACAGTGACAGTGTTGAAAAAAGCCATCAACGAATCAAATCTGAATATACAGTTCCATCAAAAGACAGTAACGAGGGTGGAGAAAGCAGTGAAGAAGCTAAAACATACAGACATGATAGCAGAGAGAAATTGAATAACAAAGAAAACAATAAATTATCTTACCCTAAATATCGCGATGATAGCTCTGAGAGCAATGGAAGAGAGAGCTCAAAAGAAAATGAGCCACACCAAAACATAAACTCATCAGAATTAGCCGTGAAGAATAACTACTCTACACAGCCTGAAAGTGAAGAAGAAGAAGCTATAATTGCAATAATGACGAAGAAGAAAAAACCCGACACGCCAAAATATTACAACAATAGAGCTGACAAAAAAGAAATAAATTCACCAATAAAAATCAAAGATATTGATTTAGGCGATTTCAATAACTACGAACGAATACATGTAAATAGCAAAGGGATAGTAGTACCGGTAACAGATACTCACGAGGATTATGACACTCTTAGTGTACCTTTGATTCCACCACTAAATGATTTAGAGCCGGTAACAGTGCAAAATGATGGAAAACAATTTGCCAGATCAACCTATGAAGCAGACAAATCACAAAGTAGTGAGAGTAACGAAGATGATAAAAAACTAGTGCATATAGATGCCGACGAAGTTAAACCTGTCGTTGAAATTAATTCTGATAAAGATAAATTCTTGGAAGACAATAGCAAAGAAGCTATCAAAGCAAATCCAGATCAAGACACAAGCTTAGAAACCCTATTAGGAGTCAAGTTGGACAGTGAAGAGAAAGACAAAGTTGTCGAGCAACCAGAAGAACAAAATAAAGAAGACGCCAAACAACAATTTGAAAGAATACCTCTAAACTATAATCACGCAAAGAAAGAACAAGAGCAAAATAATGATCAATCTGATAAAAGCTCGGATGCTAACAATTCTGAGAAACTAAATGAACATGGCAATACTAATACAGATAACGAAGATGAATCAACTCCTAAGGAACCTGTCCAGTATGACGAACACTTAAACTTTAAGTTTGATGACATTTCTATAAAACTACCCGAAATCAAACTTCCAGACGACATTTTAGCTATTCCGGATGAAGAACCATTCTATCCAAGAAAAGAAGAAAAAAGACATAAAAAGCCAAAGAAAAAGAAGTTCTTCCATTACGATGAACAAGAATATAATCCAGAGACACATGGCCTAGATCATGAAGCCATTTATAACCATGAGGACCACGGTGAACATGAGCCCAGTTTTTATGGAAATTACCATAAAGGCAATAAAAACGAAAATTATAGACAAAAGAAAAATCATAATGAGGAAGATGATGAAGATGAAGAAGAAGATTTGTACGAAAAATTCGTTAGGGAGAGGTTTGGTAGATCAGGAAACTTTAAAGAGCGATCAGAAAAACTCACAGAACCTACAATACCTTTACAAGAAAACCAAAAACTCTTTAAAGCCTTAAACCTAGTTCTTGAAAAGGCATCGAACATTGAGAAAGAAGCACAAAAGAGTGGGGACCCCAATGCAGGGTATATGTGGACAGTAGAATACAAAAAACCTCTGTAAATTGGTCAACTTAGTACAGGGTGTCTCAGAAAAAACGATTTGTGATTTAAAAAAAAATATTCCCCGACTGTAGGTATACTGGGTGTAAGGGACAGGTTGGCAAATACTTAAAGGGCATGATCAGTCAACGTAACTGAACAACTTTCAGAAAATAAAACCTGAAAAAAAAATCGGCCTCTGCATACAAAATTGCAAACTTCTGATTGGACAGTTTGAATGAAGAGCTCCAATTTTTAGGGTTCCGATACCAAAATGGTAAAAAAAAGGAACCCTTATGGTGCCGCTCTGTCTGTCCGTCTGTCTGTCACACCTCTATATCTCAGCAACCACTTACGCTATCGAGCTGAAATTTGGAATAGTTTTAGAATATAGTTGCCCAACTTAATTGCACATGAAATTTTTTTGAAAAAAGTATGATTATTAATGTAAAGGGGGCCAAAATAGGGGGGGCCAAATTTCAAATTGTCGCTACTAGGTCGAGTGGGGTATCATATGAAAGGGCTTTACTTGTACATTTTAAAATATATTTTTGTATTTTTTTAAGTTTCTTAGTTTTCAAGTTAAGATGAAAAATGTCAAAAAAAATACCATTCCCCCCCCCCTTATCTCCGAAGTTTGAGTAAGGGAAAATCTGAATTAATTACAGTTGACAGAGGTTTATGTAAACTTTACAGCAAAAATAAAACGATCTTTCTAAGTTGCACAGTTTTTCAGAAATCTGCAAAAAACCTTTACAAACAAATTTAGTTTTGCGGTCCTGAAAATGGACTTTATTGCTTCCAAAAATACTATAGGTATATCGGAACCCTCGGCGCGCGAGTCCGACTCGCACTTGACCGGTTTTTTTTTCACGGAAAGTTTTATTTACTGAAAGTTGTTCAGTTACGTTGACTGATCATTTCAGTATTCGCCAACCTGTCCCTTACACCCAGTATATTTTTTATTTAATTGAAAAATTTTGTTTCTTCTGAGACACCTTGTATAATCCCCTGCGTGGAATTACGATGCTGACTGTCATTGCCTGAGCATGAGTGCCAATCACGATTCACACATTATGCCTCGCGCACCCCTGCGACTCTTTCTGAGTTGTGCGCATTAAATTAACGGTCAGCACCGTTCTCTTATGCCTCGGGATGTAGTTAGTAGTTTAATTTAATTATTTATGAGATCGTTATTAAAACAAGGTATGTTACAGTTACTTAAACATGAATAAAATAGCTGGAAGGCAAATTCCTTTCTCGCAACATTATGCTGCGGTTTTCCTGTCATAGTATTTAAAAAACCAGGTCAAGTGCGAATGGGACTTCTATAGTATTTTTAGAGTCCATTTTTAGCACCGCAAAACTAAATTTGTTTGTAATGATCATTTGAAATGATCGTTCTATTTTTCCTGTAATATTTACAAAAACCTCTATCGATGTTTCCTTTAGCAAACTTCGGAGATAGGGTTGTATTTTTGGTGGTATTTTTTTTACTTTTCATGACTTGAAAAGGAGTGGTAAAAAAATGAAAAATCTATTTTGGAATATGCAAGTAAAGCCCTTTCATATGTTACCCCACTAGTAACGACGGTTTGAGTTTTTTTTACCCCCTTATTAATTTGGGCACCCATGTTCTGTATGAGCTAGTGAAGTGTAAAGCGTCTCGTGGTCGACACTAGTAGGTCAAAAATCCCGGTTAAGTTTTACAAATATCAAGAAATCTTTAAAAATCATATGTTTTAGCTAAACTTTATTTGCGAAAGTGAAAATATATCTTTTTTTACGTGCGAATTGATCATACTAAGCTAAGAACGGAAACGTAAATGAACCTTAATAGCCATTTTATGAGTAATTTTTAACACCGTTTTTTTCCTGACTGGTAAGTATTTTCACTAGAGTAACAGTTGTTAGTCCCAAATCACATATTTCTCAGAGAGAAATATAAAAATTTTATGTTTTTAGGATTTGATAGAAATCTATACATTTTAGTATGGAGGTCTCTCGCAAGAAATGTATACGCTTTGGCTCCATCCTTAGAAGAAAGTGCTGCTACTTAAAACATCCTTGGCTGACACCCTCGCACACCTTTCCGCGCCGCGCGACCCGTTGCCCATCTCCCCAGCAAGCCCAAGAGAGATATAGCCAAGTGGCATACACCAAAATTTTGTGGAAATTGGTTCATTCCAACTATTTTTCTGTGATTCCAACATTCCATCAGTAGTGTCAGATTTAGTGCATCAAAACTGACGTCACAACGAGCTGAAAAAATTGAGTGGCTGTAGAGATGTTTCGTCAGCCAGCCTATTCTGTACAGGGAAAACTACGATGATTACATAAAAGCAAAATAGTTCTACATTTACTGCATGTCTAGTGCAATTGATTGTAAAAAAGCCTTATCGAAAATTTATATATGGTAGGAGCACTTCATTAATAATTATGGGTGGCTGGAGAGACGTTTTCCCAGCCAGCCCATGTGATATCTCGGAACATATAGTAGGTAGGAAGATAAAACAAAGCTTATTATTTACTACCTACTCGGAAAAGTAGGAAGCAAATATTTCAAAATCCTAGCTCCACTACCTTTTGAGATATTTGTATTTTTTCATGGGCTTGCTGGGGAGACGTCTCACCAGCAAGCCCATGCTGTAACTCAAAAAGTACTGCACGTAGAATGCTGAGCGATATACCAATAGAGAGTGCATATTTGATGCAATAAGCACCCAGAAAAATGAGTCCCTAGGTCTTGCAAAATTTTCGGCAGGAAAATAATTTTTGTTTCTAGCACCGAAACCGTAAGACCTAGGGACTCACTTTTCTTGGTGCTTATTGCATCAAATATGCACTCTCTGTTGGCATATCGCTCAGCATTATACGTGCAGTACTTTTTGAGTTACAGCATGGGCTTGCTGGCGAGACGTCTCCCCAGCAAGCCCATGAAAAAATACAAATATCTTAAAAGTTAGTGGAGCTAGGATTTTGAAATATTTGCTTCCTACTGTTCCGAGTAGGTAGTAAATATTAAGCTTTGTTTTATCTTTCTACCTACTATATGTTCCGAGATATCACCTGGGCTGGCTGGGAAAACGTCTCTCCAGCCACCCATAATTTATTGATGAAGTGCTCCTACCATATGGACATTTTCGATTCAGTTTTTTTACAATCAATTGCACTAGACATGCAGTAAATGTGGAACTATTTTGCTTTTATGTAATCTTCGTAGTTTTCCCTGTATAGAATGGGCTGGCTGACGAGACGTCTCTACAGCCACCCAAAGTTTTCACCTCGTAGTGACGTCAGTTTTGATGCACTGAATCTGACACTTTACTGATGGAATGAACCAATTTCCACTAAATTTTGGTGTATGCTACTTGACCATATCTCGCACGGGCTTGCTGGGAAGACGGACACTTTGTCTCTGTACAAATTGTTAAGAGTACGCTATCATGGTAAATGTAAGATCATTGTTAGTATTATATAGTCTAAGAGGAAAACAATCACTAATGTCATATTTAACCATTGACGTAAGAAAAACGCTGCGTGTATTTAACTTACGATACGAGAACCCTGAGTAGCCTATAAAGACTTGCATCCAGGCCAGAAAACTTATTAAAAAGAACCCAACTGTCACTGTCTGTCAGCTGTCATGTCTAATGATCGAGCGAGAACGAGAACATAGATAGAGCTTAGCTTAGACATAGTAATATAATAGTTGATTCGACATTCACGCGTGGTTCGAGTGAGTCCGGATTTTTAGGTTATATTGTTCAAGTGAGTTGTTCCGCTTTCCTTTCCTTTTTCCTTGGTGAAGGGTTTCTTGTTTTATATTTGTATACGTATAAATAGGATATCCGTGCCTTTTTGGCCGGTGGGTCATGGAGGGCAATGAAAAATCTAAGCCCCCTGATCCCGGGGGAGATGAAGTAGATCTCGATAAATCCTGGGTCATGCAGGTAGATACCAATAAAGTCCCAGTACCAGCATTGAAAATAGCGGGAGTACAAGTGCCACCCGTCGATTCGCTCACCACAGGCCTTGACTTATCAACTGGTAGAAAACGCACATCCTCTCCTACGTCGCGGAATTCAGAAAACATAGTTAAAAAGAACGTACAAGATCCTGAAAATGCAACCGCCTCCATAAGCTCTATCTATAAACACTCGGATCTGAACGAAGATCGACGTACATATGGCCCAGAAGACGACGGTCCATTCATAGTCCACGTCTCACGTAATACCGAATCGGCAAACTCTGGTATAGCCCTACGCTCTATCAAATTAGGACAAATTTTAGTTCAAAATAACGTATCCAACATTACCAAAGAGGGCATAAAGCGCTTAGGACGAAATAGGCTGTCAGTAGAATTCAAAACGGCGATGGATGCAAATGAATTCCTGAAAAACCCATGCATCCCTCAAAACAACTTAAATACATCAATCCCATCCTACAACGTGTCAAGAATGGGGCTGGTCCGAGGAGTTCCCGCTGAGTGGTCTATGGAGGAATTTGTTAATGCCACAGACCTGAAGGAGGGTAGTGGCAAGATCCTTAAAGCTCGTCGACTAAATCGAAAAGTTCAACGAGAAGGTGAGCCCCCGGCTTGGGTACCTACCCAGTCGGTAGTTTTAACCTTTGAAGGACAAAAGCTGCCCAAAAAAGTTTTTGCATATTACACTTCCCTTCCTGTGGAGACATATATCCTACCGACTATACAGTGTAGGAAATGCTTGCGTTTTGGACACGTTATGGCGCAATGTCGCTCAGATGCCAGATGCTACAGATGTACCAAAAAACACCCCGGAGCCGATTGCAATGTTGCCCCCCAAAATGCTACCTGTCTTCACTGCTCAGGCAAACACTTCGCGACTGATAGTGTGTGTCCAGAATTCGCCAGACAAAAAACCATAAAACTGGTCATGTCGGAACAAAGCATTTCCTATGCTGAAGCTGCCGCCCGTTTTCCCGCTGTCCGAAGGCCTTATGCAGACGTGGCAAAAGTCATGTTCTCTCCTATCCCAGAAAGTCCCCCACACCACCCTAGTTCCCCTGACGTGTTTTCCACCCAATCCACTCCATCCCATTCAACTTCCTACAGGAAGACTACCATGCGCTCCCCGCGCCCAAGAACTCCCCTCCTACAAGGTTTTGACCGTCGTGCTCACCAGCAGATTATTGCTGAACCATCTCCCTCGCTGCCTAACGGCTGTGCCTTGTCCGGCCAGTCTACTAGGGCAGATGTTGCCCCAAATGATGACATGCTCGACTTACTTATAAAATTAGTCGCCAACGTCATCTCTAAATGGAGCGACGCCCTACCGTCCAACGTAGCACCTAGTTTTGTACAGTTTGTGGATAATTTGTATAGCAATGGCGCCTCCGCCATTAACCCAAGTACTCCAATGGAATTGTAGAAGCCTTTCCCCTAAAAAATTCGACCTGATTAATTTAATAAACGGGTACTCTGTGTCTGTCGCGGCTATCTCGGAGACATGGTTTAGACCTGGTTCCCTTTTTAGGGTCCCGGGCTTTTCATGTCTTCGGGATGATCGATCTGACGGTCACGGAGGATGCGCTTTGTTGATTAATAGGTCCTTTCCTTTTTCTCCGATCTCCCTCCCCCCTCATTCTGAAGAAATAAATGTCATTGCTGCAAAGGTTATGAACATAAATTTCGTCTCTATCTACATTCCTCATCCTAACCTTAATCTTATTCCTGATCTTTCCACTATCCTGTTTTCTATTCCCCCTCCTTGTATCATATTAGGGGATTTCAACAGCCATAATACCGCATGGGGCTCTTATCACTCGGATTCTTTTTCTTCGTTTCTCTTAGACTTATTCGATGACATTAATGTGTGTGTTTTAAACGATGGGTCCCCAACCCATCGCGTCTATCCTGGCCAAAACCCACAATCGGTGGTTGATTTATCAGCCTGCTCTCCTAATCTGTCTTCTTTACTTTCATGGCGTGTATTAAATCAATCTTATGGGAGCGATCATTTCCCCATTATAATCTCAAAACCACTATCTGTGCTTCCTGTTCCTTACCCTGATCCTCTCCTAAAATACAAAATTCAAAAAGCTGATTGGTCAAAGTTTTCTTCCATCGTTGAATCAGAGCTAAAAGATTTACCGACGGTTTTTGATAATCCCCTACTAAATTACTCCCTCTTTCTTGACCTACTTAATAAAGCTGCTGATGCCTCTATTCCGAAGAAAAAACCCCGTAGATCTAAGCTTTTATCACCCCCTTGGTGGGATGAAGAATGTACGGCAGTTGTCAATGAAAGAAACGAGGCAGAGCTTTTATTGAATGAGTCTACGGATATTGAAAATTTCTTTTGTTTTCAAAAACTAACCGCCCGCGCGAAACGCATCCTATCCAAAAAGAAGAAGAAGGGATGGAGAAGGTTTTGTGAGAGCCTATCTCCTAGAATCCCACCGTCTATTGTCTGGAGAAATGTCAAGAGATTCCGAGGTTCACTTAGACCCGATCCCCTGACATCATATGATTCTTCCCCCTGGATGGAAGAGTTTGCCGATAGGCTCGCCCCTCCATCATGTCCCGAGGAATCTTTTATAGATCCCTCCCCTCCTTCCCCTTCTCGTGATCCCTTTGATGGCCCATTTAGTTTTTCCGAACTTACGATTGCTCTTGAGGGGTTGAGAAACTCATCCCCTGGTGAGGATGGCATCCCATATCTATTTATTACAAAGCTTAGTTCCCCGAGCCAGGAATACTTTCTCAACATTCTCAATAGCATATTTATCTCTGGCGAAATTCCCAAACCTTGGAAACAACAAATAATTATTCCCATCCCTAAGTTAAATAAAAACCCTAACGAGGCTCGTTCATATAGGCCTATAGCGCTTTCCTCTACTACCAGTAAAATCTTAGAGCATCTCATCAAAAACAGACTAGAATGGCTTCTCGAGAACCGGAACATTCTGGCCAATTCCCAATTCGGATTTCGAAAAGGTAAAAGCACAATGGACAGCTTATCCATACTCACTACAGACATTCGTCTCGCCCTGTCTAAGAAGGAACATGTCATTGGTTGCTTCTTAGACATAACTTCGGCATACGATAGCGTAGTTCTTCCAGTACTCAGAGCAAAAATGCTAGAGCTGAGTATTCCAGCGAGGATCGTACATTTCGTATATGAGCTGTTTATGGGCAGAGCCATAAAAATCCGTAATGGTGACTCTTTTCTTTCTTCTAGAACGCTTTGGCAGGGAATCCCACAAGGATCGGTACTCAGCCCTCTTTTATATAATATATACACGTACGACCTAGAACACTCCGTGTCTCCTTTTTGTAAAGTTCTGCAATACGCTGATGATCTTGCACTATACGTGTCTAGCCAATGCATCGATACGTCATTAAAAGATCTCAATGAAGCCCTTAGATATCTTAAAACATGGTTAGACGACCATGGTCTTTCTCTAGCACCATTAAAAAGCAGAATTGTCGTCTTTTCAAGAAGGAGAAGCATCCCACGGGCCAACGTTACCTATGAAGACCAATTAATTCCTCAAAACGATTCGGTGAAATTCCTGGGAGTATTTCTAGACTCTAAACTGACTGGTGTTCCCCACTTAAATTATATAGCTGAAAAATGTGAAAAGGGTATAAATGTCTTACGTGCTTTATCTGGAGTCTGGTGGGGTTCTCACCCTTACTCACAAAAACTGCTATATAACGCTTTAATTCGTAGCCAAATTGATTATGGATCTTTTATTTTAGAACCGTGCAGCAAATTGGCTCTTAAAAAACTAGACATTATTCAGTCCAAATGCCTACGAATTATTATCGGGGCCATGAAATCTTCCCCCAAAAATGCGTTACAGATCGAGTGCGTTGACCCCCCTCTGTTTCTTCGTAGGCAATACCTATCCGATCGTTTTCTCTATAAAGCATTATCACTCTCTAATCACCCCCTCACCCCACGTTTAGAGTCCCTGTCCCAAGAAGTAGCCGAAAACCAATATTGGTCTCACAAAGATCCACCAAGAATTATAAAAAGCTTTACAAAAATAAAAAGTCTCCCTCTTCCTATATTCCAATCCCCCAACCATCCTCTTTTTGAAACCGATTATGAGGCTTTAATTTATTCACCTAAAGTAATTTTAGATTTTGGTATTGCTAAAGACGATCCTGGGGCTAACCAAAATTTCAATCGCCTGATGAGCAAATGGCAAGGATGGATTCCAATATATACGGACGCTTCGAAATTGAACACAGATGGTAATGTCGGTGCTGCAGTTTGGATCCCTAAATTCAATGTAGTTTTGAGCTTTAGGTGTCCCTCTCAAGCTTCCGTATTTACCGGTGAAACGATAGCTATACTTGAAGCTATTTCTTACGCTGTTTCGCATAACTTCCCTAAAACAATAATTTTCACGGACTCAAAAAGCGGCCTGCAATCAATTATCGGTAACCCTTTTAAATCAAAATTAAAATCCCCTCACATTTTCAAAATTAAAGATTTGCTACATAAATCATCCAAGAAAGGCTTAGAAATTTGTATCGCGTGGATTCCAGGACACTCTGGTATTGAGGGAAATGAATGGGCCGACTCCTGGGCTAAGGAAGCGGTTCAGTCAGGCATTGAAAGCAGTCAAAATATCTTTGCCCATGACCTTTTGTCTATTGCCCGAGCTGACTTGGAGGAATCATGGCAGCAGCAATGGAATACTTCTAGACTACTTAAAGGTCGCCATTATGGAAACATCCAACCTCTTATCCCACGCAAGCCATGGTTTTTCCGATTTAGATCTGGCAGTAAGCAAGCCACTTCAACAATATGTCGCCTCCGTCTCGGCCACGCTTGTACTCCTGTATTTCTCTGCAAAATCAGGGTGCGGGACCATTCCCTTTGTGAGTGCGGTCTGGACGATGGTACCCCAGATCATATTTTTTTCAGTTGTACGAAGTACCCCTTTTCTTTGTATGATATGCTCCCTCCTTGTATCCCGCGACCTACCAACGTTCAATCTCTGCTTACACATGTACATACCCCCTTAGTCAAAATACTTTTAAAATATATTGAATGCCACGACATAAAACTTTAATTCTTTTGAGTATATATTTATATCGATTAACTCTTCCTTTTCCTTCCACTCTTGTCTATCTCTCTACCCTTTCTATTTTCCTAGCCCTAGTAATAACTAACATTGGTGTCTGTGTTGTCCTTGTTTTAGGTACCTATCCTCGCCTTGTCCGTTCACAGAACATCAAAATTTCTTCAGTATAACCGGACATTCTTCCTGCGTGTATACCAAGTCGAATCTATACGGTCATTGGCAAAATACATCTCGCAATAAGAGATGTGAAAGCCATATATTTAAATAAAAAAAAAAAAAAAAAAAAACGAGAACATAACCTCAAATTTTGTTTCTGAAACATAAAAGTGGATTTTTTTTGTGTAAAATCATTTCCTAATCAGAAAATAGGCAGATATCCTTCAAATTCAGATAACAATGGCAGATGAAATACAAAAAAAGCTACAGAAAGAGCTAGAGATTTTCAATGGAGTGCAGAAAGAATACCATAAGGCGGTCGCTCAGAAGCAGCAATTGGATAGCCAATTGAATGAAAATAAGGTTGTCAAGGAAGAATTACAGCTTCTAAAAAAAGATGCTGATGTGTACAAACTAATTGGACCTGTACTAGTGAAACAAGACTTGGAGGAAGCTAGACAGAATGTCTCCAAACGTATGGATTATATTAGCAGGGAAATCAAAAGGACTGATGACCACATTTCGGCTCTAGAAAACAAACAAGAGGCCTTACAAGAAACCCTCAATAAATTAAAGAATGATCTTGGGAAGTTGAAATTAAGAGCCTGAAGTCATAAATCACTGTCTTGTTGCTTTACCGTATATGAACCTTGCTTTTATAATTATTCTAAATATAGTACCTATTAACACTTTTCAATTTGAAGTTTTACTGTGTTCAACTTTTACTTGAATTAGCAGCTGGGTCAACACTAGACAATCCACTGTGCTCAGGTTGGTAAGTGTGAATGTTATGAAGGGTGTTAGGATGGAAAAGAACAAGAGTAAGTCCATTGCCAGTAAGAAACAACCCAGCTAATTATTTTCTTGATATGCAGTGCCAGTGGACTCCAATTGGCCTTTATTTACAAGATACTTAATAATGAATTGCGCTTATTTTGCGTGTGGTAATAATAAGCATTTCATACATTCACATAGAAAAAAAAAATATGTGCATTTCAACAATTGGTATAAAATATTATTTACTAACTCAAAGTGGACAACATAGGGCAATAGCAAATTTCAAGCTTATTCTATCATTTTCTGCTTCTATCTGATTAACTCAGCATTATGCTAAAAATGTTTTAGAGGTAAAGTGCTTCGAGCCCCCAATGGCCAGTCCAACCTGTCAAGTTCTATTGTAGCCATATGTGATGCTAACAATAAAAGGCTAATTTTTAATAGAACATACCCCTTTGTTATGCTTTCAGTTTACCCGGGGGACTATTAACATCAGTGCTTAAGAATTTAGCGCTTAGAGACCCCTATGCGGTGCCTTTACACCAAAGCTGTGAGCTGGAATGTTCCATCAGGATTGCTCCATTTCTCAGCTTACAGTGTAGGCAACGAAACAGTTGACACCAACATAATTCTCTCAGGCAGATTTTATTTAACAAGATGATAAAGTATCATGAATTATTATTAAATGTAAATTCAAAATATCCAAAAACAAATGAACAAAAATATTTTTTCATACATTTTTTGTATGGAAAAATTAAAAGTACCGATTTTTTAAAGAAGGTTTGTCTCATATAGTGTAATACTCCAGCAAAGTTTCATTGACTGAGAATTTAATGCAGGGGTCTTCATACAACGATCCGCTTCGTTTCCTAGACTATTAGTAGATGGAGCAATTCTATTGGTTGGAATATTCCAAGCTCGATGGCAGCGAGTAAGAAAGATACGATAAAAGTGAGTAGGAAAGAGATAGATACAGAATGTATGGACTTGACAGCTGTCAAAAAGAAAAATGCTTGGAAATAGTATAGCTCCCTCATAAAGCACATGCGCAGCTCTAAGCAAGGAAAGTTTCCAGTTGGAATTTGTCCAGCTAACAGCTTTGCTACTTTGCACATCTTTGGTGGAAAGGCACCCTCAAGACAGTAAGGGCGGGCCGTTTGCACTAAACTTAAGAATCGCCCAAGTTCTTGCATAAGGGCAGTCAAAGTATTGCTAGGAGCTCAGAACAAAGACCTCCTTGCTTCGCTATGAGGTCAAATTTCTTTGGCTAGGAGTGTCCTAAACAAGTTAGGGGCGATTTTTAAGTTTAGTGCAAACGGCCCTTACATCTGCAAGTTATGTTTATGGGACCTGAAAGGTAGTTGAAATAAAAACAAATTCATACAAACATGTATATTGTGTATAGATTTATATTTCCAAAATATTTATCAATTTAATGGCACTTTCAAGGAATGTCATGATCCAGTCAAATATCACTTGATTAATACTAAGCCACATCATATCACATTAGAATATAGTTTCCCAATTGTGCAATAATTATTTCACAATTCTGTAACAATCTATGCTTACAACACCATATTTTTTTACAATAATATTAAAATATCTGTTTTGCAACACACTACTGTTTGAGCCCTTTTTAGGGTTCCGTAGTCAACAAGGAACCCTTATAGTTTGGTCATGTCCATCTGTCTGTTAGAAAGCTGTAATTTGGTATGGATATACGTACATATTAGTCACGCCGATAAAGGTGGTATATTAAAACCTTAAAAAAAAAAATTTAGGCTACCTCCCATACAGGTAAAGTGGGAATGAAAAATGTTTTTCTTGACGACTACATAGTGTGGGGTGTCGTTAGATAAGTCTTTTAAAAATATTGTGTTTGTGAAGATTTTTTTCGGTCTAAGGATCTGTTTGCGAAATACTTAGCTAAACGGTTGTTACTATAATGTGAAAAAATTATATAGTAGCAAATATGACGAAATTAAAAGAAACATCAGGGGCTGGGCTTCGGTGGTCGTTAGGACAGAAAAAAATATGAAAAAAATCTAAACCTGCTTAACAAAAATAATTCCTAAAGCAACTTTACTATGGCCAGTTTTTTCTTGTCTGGTACATCATACAAAGTTTGGTCCCTTTTAAAATAGCTGATTGAAATATATTGCAGTAAAATACAGCGATAAAAATCATTCTAAAAATATATTTTGTACTTAATTACTACAATACCCTATTTATTATTTACTGTATGACATTTCCCACCATAAATCACCAGATAATCTCAATTCCCAATTGGCAGGCAGATTGCATAAAGGCTTAAGACGTCGATGAATCAGCTCGGTAACTAACTCAGGCCTGGCAGAAAACAGGAAAATGGACATCAAGATAACGATTTTTGACGGAACTTAAATAGCTGTCTCGCAGATGCAATTCAAGAATTTTGTGATCCAATTATTTGGATTTTATTACATAACAAAGGCAAATATGTTTTCTGTAAATTAATAATTCAATTTCAAAAAAGATTTTTATTGAAACTGATCATCTGTTAATGTTAACACCAATTCAGCGCGAGCTAAATCAGAGACGTCTGGGCCTTATCACAAATGTAAATATAATAATTCGTAAATAACCTTAAAAATTACTTTATGGCCATCTTGCACAACTTCAACTTTTTTCCAGATCAACGATTCTGACTAAACTCCAACAACGCGTCGACTACGCTCTTTAGAAGACAAAAACTCATATAACAATGCTTTTGTTATATTTTGAGTCGATCCAGTGTAGAGTTGATGCGGTGTGCAATGGTCTTTATACTTTATTCTATACCTATTACTTGATTCTGCTCTGTACGCACGGCACGCTGCAGAAGGGCATCTCTTGTTTGACGACAAAGCGTCCGCTCAGCAGGCTCTTACCGCACATACGACCCGAGCACATGAAGCAGTCGGCGTGCCAGTGTAAGCTGGACCATGACACGCCCTGCTGTTCTGGGCCAATCACCCCACCACACGCGCGGCAACGTTCCGCGTGAAACTGGTCGTAGCAAGACAGGCAGATCGGTAAACCGGTCTTGTCGTCCGGAACGTATTTCGACCCTCCGAGTGGCGCGTCACAATGATAGCAACAGAAATGCTGAACGTGAAACGCTCGCCCCTCCGCTGCGGTATACGGCCGCGTAAATATCAGCTCGTCACAACCCGCGCAACGAGGAATCTCCAGCACGTTCGCTAAATCACGGGCGCAGTAGATCTCTCCTTTGTAGAAGAAGTACACGAGGTCGGCAAGTAGTTCTCCACATTTGCTGCAAGTGAAGCATTGTGGATGCCAGATCGCCTCTTGTCCTGCCCTTTCGGCTTTTACGGCTACTTCGCCCGCGAACATCGGTTTGACGCAGCGCTGGCAAGGAACGCCTTCGTTGTACAGCTTTCTATTGAACTCCATCTCGGCGGGACTGAGAGACATATCTGCGAGCTGATCGATTATAGGATCCACATTCTCGTAGTTCGCTTGAGAGATTGGATAGCCTGTGTTGTCAGAAAATTGCTGGTTGTCTGATGAATGGGCCCAATCTTCTCCTCCAGTGGGCGGCAACATTCCAGGATACGTGTTGTAATTAGGAAGCGGTGGCGGAGGAAGGTCTTCCTCCGAATGAGCTCGGAGGTATTCTCTGAGCGGCGCGGTTTGCTGCGGTTCGACCCGATTGATCGGTTTGGTAGTGGTGGAATATTGCGGATTGATCTTAGTAGAGCAAATAGTGCCACTGTGTTCTGGAGTAGTCGGCTCATGTTTCCAGCTCCAAATTTCACCATTTGGTGCAAAGATTGTCCCCTTTTGTATCCTGCTGTCTATGAGCTTAGCCGTCCCCATAACATTGTTGTTACTAGCAGCCCAAAAGTCTGGCATGACTTGTGTTCCAAGGGCTTTACTTGCAAATTCGTTAGTTTCCTCTTTAAACTGAGGATTCTTGTTATATTCGTCTCGGAAAAGTTTTATTGGTTGTAAATAAACATCGTTAGCCACAGGCATGTTTAAGTCGGTTAGATGTTTGAATAATTTGTCGTAAACAGGACCATGTTCAACAGCACTCTTAATCCTATCTGATTCTATGCGCATGATATGAAGTTTATCTTTGACGATGCGACTAAGTATCGGGCTCGACTTATAGTCCGGCAAATTCGCGGCACTGCTGACGATATTCCCCTGTGAATCTAAAACTAGCTTTTTATCGGAAGTGTTCTTAGGAACTATGTTGTACTTAACGCCTCTAGAAATGTTGGATATCTTCAATGGCAGTGCGTAAGACTTGGTTGCGGAGTGGGACTTGCTGTTTTCGACGGAGTATACCTCGCCGCTCTGTAGAGGGCCCACTCTGACCACATTACCCATACCCACGACATGGTCCTTGATGCGGGTTATGTATTCCTGTAAATAGAAAATCAAAATATTTATAAAAACAGTCATCTTACACATCGCCAGAAAAATACTTAAAAATCAGCCCTAACATGTTGTTGGAAAAAATACGGCGATCAATAAGCAGTGAGAATGATCCAGAAAATTAGCCACTATTGATAAATTAATAATGCACTTTCCTACGTAGCTTCAAAATCTCTTCAGACCCTAAATCCCGCAGTTTACCGAAGCTTCGATCCCTTTAAATATTAAAACTTTCATTTAGTCCTGCGAAAAGCTCTCCTTATGGGATCCATGACTTCGATTTTGCTTGCGTCTCCTGTTTCTCCTTCGGTGTTATTTCGATTGTGGGAACAGATAGAAGGCAAGATGACTCGAGGAATTTAAATTTAGTAGGTATGTAGAGTTAAAATGTTAAATTAAAACTTTTTAAATAGAATCTGTCGCAACTTTGGTTTTTTTCAAGTTGTTTACCTTAGGGTGCTGGCTGCCATTTGGGTATATGATTTGCTCATGATTCATATTAATAGGGATGATAGATCAGCTCAATACGAATCGATTTGGTCCTAACAAGTTTTTCTGTGAATCGCTGCGTTTTTGAGTTAAAGCAAAAAAAAATCGAAATAAGATACAAAATAATGTTTTCTTTATCTGCCTTTGTAGCTGCTGTTTCAAATACTTCTGAAGATGTAGAAAATCGAAGAGGCAGACATGCAGGGCTCTGCATTATCACTGGAAGAAGTAGTGATTTTTTGCATTTTGAAGCGCTGTAACTTTACAACGCAGGGCTATTATGGTGGCAGACCATTTTTCTGGGGTCCTATACATTGTGTTTAATCGGACAGTCATAGTCTGCCAGGTGTACGTTTCATTGTCAAATTTCATACATACATAACATCACGCCTTGTTCCCGTCGGGGTAGGCAGAGACCACAGTTCTCCACCTGCTACGATCTTGACATACTTCCCTTGCTTCCGTCAAATTTCAAAACAGGTAAAACTAAATTCCTCAAAAACGCATGGGTGTGGATGTCTGCCATTATTTTTTATATGTTTTAGAGGATGCTTTTTATCATCAGTCAAAGAGGCAGACATGAGCAAATCATATATAATTTTGTCCGTCAGCACCCTTACTAACTGGATTGGGTTGAACTTTACTCATTTATTTATACGTTTCTAAATATTATGGTCTAGCTTTTTGTCACCATCTTTTTACTGAAGCAACTATCGGTACTCATAAACATCAAAAGACTTCACAACCAAAATGTTGTTCATTCTTACTACTTTTTGATCAGCCCTCGTATCGGAAACCCATGGATTTTATACTAGCCGCTCTTGCTTTAGCCGTTTATTATGCTGGGCACGTAACCCCGATGCTGACCGTTAATGCAGTACTCAAAAAAAATATTGCGGGTAGGGTTGCTAGATGTCCGGCTTTAACAGCCGTGACCGGCCATTGAGGTCATTAGTGAGTTGGATGTATTTCTCATAGTTTTTGAAGTTCTGTACATCATGCTCTAGATTCATCGCCATTGTGCGCGGATAGTAAGTGATGCAAATGTACAAACACCTTGCCAGTGCTTTTTATTGATAAAATCTTGATTACGTAAAGATGAAGTGAATACAGTGTTCCCGGAACGCGGGCGCAACGTCGTGTGGCAGGAGTTGCGAGTGGAGCTGACATCTTCAACATGTATAGATATATGTCGTGGCTAGATCTTAGAAATCATCACTTCATGATGTCGCCGACCATTTCAGAGCCATTTTATGAAATGTTAGGGTTAAGTTGCTTTATCATAAAGTTGTCATGAGTTGTTGTCAGCCACATCATGAAATGGCCATATGTATAGCTTATGGTCTCTTATGTATAGCCGAAGAAGGTAATACATAGTAATTCGTACATGATGGACCTTCCGCTCCTCACCTCTGTCTCGTTTGACGGTATGTAAATAATTAGTCAGTCACATATTTGACAGGTAGGGACTCCGCGCGCTTTTTATGGCCCTGGTTGCGTAAAGTTATAGCAAAGAATATATAATATTACGCTAACGTTATAGCACACCTATATAGAACGAGCGCGAATTTGAAAGCCACGTAGGCCCGCATATTCAGTACAAAAGACCCTCAGGAGCACCACGCGAATCACGCGGGCGGGTGCGCGCGGGGGTGCGGGGTGCGTTGCAAGAGGGGCGGAGTGTCCCTTCTGTATGATAGTACTACCTTTTCACGAGTCAATGCCAAAGCTTACCAACACATTTTGCTGCTATAACAAGGCAAGTGCTTCATGGTCAATAGTAATCAGCTAAAGTTTGTATAACAACTTAACTGTAAAACAAAACAATTTATAAAAGGATTCGTTTTGGATGATTTTGAAAAATATTATGAAACTTATACCTATGGTAACTTAAAACTTAATATTATGATTAACTAACTACCGCCCCTTTTTTGTAAAATAAATTGTAAAAAAGTAATATTATTATTATAATCTAATTAAAATTTAAACAACTGTACAACCGATAATGTAGATGACACCGCTCTCAAATGGTTCAATATATAAGATGTAACAGTCCTGACACAGACTTTGATCCATTGGGGCTGCTACTGAACACTAGTGATGTTTATAGGCGTCTCTTTATTCATGCTTTTATTGTATAGTGTGTATTATGTACATTCTTCCTTTGTTAAATGATAAAGTAAAGTAGTAATGTTATTTTTTCCGTCAAATATACTTCGTCTGGTTCGTGGTGGTTTGTCTAGTTCTATGGCTGCAAAATGAGCGTTGGCATTGACTCGTGAAACGGATTATAGTGGTACGTACCGTGTGCTCGGACTTCTCGTGGTCGGAGGCGTGCTCGCGCACCTGCGGCGCCACGTCGTGCGGGGGCAGCTGCGTGCGGAGCTGCGCGCGCCGGCGCCGGGCCGCCGCCGACCCCGACACCGGGGCCAGCGCGCCCAGGCACGACATGTACTCCGATACCTGCGACAAACACCTCACTCACGATATACCCGTATCAATGACAAAGAGGTGCTCTGATATTCCAACGAAACACAAGAAACGCATTGTAAAATGCCGATTTTAAAGTAGGCCGTACTGCAGTGGTTTCTTGCCGTTTCTTTTACGCTGCCATAGCACGATCCGAAACGTGTGGTGGGGGAAACTTTGTGCACGTCAATTTGTACGTAAAGTCGACTCTGCGCAGCGAAGGTCATTGTTCAAGTCTCAGAACAAAGACCTCCTTGCTTAGGTCAAATTTCTTTGGTTCAAGTAGTTTGCCCACATCGATACCCAGAATTTTTGAAATAAGAAAAGTATGACATGGAATGAAAAACCTGACTGCTCGTATCGACGACGCGGCACCCACGACTAACTTCAGCGCGCTTTTCTGTAGCGGTGTGCGCATGTGTAAGTGCGTCATTTTTGGACGTTTGTTAGGAGTTTCCTAATGCTTTAGCTTCTGTGGTGTAAGGGACGGTGTACCGAAAACTGAACGGTCATGCTAAGTCAACGAAACTGAACAACTTTCCCAAAGAAACACTTTTGGGAAATAAAATAATTTTTGACCTCTCCATACAAATTACTCAATCTGATCGAAGTTTGTATGGAGAGGTCAAAAAATATTTTCCCAAAAATGTTTCCTTGGGAAAGTTGTTCAGTTTCATTGACTGAGCATGCCTTTTCAGTTTTCAGTACACCGTCCCTTAAACCATAGTACAGAAGCTTTCGTTAATTAACTAATCGGATAGTTCAGTTTATTACAAAATAAATTAAGTGCGCCGGCGTCGGGCGGCTTCCGACCCCGACACCGGAGCTAGCGAGCCCAGGCACGACACACGTACTCCGATACCTACCGACTCACAGCGTGTGCACGTCATACCATCCCATGAAACGTTCACTGCAGGACAGGGAGCTCCCTCCAGAAATCCAGCAAAAACGCGTGCTGCTTACGAGGGGATTTACCATAGTCACCACGCTTGTATAAGCATTGCAGCTGGCAACCACTGTTGTTGGTGACCGCAATATGTAAAATGATACGATACACAGAAAGATGCTGCTGCTCATCCTCCGGTTCACAACCCTTTAGTCGCCTTTTACGACACCCACGGGTAGAGATGAGTTGGTCCGTTGGTACTATTTTTTGCCGGCACCACATGAGCGAGGCCTGTGCACACTACAGTCAAAATAATGTTGCTTGATTAGAATGACAGCTGAAAAAACTATGCGTGAGAGCAGGTCGGAACGATACATGTTTCTGTCGCTCCAATGTGTACCGCCTCACTCTGTCCTGCTCTTACACTGCTGTTATTCTAATCGAGCTACATTATTTCGACTGTCGAACATCGTAATGCCGTATGCGGCGATATCGCTGCGATTTTTTTTAGTTTAATGAAGTAGCTATTGCTACATGCTCGCGGCGCTAGTGTGCACCATAGAAATATAAGGGTAATAGAAGGAAGATTAATGAAAATATGTGTCAGATGTCATCCCATAGTAAAATAAATTAGTATTCCTTCTATTCCGAGTGGAGCAAGGAGTTCGAATTATTTGGTGTGCACAGTTGCCCAATACAACAAAACAAATACATATCAGAGTCATCGCCTAATCGGATAATTCAATATTTATGTTTAAAAAATAAGATGGGCACACAGCTGCCGGGCCGTTTCCGAACCCGACACCGGAACAGACAAGTCAAAAATAAATACTTAGTATAAAATTTAAGATTCATTCATCTAACATTCCATAAAACGTCCAGTTCGAGGGAGCTTCTTCTAGACTTCCACCGAAAGACGTATTGCAATCAAGAGCAAGTACCATGGCACCCTGAACCGCAATGAATGATCATCTCAGAGTTTATACATTTATATAACACTTTATACAGTAAACTATTCAATAATAAATAAACATGTATAATAGATAAGGCAATAAACATCTTACTAGTGTATGAAAGGAATCCTCCTTATCTCAAATTCCCAACAAACAAAACAACCTTATATCAAAAAGATCAAATCATTAAACTCATATCTATTCAATTAATGATGGTAGATATAAATAAACATGATATCTGTTCAATAAATCTACTTATTACTTCTAGATGCTACTAGATATGCCCTTTGTACAATCACAATGGTTTTTTATCTATCTCACTTTAAATTTTTAAAAGTACCTAGTTTAGTACCTGTTGGTGTGTCTAATAAATAAATATATATTTTTTAAAGGGCGCTCGATGTCGCCAAAAAGTTGACTATCGGAGTTTGTGAAGTTTTCATCGACTTATTGACACAAACTAAAACAGCAGCTCTTTTTCCTCGACTGCCCCAAAACAGGAGGGCTATTGTATGGCTGTGTATTAACGTGCCACCAAATTTGAGTAAATTTTTACCAAATATTATTCACCAAAATGGATAAATGTTCATCAAATTTTGTTTACCAAAATGATCACCAAATTTGCTTCTGGCACTTCGCGGCCGCTGCCGCGGCACGCTCGCTCCGCTCGCTGGGCTCGTACGTTGTGGTCGCAAGATAACCTAAAACAACCTGACCAGCATAAAGGTAACCACTTACCCAAATTTGGTGTACATTCATCCATTTTGTCTGAAGTGTATTGGGGTATAAAAAAATATTTTGGAAATCATTAAATACCACTTACCCAAATTTGGTGTACATTCATCCATTTTGTCTGAAGTGTATTGGGGTATAAAAAAATATTTTGGAAATAATTAAATTTATAAGTAACAACGTTTAATTTATTCTCTTATTGTATCATGTGACGTATCATTATCATGTGAACAGGCCTCGCCGTCAAAAAAAAGCTCCTGAACGATAGTGACACAGCACAAACCATAAGCACAACGGCACAGATATTCTGGAGCGGCGTAGTTGTCACTTCGTTTTTCTACTGTGCAGATCATGCAAATACATACACCGAACCTTTGTTAATTAAATGACGTGCTTGGAAGTATTTATATGTGTATACATACCAGCTCTGTTGATGCATTGGGAGGCACCCAATCTAGCTTCACTGGTTTGTCTGTCACTCCTCTTATCTTTATTAGTGGCACTGAAAATTGTAATAGAATGAAATATTTACTTCTATGCTGATCAAGCTAATTTAATTTGCATTAATCGAATTTAATTTATAAGCGAATTTAATTTGCATTAATCCAAAAATACCGGCCATAACGTGTCAGACTTCGCAAGTTTAGGGTTCGTAAATTTACTCAGACATCAATAATGTCGGTATTTGTTATCAACATATATTTTTTAAAAGTGAAGTATTAATAAACATTACCACCAAATTTTAAGATCAATGGAAGTTAAAACATTCTTTAGAACAAAATTATGTACTTAAAATAACTGACTTTAGTGGTATCTCATTAGATTGTTTTCTAATATTTATTAAAACAAAAATGTATTTATCTACTTAACAAGATCTAAACAAAGACACCTCACTTAATGGCGTAGGTAAAAATTTCTTTAGGGAAATTATAATGGTTCCGAAAAACAAATTAATCTCCAGCGATCTGTGATCGACTATTATTTATAATGAATTACCGACAAAAAACTCAAAACATACCGAAAAATTATTTCGAATTTAACAAACAAATAAAAGCGTGTTCTTCCGAATAAAATACTGAACCTCCGACAAGATTACTAAGGTACCGACAACAGAAGTTTTTTTCGCGCCTCAAGTAGGGTATTGTTGCACATTATATAATGTTTAGGATTATAGGTCCGTTAGGCAAGGCGTGTTAGGTACTCTTGCGACCGCAATGCATAAGCGAATTTGGTAATTGCCTCCAGTACGCCGCCTCCCTATATATTTTAAAAGGAGTGTCCATTCAGCGCTTACTGTCCGCAGTTTGCGGCGTTACGCTTGCGGATTCATTCAGTGAGCAACTCAATCGCCGCGAACTATGCTCCCGGTCGGCGGCTCAGTCAGCTCACTACGCCGATGGAACGAATTGATTAAGCGACTGATACGCCGCTCAGAGTCGGTCGGCTCACAGTGAGCGGCTCACTGTACGCCTAGTCGGGACATAGCCTAATAGAGCTCTGTTTGGACCCTTCAGTTATGTAACCCTACAAACAAGGTATTTGATTCTGTGTGCTACACAAAATCAAACCTTCAGTTAGCTATTTACCTAACTATGGAAGTATGTACTTATTTTACAATTTATTTTGGTAATTTTACTGCTACAATTTATTTACTATTGATTTCGTCCAGTTAGATAGGTAATGTTAGTCTTTTTGGATTATTGCTTAAGTGCTAAAGCCCCAGCACCCACATGGAATATGTAGTGGATGAAGATTCTTTATACAGTCCTCTTAAATGACTAAATAAATTATTGAAAAATAAAGAGCACTTGGGTTTCTGATAAGTCAGTAATCCTGCATTATTAACTTTGATTTACAGTAAGTTTAAAGGCAATCATACTTGATCCTTTCTTAATAGGCTTGACATTTCCAAGGAGCTCAAACTGGGCCCACCCGGACAGGTCATCATCCTGGACATCATGTACATCTTTACTGCAGTGGCAAGACCGGCACACTTTACGCCAGAAATGCAAGTCTAAGCCGGGGCAAGATGGTCCTGGAAATAAATAAAAACAATTAAATTTCAGGTTTCAACAAAAGGAACGGCTAGCTCTGAATGCCTGCTGAAAGTTGATCATCATTATCCTAACAGCTGATGTCTACAGCTCGACATAGATTAAGTAGATTACAATTTATTACTGTGAATGACTCCAGCCAGGAGGACAGAGATGAGGTCAACGATGGAACAAGCTTGTCCAGAAGAAACCTTTTCACACTGAAGTTAAATGAACTTTGGAAAGCAGATGCAGATAATTTTCAAACTGTGCAGGGTAAAACTCCAGTGCACATTATATTTCGTCGCTTCATTCTTCAGATATAATTTGTTTACAAGTAGTAGTCCTTAATTCGCCAGGCAGACGATGCACGCATTTAAGAGTAATTCATTTGATTCTCTTATTTAAAACGATTTCCGTCCGTGTTCACTTCACCACTGTAGCTGACATTCGCTTCATTCCTTTTTCGTGCGGGGCAGTGAACGCACGCGTCCCATGCCGAAGCGCAATGTTCAATAAGAAGTAGATAGATTATACCTGAAGTTGTAATATTGAAGTTAAATTACAAATATTTAAAATTATTTTCGATAAAATAAGTTTTTGCTCCGTGTGTTAGTGTAATTGTACTGGATTCAAAACTTTTCAGTAAGTGTTGTTTTGATTATTAATTCTTTCTAAGAGAGAAAAAATTTCAAGATTACCCACATGTTCTATTCTTAAATTTGCTAAACAGAAGCCTACGAGTATCTTGCGGCCCGATACCTCCAGTTACTTGTTTTGTATACAAAAACGTAACATGACAACGTAACAACCATGATTATGACCTATCGGTCGCACCCAGAACTTTTACGAAAATGATGGAAAATTTAATAAGATAGACGTAAACCATATAATGACATTTTGTTTATGATAATTCCGACAAATGTTAGAACATTGTCTAATCGAGAGACTTTGAAACCTTTTCAATATATATTTTTTTTGTAGTTAATTACTACAAAATTTCATTACCTCCTACACAGGCTTAAAAATTTTAGCCTTCGTTTACGTCATACAATTTTATCTTTTCTTACCTTCCGACAAACAAAGTAAAAATAAAGGAAAGTAACAAAATTAAACGTTACCGACGTATTAAGTATACGTGTGTATGATGTGTGTTAGATGTTTTTTCGTCTAATGGCGAAAGTTACGAGGGTAAGTAAAAAATGAAATATATTTTCTTTTTTTTTTGTGTTTTAAACATTTATTACCAAGTGAATCATAGAACAACTTACGTCGGAATGGACTGCGAGTCAATTGCGACGGCAGTAACTTCGAGTTACCGCCTAATATTATTTACGATGTGTTACGTGAATGGATATGATGGAATGCGATTGTCTATCTATTATTATGTCGGGATTGACTGCGAGTCAATTGCGACGGCGTTAACTGCGAGTTAAGGCCAAATAATATTGACAATACGCGATATCTACGTAGATATGAACTGTGGGTTACCAAGTATCTATTGCTTGTCGGGATTGACTGCGAGTCAATTGCGACGGTGTTAACTGCGAGTTAACGCCACATATTATCGAAAACACGTGATGTATAAAGTTGCCTATCTATTATTATGTCGGGATTGACTGCGAGTCAATTGCGACGGCCCTAACTGCGAGTTATGGCCAAATAATGTAGACAAAAATCGACATCTGAATATATTTTTACTGCGATTCAACTATCTATTGTCTGTCGGGATTGGCTGCGAGCCAATAACGACGGTGTTAACTGCGAGTTAACGCCAAACTATCTGTTGGTTGTCGGGATTGACTGCGAGTCAATAACGACGGCTTAACTGCGAGTTATGTCAAACCATATCAGCATAAATCATGCATAAAAATACAAGTTATCTATTTTCACGTCGGAATCGACTGTGAGTCAATCTTAACGGCGTTAACTGCGAGTTAAGGCCAAATAATGATTAAAATATGCGATATTAAAATTGCTATTGACTGAGAGTCAACTTTTTATTGTTAAGGTCGGCATTGACCGAGAGTCAATTGCGACGGCGGTAACTGTGACTTAACGTCAAAATTTATCTTCAATGAAAACAATAATATCAAGTTCATCTATGTGTGTCGTCTGCGATACATTGTCTTTAGTTTTCACAACAAGCCTTTTTGTTTGTTAACCATAACCAGAATATTTTTATTGTAAAATACCCAGGTAAGGGGGGCAAAGTGCGCCATACTTTTTTAATAGATGACTTTGATGCACCATAACTTCTGTTTAGGTTCACCAATTAAACTTATCGTATGAATTTGAGAATCTGTGATATTTTGGAACTACAACCAATGACCTGTGAGAGACAACTGACAAGAAAATAATGATTTTTTGCACATAATTTAAAAACATATACGCTAGGCGCACTTCCCCTATAAATCGGGGAAGTGCGCCTGTTAAAATAAATGCCCAAAAATGAAGCTTTAGAACAAAAACTACCCCACTTCTTATTAAAATTCAGATAACAAAACGCATAGCTTTTAGTTGTTTTTTCATAGCCACATTCTAGAAATATCTATGGTTTTTAAACCAAATTTCGGGTAAGTGCGCCATACATTTGTAAATCAGGGGTTGTGAACCTTTTTTCAGAATATTGATAATTATTATAAACTAGCTGTTGCGAGCGACTTCTTTTGTGGTAAAAAGCCGATCTGTTCTACTAGAAATCCTCGGTTCCTACAATTCTGTGGACTTTACTCTCAGGACTCTACGACTATAGACTCTACATCTCTGTAGGCTCTATGATTCTGGAATCTAGGTATATCTTGTCTTTACGACCCTATGGACTCTGGGACTCTTAGAAAGACATTAAGAAACGTAAGGGTTGAAATAAAAGGGTCGGAAGCAAAGTCCGATTTATAATTTCGAGTAGACTTAGATCGATTTTTTTATTATCAAAATACTATAATCCAAATAATTATAGTACCGACTCCACTTTGCTGCGAACAATCATGCATCGACCTCTAAGTCTATCATTCGATCTAAGTCTATTCGAAATTATAAATCGGACTTTGCTTCCGGAACCGAAATAAAAAGTTCATCTTTGCAATCAGTCAGACTTATTTATAAATATTTATGTATCAAAACTTACTTATCTTGATAGCAGTTTTTGGACGTTATGTCTACAATCAATTGAAAAGTGCAACATTAGGTACTTAAATAAATTTTTCTCACATTTTTCAGTCTTCATTGACCATACATAGCATTGAGCTTAAATCAAAAGAAAATTAAGGAACAATCTTTGTTGCTTAAATAAAAAATAATAAAATAAAAAAGCTAATTAACCTTAGTTTTTTTGAGATCGAGCGTATTGAACATTACCAAACAATAAAATACTAAGTAAGTAGGTATCTAATAAATAATTATGTTATATTTTTGGAATGGCACTTGAACTTTGGTACGTACTTATCACATAACAAGATTGACTATAATTATATTTCAGTCCGCATCTATTAATATTTATTTATCACTATATGTCATTACTGCGATATATCGCAATAACTTACAGCTAGACCCACTTTACGTTAAATTATTACTTACATAAATTCTTTATAGGCTTAAAGTAGTTAAACTCTGTTTTTAAATGTTTTATTATACACACTTACTGTTTAGTTGATAATATGACCTTGCGGATTTGGTAGAGCACCAAAGATGTTAACAGTATGAGATAGACAACCTCAATGCCGCTGGTGTTAAATCAAGTTGTTGTTTATTTCTTTTTCATTAGAATTCTTGTTGATCTTACATTACAATCTTAAGTTATCTAGGGAATGGCACTCTAACTTTGGTATATATAAAAATGTTGTAGTATGTTTTAGTAATTTCAATCTCTTAATCTAAGTAGGTATATTAAATACTGTTTCAGGTTAAAAATATATTTGCCAGAGCTTACAGTTTCACGTCACAGTGAACTTTACTGTACATTAAAAGTACCGAAATCAACATTGAATAAAATTTGGCCACGACGTGAAATTGTAGGCTTTGGCAAAATTGATAGTATGTCTTGAACATTCAGAAGCTCACATATATCATCAACATTGGGATAGACAAAATGCAATGTTCCCTTAGTTTTTCTTTTTCTGACGTATTTTACAGTAGGGATGTCATTTTTAATACTGACAATCTGTCCCACATAGTGTTTTATGCTCTTTTTTGCCACAAATTTGACCAGTATCCAGTCTTGTTCTGTAAATTTGTGGGATGTCTCTTCATAAAACTGGATATCGGAAAGTCCAAAGGGCGGCGTATTTTCTATTTCTTCCTCTGAATCATGCTCTTTTAAGTAAATGTCAATATAACTTTCTAAATCCTTTACATCTGAACAATCTGAATCACGAAGACTGAATTCACTATCAGTAGAAAATTCTTCTTCTATTTTTTTGTTTTTATTTTTCTGTTTTGGCTTTATACAGTTGTTTTCGCTTTTAATTTTTCTCTTCTTTTCTTTTTTTTCTGTAGTTTTCAAAATAATGTTTCTCGGTTGAAAAGTTTTGCTTCCTAAAAATAAATCTTCATGGGCCAATTTTTCATTTGGTTCTAAATATTTATCTTGCAAAATAGTAACCTTTGTTTTTGGTTGGCTGAGAGACTTTGATGTTGTTGACTTTAGTGAGTCTGAGTTCTGGACTTGGTGGGCAGTCGAAGTAGATGGGCTTGGAACAGTTATGGCATTTGTGATATTGTCGGCTAACTTCGTATTTGTACTCTTTGTAGGCTCTATGCGTTTTCCCTTCATATCGTTTTTCTTGTCTTTTTTTTTGTAGTTTTTTTTAGTTTGTGTTGTCAATTTATCTTTTTTCTTGTTTTCTCTTATTTTCCGTTTTTCTTCCTTTTCTTTTTCTTTGTTAAGTCTATCATCTTCCTTTTTTTTCAGTCTTTGTACAACATCTGCATGAGTTATTACTTCTCCGCTCCCAGAAATCTTCACTTGTCTTTTATTGCCATTATATGTCGGAATTTGTTTCATTGTTTCTAGTAATAGATCTTCGAATGATATTTTTTCTTTGGTCCTCATGTTTACATCGCTTGTTGAAGTTGTGACTGAGCTTGTGTTTAAGTTGAATGTAAGGTTGATTTTTTTGAGGCACAATTCGATTAATGTTAATGGAGTGTACTGAAGAATTGTCTGTTTAGTAGACAGCACCCTTTTCCATCTTTTTAGAGCATCTGGGTCTAGTTTATGTTCGGGAACTGCATTTCTGTTTAGTGGGTAGATCCCGGCTTTTATAAACCCATTTTTTATAATATCAGGATTGAGGTTTTTCCAAATTTTTCCTACTATTCTTGAAAACTCGTGTTTCGGCAATTTTTCTCCGCTGTGTGACCGTTGCCATTTGACCATTTCCTGGTCCCATGCGTCCTTAAATGGTTTGAATACCGCTAAGTCTAGCGGTTGTAATATATGGCTCGTATGAGCTGGTAATTTGATGATTGTGATATTGTGTTCTATGGCTTTTAGGATAACAGCAATATTAACATGAGTACTGTGACCATCATAGATGAGAAGTGTTGGCTGACTCGTATCACCAACCATTGGAATGAAGCTCTTTTCAAAATATTCTAAAAAAGCTTCCGTTTCGATCCAGCCATTTGATGTTGCTGTATATATTGTTCCTGGGTAGGCTAAATCAGAGGTCCAGTTACTCCATACGTGCTTTCCTTTAAAAATTATGAACGGAGGTCCTTTCTCTCCAGCTGCGTTGCTGGCCACTAAGACCGTGGTATTCGATTTGCCGGAGGATGATGTAGTTCGAGTTGAGGGAAACCCTTTAAGACCGACGACTTTAGTTTTTTGAGGATCGCTGCAGTAACTGGTTTCATCTAAATTGAATATCCTTTCTGGTTTATTTTGCAGGCCTAACTCATTAATGACTCTTACCAGTATGTCATAAAATTCTTGAATGATAAACGGGTCTGCTGCTTTCTTACGAGCTACCTCTACAGCCTGAGGTTTTTTTATCGACAGCCCATATCTTTTCATAAAACTCGAAAACCAATCTTTTCCAGGTACGCCGTCAGTAAAAGGTGTTTTTAAGTCGTTCTGTTTGACATAATCCGCAACAATCTCCAAAACTTCGTTACGAGTCAGCCCAAAACCATTTCTTTCCATTATATGTAAACAATTTGCTAGCGTTTGCTCTGCTTCCAATGGTAATGCTGGTGGTCTGCCTAGAGTTGATGACTTTTTGCCTCTTCGACCCGTAACGTGGTCCATAATTGTTTTTCTAGGTACCTTAAAGTTTGACGCGGCTTCATATCCAGACATTCTGCCAGATCGAACAGCTTCAACTGCTTCATCTAAAGTCTTTTTTGAATATGAAGGACCTTCCGTTTTTCTTATATAACGCCCCATCTTAAACTGAAAACAAAACAAGCTCGATTTATCGAGAGATAGGCATTTAATAGATCTAATGTGAAGTGAAAGCAGCTATTTTGTGTAATCTGTGCTCCAGAGCACATCTTTTGTGCATGTCTTTCAAAAAAGTAAAATAAGCATAATAAAAAAACTAGATTGAAATCGCTGCAGTAGTTTTTGAGCAAAATGGTAACTGGTAAGTAAAATATATACAGACACGCACAACTGCTGACAGTTTGGCGGTGTGGAAACACATATATCTCGGCAGAGTGTTGACGTTACACATATAGATCTGTAACTAATAAAATATCTTTGTAATAGAAAAAATACAGAGTATTAACCGAGTTCGGACTATTATTCCAGGAACTTCCCCATTAAGGAGTCAGATAAATGAATACCGCTATGCATAGACTAAATAGTACATATGAATGCGTTAATAACGAACACACACCCAAATATCAAATATCAGTAGTTTAGGTATCTCGGATTGGTTCAAGAATTCAGAAGTTATAATGAATTGTAGAAACGAACATACATACATACCTCATATATAGATTAGCCTTTAAATTAACACGCTCTTATATTATAAAATTAATAAATATCACACTTCAAAAAGTTTTGTAACCTCTGGATTGAGGCAAAGTGCGCCATATGAAAAGTCAGTATGGCGCACTTACCCAATCTGACAAATTTGAGGT
Organism: Athrips mouffetella; assembly: GCA_947532105.1. Taxonomy (NCBI): domain Eukaryota; kingdom Metazoa; phylum Arthropoda; class Insecta; order Lepidoptera; family Gelechiidae; genus Athrips; species Athrips mouffetella. Next base: position 19,608,836 of record OX383964.1, on the reverse strand, counting down.
TATATTATAAAATATGCAAATTTTTTGCTAATTTCACGAGATAAAAGTGAAATAAAGTAAGAACCTTATAGAAAAATATGTATATTGTATAATTACCTCACTTATTTGCACATTGACACACAATTTCTTGAGATTTTAGCCGATTACTAGCACGAGGTCATCTCTGCTCACCACTTTGAATGACAGTGAATAAAAAATGGCGCGTATCTTAAGATCCCGCAACTAGAGCTATCTGTGTATACTATTAAGAACTATGTTTCAGATTGTTGCGTGGACGTAAGATGTCACTATAAGTCTCCCATCTGTAGTTTTTGATATATTACTAATAGGTGCACTTTCCCACTAGGCGCACTTTGCCCCCTTCCACCTACTAAAATTATATTTTTGGGTGCCAGTAATAGTAAAGAGAACAAAACCGTCCACGAGGCAAAAGATCATGCCAGCCCTGGACCAACCGACATCTAAGGTCTGGACACCTGAGGAGTCTTCGAGACACCTTAGGCGTCTACGTTTGATACGCCAAACTTGTTCTCTATCATATTCACGACACACTGTCGAACTTTTATACGCCTAAGTATATTGAAAAAAGGCATGCCTATAGACAAGCACATACTTCTCAAATATCACCTAATACCGGTTTATTGTAAATTATTACAAACACCGATACTAAATTGCTAATTGAATTCCAGGCTTAGATAAAAATATCTCCGCTTGCATGTACAAGTATCTGTAAAAGACAAAACTTGTTTTTATAAAAAAGTTAAAGCAAATAAAACTATTGAGAGATAAAGATGCATCTTTTCAAACGTCGGGAGCTCGTTTAACCCAGAAGAAGAAGCCTTGGTCGGGTCCTCATTACCCGTCAAATGGGGGGGGGGGGAGCGAGGTTACAGGCAGGCTCTGGCCTTATCCCCAAGCTCAAGCAGCATCGACTAAAAGTTACAATCCATCCAAAACTAATGCTCCAGCACAGAACCGTAACACAAGTACATGCTGGTATAATACAATGTTTTTTTTTTCAACACTTCCTGTGTCCGGATAATTCTACGAAGTAGAAAATCGCAATATTTCATAACCACAATGTTGCTATAATACATGCATAAGCATGAACCCTAAACACCACAGTATCCTAGTGTTACCTGGGAAAAACGAGGAAATAATATTTCGTGTAGTGCTAATGTAACGTGAAATCCACGTTTAAAATTTACCCTCAAGAAAAGCCAATATACAAAGTTTATATTGATTTTAACTGGAGAATAAGTTCCTATTTCCAGCGTTACAACCGTTACGAGTTACATTCCATTGGAATTTATATTGGATACCTAATTTTAAAGCACCAAAACGCAATAGCTGTAACCGATTTATTCTAAATCCAAGAAATAAATGTACCTATTGCAACGTGTCATTCAACCGCCTCAAAAATTATGTTTTGAAAAACGGCTTCCTTGCTACGAAAAGCCCATCTCTTAATTTATGTTTTTAAGATGACCGAAAATTTCTACATTTAAATTTTCAACATTATATATGAAAGAAGTCACGCTATATAATTCTTTACGATTTTACAACCGTGCCTTATGAATATTATGATAATTTAGAAGATCTTATCTGATGGTATGGTAATGTTTCTACAAATTCCTGGCCATCACAAGATACTTGTCTTACAGAAAGAAATTAAATACAGACAACTCCCTAACTAGTACCTAGTGTGGAGCAGTAAATAAAACCAAAGGCTACGAAGAAGGCCGAAGAAGTAAAATATTGGTCTTAAGGTTACAAAAAAAAAAAAAAAACAAAAGAGTATGTAGGTACCATACCATATTGTACAAATAACTTGTCAAAATTGGCAATGGTACGATTGGCACAATATTTATTTATTTAAATTTTACGAAACACAAATTGCCGCAGGTGCCAGCTGAGTCAATGAAAGTCACTCCCGGGCTCTGTGTGCAAACTTTTAAGACACAGCTTTAAAGTTCGCTGTACTCTTAGTTTTGCTCTTAGCGACAATCCTTAGCGATTTATGTTTTTTTTTTTTATGAAAACTAGATCCAGACGCTGTAGCTATGGATACTTTATCCTTTGACCTGGACATTTTACGCGGTTCCGGTTCCTTTTATATTTGGGAAAAATTACTGATGACGAAGGCACCAGTATTTTGTGTTTTCACAAGGCCTTCTCTGCCTTTTAGCCCATCTTAATTATTTATATCATACAAAATAAGTGTCCTTCAACACTTGAAACTTTTATAATCCATATCAGAGTATACTGTTCTTTTTTAACTAATCTTACAGGTTCTGCGGGTAGCATTCACGCACCACTTGATCCTCTCGCTTGCACTGATGTTCTCTTGAGCTTCGCTGTCTGAGGCTCCTATTTAACAATATATGTCAAAATACGCTTTGGGTAACAGCTTGTCCCCAGAAAAAACGCAAACGTGTTTGATAGTCCTACAACCAACAACTACTGTTATTTTTAACAAAACAACGTGACGAGATGTTTGGTTCGTATGAACAGCTGTACAACGGCTCTCTTGACAATCGTCGTTTGCCGTAATCTTTGCTACTTACTTATTAGGTGATAGAATTGGAACCAATAATTGGTTTAAAACCTTCTTCTACTTACAATCACAAGCCTAGCCTAGTATAAGTGTGTATCTAAATAGTCCCTTAATTTAGAGTTAATGATATAAAATAAAATGAACAGATCAGCGATTTCACTATATGCTCATGGGGCACAAAAATTTTCAATAATAAAAAGTGAATACTTATATTATTTTGCAAATAATGGAGTTGAGATAGCCATAACGTATTTAATCAAACTTCCACTGCGGGCTAAGATTAGCCGATATTGTTCTAATATTATTTAACTGAATATATTATGCACTCGTGTTCTGTCCATATTTTTGTTCAAAAAATAAAATCAAGAACTGCCAATGTAGGAAAATTGTAAATATCAATTAACATCCACGTTAATCAGCTTAAGCAGCTGTGATTTATAAGCTGGTTGATTTACCAGAAACACTATCTGAGAGAAGACTTGTCGACACATGCATCTTCCCCGCTTTGCAAAATTGCAACTCTCTCAGCCTCGACTCGTGAAAACAGCTGGCTGGACCAGCACGTCTAGCACTTTTATTAGTTTGATATATAAGACCAGTAGGTAGATGATTTTATAATATCAGTTGTATCGAATGAGTAACTTATTATATAAGTTGATTTTTGTTGCATACTTGCTTTTGGTATAAATCAAAGGTTATTTATTATCTGCTTGGATCAGCAAATTACAGATTTTTTCAACGAATTACTATTTGTAATTCGTTGGCTTAGATAGTTAAACTAGAACATCTTGTATATACAGTTGTTTCACAGTAACCAAACAAAACTTTGTTCTCTAAACATCTACTTGTAAACAAATTATATCTGAAGAATGAAGCGACGAAATATAATAGATGATCAAACGAACTCCAGGAGTGAAGTTCGATCGTTATTATATGAGTCGCTTCATTCGAAGATATAATAATATAACAACCCTCCCTCCCAAAAAACCAAACACTGTGTCACAAGTTGTGGTTTCCACCCAAATGCAAAGTTTTGTTTAAAGGTTCATAGGTACAGACTCTAAAAAATGAAGCGAATGTCAGCTACAGTGGTGAAGTGAACACGGACGGAAATCGTTTTAAATAAGAGAATCAAATGAATTACTCTTAAATGCGTGCATCGTCTGCCTGGCGAATTAAGGACTACTACTTGTAAACAAATTATATCTTCGAATGAAGCGACTCATATAATAACGATCGAACTTCACTCCTGGAGTTCGTTTGATCATCTATAATCTTTAGTTTAAAAATAAGATTAAGTGCTTGGTGTATGTTTTTTTTAATGCATAACTACTACTTCACTCATCTAGTTTAGTTGGTCAATGGGAAATGCATGCGGGTGTGGAAGATTTCTAAAGACAAATGCCATAGGGTCCATGTTCACAGAATTATATTAGTATGCAAGGAGCAGGAGTACTTAAAAAGGGACAGAATTACTTAAGGATTGAAGAAAATTTTTATTATCTTATCAACCATCTCACCTCACATAGACCACTATATCACTAATGTCACAATAGGGTGAAATGGCTTTACTATCGCGATCTGATCACCCGTCTGCGTGCGTCGCGGCGTCCCAAACAAGAAATGAAACTAACAAAACTACAATAAATTGATTTTGTTAATAATATCTTCTTCAGGTTTCTAAATGCTCAGTGCGTCCAAGGCCAATAATGGTTAGAGAGGGCCGCAAGCTGCATAATAAGGAATTAACATGCTAACATTCTAAATAAAGGCTAGGTTTATAGTACCTTAACCCAACGAGCATGTATGAAAGGATTAATGAAAGTACAGAAAGCGAGGTGGAGGACTGTGGGCTCTGCCTTCCCCGACAGGTAAGAGGCGTGATGTTTAGTATATATTTAATATAGGTAATTAACCAACCACAAGAGTTGCAAGGAGCTCCAGCGCCGCTATCATGACCGAGTCTAGCCTTGCTGAGCTTTTCACGTTGACTTTCCAACTTCGACAACCAGGCCGGCGCCTCAGGAGTCTCCACGCATGACTCACTCATCTACAAAGAGATAATGTTATCAAATAAAAAAAATATCCAATAGCCAGTGCCACTCAATTTGAAATTCAGACCAATAACTTAAATTACCTTTCGATTATTTTTATGGTTAAGTTATTATTACTTTTGTGTGGTTATAACACTTATAACGCTAAATAAATAAAACAAAAAAGAAACGAAAATAAAACAATACTCCGACCAAAGAAACAAATGACAGATAAGAAACTATCAACTGTACTGCAGTGGAATAGAAAGGGAGAGGGAGGGAAATCGCGTCGTCGTGAGACGACATGTTGGAAGGGGATGGTCAATTGAACGATTACTACCAAAAAATGCGGCCATACGAAAATTTGGTAGAAAATATAAAAATAGGGTCGTTTAAACATTTTTCATCTGTGTTCGCCGTCATCCATCTTTCATAGAGCGTTTCCTACAAGAATTTGGATGGAATAAAAACAATTATTTTAGTGACTTTTTAATATTTAGCCTAAAATAAGTGATTTTCAGTTGAAAAAGACAACTGCCTCATAAAAGGTCACGGTTATTATAATTGATTTCCTGCAATCATGTAAAATTTGTGTAAAAATGACTCATAATTTGTCTTTTCTAGTCAATAACTCTATTTTGTATCCTTTTGCAGATGTCTTCAGGAAGGCCAATTAAATGTGTAGTCGTAGGTGATGGCACCGTCGGTAAAACGTGCATGTTAATATCGTATACCACGGACAGTTTTCCTGGCGAGTATGTGCCTACAGTGTGAGTTAATCGATCAATTATTACTGGATTAAACAATAATTGGCGAATGTTTGTATACCTACCTACCTGCCTTTATATTCAATGTACAATAATAATAATATTTATTTTTATAATTGTTTATAGGTTTGATAACTATTCTGCACCTATGGTGGTAGATGGAGTAGCAGTATCTTTAGGCTTATGGGATACAGCAGGACAGGAGGACTATGATAGGCTTAGACCATTAAGTTATCCTCAAACAGATGTCTTCCTTATATGTTTCAGTGTGACAAGGTAGGATATCATAAGGTTGAAAGACATTTGTTATTTAGTTCTAAATCTGATAGTTAAATGACTTATTTTTTTCAGTCCCTCATCGTATGAAAATGTTACTTCCAAATGGTACCCAGAAATTAAACATCATTGCCCTGATGCTCCAATTATTTTAGTTGGTAAGTAACAATTTTAATAAATTCATGACTTGAGAATGTGTGCTTGTGTGTAAATTAATCCATCAATTACTTTTAAAATCGGTTAATGTGTAAGTTTGTTTGAAACAAATTTTGAAAATGAAGTATCGTTTTTATATCTACTTACAGGTACAAAAATTGACTTAAGAGATGACAGAGAAACATTGAGCCTGTTATCTGAACAAGGCATGTCTCCACTAAAAAGAGAACAAGGACAGAAATTGGCCAACAAAATTAGAGCTGTTAAATACATGGAATGTTCAGCTTTAACGCAGCGTGGCCTTAAGCAGGTTCGTTAAGATGTTCATTTGAAAATAAACATTTAAAAAAGTGAAATCAATCAGAATAAATAATGATTTAAAATTCCAGGTATTTGATGAGAATTTCGGGTAAGTGCGCCATACATTTGTAAATCAGGGGTTGTGAACCTTTTTTCAGAATATTGATAATTATTATAAACTAGCTGTTGCGAGCGACTTCTTTTGTGGTAAAAAGCCGATCTGTTCTACTAGAAATCCTCGGTTCCTACAATTCTGTGGACTTTACTCTCAGGACTCTACGACTATAGACTCTACATCTCTGTAGGCTCTATGATTCTGGAATCTAGGTATATCTTGTCTTTACGACCCTATGGACTCTGGGACTCTTAGAAAGACATTAAGAAACGTAAGGGTTGAAATAAAAGGGTCGGAAGCAAAGTCCGATTTATAATTTCGAGTAGACTTAGATCGATTTTTTTATTATCAAAATACTATAATCCAAATAATTATAGTACCGACTCCACTTTGCTGCGAACAATCATGCATCGACCTCTAAGTCTATCATTCGATCTAAGTCTATTCGAAATTATAAATCGGACTTTGCTTCCGGAACCGAAATAAAAAGTTCATCTTTGCAATCAGTCAGACTTATTTATAAATATTTATGTATCAAAACTTACTTATCTTGATAGCAGTTTTTGGACGTTATGTCTACAATCAATTGAAAAGTGCAACATTAGGTACTTAAATAAATTTTTCTCACATTTTTCAGTCTTCATTGACCATACATAGCATTGAGCTTAAATCAAAAGAAAATTAAGGAACAATCTTTGTTGCTTAAATAAAAAATAATAAAATAAAAAAGCTAATTAACCTTAGTTTTTTTGAGATCGAGCGTATTGAACATTACCAAACAATAAAATACTAAGTAAGTAGGTATCTAATAAATAATTATGTTATATTTTTGGAATGGCACTTGAACTTTGGTACGTACTTATCACATAACAAGATTGACTATAATTATATTTCAGTCCGCATCTATTAATATTTATTTATCACTATATGTCATTACTGCGATATATCGCAATAACTTACAGCTAGACCCACTTTACGTTAAATTATTACTTACATAAATTCTTTATAGGCTTAAAGTAGTTAAACTCTGTTTTTAAATGTTTTATTATACACACTTACTGTTTAGTTGATAATATGACCTTGCGGATTTGGTAGAGCACCAAAGATGTTAACAGTATGAGATAGACAACCTCAATGCCGCTGGTGTTAAATCAAGTTGTTGTTTATTTCTTTTTCATTAGAATTCTTGTTGATCTTACATTACAATCTTAAGTTATCTAGGGAATGGCACTCTAACTTTGGTATATATAAAAATGTTGTAGTATGTTTTAGTAATTTCAATCTCTTAATCTAAGTAGGTATATTAAATACTGTTTCAGGTTAAAAATATATTTGCCAGAGCTTACAGTTTCACGTCACAGTGAACTTTACTGTACATTAAAAGTACCGAAATCAACATTGAATAAAATTTGGCCACGACGTGAAATTGTAGGCTTTGGCAAAATTGATAGTATGTCTTGAACATTCAGAAGCTCACATATATCATCAACATTGGGATAGACAAAATGCAATGTTCCCTTAGTTTTTCTTTTTCTGACGTATTTTACAGTAGGGATGTCATTTTTAATACTGACAATCTGTCCCACATAGTGTTTTATGCTCTTTTTTGCCACAAATTTGACCAGTATCCAGTCTTGTTCTGTAAATTTGTGGGATGTCTCTTCATAAAACTGGATATCGGAAAGTCCAAAGGGCGGCGTATTTTCTATTTCTTCCTCTGAATCATGCTCTTTTAAGTAAATGTCAATATAACTTTCTAAATCCTTTACATCTGAACAATCTGAATCACGAAGACTGAATTCACTATCAGTAGAAAATTCTTCTTCTATTTTTTTGTTTTTATTTTTCTGTTTTGGCTTTATACAGTTGTTTTCGCTTTTAATTTTTCTCTTCTTTTCTTTTTTTTCTGTAGTTTTCAAAATAATGTTTCTCGGTTGAAAAGTTTTGCTTCCTAAAAATAAATCTTCATGGGCCAATTTTTCATTTGGTTCTAAATATTTATCTTGCAAAATAGTAACCTTTGTTTTTGGTTGGCTGAGAGACTTTGATGTTGTTGACTTTAGTGAGTCTGAGTTCTGGACTTGGTGGGCAGTCGAAGTAGATGGGCTTGGAACAGTTATGGCATTTGTGATATTGTCGGCTAACTTCGTATTTGTACTCTTTGTAGGCTCTATGCGTTTTCCCTTCATATCGTTTTTCTTGTCTTTTTTTTTGTAGTTTTTTTTAGTTTGTGTTGTCAATTTATCTTTTTTCTTGTTTTCTCTTATTTTCCGTTTTTCTTCCTTTTCTTTTTCTTTGTTAAGTCTATCATCTTCCTTTTTTTTCAGTCTTTGTACAACATCTGCATGAGTTATTACTTCTCCGCTCCCAGAAATCTTCACTTGTCTTTTATTGCCATTATATGTCGGAATTTGTTTCATTGTTTCTAGTAATAGATCTTCGAATGATATTTTTTCTTTGGTCCTCATGTTTACATCGCTTGTTGAAGTTGTGACTGAGCTTGTGTTTAAGTTGAATGTAAGGTTGATTTTTTTGAGGCACAATTCGATTAATGTTAATGGAGTGTACTGAAGAATTGTCTGTTTAGTAGACAGCACCCTTTTCCATCTTTTTAGAGCATCTGGGTCTAGTTTATGTTCGGGAACTGCATTTCTGTTTAGTGGGTAGATCCCGGCTTTTATAAACCCATTTTTTATAATATCAGGATTGAGGTTTTTCCAAATTTTTCCTACTATTCTTGAAAACTCGTGTTTCGGCAATTTTTCTCCGCTGTGTGACCGTTGCCATTTGACCATTTCCTGGTCCCATGCGTCCTTAAATGGTTTGAATACCGCTAAGTCTAGCGGTTGTAATATATGGCTCGTATGAGCTGGTAATTTGATGATTGTGATATTGTGTTCTATGGCTTTTAGGATAACAGCAATATTAACATGAGTACTGTGACCATCATAGATGAGAAGTGTTGGCTGACTCGTATCACCAACCATTGGAATGAAGCTCTTTTCAAAATATTCTAAAAAAGCTTCCGTTTCGATCCAGCCATTTGATGTTGCTGTATATATTGTTCCTGGGTAGGCTAAATCAGAGGTCCAGTTACTCCATACGTGCTTTCCTTTAAAAATTATGAACGGAGGTCCTTTCTCTCCAGCTGCGTTGCTGGCCACTAAGACCGTGGTATTCGATTTGCCGGAGGATGATGTAGTTCGAGTTGAGGGAAACCCTTTAAGACCGACGACTTTAGTTTTTTGAGGATCGCTGCAGTAACTGGTTTCATCTAAATTGAATATCCTTTCTGGTTTATTTTGCAGGCCTAACTCATTAATGACTCTTACCAGTATGTCATAAAATTCTTGAATGATAAACGGGTCTGCTGCTTTCTTACGAGCTACCTCTACAGCCTGAGGTTTTTTTATCGACAGCCCATATCTTTTCATAAAACTCGAAAACCAATCTTTTCCAGGTACGCCGTCAGTAAAAGGTGTTTTTAAGTCGTTCTGTTTGACATAATCCGCAACAATCTCCAAAACTTCGTTACGAGTCAGCCCAAAACCATTTCTTTCCATTATATGTAAACAATTTGCTAGCGTTTGCTCTGCTTCCAATGGTAATGCTGGTGGTCTGCCTAGAGTTGATGACTTTTTGCCTCTTCGACCCGTAACGTGGTCCATAATTGTTTTTCTAGGTACCTTAAAGTTTGACGCGGCTTCATATCCAGACATTCTGCCAGATCGAACAGCTTCAACTGCTTCATCTAAAGTCTTTTTTGAATATGAAGGACCTTCCGTTTTTCTTATATAACGCCCCATCTTAAACTGAAAACAAAACAAGCTCGATTTATCGAGAGATAGGCATTTAATAGATCTAATGTGAAGTGAAAGCAGCTATTTTGTGTAATCTGTGCTCCAGAGCACATCTTTTGTGCATGTCTTTCAAAAAAGTAAAATAAGCATAATAAAAAAACTAGATTGAAATCGCTGCAGTAGTTTTTGAGCAAAATGGTAACTGGTAAGTAAAATATATACAGACACGCACAACTGCTGACAGTTTGGCGGTGTGGAAACACATATATCTCGGCAGAGTGTTGACGTTACACATATAGATCTGTAACTAATAAAATATCTTTGTAATAGAAAAAATACAGAGTATTAACCGAGTTCGGACTATTATTCCAGGAACTTCCCCATTAAGGAGTCAGATAAATGAATACCGCTATGCATAGACTAAATAGTACATATGAATGCGTTAATAACGAACACACACCCAAATATCAAATATCAGTAGTTTAGGTATCTCGGATTGGTTCAAGAATTCAGAAGTTATAATGAATTGTAGAAACGAACATACATACATACCTCATATATAGATTAGCCTTTAAATTAACACGCTCTTATATTATAAAATTAATAAATATCACACTTCAAAAAGTTTTGTAACCTCTGGATTGAGGCAAAGTGCGCCATATGAAAAGTCAGTATGGCGCACTTACCCAATCTGACAAATTTGAGGTTATATTATAAAATATGCAAATTTTTTGCTAATTTCACGAGATAAAAGTGAAATAAAGTAAGAACCTTATAGAAAAATATGTATATTGTATAATTACCTCACTTATTTGCACATTGACACACAATTTCTTGAGATTTTAGCCGATTACTAGCACGAGGTCATCTCTGCTCACCACTTTGAATGACAGTGAATAAAAAATGGCGCGTATCTTAAGATCCCGCAACTAGAGCTATCTGTGTATACTATTAAGAACTATGTTTCAGATTGTTGCGTGGACGTAAGATGTCACTATAAGTCTCCCATCTGTAGTTTTTGATATATTACTAATAGGTGCACTTTCCCACTAGGCGCACTTTGCCCCCTTCCACCTACTAAAATTATATTTTTGGGTGCCAGTAATAGTAAAGAGAACAAAACCGTCCACGAGGCAAAAGATCATGCCAGCCCTGGACCAACCGACATCTAAGGTCTGGACACCTGAGGAGTCTTCGAGACACCTTAGGCGTCTACGTTTGATACGCCAAACTTGTTCTCTATCATATTCACGACACACTGTCGAACTTTTATACGCCTAAGTATATTGAAAAAAGGCATGCCTATAGACAAGCACATACTTCTCAAATATCACCTAATACCGGTTTATTGTAAATTATTACAAACACCGATACTAAATTGCTAATTGAATTCCAGGCTTAGATAAAAATATCTCCGCTTGCATGTACAAGTATCTGTAAAAGACAAAACTTGTTTTTATAAAAAAGTTAAAGCAAATAAAACTATTGAGAGATAAAGATGCATCTTTTCAAACGTCGGGAGCTCGTTTAACCCAGAAGAAGAAGCCTTGGTCGGGTCCTCATTACCCGTCAAATGGGGGGGGGGGAGCGAGGTTACAGGCAGGCTCTGGCCTTATCCCCAAGCTCAAGCAGCATCGACTAAAAGTTACAATCCATCCAAAACTAATGCTCCAGCACAGAACCGTAACACAAGTACATGCTGGTATAATACAATGTTTTTTTTTTCAACACTTCCTGTGTCCGGATAATTCTACGAAGTAGAAAATCGCAATATTTCATAACCACAATGTTGCTATAATACATGCATAAGCATGAACCCTAAACACCACAGTATCCTAGTGTTACCTGGGAAAAACGAGGAAATAATATTTCGTGTAGTGCTAATGTAACGTGAAATCCACGTTTAAAATTTACCCTCAAGAAAAGCCAATATACAAAGTTTATATTGATTTTAACTGGAGAATAAGTTCCTATTTCCAGCGTTACAACCGTTACGAGTTACATTCCATTGGAATTTATATTGGATACCTAATTTTAAAGCACCAAAACGCAATAGCTGTAACCGATTTATTCTAAATCCAAGAAATAAATGTACCTATTGCAACGTGTCATTCAACCGCCTCAAAAATTATGTTTTGAAAAACGGCTTCCTTGCTACGAAAAGCCCATCTCTTAATTTATGTTTTTAAGATGACCGAAAATTTCTACATTTAAATTTTCAACATTATATATGAAAGAAGTCACGCTATATAATTCTTTACGATTTTACAACCGTGCCTTATGAATATTATGATAATTTAGAAGATCTTATCTGATGGTATGGTAATGTTTCTACAAATTCCTGGCCATCACAAGATACTTGTCTTACAGAAAGAAATTAAATACAGACAACTCCCTAACTAGTACCTAGTGTGGAGCAGTAAATAAAACCAAAGGCTACGAAGAAGGCCGAAGAAGTAAAATATTGGTCTTAAGGTTACAAAAAAAAAAAAAAAACAAAAGAGTATGTAGGTACCATACCATATTGTACAAATAACTTGTCAAAATTGGCAATGGTACGATTGGCACAATATTTATTTATTTAAATTTTACGAAACACAAATTGCCGCAGGTGCCAGCTGAGTCAATGAAAGTCACTCCCGGGCTCTGTGTGCAAACTTTTAAGACACAGCTTTAAAGTTCGCTGTACTCTTAGTTTTGCTCTTAGCGACAATCCTTAGCGATTTATGTTTTTTTTTTTATGAAAACTAGATCCAGACGCTGTAGCTATGGATACTTTATCCTTTGACCTGGACATTTTACGCGGTTCCGGTTCCTTTTATATTTGGGAAAAATTACTGATGACGAAGGCACCAGTATTTTGTGTTTTCACAAGGCCTTCTCTGCCTTTTAGCCCATCTTAATTATTTATATCATACAAAATAAGTGTCCTTCAACACTTGAAACTTTTATAATCCATATCAGAGTATACTGTTCTTTTTTAACTAATCTTACAGGTTCTGCGGGTAGCATTCACGCACCACTTGATCCTCTCGCTTGCACTGATGTTCTCTTGAGCTTCGCTGTCTGAGGCTCCTATTTAACAATATATGTCAAAATACGCTTTGGGTAACAGCTTGTCCCCAGAAAAAACGCAAACGTGTTTGATAGTCCTACAACCAACAACTACTGTTATTTTTAACAAAACAACGTGACGAGATGTTTGGTTCGTATGAACAGCTGTACAACGGCTCTCTTGACAATCGTCGTTTGCCGTAATCTTTGCTACTTACTTATTAGGTGATAGAATTGGAACCAATAATTGGTTTAAAACCTTCTTCTACTTACAATCACAAGCCTAGCCTAGTATAAGTGTGTATCTAAATAGTCCCTTAATTTAGAGTTAATGATATAAAATAAAATGAACAGATCAGCGATTTCACTATATGCTCATGGGGCACAAAAATTTTCAATAATAAAAAGTGAATACTTATATTATTTTGCAAATAATGGAGTTGAGATAGCCATAACGTATTTAATCAAACTTCCACTGCGGGCTAAGATTAGCCGATATTGTTCTAATATTATTTAACTGAATATATTATGCACTCGTGTTCTGTCCATATTTTTGTTCAAAAAATAAAATCAAGAACTGCCAATGTAGGAAAATTGTAAATATCAATTAACATCCACGTTAATCAGCTTAAGCAGCTGTGATTTATAAGCTGGTTGATTTACCAGAAACACTATCTGAGAGAAGACTTGTCGACACATGCATCTTCCCCGCTTTGCAAAATTGCAACTCTCTCAGCCTCGACTCGTGAAAACAGCTGGCTGGACCAGCACGTCTAGCACTTTTATTAGTTTGATATATAAGACCAGTAGGTAGATGATTTTATAATATCAGTTGTATCGAATGAGTAACTTATTATATAAGTTGATTTTTGTTGCATACTTGCTTTTGGTATAAATCAAAGGTTATTTATTATCTGCTTGGATCAGCAAATTACAGATTTTTTCAACGAATTACTATTTGTAATTCGTTGGCTTAGATAGTTAAACTAGAACATCTTGTATATACAGTTGTTTCACAGTAACCAAACAAAACTTTGTTCTCTAAACATCTACTTGTAAACAAATTATATCTGAAGAATGAAGCGACGAAATATAATAGATGATCAAACGAACTCCAGGAGTGAAGTTCGATCGTTATTATATGAGTCGCTTCATTCGAAGATATAATAATATAACAACCCTCCCTCCCAAAAAACCAAACACTGTGTCACAAGTTGTGGTTTCCACCCAAATGCAAAGTTTTGTTTAAAGGTTCATAGGTACAGACTCTAAAAAATGAAGCGAATGTCAGCTACAGTGGTGAAGTGAACACGGACGGAAATCGTTTTAAATAAGAGAATCAAATGAATTACTCTTAAATGCGTGCATCGTCTGCCTGGCGAATTAAGGACTACTACTTGTAAACAAATTATATCTTCGAATGAAGCGACTCATATAATAACGATCGAACTTCACTCCTGGAGTTCGTTTGATCATCTATAATCTTTAGTTTAAAAATAAGATTAAGTGCTTGGTGTATGTTTTTTTTAATGCATAACTACTACTTCACTCATCTAGTTTAGTTGGTCAATGGGAAATGCATGCGGGTGTGGAAGATTTCTAAAGACAAATGCCATAGGGTCCATGTTCACAGAATTATATTAGTATGCAAGGAGCAGGAGTACTTAAAAAGGGACAGAATTACTTAAGGATTGAAGAAAATTTTTATTATCTTATCAACCATCTCACCTCACATAGACCACTATATCACTAATGTCACAATAGGGTGAAATGGCTTTACTATCGCGATCTGATCACCCGTCTGCGTGCGTCGCGGCGTCCCAAACAAGAAATGAAACTAACAAAACTACAATAAATTGATTTTGTTAATAATATCTTCTTCAGGTTTCTAAATGCTCAGTGCGTCCAAGGCCAATAATGGTTAGAGAGGGCCGCAAGCTGCATAATAAGGAATTAACATGCTAACATTCTAAATAAAGGCTAGGTTTATAGTACCTTAACCCAACGAGCATGTATGAAAGGATTAATGAAAGTACAGAAAGCGAGGTGGAGGACTGTGGGCTCTGCCTTCCCCGACAGGTAAGAGGCGTGATGTTTAGTATATATTTAATATAGGTAATTAACCAACCACAAGAGTTGCAAGGAGCTCCAGCGCCGCTATCATGACCGAGTCTAGCCTTGCTGAGCTTTTCACGTTGACTTTCCAACTTCGACAACCAGGCCGGCGCCTCAGGAGTCTCCACGCATGACTCACTCATCTACAAAGAGATAATGTTATCAAATAAAAAAAATATCCAATAGCCAGTGCCACTCAATTTGAAATTCAGACCAATAACTTAAATTACCTTTCGATTATTTTTATGGTTAAGTTATTATTACTTTTGTGTGGTTATAACACTTATAACGCTAAATAAATAAAACAAAAAAGAAACGAAAATAAAACAATACTCCGACCAAAGAAACAAATGACAGATAAGAAACTATCAACTGTACTGCAGTGGAATAGAAAGGGAGAGGGAGGGAAATCGCGTCGTCGTGAGACGACATGTTGGAAGGGGATGGTCAATTGAACGATTACTACCAAAAAATGCGGCCATACGAAAATTTGGTAGAAAATATAAAAATAGGGTCGTTTAAACATTTTTCATCTGTGTTCGCCGTCATCCATCTTTCATAGAGCGTTTCCTACAAGAATTTGGATGGAATAAAAACAATTATTTTAGTGACTTTTTAATATTTAGCCTAAAATAAGTGATTTTCAGTTGAAAAAGACAACTGCCTCATAAAAGGTCACGGTTATTATAATTGATTTCCTGCAATCATGTAAAATTTGTGTAAAAATGACTCATAATTTGTCTTTTCTAGTCAATAACTCTATTTTGTATCCTTTTGCAGATGTCTTCAGGAAGGCCAATTAAATGTGTAGTCGTAGGTGATGGCACCGTCGGTAAAACGTGCATGTTAATATCGTATACCACGGACAGTTTTCCTGGCGAGTATGTGCCTACAGTGTGAGTTAATCGATCAATTATTACTGGATTAAACAATAATTGGCGAATGTTTGTATACCTACCTACCTGCCTTTATATTCAATGTACAATAATAATAATATTTATTTTTATAATTGTTTATAGGTTTGATAACTATTCTGCACCTATGGTGGTAGATGGAGTAGCAGTATCTTTAGGCTTATGGGATACAGCAGGACAGGAGGACTATGATAGGCTTAGACCATTAAGTTATCCTCAAACAGATGTCTTCCTTATATGTTTCAGTGTGACAAGGTAGGATATCATAAGGTTGAAAGACATTTGTTATTTAGTTCTAAATCTGATAGTTAAATGACTTATTTTTTTCAGTCCCTCATCGTATGAAAATGTTACTTCCAAATGGTACCCAGAAATTAAACATCATTGCCCTGATGCTCCAATTATTTTAGTTGGTAAGTAACAATTTTAATAAATTCATGACTTGAGAATGTGTGCTTGTGTGTAAATTAATCCATCAATTACTTTTAAAATCGGTTAATGTGTAAGTTTGTTTGAAACAAATTTTGAAAATGAAGTATCGTTTTTATATCTACTTACAGGTACAAAAATTGACTTAAGAGATGACAGAGAAACATTGAGCCTGTTATCTGAACAAGGCATGTCTCCACTAAAAAGAGAACAAGGACAGAAATTGGCCAACAAAATTAGAGCTGTTAAATACATGGAATGTTCAGCTTTAACGCAGCGTGGCCTTAAGCAGGTTCGTTAAGATGTTCATTTGAAAATAAACATTTAAAAAAGTGAAATCAATCAGAATAAATAATGATTTAAAATTCCAGGTATTTGATGAGGCAGTGCGCGCAGTATTAAGACCAGAACCTCAAAAAAGACATCAGAGGAAATGTCTGATCATGTAAATATTCTAAACCTATGACAAACTACAATAACATCCAGGAATCTCTAAAACAGTAATAATTTGTTTCTACATTACATCTGTGGCCATTTCATGTTCTAACCTGTCTATAACTATTAAGAAGAAATGTCAATGAGCAGTAGCTTGCCCTCATAATTTGAAAATCTAGTCCGTCAATAAAATAAGAATGTTAAAAAAGGCAAGATAAACTTTTTTTCTTAAATCTAATTTCATTCATTATCAAACAGCGATTAAAAGAATTGTGATTACCTATTTCAAGCAGTGCCATAAACTCCATACATGAGTTTAAAAGACATCACATTCTATTATATTATATTTTTCATTAATGTAAGTAATACAGACATGCCAAAGATTAAGAAGTAGTTTTTAAGGCCCAGTCTAGATATTTGTATTATAAAATTTAATCAAAAATAGAAACAGATTGTTACTGTTTATGTAAAATTATTGATATTATTTTTGTATCTGCAAAGAACTTCAATATTTGGAAGTGACGAAATATTGTATTTATGCGATTTTTGAATAAGGACTGATTATAGAAGCTAGCGTATATTAGCCTACCCAAAAATAATCTTGTAGTTAGCAAAGCATGGTAAGTAATTTTTGTATTTGGTAAATTATTATTGTATGGAAATAAGTTTATATGATTTATATCAATATCAAGATTCAAGCAGTATCGAAAATGGGTAAAATTTCGCACAGCAATATAAATTCGGCAGAAAAAAACATAATATTAAGTATACTGGCAGCTGTTAACTGTTTTTTTGCATTTACTAATCCAATAAGAATAGAAGTCAGTATTTAATTTCGTAAAAGACCATCCGGATTGACGTAACTTTTTAGTCTGAATACATGTTAAAATCATCTAACCTAAGCCAAATTAAGTGCGGAAGCAGACATTACATACAAGACAAAAAAAAAAGTGTAACAACATAAGGTTATATAAATTATTTACTTTAATAAGGCTGGGTTCCAAAACGGGTAATAATTACCCTTTGACAGAAGTCTGTCTCGATCGACCCACGGATCTGGACCACACTTATGGACGTCATATAAAGCTACCAAATTTGAAACGCGCCCTTAGTAAGAAATAACATAACTAGGTTTCTAACCCTGTGCAAGATAAAAAAATTCCTTTTTGGTCCGTTTCGTTTAACAAATATTTTTAGTGATCATTAGGTAAAATATTTTTGTATGTGAAGATATTATAGAGTAACGAAGCATTTAACATCTGTGCATTGTTATTAAGTTATTATTTTGTAATGTTTTATACAGACTGCTTTGATTTACAGGAATGCTTGAATTTATTGTGAATATAATTAATACATTATTCAATTTTATTTATATAAGGACAAAGGCGCAATATATTAATAAATCTTGTGTAATTCAGAACTATGTACCTAATTTCATATCATATTTGTACGCTTTAAAAAATAGACTTTTTTCAGAAGTAAATTTATTTCTTACAACATGTTTACATGTCACAGAAAAATATTAACGTAAGATACATTTAATTACACATGGATCAACATTTTGAAAAATTCTGTGAAATACAAAACGTGAGTTTCCAATTAGAAAATTCTACATTGTTGAATTTGTAAAAGGAGAGCAATTTTATATCAGTCTACATTATTTTCAACTTGTGTGCTATGTAATTATTAAAGTAGCACAGTATAAACGACGAAGTTTATTAATCCCTTTGTAAGGTTTGTACAATTACAATTTAACTGTACATTCCTATCATCAAAATGGTTGGAGTGAATCGTTAAAATACTACTACATAGGTCTTTATTAGACATTTAAATGAGACAGTATTTGTCATGACTAGATAAACTATTTAAATGCAGAAAATATAAACATCAATTTTATTTAGATCTCTATGCTAAAATCACTTTACATGAAATAAATGTAAAAATAGAAGTATTAAATTTTGCTTTAGTGTTGATTATTGGTTTTTAATGAATATTCAATAACTTCTTTTCAATAATTTTGATAATCTAAGATATAATAAAATCAAAAGTAGGTACAACTAATATTAAATACCCAAGAAAGGCGTGTTATAAATAAATATAAATTTTAATGATAAAATTATCTATTATGTATGATAAATGCAAAGCAATAGGAAAATGTAACTTAATCTACATCCCCCGAAAATCTCCGTTGAGGGAGGAGTTTTTGATTTGAGACTAAAAAGAGGACTAGGTAGTCAGTGTTTCTCGTAAAAATTGGTGGCCACAGAGCCTAGTTCATAAATAATTTTTAGATTTTTTGAATTCCAAATTTAATATTTATTTAAAACATGCTGCATAATTTTTCTTAAATTTTATTCAAAGAAATAAATTGTGATGTTGGCGCTACTTTGCACACAATCAGTTTACTATTATTTAATCTGTGACACAATGCAGTGTACAAAGTGCCACAGAAAGGATATATCAACCCTGAATGATGTGATTCTGCCCATAAAACTGAACAACTTTCCCTAAGGAATGAACAATTTTTGACCTCCCATACAAATAGCTGATTCATTTTCTATGGGAAGTAATATTGATTTTGACCTAATTCCTTAGGAAAGTTATTATTCAGTTTCATGGGCAGAATCACACCTTCAGGGTTGATGAACCCTTTCTGTTACACCTTGTATAAAGGCGTGATGAAAAAGTCCAGTTACATTACTTAAAGTTGCGATATACATACTTAAATAAACAATAGTATGAATGAGATCCTTTTCGACATTCATTATGTTAACAATTAAGGATTTAATCCTATTGAATACATACATACAATTACAATGCATTTTCCTCATAACATCCTTTAAATATTGGATACATCAATAACAATCATCTGTTAACTCTTGTCTAAGGTTAATAAAGAAGTTGTACAGACTTCTATCTAATTTCACCAAATATCCAAGTTCTTTAATGAATTGTCACGCAGTTTATTTTGTCCAGCAAATATTATTTAAAAATACATTAGAAACAATACCTTAAGGGCTTAAGACTAGTCTACAGTAAGAGTTGTACGTAATTTTTGTGTTACTATTTGGCTCTTTGAATGTCAATACAATATGGATCTATGCATACTTTATGTATTAAATTAATAATACATCAGAAATATGTACCTAATAAGTTTATTACCATTGCACATCAATTCAGTATATGACGTTACTATTACTACTACCTGTTATTAGTTTTTGAGGACAATTTTAATGTTTGTGACTGCTAAAAATCATTTAACACTAAATTACAAATAAAAAATCAGTAAACACTAAAATTACAAATGTTAACTTATAATCTTATTAACTTAAACAACATTCTTAACATTTATCAATTTTTTGACACTTAAGACAAAAAATCAACTTTGACGTCGAACATTACAGGGTTTATTGTTTGTTCAATATATATCTACACATAATACTACAATCTAACAAAGATTTTAAAAAAATTACATATAAATCATAAAATTATTACCCAAAAGTATAATCGTCTTCTGGTAGATAAGAGTGTTTTAAAAGCTTGCATACTGAATTATGTGGTGTCGCTGCTTGGAAGATAATCATTTTCCTGATATCACATAGCTCTATATGGCCCTTGAGATTTTAAATATTGGATAACCAATGAGGGCCCTGAAGAAACGACTTCTGGAGGAATGGCCGTGAGAGGGCAATTTTCAATGCTCATTATTTGAAGGCTTACACACAATGCCAACTCAAATGGCAAATTGCACAAATTAGGATTATCGTTTAAATAAAGAGACTCCAAATTCTCAAGTGTCCCTATTTCTTCAGGTAAATACTGCAGATTATTTTCACCAATACTCAGAAAAGTAAGATTGGTAAGGTGGCCAATAGAACGTGGTAATGAAGTTAACTGATTTGATTGCACTATCAATTTTTGCAAATCATGTAAGAAACCTATTTCATTTGGCAAAACTTCCAGCTTATTTTCTTCTAAATCCAAAACTCTAAGCTTCCTTAAACTGCCAATGCTTGGAGGTACACGCTTTAACAAATTATTTGAAAGTATCAGAACTTCTAAATTTTGTAGACATTGTATGTCATCAGGCAATTTTGTCAATTGGTTTGTTCCTAAATTAAGTTCAACCATATTAGACCAAGATCCAATATCTAGAGGAAGTGACGTAAGTAAATTTTCTTTCATATTAAGCTTTGTTAAATTTTTAGCTCTGGAAAATATACCATAAGGAATTTTATCAATTTGGTTGTGTTCCAGGTTAATAGAAAAAACATTGGTGAATTGTGCTGGGCCACCTGATGGATAACTCATGAAGGAGTTTCGTGACAAGGTAATACTTGTTAATTCATTAAGGCTGGCCAGCAAACCATCAGGCAATTGGGAAATTGAGTTACCTTCAACATTAAATTCATCCATATGTTTGCAATTACTTAATGAGGCAGGTATAGCAGACAACCTGTTATACCTGAGGCCCAAACGAGTTAAAGCCTGAAGATTCCCAATAGTTTCTGGTATATCCAAGAGATCATTGTGTTGCAAGTCTAATGTAGACAGATTTACACAATTACCTATTTCTTGTGGTAAATGTTCAAGATGATTGTGAGAAACATCAAAAGTTACTAAATTAATTAATTTTCCAATTCCAGAAGATAACTCTTTGATTTTGTTTTCTCTCAAGCTCAACATTGTTAGACTGGTAAGATTAGCAATCCCATCACAAACTATTCTGATTCTGTTAAATCTCAAAAACAGTGTTGTCAAAGATGTCAGTTTATAAACAACATCAGGTATGTCACTCAGTTTGTTATGTCGTAAGTCTAAAACTTTCAGGCATCTCAAATTGGCAAGAGAATCTGGTAAGCTTGTTAGAGAGTTTTCATTCAATGCTAAAGTTTGCAAATTTGTCAAGCAACCAAATTCTACAGGAAGAGCAACTAATTTGTTTCCATACAAATAAAATTCCACTAAATGGGTTAAGTCCCTAACATTAGGAGGAAGAGAAGTAATTGAGGATTTGCTGAGGTCCAGCCGCTTCACACCCTCTTCACGACATCTTATGAATTCCTTTATCACATCCAAATCTGCTTGTATGGGTTTGTTCTTTTTTGCAGTAGGTTTTGGCTTATTTGATTCAGGATGTTTTACTGTAACCATCTTCGGACGCGCACCCTCAGTGTTTGTCAGGGACGCGGTTGACAATTTTTTTTCACGCATGCTGTACGATTTTTCTCTGGGACTTACGGTGCCAATTGAGTCTAAAGCTTCAGAATTTTCTCTAGATGAATTATCAAGATTCATTTCGTAGCTTTATTTGAAATCAGAAGCTTAAAATTTAACTTTATCCCCAAGATAACAAATTATTGGAACACACTTGTCATCTCATCGCATGAAACAATCAATACCTATTTCTGAGCACGATTGAAATTGTTACCATCCATTAATTCACTTCTGATAGATCCACAAAACTCTTATCATTGTTAACACAAATGGTAGATTGCACTGGATATTTTCGCAACTAAATAGAGAAATTTATCTGGAATTTTATTATTAAAATAAAGCAGCCAAAATTTGTGTCCGCGACTTTGCGAATACTACTTCACTGTGTTGCCAATAATATTTCTAGTAAAACTACCAAAATTGTACCGACAATCCATCCAACCCAACCGGGCGGCTGGTTCGAGATAATGACAGACGGACGACTGGACGATTCTTTTTTATCTCTGGTGTGGTTGTTTTTTTTTTTTGCCTGCATTCATTTTGCAGTGTGACCAAAATTAGCGGAATTCTGTGATTTTAGTACCATATGACTTCAAATTTAGGGCTTAGCATATTATGTAGCAGATTACAAAAATAACAGTAACAGAATTCATCATTTGAGTTATCTGCGTTTTATTTGGATAGTGGCGCAAGAATAATAAAAAAAATGCGACGAGCTCGATGCCTTTATGAAGGGTTGGCAGGGCATGGCTCATGACCGTGACAATTGGAAAGAAAAAGGGGAGGCATTTGCCCTGCAGTGGGACAGTCCAGGCTAAAGGAAATATAAAGGAAAAAATGTAATTTTCTTCATTTTGGGTGGTTCGTTGGTTTAGTAGTCATCTAGACCCTCAAAATTAAAATAAAATATGACCTGAACTATCCGTTCCGAGTGGAAGGAGGATCCACTGTTTTCCTAGCTATCAATATCCAAGGATCACAATTTGTAAAGCATGTAATACGAAATTAGTTTAGCAGTTGAGCATAATTTAGCAGATTTTTTTAGCTGAGCATCTAGCATATTGAGTAATTTGAATCTGGTCACACTGTTTACCAGTGTTTGGTTTGCAAAAATAGTAGGCAGAAATTGAGTTTGTTGTTTGTAGCGTCGAGTCGCTAACATTTTGATTTCATTTATTAATTTGAGGTTTTATCCAGCTTTCTTCAAGATGGATAAGAGTAAAGAGAAAGAAGAGCAAAGTATCATGGATAAATCCATGAGATCAGTCTTTGGTAAGCGGCTAAACATAACTTTTTTTGTCACAGGTATTTTAGGTTAGGAGCTACAACTAAGTCATTTTTAACTGTTTTTAGTTGGTAATATACCCTACGAAGCTACAGAAGAGAAGCTGAAAGATATTTTTAGCGAGGTGGGACCGGTGTTGTCTTTCAAACTTGTATTTGACAGAGAAACCGGTAAACCTAAGGGTTATGGCTTTTGTGAATATAAAGACCAAGAAACGGCTCTCAGTGCAATGAGGAACTTGAACGGATATGAAATTGGTGGACGCTCGCTCAGAGTTGACAATGCTTGTACTGAGAAATCAAGGATGGAGATGCAAGCTCTTATGCAAGGGCCTCAGGTAAATCATCAAATGTCTTATTTGTACATCTTTGTCTTATTTGTAAGGTTGTCTGGTAGAGATCGCTCTCAGCGATAAGACCGCCTTTGCCCACTATACCCTTAAGTGTTATTCTTTGTGTGTTCTTATGTTTATGTGTGCAATAAAGAATTTATTCGTTCATTCATTCATTCATCTTTGGTTTCAGTTATAGATCGGACCAGTTGCTAAATTTATATGAAGCTAAGTGTAGCCTCAGCCGCTGTGGCTCACATGGTGTCTGGCTCTTGTTACCCTTGGCTTTATAAAAACAATCTCCATCTAACAGTTTCGGCAGCTTGATATCAGGGTTGATTAATTCAATGTTACCAATTTATGGGTTTGGTGGCTTTGGTTGCCTATATCTCTTTCATAATTACTTATTTAACCTTAGTAGCCAAACCAAAAGAGACTTAGTATCTGTCAAATAATTCAAACTTGTTTACCAACACTCATTGTAATTTCAATAAAAAATTTACAATGTAGTATGCCTTAATATTGTGCTCTCTATGGAAGGAGATCGAACAAGGCGTACCTTGCACATTAACATGCTGGGATGAAACTTGGCACAATTGAAGTAAACACTTATAAGTAACATATAAGAAGTGGTGCTCCCCAGGAGGACGCGACAGAGACGCACAGTGGGGCATAATGTCGAAAATGTGTCGTGTTTTACTAGGTCGATAGTTGTATCTTTTGAACTGACATAGGTATCTGGTTGAAAATTTCGCAGGATATGTGTTTTTAAGACAAATATATTACCTAATAATAAAAACTAAAAATAAATAAATAAGGGGGGTCGCTATACAAGAAACATATTTTGTTTATTTTTGCTCTGTCGTCAGAACGGTTATTAATTCGAGCGTCAAACTAGGTATGAAATATAGTTCATTAAAATGTCAATAAAATTACATGTCCAGACTGAATGACTCACGCCGACCCGTAACCGCTTTAGCAACACATTTGAAAATATGTGTGCTAATTTAATGCATACCACAAACACCATATCATAAAGGATTTTCCAAAAGTCATCCTCCAAGGATGTGAAATAATAGATTGATGTTAGTCAGTCAATCAGGACATGTCATTTTATTGACATTTTAGTGAACTATATTTATACCAAGTTTGACGCTCGAATTAATAAGCGTTCTGACGACAGAGCAAAAGCAAACAAAATATGTTTCTTGTATGGCGACACCCTTATTTTTTATTTTTTTAGTTTTTTACTATAAGTTAATATATTTGTCTTAAAAACACATAACCTGTGAAATTTTCAACCAGATACCTATGTCGGTTCAAAATATACATCTATGGACCTAGTAAAACACGACACATTTTCGACATTATGCCCCACTGTGCATCTCTGTCGTGTCCTGCTGGAGAGCATCACTTCTTATATGTTACCTATTAAGTGTTTACTTGAGTTGTGCCAAGTTTCATCCCAGCAGGTTTTGTGCAAGGTACCCCATACAAGCTCGGCCTTGGATCTCCTACTATGTACTATAGTAGTACCGCCTAAATGAGTCCTCGCCCGCGGGGTACAAGGGCAGGTGCGGGGGGCGGATGCGCGTACAGAATGAGAATGCCCCGCCGCCCGCACCTCTTTTGTTCCCCCTTTGTCGTCATACCCCCGCGCCCCTGTACCCCGCGGGCGAGGACTCGTTTAGGCGGTTTATCTATAGTATAGTATTCAGTAGTAAAATTACCAAAACAAATATAACCCCATTCATATAAATATAACGATTAATTGAATACATACCCAAATCCCCTCTTGTATTACTCTCTGTAGGGATGGGTAACTGCCATTTTAATTTAGATCTCATGAAAAACTTTCAGATTGAAAACCCTTATGGGGATCCTGTGGAACCAGAAAAGGCGCCAGAAGCCATCAGCAAAGCAGTGGCAACTTTACCTCCTGAGCAAATGTTTGAACTTATGAAACAGATGAAACTGTGTGTTCAGGTAATGTACAACAGACTACAAGAATCTTGGGAATCACAAATTCAACTTCGAGATTCACTGTCTATTTTGTATGTGACACAGCTAATTGCCACATAAGGGAGAAGCAAGTACTTCCCTGCAATATCCTACTCTTTCCAGTCCTGCCAAATGCCTACATCAAGCCAAATGCAAATACTTAAAATCCTATTGTTTTTGTATGAGTGATAAACTCTGCACTTTGTCCATCTATCTGTATCTAAAAGCCGCACTCAGAGACGTCACTGAAAGTTAATCGTTAATTAAGTTTCATGCTGTCACTTTCTTATTCAATGAAACTGAAAAGGGCAGCATAGTGACGTCTCTGAGTATGGCAGTTAAACATTTCCTGATTTATAAATAAAACCTTTTTATTATAATAGTTTTAGAATAAGTGTGCCTTCATTCACAGAATAACCCCACTGAAGCCAGAAACATGTTGTTACAAAACCCTCAGCTGGCATATGCCTTGCTGCAAGTCCAGGTTATCATGAGGATTGTTGACCCGGCCACTGCAGTGGTAAGTTTTGAACCTGCCCTAATAATTTATAGTTGAATCGCGATCATGAAGGAGGCAGGTTGTCCTATGCCAGAGGACAACCTGACCAATTATAAATATTTGCATGTAAGGTAGTATATATAGTATAGCAATTATTTAGGGGTATACTTGTATTGTCCGCCGACTCTTAAAGTAGGCCGTGCTGCAGTGGTTTCTTGCCGTTTCTTTTACGCTGCCATAGCACGATCCGAAACGGCGTAGACTCGCTCTATTTGCATTGTATTCTGCATGACATTCAATAAGTATTCTGTAAAGAATCTACATTGAATAAAATTATCTGAATCTGTCCAATTTCCAAAAAGTGACCTCAGGCCTGAGGCTCAAGAGTATGTCTATGGATTTAGGCAGTGCAAGATTAGTTATTAGCTAGATCGACACTAGAAGATCCAGTGCGCTCTAATTGGGTGCAGTAGTGGCACAATCTAAATGTGTGGTCAGTGTGAACATGCCATGCAGTGGATCATCTGGTTTGGACCCAACCTCCATTATTGGCGCTCTATGATCATCCAAATTGATCCAAATTTGGATTGTTTGGTGGTAGGCAAAGCTAAATATTCTTGAGAGAGGCCTTAGTCCAGCAACAAATTTGTAATTTCCTTACCCAACTTTGACATCACTATGCTACGTTATATAGGCCGGTATTTCACTGGGACACCATGGCAGCGCAACCAGTCGCCGCTACCAACAAAATGTATACAGCTCTATGAATAGTTACTTACCTGGTGTCCGTTTGGTTGCGCAACCAATTTGGCGGCGCAACCAGCTCGGATGCTGGTCGCGCTACCACTCCCAGTGAAATATAGCCCTTAATACTGTGGCCTCAGGGTGTGGCGACTCTGGTGTCTTTACTGGTGTCTAGTTACGGACACCATGGTGGCGCAACCAGTCGCGCCACCGTGGTGTCCAAGTGAAATATCGGCCATATTCTTCAATTTATTTGGCCTCTTATTCAATTTGTAGTCTGTGAGAATCTGTTATTTCTACCCTGTAGGTAATGATTATCCAGAGTAGTAAGCCATTGGATATTTTTCTTGCAGACAATGTTGCATCCTACCAACCCACTTCCACCACTTTTGCAGCCAGGGGACAAGCCTCCTCTGCCTAATCCATACAATCCGCAACCAAGTAAGTTTGACTGGACTTTGACCCTGCCTTCTTTTGCGCTGGTGGCGGGTTTGATCCAAGTCCAGGACAAGCATGTTTGTTTTGAACATGGGTGTTTCTTATTTAGCTAACATTTTGTAATATTATGTTTATACTTATCATATCATTATATCAGTATTTGATACCTTTCTGTCTTGCCTAGTTTGGGATCAGATGATCTTGTGTGGAAGTTCCATATAAAGTATCAAAACAAGTCTGACACTGTATTACATAAATTCGTATCGTAGGCATATAATTGTATGTATGATTAGAAATTTGAATTGATAAATGGTTTATTTACTAAACATTGGCTTGTTTCTTGAACTTTATAAAGAACCAATTCAAATAGAAACTTGACTAAATATTCCAAATGATCATGTTTGGTGAAACAAAACATTCCGTTCTTTAAAGATTTTTTTATATTTCAAAAATTTTTTATTTTATGGAATGATATAAATTTCTTCTTACAGTCCAACAACAACCACCACCATTGCTGGCGAATCCTGTGCCTCCTCCAAACCAGTACATCCGTATGTTGAAACCAAACTATTGACTTTTACCGTCTTACTACAAAAAAGTTAGACATCTGTTGAACACTTGATCAAATAAATCGTACAAAATAACTCTGGCTATGTCATTGATGCGCAGAAGTCAAAAATGACTAATTTTCTTATGTCTTGACTTCTGCGCATCAACTGACAGCCAGTTATTTTGTGCGATTTTTTTGATCAAGTGTTCAACAGATTTCTAGCTTTTTACCGTGGTTACCGTCTTACTACAAAAGAGTTAGACATCTGTTGAACACTTGATCAAAAAAAGTGTTTCTACAAAACAGCGTCTTGCGATCTTTTGTTTTTGTTAAACACTTGTTTAACAGGCCTGCTTAGACAGTGTCTAGCAAAACACGTGTTAGACAAGTGTTTAAATTTGTTATATTGTTTTTTTTATTTTTTATTATGTAACAAATGAGCAAGCGAGCCTGTGGGCCACCTGATGGTAATAGTAAGGGTGATGAAAGACAAATTTCTATATGATTTGCTCATGTCTGCCTCTTTGACTGATGATAAGGAGCATCCTCTGAAGATAAAAAAATATTGGCGGACATCCACACCCCTGCGTTTTTGAGGAATTAAGTTTAACTATTTTGAAATTTGACAATGAAACGTACACATGGCAGACTATGACTATCTGATTAAATACAATGTATAAAACCCCAGAAAAATGGTCTGCCACCATAATAGCCCTGCGTCGTAAAGTTACAGCGCTTCAAAATGCAAAAATTCACTACTTCGTCCCGTGATAATGCAATAATAATGCAATGCAATGATAATGCCCTGCATGTCTGCCTCTTCGATTTTCTACATCTTCAGAAGTATTTTAAACAGGAGCCACAAAGGCAGACTAAAAAAAACATTATATAGTATCTTATTTTTTTTTTTGCTTTAACTCAAAAACGCAGCGACGCACAGAAAAACTTGTAAGGACCAAATCGATTCGTATTGAGCTGATCTATCATCCCTATTAATATGAATCATGAGCAAATCTTATACCCAAATTGCAGCCAGCACCCTAACTATAAGTGGAGTTTGGATATCCATATCCTCAATCCTTTGTAAGACGTGATCACATTTAGTAGCGTCTATCATCTAGCAATACGAGGGCCACACCGAAATGATCGGGAATAGAAAAAAGTACAAAAATAATACAACAATATTTACTTTTATTGTTTTTCGGAGTATTCTCCGTGACAATCGATGCACTTTTGCATTCTATCAAACCAATTATTATAACAGTAATTCCAGTCTGAAGTGGATATAGTCGAAACGGCCGATTTGTAAGCTTCGACTGCCTCTTCTGGGCCTTGAAATCGTTGACCACGTAGCATATCTTTAATTCTTGGGAATGTAAAATAATCATTGGGGCTCAAGTCAGGGCTATACGGTGGATGGTTCATTAACTCCACGTTTTCCTGATTTAAAAACGCGATCGTTTTGCGAGCGGTATGTGAGCTCGCATTATCCTGGTGAAGAATGATGCGACGATTCGGATTAATTTTACGAAGTTCTCTTATGACTTCCGGCAAACAAACTATTGTGTACCAATCAGCAGTAACCGTTCTGCGTTCTTGTAAAGGAATCGTAGCTACATGACCAGTTTTCGGTACAAACGAAGCGACCATTTTTTTCGACACGCTACGAGAGCGGACAACTTTTGTTGGCTTTACCTCGCCTTCGAAGACCCAAACAGCCGATTGATGTTTTCTTTCGGGCTCATATGAATAAATCCACGATTCATCACCAGAGACGATATTGTAAACTGCATTTGAGCTCCCTCTATTGAACCGTTGCAGAGTAGACAGACACCAATTAACACGAGCCGACTTTTGTTCCTCGGTCAAACGATGGGGCACCCAGCGGGAAACTAACTTCTTGACACCCAGTTCATCATGTAAAATAGTTTGAATCGCTGTCATACCAATGCTGAGAGAAGCCCGAATCTGCTCGTATGTCACATGTCTATCTTCTTTTATTAATTGGCGCACAGCATCGATGTTATCTTGTGTTACCGCTGTTTTTGGTCGACCAGTAGAAGGAACTGTCGTGAGAGAGGAACGTCCACGACGAAACTCAGAATACCAACGATATATAGTCGTTTTACTGGGTGCTTCAAGTTCATAAACAGAAACAAGCTCGGCGAGACATTGTTCTTGAGATAAACCTCAACGAAAGTTGTGAAAAATTATGGCACGGAAATGTTCCCGCGTTAGCTCCATTTTCCCCACTGACTTGTCAAATTCAAATGGCTACTACTCTTTTCTTTTTTACTTTTTTAAAATTCAAAAATGGAATTGTGTTTGAAATAATACTACATGTCATAAACCAAAAAGGTTTTAATCTAATTTATTCCTGAGTATTCTATTCCCGATCTTTTCGGTTTGGCCCTCGTATTTCGAGCTCTTAAAGCACAAAATATAAATGATGCCCATAATAATATAAAAAACACCAGCCAAGTGCGTGTCGGGCCACACGCAGTATAGGGTTCCGCAGTTTCTTTACGATTTTTTGTCGCAAAGCAGGTTTTGATAGAACTAGGTCCTAATGCCTGATTGCTATTGCTATTTTTATTATTTCCAGTTTTTCGGCTATAGCTCATTAACATGTGAAGCCTAAGCTGTGATAGTTTTCCTTTTAATTTCATCATATACAAAGTGTAACAAAAAAGGTATATCAACCCTGAAGGATGTGATTCTGCCCATGAAACTGAGCCACTTTCCCAAAGGAACATAGGTCGAAATACGAAAAAAAAATTTTGACCTCCCATAGAAACTGAATCAGCTGATCGCTCATTTTGTATGGCAGGTCAACATTTTTTTTTCGTATTTCGACCTATGTTCCTTAGGGAAAGTTGTTCAGTTTCGTGGGCAGAATCACATCCTTCAGGGTTGATATACCCTTTCTGTTACACCTTGTATACTACTGTGAATTTTTCACATTTTCAATAGCAGATAAAAAATTGGGCTTTCAAGCTAAATATTTCGCAAACGGATCCCAAAATCGAAAAATGACCTTTGCACACATTATTTTTAAAAAAATTGTTCAACAATACCGTACACGATGGGGTAGACGAGAAAACGAAATTTCACGCGCACTTGTAGGGGAGGTACCCTATAGGTATAATATTTTTTTCTAGATTTTATTTTACTAAATTTCTTTACTAAATTATAGCTTTCTAGTACTAAGGGTCTGAGCTAAGCCGCGGACAGACAGATAGACATGAGGAAACTATAAGGGTTCCTGTTGTATACGGAACCCAAAATAGTAATGG
Organism: Athrips mouffetella; assembly: GCA_947532105.1. Classification (NCBI taxonomy): domain Eukaryota; kingdom Metazoa; phylum Arthropoda; class Insecta; order Lepidoptera; family Gelechiidae; genus Athrips; species Athrips mouffetella. Next base: position 19,577,524 of record OX383964.1, on the reverse strand, counting down.
TTTATTGTTCATCAAATAGATTGCAGCATAAAACTTGGCAAACCCTAGCCGTCCAAACTTTTCACTGCCTTTATGAAACACTGATGTGTGGTTTAGTGATAAAAATCTGGATTATAGTTGTATCATGGCCGAGTGGTAGTTGCTCTTTCTTATCGATCACGGAAGAATTTGCTAGTGGTATACCAACTAGACCGTTTCCGTGTTTCGGAAGACACGGTTCGGGCTTGAATACTCTGACAGCCAGGTTGGTCACAAACCTGGAAAAGCTTAATCTAGGATTGGGTCTGGTTTACCCTGTATTGCGGAGGTCGGATGGCAATCGCTCTGTGTAAAATCCAATTCCCTTGTCCAATCTCTTAGGTAGCTGACTCCGTAAAAAACGGAGTAAGGTTTGGGTTTAATGTTAAAGTTGTGTGGTATTTGCAGCGCGGCCGCCGGTGGGTGACGTGGACCTGCGGGGCTCGCGCGGGGGGCCGGCGCCCGCGCCCGCGCCCGTGCCCGCCGTGCTCGACCAGGACATGCGCTCGCTGCCCCCGCTGCCGCACCCCGTGCCGCAACCCTCCGTGCTGCACGACAAGTGAGTACACCAACAGGCAGCTAGCGTGGAGGCCCGCTATACCCCGTCCCTCTCCCCAGTACACACATACGACCAGGACATGCGCTCGCTGCCCCCGCTGCCGCACCCCGTGCCGCAACCCTCCGTGCTGCACGACAAGTGAGTACACCAACAGGCAGCTAGCGTGGAGGCCCGCTATACCCCGTCCCTCTCCCCAGTACACACATACGACCAGGACATGCGCTCGCTGCCCCCGCTGCCGCACCCCGTGCCGCAACCCTCCGTGCTGCACGACAAGTGAGTACACCAACAGGCAGCTAGCGTGGAGGCCCGCGATACCCCGTCCCTCTCCCCAGTACACACATACGACCTGGACATGCGCTCGCTGCCCCCGCTGCCGCACCCCGTGCCGCAACCCTCCGTGCTGCACGACAAGTGAGTACACCAACAGGCAGCTAGCGTGGAGGCCCGCGATACCCCGTCCCTCTCCCCAGTATACACATACGACCTGGACATGCGCTCGCTGCCCCCGCTGCCGCACCCCGTGCCGCAACCCTCCGTGCTGCACGACAAGTGAGTACACCAACAGGCAGCTAGCGTGGAGGCCCGCGATACCCCGTCCCTCTCCCCAGTATACACATACGACCTGGACATGCGCTCGCTGCCCCCGCTGCCGCACCCCGTGCCGCAACCCTCCGTGCTGCACGACAAGTGAGTACACCAACAGGCAGCTAGCGTGGAGGCCCGCGATACCCCGTCCCTCTCCCCAGTACACACATACGACCTGGACATGCGCTCGCTGCCCCCGCTGCCGCACCCCGTGCCGCAACCCTCCGTGCTGCACGACAAGTGAGTACACCAACAGGCAGCTAGCGTGGAGGCCCGCGATACCCCGTCCCTCTCCCCAGTATACACATACGACCTGGACATGCGCTCGCTGCCCCCGCTGCCGCACCCCGTGCCGCAACCCTCCGTGCTGCACGACAAGTGAGTACACCAACAGGCAGCTAGCGTGGAGGCCCGCGATACCCCGTCCCTCTCCCCAGTATACACATACGACCAGGACATGCGCTCGCTGCCCCCGCTGCCGCACCCCGTGCCGCAACCCTCCGTGCTGCACGACAAGTGAGTACACCAACAGGCAGCTAGCGTGGAGGCCCGCGATACCCCGTCCCTCTCCCCAGTACACACATACGACCAGGACATGCGCTCGCTGCCCCCGCTGCCGCACCCCGTGCCGCAACCCTCCGTGCTGCACGACAAGTGAGTACACCAACAGGCAGCTAGCGTGGAGGCCCGCGATACCCCGTCCCTCTCCCCAGTACTCACAAACGACCAGGACATGCGCTCGCTGCCCCCGCTGCCGCACCCCGTGCCGCAACCCTCCGTGCTGCACGACAAGTGAGTACACCAACAGGCAGCTAGCGTGGAGGCCCGCTATACCCCGTCCCTCTCCCCAGTACACACATACGACCAGGACATGCGCTCGCTGCCCCCGCTGCCGCACCCCGTGCCGCAACCCTCCGTGCTGCACGACAAGTGAGTACACCAACAGGCAGCTAGCGTGGAGGCCCGCGATACCCCGTCCCTCTCCCCAGTACACACATACGACCTGGACATGCGCTCGCTGCCCCCGCTGCCGCACCCCGTGCCGCAACCCTCCGTGCTGCACGACAAGTGAGTACACCAACAGGCAGCTAGCGTGGAGGCCCGCGATACCCCGTCCCTCTCCCCAGTATACACATACGACCTGGACATGCGCTCGCTGCCCCCGCTGCCGCACCCCGTGCCGCAACCCTCCGTGCTGCACGACAAGTGAGTACACCAACAGGCAGCTAGCGTGGAGGCCCGCGATACCCCGTCCCTCTCCCCAGTATACACATACGACCTGGACATGCGCTCGCTGCCCCCGCTGCCGCACCCCGTGCCGCAACCCTCCGTGCTGCACGACAAGTGAGTACACCAACAGGCAGCTAGCGTGGAGGCCCGCGATACCCCGTCCCTCTCCCCAGTATACACATACGACCAGGACATGCGCTCGCTGCCCCCGCTGCCGCACCCCGTGCCGCAACCCTCCGTGCTGCACGACAAGTGAGTACACCAACAGGCAGCTAGCGTGGAGGCCCGCGATACCCCGTCCCTCTCCCCAGTATACACATACGACCAGGACATGCTGAGATATTGTTCGATGGTTGAATGAAACCCTCAAGTGTACTCTGTTTAAAATCCCCTTTATTACTAATCTAATTGATCTTATATACTAACTTATACGTGCGTCTACATGACGTCACACTACGTTTCCTACGTGATTCTATTTAGGAAGGGAACTACGTGATGATATGTGATTACCATATCACACCTCCCCTGAAAAGGATAGGCTTCCCTCCCCTGAAAAGAGAATCCTAGGGACCAACTTTTTATAATACATTAAATCTACTGTTACATTTTTCTAAATTTCGATAACTTTACAATCATAAACAAGAAATATACTAAATATAACTTAACATCATGATACAATCCAAAAAATATAACTTAAATTACGTACCAAACGCATTTATGCGCTCTCAACCATTCAATATTGAACTGCAATACTTTATAATACTTATTAAATTTGACTTCTGTAACTACTGTAAGTATACAACTTCCTTTAATATGGATATTTCTTAAAGAAAAATTAAGCAAATCACTACATAATATTGTTTCCATTAAGTATTTCCACTTTTGTACATTCATCTTTATTTAACTTGGAAGAAAATAAAAAAACCCGTATCTTTAACATTAATGACAATCTTAAAACTATTATGGTCAAGTGAATCAAGACAATACCAAACAAACTAAATCTAATTATTACTAAAAAAATCCAGTAAGCTAATTACTATACAAAATAATATCATGAATTTATTGGAACTAAAAAACCAATCTGTATACTGAAAAATAATATTTCTATAAATTCATGACGCTATATTTTAACAATTGTTGGCTATATGCGTTATGTATAGTCAAAGTATTATTTCAATAATTTGTTATAGTTAACCGATGATGTAACGAACGGTCATACTAGAAAATTTAATTAAAACATTATTCTTGATACCCATATTCATACCATTGGGTAATATAACATTATAATATTTTATCCAATTATAAGAAAATTACGTATCAGACTTTCAGGAAAAAAAAAAACTTTATTCAAAACATAATATTCACTTAGAAAATTCGTGATCAGAACATAGCATTTATGTTTACCCTTTACCACACTACATGAAATGCATGAGTTATCATATTCTTATTTTTCCTCATTACCGGTTAAGGTCATTCATTACCTTTTTAATAACGCATTTCGCGCTTAGTCAGACTCATAGACATTTTATAATGGTCTGTAACTAAATACCTAGGCCTGCTGCGTCTCGGCGCGCCTTCAGAACTTCAGATACTAGTCATTCCCATATAACTAATTTCCCGGGTTGGCCAGCCCGTAATTACCATAATCGGTAGCACAATATTTTGGCACTTTCTACCGACCTGTCGCGACATAATACTGAGTTCCACTGAACTTCATTATAACATAAATAGTATAAGGTCATATTTTAAGACATCTAACTGGATGTCTCCAACATCTTCAAAATGAAGGATCTGAAACCTTATCGTGCCTTTTCCCCCTATCGCTACTTTGTAGACAATGGGTTTGTCACATATTGCATTAAATAATGCTTACTTATCCTAATCATTCCTTCCTAACTATTATGCTCAAACTAATCATTCAGCTAATAACACATCAACTCTTGGGTGATCAGTCCAATCGTATTACGATACATTATTAACATAAGATTTTCCAACATTTATAATTTTCCTAGAAAAATAGACTTTCCTTTCTATCCCAATCCTATTTCAACTTGCACTTACAAGGACCATCTGGCTGCAATATCAGTAAGTTGACGTACCAAGTTGAATTAACATAACATCAATCCAAAATGATTTTTAATACGCAACCACTCTATCGCCTATCTTCTCCTAACTATACTCGTCCGTGAGATTTTGAGACTTTATCAAGAAACACTACCAAAATCGTTTCATCGATATTCTGTTCAATTATACTTCCATTCTAAAATACTTTTTGTAAATGGGAAATAGCGTAGACCCATACTGAACAACATATTTAATTCCACTATTCGTAACTTGAAAATAGACAGAATGCATGAGATGACACATCTCTGCTACCATATTTTTAAACATTCTCTCGGAATAGGAATACTCCACAAAAAAAATTCAAACATATCATCACGTCTGCCCGTCCGTATGAATGTATTATCAATTTGATCTAAATTTGAAAAACAAATACACTCGCATCACGTGCAGTGCATAATACAAAACAACAAATTGTATGTCAGCATTTAAAACTACTGAAATATAGACACATTCCACGATGTGCTAGAATCTGCACAGTTTGCAAAACAATAATTCAAAGTCAATCAAGTTATGATGTAATAATTAGTTGTAACATTTGATTACAACTCCACTGCGATATCTAGAACTCTGTTATTTTATTAGTATTTCCTTATTATTTTACCCGCCGTGTCACAAATAGCTTAATTTTAGTAAATCATTATCCTAATATAACATAATCGTAAACACCCTGAATAAAAACCCTTAATTATAAATTAATAAGAATACCTCAACAACCAGCATATTATAGCGTAAAATATTTTGTGAACAATGTACAATATCGTTGATTCTAAGCATGATTACGCTTCAGGCATGCTTGCGCGTGACGTAATCACGTTGAAATGCAAAACGAAAAGAAATCGAAACGAAACCAAAACTAAAACGAAACCAAAACGCAACGCACGAAACGCGCGCGCTATTTATCACTTCGTTTGTTTACTTCCATTAACTGGTTATATGCATTCTAATTTTTACTAAACATTTAAGAATTTGTGTGGTGAATTTTTCTTTAATGAAGATATTTATGACAGTTATTTTAAAAAAATAAAAAATTGATATTCCCGTTCGTATCTTCAGCATCTTTTATTCGTTTTAATATATAGACGCTATTAATTTGATAACCTTTCTAATGTTATTTGAACTACAATACATGAATGCTGAAAACCAGGTGTTGCTGAGCTAAGATCTTGTTAACACCTACTTAATTTTAATATACCTGTGAATAAAAATAACCTGAAATTGATTAATAGAACTTAGCATTCTTAAAAGATAACTATAACTAAAAAAAAATTAACCACTCAAAACAAAAGATAGATTATTATGACTAAAAAAACAACCAACTAGGTATTTAGGTTATGTAAAATAAACAAATTAATAATACCCAAAATTGAGGACTGCTATCTTCCAAACGCTTCCTCCGGGGTTGAACTTGTTGCTGTCCAGAAGGCTTTTCGTGCTCTTCACTCATGCAGATAGGACCTGCACCTTGCACTTGCCATCCTGTCTTGCCATTTCGAAGACTTCACTAAGACGCTGCTCTATCCACTACGGTCGCCATGAAATATCGTTCGATGGCGAATATTAGTGGAAGGCTGTCACGGTCGCCATGAGATATTGTTCGATGGTTGAATGAAACCCTCAAGTGTACTCTGTTTAAAATCCCCTTTATTACTAATCTAATTGATCTTATATACTAACTTATACGTGCGTCTACATGACGTCACACTACGTTTCCTACGTGATTCTATTTAGGAAGGGAACTACGTGATGATATGTGATTACCATATCACAATGCGCTCGCTGCCCCCGCTGCCGCACCCCGTGCCGCAACCCTCCGTGCTGCACGACAAGTGAGTACACCAACAGGCAGCTAGCGTGGAGGCCCGCGATACCCCGTCCCTCTCCCCAGTACACACATACGACCAGGACATGCGCTCGCTGCCCCCGCTGCCGCACCCCGTGCCGCAACCCTCCGTGCTGCACGACAAGTGAGTACACCAACAGGCAGCTAGCGTGGAGGCCCGCGATACCCCGTCCCTCTCCCCAGTATACACATACGACCTGGACATGCGCTCGCTGCCCCCGCTGCCGCACCCCGTGCCGCAACCCTCCGTGCTGCACGACAAGTGAGTACACCAACAGGCAGCTAGCGTGGAGGCCCGCGATACCCCGTCCCTCTCCCCAGTTTACACATACGACCTGGACATGCGCTCGCTGCCCCCGCTGCCGCACCCCGTGCCGCAACCCTCCGTGCTGCACGACAAGTGAGTACACCAACAGGCAGCTAGCGTGGAGGCCCGCGATACCCCGTCCCTCTCCCCAGTATACACATACGACCTGGACATGCGCTCGCTGCCCCCGCTGCCGCACCCCGTGCCGCAACCCTCCGTGCTGCACGACAAGTGAGTACACCAACAGGCAGCTAGCGTGGAGGCCCGCGATACCCCGTCCCTCTCCCCAGTATACACATACGACCAGGACATGCGCTCGCTGCCCCCGCTGCCGCACCCCGTGCCGCAACCCTCCGTGCTGCACGACAAGTGAGTACACCAACAGGCAGCTAGCGTGGAGGCCCGCGATACCCCGTCCCTCTCCCCAGTACACACATACGACCAGGACATGCGCTCGCTGCCCCCGCTGCCGCACCCCGTGCCGCAACCCTCCGTGCTGCACGACAAGTGAGTACACCAACAGGCAGCTAGCGTGGAGGCCCGCGATACCCCGTCCCTCTCCCCAGTACTCACATACGACCAGGACATGCGCTCGCTGCCCCCGCTGCCGCACCCCGTGCCGCAACCCTCCGTGCTGCACGACAAGTGAGTACACCAACAGGCAGCTAGCGTGGAGGCCCGCTATACCCCGTCCCTCTCCCCAGTACACACATACGACCAGGACATGCGCTCGCTGCCCCCGCTGCCGCACCCCGTGCCGCAACCCTCCGTGCTGCACGACAAGTGAGTACACCAACAGGCAGCTAGCGTGGAGGCCCGCGATACCCCGTCCCTCTCCCCAGTACACACATACGACCTGGACATGCGCTCGCTGCCCCCGCTGCCGCACCCCGTGCCGCAACCCTCCGTGCTGCACGACAAGTGAGTACACCAACAGGCAGCTAGCGTGGAGGCCCGCGATACCCCGTCCCTCTCCCCAGTATACACATACGACCTGGACATGCGCTCGCTGCCCCCGCTGCCGCACCCCGTGCCGCAACCCTCCGTGCTGCACGACAAGTGAGTACACCAACAGGCAGCTAGCGTGGAGGCCCGCGATACCCCGTCCCTCTCCCCAGTATACACATACGACCTGGACATGCGCTCGCTGCCCCCGCTGCCGCACCCCGTGCCGCAACCCTCCGTGCTGAACGACAAGTGAGTACACCAACAGGCAGCTAGCGTGGAGGCCCGCGATACCCCGTCCCTCTCCCCAGTATACACATACGACCAGGACATGCGCTCGCTGCCCCCGCTGCCGCACCCCGTGCCGCAACCCTCCGTGCTGCACGACAAGTGAGTACACCAACAGGCAGCTAGCGTGGAGGCCCGCGATACCCCGTCCCTCTCCCCAGTATACACATACGACCAGGACATGCGCTCGCTGCCCCCGCTGCCGCACCCCGTGCCGCAACCCTCCGTGCTGCACGACAAGTGAGTACACCAACAGGCAGCTAGCGTGGAGGCCCGCGATACCCCGTCCCTCTCCCCAGTACACACATACGACCAGGACATGCGCTCGCTGCCCCCGCTGCCGCACCCCGTGCCGCAACCCTCCGTGCTGCACGACAAGTGAGTACACCAACAGGCAGCTAGCGTGGAGGCCCGCGATACCCCGTCCCTCTCCCCAGTATACACATACGACCTGGACATGCGCTCGCTGCCCCCGCTGCCGCACCCCGTGCCGCAACCCTCCGTGCTGCACGACAAGTGAGTACACCAACAGGCAGCTAGCGTGGAGGCCCGCGATACCCCGTCCCTCTCCCCAGTATACACATACGACCTGGACATGCGCTCGCTGCCCCCGCTGCCGCACCCCGTGCCGCAACCCTCCGTGCTGCACGACAAGTGAGTACACCAACAGGCAGCTAGCGTGGAGGCCCGCGATACCCCGTCCCTCTCCCCAGTATACACATACGACCTGGACATGCGCTCGCTGCCCCCGCTGCCGCACCCCGTGCCGCAACCCTCCGTGCTGCACGACAAGTGAGTACACCAACAGGCAGCTAGCGTGGAGGCCCGCGATACCCCGTCCCTCTCCCCAGTATACACATACGACCAGGACATGCGCTCGCTGCCCCCGCTGCCGCACCCCGTGCCGCAACCCTCCGTGCTGCACGACAAGTGAGTACACCAACAGGCAGCTAGCGTGGAGGCCCGCGATACCCCGTCCCTCTCCCCAGTATACACATACGACCAGGACATGCGCTCGCTGCCCCCGCTGCCGCACCCCGTGCCGCAACCCTCCGTGCTGCACGACAAGTGAGTACACCAACAGGCAGCTAGCGTGGAGGCCCGCGATACCCCGTCCCTCTCCCCAGTACACACATACGACCAGGACATGCGCTCGCTGCCCCCGCTGCCGCACCCCGTGCCGCAACCCTCCGTGCTGCACGACAAGTGAGTACACCAACAGGCAGCTAGCGTGGAGGCCCGCGATACCCCGTCCCTCTCCCCAGTACACACATACGACCAGGACATGCGCTCGCTGCCCCCGCTGCCGCACCCCGTGCCGCAACCCTCCGTGCTGCACGACAAGTGAGTACACCAACAGGCAGCTAGCGTGGAGGCCTGCGATACCCCGTCCCTCTCCCCAGTACTCACATACGACCAGGACATGCGCTCGCTGCCCCCGCTGCCGCACCCCGTGCCGCAACCCTCCGTGCTGCACGACAAGTGAGTACACCAACAGGCAGCTAGCGTGGAGGCCCGCTATACCCCGTCCCTCTCCCCAGTACACACATACGACCAGGACATGCGCTCGCTGCCCCCGCTGCCGCACCCCGTGCCGCAACCCTCCGTGCTGCACGACAAGTGAGTACACCAACAGGCAGCTAGCGTGGAGGCCCGCGATACCCCGTCCCTCTCCCCAGTACACACATACGACCAGGACATGCGCTCGCTGCCCCCGCTGCCGCACCCCGTGCCGCAACCCTCCGTGCTGCACGACAAGTGAGTACACCAACAGGCAGCTAGCGTGGAGGCCCGCGATACCCCGTCCCTCTCCCCAGTACACACATACGACCAGGACATGCGCTCGCTGCCCCCGCTGCCGCACCCCGTGCCGCAACCCTCCGTGCTGCACGACAAGTGAGTACACCAACAGGCAGCTAGCGTGGAGGCCCGCGATACCCCGTCCCTCTCCCCAGTACACACATACGACCAGGACATGCGCTCGCTGCCCCCGCTGCCGCACCCCGTGCCGCAACACTCCGTGCTGCACGACAAGTGAGTACACCAACAGGCAGCTAGCGTGGAGGCCCGCGATACCCCGTCCCTCTCCCCAGTACTCACATACGACCAGGACATGCGCTCGCTGCCCCCGCTGCCGCACCCCGTGCCGCAACCCTCCGTGCTGCACGACAAGTGAGTACACCAACAGGCAGCTAGCGTGGAGGCCCGCGATACCCCGTCCCTCTCCCCAGTATACACATACGACCTGGACATGCGCTCGCTGCCCCCGCTGCCGCACCCCGTGCCGCAACCCTCCGTGCTGCACGACAAGTGAGTACACCAACAGGCAGCTAGCGTGGAGGCCCGCGATACCCCGTCCCTCTCCCCAGTATACACATACGACCTGGACATGCGCTCGCTGCCCCCACTGCCGCACTCCGTACCACACTCAACGGCACCTCATACCAAATGCGGTGCGGCGGCCTTGTATACATACAAATACCTCACTTCGACCACACAAAGTTACGCTACCTATTCAGGCAGTTTTTATGAAACAGTCGAATTTGTTTGTTTCTTAAGAAAAGTTGTTCAGCTTTGTCTACTTAGTAAACCTTTATAGGTTTACAGCGCGTTCAGAACAAGGTTGTCCATGACGGTTATTTTCTGCGCATGGGTGACAGGCGGAGAGCCAATGAACGATTCGCTCGCCCCCTGGGGGGAGCCGCGCTCACCCCCGCGACTCATTTTTTGACTTCTGCGCATTAACGGTCACGGACAAAGTTATTTTGTACGCCGTATAGGTGCACCGTATCTTGCACCCTGTATATTCGCCAGTGTTGACACAGGGCACGCTGAGCAATCTTGGGTCGGTAAAATCGCAGCGGGACAGATTGTCTTTGCATTTATTTGAGTGTTTTTGATATCTATGTAATTTTTTAGTCACAGGACTTTCTATTCACATGTATCTGGGCCCTGAGTCAAGATGCTTTCTACAATCGCAAACGCTAGTAGAATAGAATGAAAATGTACTGGAATGACATTAGCGATAGAAATGTTGCGTCACAGCTAATGTCAATCCCATACATTTTTATTCTATTCTATAGCGTTTGCGATTGTAGAAAGCATCTTGACTCAGGGCCCTGGTTGCTTACTGCGAATTAGATGTATTCAAGTATCGGTATTGACAGTATTATAGGTACTACTTTATTTGAATGTATGTATGTCTTTATATTTGACACATTCCATTTATTCTAAAGCCCGGCTCCACAACTGGAAACACAAGAACTGTAAGTGGTATTTATATACCCCTTTCGCTTTTACAATATTTCACAAGGCTCGTGAGCTTCCTTTGCCTGTGTTGTATATTATTTTCTTAAACCAACATTTTATGTCCTTGATTCATTCATATCTGCCTCTTTAAAATAATATTCCATTTTAACTTCTAGTTACCTATACAGGGTGTTTGATATAGCGTGCGCAGGATAAGTTTGGCTCTGATGGTTATTTTCTGCGCATGGGTGACAGGCGGAGAGCTAATGAACGATTCCCTCGCCTCACCCCACATGCCGCGCTCACCCCCGCGACACATTTTTTGAGTTCTGCGCATTAACGGTCATAGCCAAACTTATCCTGCGCCCGCTATCCCTCTCTCCTTCCAGAACTCTAGCAAAAACGCGTGGTACTCAGGAGGGGACGCTATAAATGAATGTGTGCAAAACTGAGCAACTTTCTTTAGGAAATATAGGTCGAAATACGAAAAAAATATTAAACATCCCATAGGAACTGCATCGGCTAATAGCGTACTTTGTATGGCAGTTTTTTTTATATTTAGTACTATGTTCCTTAGGGAAAGTTGTTCAGTTTTATGGGTAGAGCAACCAACCGAGAGGTTTTTAGACCTACTTATACCAAACACCCTGTATATAACTTACATAAACACTATTTAATTTTGCAAGAGCACCACCAGAAATTAGTGTGATGCCTCATTATTCTATCATTGTTTTATGAGATAGCCTGAGAGACAGCTTGTTTTTCTAAAAGATCTTTAGTCAAAGATATTTATCATAATATCTGCTGTCTTCTATAGCCTTCATCCTTTTAACACTTATTTAGTGCTTTGAGTAATTATGCACAAGTAGGTACTAGACAAGATATCTCGTAAAATATTTGTGTAACAGCCAACATGGCGGACGATCATAGAAGTTCACGCCAAATGCCACAAATGTAATACAGTTTAGTTTTCTTATTGTTGACATAAGAAGCATAGATTTTGTTTTGATGTGTTACTTTCTTATGTTAGTAGTTTATTACATACATAACATCCCATTGAAATCACTTTTGAACAGGGAGCTCCGATCGGAATGATCCGCAACGGACAGTAAAATGTAATAAGCCCATAAAATCCGTTCAGTCTAATGTGGAGCTATCCGCTCCCAACCGCACTAAACCCTAGACTTATCAAATTATACCCTCCGTTGCCTGTCCGTCGCAGACATTCGCGTCACACTGTACTGGGCCTTATTGACACCACGCTTGTTAGCGTTGCGGTTCGCACCATGGACTGCGATTGTTGGTGACCACAGTATGTAACATAGTAAGCAAGAAAACGGCGCTGTCCATCCTCCGGTTCAAAATTCTTTAGTCGCCGTTTACGACACCCACGGGTAGAGATGGGGTGGTATTATCCTTAGGACCACACGGATTATATTATAAACTTAATATTACAATACTTATCATATTTCAGCTCTGGTTTCCCGCGCGATCCGCGGCTAGCGACCATGCAAGGATTCGGCTCGGACCCAAGAGTGAGGTCCGATCCTCGCACGCAGACCAAAATGCCGCGTAAGTCACATCGATAAATCATTTTGATCCTGAAATGCATTCCGTAGAAATCAGCACTTAAAGCTGACTTTGGTTTGCACTTTAGAACCATCGACCAATGGGTATTTCTAACAGTGTGCCCTGCCCACTGCCACTTGAATTGGGTGATTCTCAGAGCTATGTCGTTTGGTTCTTTTGCGGTTCTCCTCATGTTTGATTCGTAGTCATCTCCTAAGAGGACACCGCGACTGTCTGATCTATGAACGCATAGCAACTACTGAACGAACCTAGGCATCCGAGAAAGGATTTTGCGAAATTAATCCAACCGTCAAATATCAATCTACGGAAATCCACGCGAACGTAGTCGCGGGCAACAGCTAGTAATTTCATAAGATTACAAGATGTTATTCTTTTACAGAGCAAATGCCACCCGGAATGCCGAGCGCAGCGCAGGCTAGGAACATTCAGGGTATACCTTCGGGAGCTTCCGACCAGGAGAAGGTACAATTATTGTTATTGCTAGTCATTAATTTGTAACTATTTTAGTTATTAAAATGTATGTTTAAATAGAAGTGAAAAACGCGTCGTGGTTTTGTCTCAAAGACTGTTGCATGATCAGATTTTCTTGTAACTTATATAAAAACTATCTACCTTGTTGATTGTAAATTGTAATATAATATTAAAATACTGGATATAAAAGACGTCTCTCGAAAACTAAAACAGTGGATTCAGACCATCAAACCTTGTTCAGCTTTCCCAAAGGTACTCAGGTCGGAAGACGAAAAAAGTCTGATTTCCTATACAAAATGTACTATGCAGTTTCTACGGGAAGTAAAAAAAATATCGTGTTTTGACCGATGTAAAGTTATTCAGTTATTTGGTCTAAATCCGCAGTTTTAGCTTGTCGGAGATGTGTTTTCTCCCGGTTTATTATAAAAAGGAATCGTATTAGCAAACAAAAAATCAAATCTAAATCAAATATAGTTTATTCATTGTTGGGTATTAAAATCTCTTAATGACGTCAGCGAAACTAAATCGCTTAACAAACAAAGTGGCGCCTGCTGTGTAGCTGTGTTCCAATATTTTGCATTAATAATAGTATATTATGCAATTAGTGAATAAAAGACGGATTTAAAGTAAGGGCCAGAGATGAATCACGAGCGCAGCGAGTGATTCAAGTGTTAGAATCCTGAGTTACGAGTACGTGAGTGATTCATGGCCCTCGATTTAAATCCCTTTTATTCAAGAGTTGCATACTATACTTTATACCATGACTACGAGAAAAAGAAAGATTTATGCGAAAATATACATTTAAGGAGGTTGTATAGCATTGAGATTGAGATGGGAGTTCGAATATGTTCAAGTAACAAATATTTGTTAATAAGGCGCGCATCGCATTCTTTCTTTTTAGCGGGCACAGATTATTTGCGTATTTGAGAGGTACATACTAAACTTCCAAACAGCCATCAAAATGTATAGGTATCTTGTTACTTAAATGACAAATTTATTGTTGAATAAAAGGAAATTTGGCGGCTCGCAAAACTTATCGTCGAAATGATGTAGCTTGATTAGAACAGCAGGATAGAGCGATGAGTAAGATATTGGAGCGAGACACGTAACGCTCCGTCCTGCTCTCACGCTTAGCTCTATCCTGCCTGTCCTTGTGTCATTCTAATCAAAGTACGATGTTTCGACTGTAATAGAATTGGGGTCTGGGTTGCGGAGGTCAGATGGCAGTAAAAACCAGTGCCCTCGTCAGATCCCCTAGATTAGGTAGCCGACTCCGTAACAACCATTGGAAAACTGAATAATGGTTGTACGGGGAAGGTAAGATATGAGCTGGAATATTCCATCCAATGGGATTGCTCCTTTTCCGAGCTTAGCGCATGAGCAGCTCTTAGCTAGGAAAATGGTGGAATCCCATTGGTTGGATTTTCTCTAGATCACACCTAGCACAGCTCTGGTTGAAAGGCACCCTAAGGCTAGGGCCATGATGATGTGATGACTAAAAGTTATCTTACTTGCAGGCGGCGTTGATAATGCAAGTTCTGCAGCTATCGGACGAGCAGATCGCTTTGTTGCCTCCCGAACAGCGCGCTTCCATTCTCATGCTGAAGGAACAGATCGCGAAGAGCACGCAGCAACGTTGAACTGTTTAATCTGTTAGAGATAAGTATCGTCACTTCACGTATTTTATGTCATACCTTTACTGATAAATATAAGTTTTATGTTCTATCTAACAGTGTTTTTATTACGATTATGAGAGGAACAGTAATAATTATAATCCAGAAAATCAGATCAGGAGTCCAGGTGTTAATTTAGTTGTGTTAAGGGGCGGGTTCAGTCAGTATCAGTATCTGAACGACTTTTCCCGAGGAACACAGGTGGAAAAACGAAAAAATCATTGACTTTCAAAATGCGCTATCAACTAATTCAGTTCCTATGGGAAGTTGAAATTATTTTATTTTTGTTTTGATGGCACACAATCACATTAACACCCTTTAATTCACCGGGTGAATCTCCTTGGCGGCACAGATCCGATAATAGTAAACTGACATAGTCCCCTTTCAAATGTACACAAAGAAATGCTCCCGTGTGCTCCTTGATGCTACAAGTGTGAAAGTAGTCTCAATTTCTTCGTTTGATCTTGGAGAAACATAATTTTGATGGTTGACGTCCCAAAATTTGTGCGTATTAATGCTGCGTACAAAAAACAAAATGGCCGCCACATATCAGTAACCGTTGGGATTAGGTACGTAAAGAAGTTAAATACAAAAAATGTCGCAACACAGATTCTGCACAGAAATAGTAGATTTTACAACAAGTGCACAAAACGAACCATTATTCCGAGACTTTTAGCAGCCCGAGCCGAAGGCGAGGGCTGATAGTAATGTCGAGGATAAAATGGTTTTGTGGACGAGTTATAAACTCTGCTTTTCACTTTGATTGCGAGGAAATAAAACGTAAAAGTACTCTCTAAATGTAACTGAAGAATGAGTTGTTCTGCTTTAGTGAAGAAGCACTTTCAGAGCATAAGAAGTGAAAAGGTTATTGTACAACTTTTTATGAAGGATCAACATTTTTCTCATAAAACCTACTTTTATATTTTAAGCTAGCTTTCTAGCTTTTAGGAGTTTTAGTTATATTGGGGACTACATTGTCACTCACTGAAGATGTCAGGAGTAAATTGGAAGCGTTCATTTATCAGCTTTATACACTGATCGACATAGGAGCTGTGCGATAGTTTTGAGAACCTTCCTCCAACAGAATCTGCACTGGATCCGACCTTTCTAAGGACTCAGAACTCACCGTCAATGTTTTCAGTGGAATCAAGACCTAATTCAGCATCCCAATAACCCACCGCCCTTAGATTTTGAATGGAACAAAGTAAGGAGTGCGTACCAATCCTAGTGCACCAGAGCTTATCTTAGAACTTTGCTGCTCGTGCTCCAAAAGGCGTTGCTCTCCTCCAAGTACGTGTCAGTCAAATGGACTCCAGTATATGTGCAAGTGCGAAGGTTCACGTTCCCGAAAGGGATCGGTTAGGACCTACCGTTAGGTTGTATTTGCCTTATCTAACGGACCCATAAACAAGTTCAACGAGATGGCTGCAGGACGTTTAGCCATCACGTTAAACGTTGTATTCAACGTTTGTCAGTCAGTCAGTCACCTTTGGGATGGCTCAGCCAAATAACAACTAGCCGCACTTGACTCGATAGATCGCAGAGCCAAGAAGCTCGTTGGTGATGAGATGCTGGTGAAAACCAAGTTTCACAGTCTGGCCCACCGTCGCAAAGTTGCATGTCTGTCGGTCTTCTACAAATTGTACTTCGGAGAGTGTGCTCTAGAGCTCCACGAGCTTATTCCACCATCTCCCTTCTACCATCGGGAGTCCAGACGCACCGCAGGATATCACCCTTACTTGGTTGATATTCCGCACATTCGCACAAAGCGCTTTGAAACATCTTTTATAATGCGCACGGCTACAGATTGGAATTCTCTGCCTGCGTCTGTGTTCCCGAGTTCATATCATAATCATAAATCATTTATTAAAATGGTCCAGCTATCTTTAACAAATTTTACAATAGTACCCACACTAGGCACAGCCTGTGTCGTGGTTACTGCTGCTTACATATGATTAAACAGGACACTTAATTTAGAAAATAAAAACTAAAAATCAAAGGTACCTACTACTACTACACTTTCTACTACAGAATACGAGCGATACAAAAACAATAGAATTAGAATTATTTACTATAAACTTTTTTTTAAAACGCGATAAAACTAGCCTAAAACAAAACAAGCGACAAAAGCGAACATACATTCTGTGTGTGTGTATGTGTGTGTGTGTTTGCTTTAAACATGGTGAGCTGAAATCAGCAGAAAAAGTTGGGCAGTGTTTCAACAATTACTTAAATAAGAGATTTTAATGTTTTTTCAGTTTTTTCATAGTCCCAAGTCAATAAACAGTTTGTCATCTTGATTTTCGCTTCTCTCACTGACAGGTTCTTTATATTTATCACACTTACAATCTTATTATATACGTAAGGAAACAAATAAAAAGAAAAACGTCTTGCGAATGTGGTACGAATCGTTGTAGAAGGTGCTTTAAAAATTCTCTTTTTTAATAAGTTTAGGTAGTCAGGCGAGTTCAGCATGGATTTGTGCATGGTGAGCCGATAGTGATATAACCCGAATCTATTCAAGTCGCGAGTGAATAGGCTTCTTCTGGGTAAGCTCGTTCCATCGTCGACCTCATCTCTGTCTTCAAGACTAGATCGAGGTCAAGAGTAAGCCCATTATAAATAAAAAAAATATATATATATTGATTTTGAACTATATCCATACCAAGTTTGACCCTCGAATTATTAACCGTTCTGACGATAGCGCAAAAACAAAACAAAAATATCTTTCTTGTCTCTCCCTAAAAAAATTATGTTTCGTGCCCTTCTTGTCTTATATACCTATTCTTGTCTTATATTCCTTTTTATTTAAGGTGATATAATAGTCTTAAAAACACATATGCTGTGAATTTTTCATTCAGCTACCTATGTCGGTTCAAAGGATACAACTTTCAACCTAGTAAACAACTTATTTTTGATATTATGCCCCAACTGTGCGTCTCCGTCGCGTGTTGCCGAGCTGCACCACTTCTTATCTGTTGCCTATAGCACAGATAATATAATACTATACTAGTACAGATGCCTCACGTCATAGAACGAATTTGTGCCGAAAATTGTTCGGGCTATTTTTTCCATAAGTTATTTTCTTAGAATAAATTGATATCTAGATGTTAAAATTGAATTAATGTCATAGTTTACACCTTTACCTACCAACCTAGTAGTAACATTTAGTTTAATTATTAGAAACACACGGACGACTTTTATGCCATAATGAGGAAACGGTGCGCCTCTCCATGTTAACCAGGCTCCGTGCCAGCTCTAGCAGCCTCCTGAAGGTGTTCGCTGACAGGTGGGACTCCCCTCTGCTACGACACTGGGTCAGCCTCCACATACACCAAACATTTTAGCGTATGTTTTTACTAACCATAGTATAAGTTATTGTTACTAACACTGTATGGATCTATATCTGAAATAAATTATTTGAATTTGAAAAAACGGCCAAATGAATTCGGGCTATTTACTCCGTCGAAAAAACCGTAGTACGGAATGGGACCCCATGCCTATACGTACTTGAATCTTGCCAAGTTTCATCCCAGCAGGTTTTGCGCAAGGTTCGCCTTGTTGGATCTCCTACTATTATTATTAAACTATAGATTTAGAAAGGGTATATCAACCCTGAATGATGTGATTCTGCCCAAGAAACTGAACAATTTTCCCCAAGGAACATAGGTCGAAATACGAAAAAAAATTTTGACCTCCCATAAACAATGCGCTATCAGCTGATTTAGTTTCTTCAATTTTTTAGGGTTCCGTACCTCAAAAGAAAAAAACGGAACCCTTATAGGATCACTTTGTTGTCCGTCTGTCTGTCTGTCTGTCTGTCTGTCTGTCTGTCAAGACCCTTTATCTCACGAACGGGTAAAGGTATCAGGTTGAAATTAGTACCATATATTAGGATCCATGAACCACACAAGATCTAGAAATTTCAATTTTTTACAACGACGCAATCAAAAGATATGGCATTTTATGTCCTCATCTCCATACATTTATTCAAAAATGAAAAACCTACAGGGTACTTCCCGTTGACCTAAAATTATGAAATTTGGCAAGAAGCTAGGTCTCACAGTAGAAATAATGGGAAAAGTCTGAAATCATTAAATATTACAACTTTTCTCACAACTAATGGTAACCAATTGTGGTGAGCTCCCGTTTCTAGAACATTCATATAAGAGAGGGGTCAAGTTGGATGGTTGTTGAGGCGATTTTTGTTTTAGTTCTATTTAAAAACGGGAACACTTACAAACTTGAAAATTGGTATTTTTATAGGGCATAGGCTATAAAATAACAACAAATAATAAAATTTGGTCAAGCGCGTGTCGGACTCAAAAAATCTAGCACATTAACTTACTGAAATTTCAACTAATACAATTATGTTTATGTGGTGGTACGGAACCCTCAGTGCGCGAGTCCGACTCGCACTTGGCCGGTTTTTTTTATCATATTTCGACCTATGTTTCTTACGGAAAGTTGTTCAGTTTACATCCTTCAAGGTTGGTTTGGAATACCCTTTTTGTTACACTCAGTAGATTTCGTATTATAACTATGTTAAACTGGTTTTAAAATAATCTGTCACATACTGCCTAGTGTATCTTGTTGACGAAATTAAAAACAAGCAAACCCAGCTTGTCTTAGTAAGCGAGGTGATCAGGTAAGGTCGGTAAGCAAATAACAGATTACTTTAGGTCATCGGTCAGTGTGTTTATAAACTTTTATTGAAAGGCACGTCATAAGAATCATGTAAGCCGATTTCGTTACATAATTTTACGCCATTTATTGTTTATTTTATCATCTGAAGGTTGTCGATATTGTATACAGCGTACAAAATAACTGTGGCTGTGACTGTAAATGCGCGGAAGTCGAGAAATGATTCGCGGAGGTGAGCGCAGCAGGTGGGGGGGAGGCGTGCGAATCGTTCATTGGCTGGCTCTTCGCCTGTCACTCATGCGCAGAAAATAACCGTCAGAGCCAAACTTATCCTGCACACGCTATACAAAAGATTTTTTTAAATGTAACCTAAAATTGTTGTAGCTTATCATAGCGTAGACGTAGTGTACACTTTTGCAGAATTCTAAAAGTTGTAGCTTGTAGAAGAATCTGAAAGTATATGTGGGCATTTTTCAATTTACTTGTACGCTATTTAAAAATTCATGATTTTATCAAAGTTGATTACATTAGTATATTTTTAGCAATTATAAGTGGCCTAATAGATAAATTTTGTATTTTCATTTAAAGAACCGATCAATTTTAAATAATTATGATCTAATCAAAGAAAAACCTAAAAAGTTCTCTGAATTCTGTCATGTTCGTTACCAAGAGAAAAATGGTTATAATTCTAAAACAAACTTTAAATTTCATGTTTTAATACATTTATTGGGAAAACAAATAAGTTCTTTATCTTTTAATAATCACGTACTGTTTTTAGAAAAATATTTATTTATTATTTTTGCATTTAATTAGTCCTTACCGTTACCTAATAAAAAATCTTAATCTTTTACTTTGTGGTATAATCATATTCTTAGGCTAATTAATCACTAGTTTTCTTAGCTATTTGATCTCACTATATTATAGTTATTTTTAATATTGATAAATAAATGGATTTCCTATAAATATAGGCAATAATCAAGAAGATTGGGGAATTTTTTATGGGACAGTCACGTAACCTGACCTACTCATAACGAACAGGACACAGTAAAGATGAAGATATACAGAGAAACTTGGCTGCATGTATTATTGATCAGAAAGCCATAAAAACTTTAGTTTTTTTCCCATTGAATATAAAAGGTTATATTTGGACCAGACATCAGTTTTAGACGCAACTTTATGCTGTCCTATTCGTTACTGATTAGGTCCGGGTCATACGTTACTGGTTTTAAAGTAACGAACAGGACGTAACGGAACCACATCATGCTACCGAAAATGGTTTCCTCGCCTAAAAATATTGTTTAAAAAGGCTTATTGTGGTTATATCTTAATTCCAAAATAGCTAAAACGTATGACAGTATAAAGTGAAGGTAAGTTTATTATTAATTGTTTTTTGTACATTCAAATTACTGACCGGACAATCAGACGTGAAACCAAATAGATTATATACCGCATAGCTCACTCCACCTGTAAATCTTGTTAAAATGGCCGACAACATAGAGTGAAGTTTGAAAGATTCATTACAGTGTTACTATTTGATAAATACAATTCGTATTTGGTATAAAAATTCATAAAAATATCGCCTGTAACACGGTAACGGTGCTAGGACATGTCCGTTACAACCAAATTATGGGACAGTATTTAATATTGAAAATATGTTCCTTAAATAAGGTTTAGAGAGCTATTTAGTATTTATTCGTAAGATAAAAAGATATTTACACACAAAAAAGTCGAAACCACAATATATTCTATGAAAAGTAATGTTAAATATCAGGTCAAAAGTTGGTGAATGGAAATGGGACAGTACTGAACAATAAAATTGCCAATTTTTGAAATTATTCATTATTTATTTAAAATGTAATACTGTTAGTTTAATATATGTAAATCAGCAGAAAAAACATTAATTTAATATTTAAAAATAACAAAAAAATATCTCAGGGATATAGAGACATAAAAAAGTAAATAATTGTCCATGGGACAGTAAATTTTACGGTATGTACAAGTAGTTTGAAATATGCCCATGTACGGTCAACCGCTTGTCGGTAGAAACTTTTTCAACTCTATTACCACACCATAATAGACGGAGAGCGCGTGGTCGTCAACCCTACCTCATCGATTACCAAGATGCGACTAATCTAGGGTGATGCACGTTAAAAAGTTATATCCGAATCAACAGGGTTGCCTGGGCGCAACCTGGCAGGTTTTGTACAGTGGGCAAAAAACTTGTCATTTTTTGGGCAAAAATTACCTCATCGAATACCAAATAGGTACATAGTACATTTGATAGTACTCATCAAGGAGTGCCTAAATCAACAGGGTTGCCTCACTCAATCCTGGCACATTCGGGGGTTGGCCTGATTTTAAGGTGGTCAAAAATGAGAAAAATTACCTCATCGATTACCAAGTAGGTACTTATTACAACTGATAGAGCTCTTCAAGAAGGGGCAAAATCAACAGGGTTGCCTCGCCAAATCCTGGCACATTCGTGAGTCGGCCTGATTTTAGGTCGGCAAAAAAATACAAAACTTACTTACGATTATGAGTAATGAATTGAAACTTATACCGTTTGAAGGATCTAGACATCTTAATAATATTTGCTATAGTATGCCGACACTTAAACAAGTTTCATATTATTATACAGGATAGAAAGTTAAGATGGGGTACACACGGCAGCTACTATAAAAGAATTATAGCTACAAAAAAATTTAGTAAAGAGACTAACTCTAACTTTTAGAGATATTTCGACCTACATTCACAGATTTTGTAAAAAATGTACAGTCAACAATAAAAATGGCAATTTTCACAAAAAAAAATTCATTTCATTTGATCTTATTATTGATAAAAAACATAATTTTCTATGGGCTCAAAAGAGGTTAAGGTATTAGAACTGTCAGAAAGCACATAATTATTTTCCCATACATGTAATAGGAGAAACAGAAATTTTCATGTACCTTTTTTACGAAACATTCCATCCTCTTGTTACTAAGAAACAGAAGTCTGTAAAAGGTCCACCAGGGTAAAGGTATTAAAACTCTCAGAATCCGCAAAATAAATTTTGACTTTTAGAGCCATTAGCAATTTCTAAGTGGGCAAAACACTTTTTGGGTAATAATTACCTGTACAAATGTAGATGTAATGTAGTGAACGTATGTGTGTGTCTGGGTGTGTGTGTGTGTTTGTGTGCATGTGATGTGTTTGTGTTGTAGAGAAGGATGTGTGTGTGTGTGTATGTTGATATAGTGCTCTTTAAGAAGTGGCAATATCAACACGGTTGTCTTGCCAAATCCTGGCATTTTCGGCCTGATTTTATTTTATTACTGAATACTGCATGAATGACTGATATATCCACGCCTAGCCCAAACCACTTGACATAGATACTTGAAATTTTGCACATAGATACCTCATACAGTGTAGGCAACATGGTTGATTCCCCCAATCCTGGCACATTCGGGAGTTAGCCTGATTTTAGGGTGGTCAAAAGTTTAAAAAATTACCTCTTTGATCACCAAGTAGGTACTAAATGGCAAAATGTATTAATTAAAGTACATTCTGTTTATGATAAGTTATTTATATGTAAAGTATTTTAATTTTACTTTTGCACTATTGTGTCCCGTTGCTATTCACTTTTTCACTGCTTCAGGTTGGCTGAAGAAATCCTTTAATTTTACAATACAATACAATATTTCTTTATTTAAAAAGTCCATTAAAATCTAAATACGCAGATCTGTGACTCCTGCACTAAGCTCTAGGCTTGTATCGCAGGGGCCGCATTACAAAACAAAGTTGTACAGAGGACGACGGGTGATAAATTTACAATAACAATTAATCAATTTAAGAATGAGGTTGCTAATAACAGAAATAAATGGAAATAGGACAGTGCACAAATACTACAAACAAAAAGTGTAAAATAGAAGGCATGTGTTTGGCGGAGTGAGTGAGTGTGTGGGTATGTGTGTGAATGTATGAGTGTGAGAGTGAGTGTGAGTAAATAATATGTGAATTGACTGCAAGGTAGTGTTTTGCTCAACTTAACTTAACTTTGTTGTTTTATTTTACCTATGTGTGAAATAAGGAATATACAGGGTGTAAGGGACGGTGTACCGAAAACTGAAAGGGCGTGTTTGGTCAACGAAAATGAACAACTTTCCCAAAGAAACATTTTTGGGAAATGAAAAAAAAAATTAGACTTCTCCATACAAATTGCTCACTCTGACCGAACAGTTTGTATGGAGAGGTCAAATTTTTTTTTCATTTCCCAAAAATTTTTCTTTGGGAAAGTTGCTCAGTTTCGTTAACTGAGCACGCCCTTTCAGTCCTTACACCCTGTATACAAAATCAATAGGTTTACCCGCCAAATACAAAATTTAGCTACATGAAAACATACTATGGAGACTAACCCGATATTTTGGAGAAATTTTGTCGCACATTTACTGATTTCAATTAAATGTACAGTAAAAAAAACTGCAATGTTCACAAAACTTATACTTTTCATTTCATCTTACTGATAAAGAACAATTCTCTGTTGGATCAACCGAGGTCAAAGTATTAGAACTCTCATACAACGCAAAATTGGTTTCCCATACATTAAGAAGTAGCATTAAAACTGAAACTTTACATACCTACCTTTTTTCATACCATTCGATCCTTTTGCTGATAAGAAACAGAAGTCTATGTAAGGTCAAGCATGGTCAAGGTATAAGAACTCTCGGAAAACATAATATAAAATTTCAACTGGCTTTTAGGGCAATTTGCGTATTCTTAATGAGAAAAAACTTCTCTTTAAAAATCACCTTATCAATTTTCAAATAGGTACATAGTATATTCGATAGTGCTTTTTAGAAGTGGCAAAATCAACTGGCTTGTCATAGTGAGGTTGCTCCGGTTGCAGCGCCGGACTGCGGCACGGCGCCGCGTCGTAAAAATTCACGGCGTGCACCGTGGAAAACTACGGCATGGCGCCGTGCCGTACTCTGGTGCGGTGCCGTGCCATGTAAATAGAAGAGTGACCAGACAAAAGCTGGTTACTGCTATTTTAGCAGAATTCGGTCACTAATTATTTTGACGATTTACGTAAGAAAATGAATCTAAGAATACAATGAATTGCAAATGCAACTTTGCAATATCATAAAGATTTTAAAATTAACTGAAATAATTTCAAATTTTAATTTATATTATATGGCAATTGGATTGACATTGAATTGGAATAGGATATAATCTGATTGCAATTGAAGTAGAATTACATTAGATTTGAATTAAATTAGAAATGATTAGAAATTAAAGTGGAACTGAATTCGACCTAAACTGAAATTAAATTTGACCCGAGTTAGAATTAAAATGGAACAAAATTGAAACAAAATCATAACTGAATAAAAATTTAATTGGAATTGAATTTTGAACTTAAATTGGAATCATGGAAACTTTATTTCGGATGACAGCTGTCAAACTCACAATCACTATAACTCGGTTACTACTGACCCTAGACTACTCGTATGTTTGTAATAATGCTAGATCTCGTTGAGATCTCCGTTTCAACTGACAGCTGTCAAAATTAAAACGGCTATATCTCGTAAACTAGCGATGAAAGACTAGTATAGCTCTGTTTGGGGATAAAAATTGTGTTCTTGAATAGGTCTTCACTTCTAGTGAAATAAAGCCTCATATCTCGTAAACTAACGATACAAAAATACTTAATGTAGGAAAAATATTAATTTGACACTTGTAATGTAGATCTCTTTGAGACATATATTTTTTCCTCAAACAGTGCTAGTCTAGCATAGCTAGTTTATGAGATATGGCCGTTTTTATTTTAACAGCTGTTAACTGAATTTAAGATCTCGATGAGATCTATCATTTGTCCCAGCATACAAGTAGTCTAGGGTTAGTAGTTTCCAAGTTATAAGTATTTAAAGCTGTCAAATGAAATAAAGATCTTGACGATGTCTATCATTTGTCCGAACATACAAGGAGTCTATTTTCATTAGTTCCCGAGTTACAGCGATTTTGAATTTGACAGCTGTTAAACAAAATAAAGATTTCGACGAGACCTCGCATTTGTCCCAACATACGAATAGTCTAGGAACCGTATTTTCCGAGATATTATGGGGATCTGATCCAAATGGCAGACATAACATCGGCAGGGAGATAGACAGACAGCTAAGTAACCCTGTAAGTGTTATTTTTTTCTTTTTGAGGTACGGAACTCTAAAAATAATCGAACTTAATAATATAAATAAAATTAACTTAATAACGTTAACATAATAAAATTAAAATGACCACTAATCCTTTAAAATCAGACCGACTAGCGAAAGTGCCAGGATTTGGCGAGGTAACCCTATTAATTTTGTATATATTCTTTAAACAAACATACATATAAATCTATATATATAAAAGAAGAAGGTGACTGACTGACTGACTGACTGACATATCAACGCACAGCCCAAACCACTAGGTCTAGAGATTCCGAATTTGGCATGTTGGTTCCTTGTGAGGCCTAGGGGTGCATTAAGAAAGGGTTTTACAAAATTCCACCCCTAAGGGGGTAAAATAGGGGATGAAAGTTTGTATGAAAGTCCGTCAGTTTTGAAGTGAGGATCTTCAAAATTTGTATTTAGGCTGACGACTCAAAATAAATAATTACGTGTCTCAGGGTTTTTGAAAATTCGACATCCTTAAGGGTGAAAAGGGGGATGAAGTTGAAAATTCTTTATTTTTAAAGTAAAATCCACATAATTTATTATTTAGGCATTAATGATGTAATTCTATGCAACATTCATCACTGTCATTGAAATTCCACCCCAAATTCAACCCCTAAAAAAGGGAAATGGGGTGAAAATGTCTAAAAACCAATATGGGTATCGTTTGTATGGTTTATCGGGTCGCTGATTACGAAAACTACAACAATTTTGAAATACAACGTGGTGGACGTGAAAAACCATCATCCCCCTGGGGATGGAGTTGGGGTGCGATAGGTTTGAAATGTCTAAAAATCTATATGGGTGTCGTTTGTATAGTTCATCGGGTCGCTGATTACGAAAACTACAACAAAAAGTGTAAAATAGAAGGCATGTGTTTGGCGGAGTGAGTGAGTGTGTGGGTATGTGTGTGAATGTATGAGTGTGAGAGTGAGTGTGAGTAAATAATATGTGAATTGACTGCAAGGTAGTGTTTTGCTCAACTTAACTTAACTTTGTTGTTTTATTTTACCTATGTGTGAAATAAGGAATATACAGGGTGTAAGGGACGGTGTACCGAAAACTGAAAGGGCGTGTTTGGTCAACGAAAATGAACAACTTTCCCAAAGAAACATTTTTGGGAAATGAAAAAAAAAATTAGACTTCTCCATACAAATTGCTCACTCTGACCGAACAGTTTGTATGGAGAGGTCAAATTTTTTTTTCATTTCCCAAAAATTTTTCTTTGGGAAAGTTGCTCAGTTTCGTTAACTGAGCACGCCCTTTCAGTCCTTACACCCTGTATACAAAATCCCGCCAAATACAAAATTTAGCTACATGAAAACATACTATGGAGACTAACCCGATATTTTGGAGAAATTTTGTCGCACATTTACTGATTTCAATTAAATGTACAGTAAAAAAAACTGCAATGTTCACAAAACTTATACTTTTCATTTCATCTTACTGATAAAGAACAATTCTCTGTTGGATCAACCGAGGTCAAAGTATTAGAACTCTCATACAACGCAAAATTGGTTTCCCATACATTAAGAAGTAGCATTAAAACTGAAACTTTACATACCTACCTTTTTTCATACCATTCGATCCTTTTGCTGATAAGAAACAGAAGTCTATGTAAGGTCAAGCATGGTCAAGGTATAAGAACTCTCGGAAAACATAATATAAAATTTCAACTGGCTTTTAGGGCAATTTGCGTATTCTTAATGAGAAAAAACTTCTCTTTAAAAATCACCTTATCAATTTTCAAATAGGTACATAGTATATTCGATAGTGCTTTTTAGAAGTGGCAAAATCAACTGGCTTGCCATAGTGAGGTTGCTCCGGTTGCAGCGCCGGACTGCGGCACGGCGCCGCGTCGTAAAAATTCACGGCGTGCACCGTGGAAAACTACGGCATGGCGCCGTGCCGTACTCTGGTGCGGTGCCGTGCCATGTAAATAGAAGAGTGACCAGACAAAAGCTGGTTACTGCTATTTTAGCAGAATTCGGTCACTAATTATTTTGACGATTTACGTAAGAAAATGAATCTAAGAATACAATGAATTGCAAATGCAACTTTGCAATATCATAAAGATTTTAAAATTAACTGAAATAATTTCAAATTTTAATTTATATTATATGGCAATTGGATTGACATTGAATTGGAATAGGATATAATCTGATTGCAATTGAAGTAGAATTACATTAGATTTGAATTAAATTAGAAATGATTAGAAATTAAAGTGGAACTGAATTCGACCTAAACTGAAATTAAATTTGACCCGAGTTAGAATTAAAATGGAACAAAATTGAAACAAAATCATAACTGAATAAAAATTTAATTGGAATTGAATTTTGAACTTAAATTGGAATCATGGAAACTTTATTTCGGATGACAGCTGTCAAACTCACAATCACTATAACTCGGTTACTACTGACCCTAGACTACTCGTATGTTTGTAATAATGCTAGATCTCGTTGAGATCTCCGTTTCAACTGACAGCTGTCAAAATTAAAACGGCTATATCTCGTAAACTAGCGATGAAAGACTAGTATAGCTCTGTTTGGGGATAAAAATTGTGTTCTTGAATAGGTCTTCACTTCTAGTGAAATAAAGCCTCATATCTCGTAAACTAACGATACAAAAATACTTAATGTAGGAAAAATATTAATTTGACACTTGTAATGTAGATCTCTTTGAGACATATATTTTTTCCTCAAACAGTGCTAGTCTAGCATAGCTAGTTTATGAGATATGGCCGTTTTTATTTTAACAGCTGTTAACTGAATTTAAGATCTCGATGAGATCTATCATTTGTCCCAGCATACAAGTAGTCTAGGGTTAGTAGTTTCCAAGTTATAAGTATTTAAAGCTGTCAAATGAAATAAAGATCTTGACGATGTCTATCATTTGTCCGAACATACAAGGAGTCTATTTTCATTAGTTCCCGAGTTACAGCGATTTTGAATTTGACAGCTGTTAAACAAAATAAAGATTTCGACGAGACCTCGCATTTGTCCCAACATACGAATAGTCTAGGAACCGTATTTTCCGAGATATTATGGGGATCTGATCCAAATGGCAGACATAACATCGGCAGGGAGATAGACAGACAGCTAAGTAACCCTGTAAGTGTTATTTTTTTCTTTTTGAGGTACGGAACTCTAAAAATAATCGAACTTAATAATATAAATAAAATTAACTTAATAACGTTAACATAATAAAATTAAAATGACCACTAATCCTTTAAAATCAGACCGACTAGCGAAAGTGCCAGGATTTGGCGAGGTAACCCTATTAATTTTGTATATATTCTTTAAACAAACATACATATAAATCTATATATATAAAAGAAGAAGGTGACTGACTGACTGACTGACTGACATATCAACGCACAGCCCAAACCACTAGGTCTAGAGATTCCGAATTTGGCATGTTGGTTCCTTGTGAGGCCTAGGGGTGCATTAAGAAAGGGTTTTACAAAATTCCACCCCTAAGGGGGTAAAATAGGGGATGAAAGTTTGTATGAAAGTCCGTCAGTTTTGAAGTGAGGATCTTCAAAATTTGTATTTAGGCTGACGACTCAAAATAAATAATTACGTGTCTCAGGGTTTTTGAAAATTCGACATCCTTAAGGGTGAAAAGGGGGATGAAGTTGAAAATTCTTTATTTTTAAAGTAAAATCCACATAATTTATTATTTAGGCATTAATGATGTAATTCTATGCAACATTCATCACTGTCATTGAAATTCCACCCCAAATTCAACCCCTAAAAAAGGGAAATGGGGTGAAAATGTCTAAAAACCAATATGGGTATCGTTTGTATGGTTTATCGGGTCGCTGATTACGAAAACTACAACAATTTTGAAATACAACGTGGTGGACGTGAAAAACCATCATCCCCCTGGGGATGGAGTTGGGGTGCGATAGGTTTGAAATGTCTAAAAATCTATATGGGTGTCGTTTGTATAGTTCATCGGGTCGCTGATTACGAAAACTACAACAATTTTGAAATCCAACGTGGTAGGACGTGAAATACCATCATCCCCCTGGGGATGGAGTTGGGGTGCGATAGGTTTGAAATGTCTAAAAATCAATATGGGTGTCGTTTGTATGGTTTATCGGGTCGCTGATTAAGAAAACTACAACAATTTTGAAATCCAACGTGGTGGACGTGAAATACCATCATCCCCCTGGGGATGGAGTTGGGGTGCGATAGGTTTGAAATGTCTAAAAATCTATATGGGTGTCGTTTGTATGGTTCATCGGGTCGCTGATTACGAAAACTACAACAATTTTGAAATCCAACGTGGTGGACGTGAAATACCATCATCCCCCTGGGGATGGAGTTGGGGTGCGATAGGTTTGAAATGTCTAAAAATCAATATGGGTGTCGTTTGTATGGTTTATCGGGTCGCTGATTACGAAAGCTACAATAACTTTGAAATCCAACGTGGTGGACGTGAAATACATACCATCGTCCCCTGGGGATGGGGTTGGGGTGCGATAGGTTTGAAATGTCTAAAAATAAATATGGGTGTCATTTCTATGTTAGGTATAGCGGTTAAATTGGCGTAAGGGGTAGGGATAGGGACAGGTAGAGGTAGAGGTAGAGAGGTAGAGAGGTAGAGAGGTAGAGAGGTAGAGAGGTAGAGAGGTAGAGAGGTAGAGAGGTAGAGCGGTAGAGAGGTAGAGAGGTAGAGAGGTAGAGAGGTAGAGACGTAGAGACGTAGAGACGTAGAGACGTAGAGGGGTACAGGTACAGGTAGAGGTAGAGGAAGAGGGAGGAGGGGAAGGGGGAGAGGGAGGGAGGGGGAGGGGGTGATGAAAAGGGAGAGGGAGGGACAGGGGGAGAGGGAGGAGGGGGAGGGGGAGAGACAGGGAGAGGGGGAGAGGAAGGGGGGAGAGAGAGAGAGAGGGAGAGGGTTTTAGTTTTTCTCAATTACTTCTGCGAATTGGCTCTGTTTTGAAATATTACATAAAGGTGTCTCTCATCTCTCTCTTTACATTTGTTAGGATACTGCTGCTAAGTTCCTCTGTTCTGAGTAATTTATGAGTAACGTCTGTATATTATATAAAATTCAGCTGGATCTTGAATTATGCTCATTGATTTGCGCAGGGTTAGTCCTGTTTTTCCTTAGTTTAAAATTACCCCGAAATGACGGGAAAATATCTCATTGCTTCGGAAAACCGGTAACAACATAAATACGAAATCCACGCGAGCGAAGCCGCGGGCAACAGCTAGTAACTTATAATTATTTT
This sequence comes from Athrips mouffetella, assembly GCA_947532105.1. Taxonomy (NCBI): domain Eukaryota; kingdom Metazoa; phylum Arthropoda; class Insecta; order Lepidoptera; family Gelechiidae; genus Athrips; species Athrips mouffetella. The sequence continues at coordinate 19,546,565 of OX383964.1, read as the reverse complement.
AATCCACATAATTTTTCAAATTATTTTAATCTAAAAAGCTAAGAATATACTACTAACATAGTAATTACACATGTACATAACTAAATTAATACATTTTGCCATTTAGTACCTACTTGGTAATCAATGAGATAATTTTTGAGAATTTTGACTACCCTAAAATAAGGCCGACTCCCGAATGTAACGGGATCGAGGGACGGAACCTTGTTGCCTACACTGTATAAGGTATCTATGTGCAATATTTCATGTCTAGGTCCAGCGGTTCAGTAATAAAATAAAATCAGGCCGAAAGTGCCAGTATTTGGCGAGGCAACCGTGTTGATATTGCCACTTCTTAAAGAGCACTACATCATCATACACATACACACACACATCCTACACTACACACATACAAACACACACACACATCACATGCACCAAACACACACAGACACACACATACGTTCACTACATTACATCTACATTCGTACAGGTAATTATTACCCAAAAAGTGTTTTGCCCACTTAGAAATTGCTAATGGCTCTAAAAGTCAAAATTTATTTTGCGGATTCTGAGAGTTTTAATACCTTTACCCTGGTGGACCTTTTACAGACTTCTGTTTCTTAGTAACAAGAGGATGGAATGTTTCGTAAAAAAGGTACATGAAAATTTCTGTTTCTCCTATTACATGTATGGGAAAATAATTATGTGCTTTCTGACAGTTCTAATACCTTAACCTCTTTTGAGCCCATAGAAAATTATGTTTTTTATCAATAATAAGATCAAATGAAATGAATTTTTTTTTGTGAAAATTGCCATTTTTATTGTTGACTGTACATTTTTTACAAAATCTGTGAATGTAGGTCGAAATATCTCTAAAAGTTAGAGTTAGTCTCTTTACTAAATTTTTTTGTAGCTATAATTCTTTTATAGTAGCTGCCGTGTGTACCCCATCTTAACTTTCTATCCTGTATAATAATATGAAACTTGTTTAAGTGTCGGCATACTATAGCAAATATTATTAAGATGTCTAGATCCTTCAAACGGTATAAGTTTCAATTCATTACTCATAATCGTAAGTAAGTTTTGTATTTTTTTGCCGACCTAAAATCAGGCCGACTCACGAATGTGCCAGGATTTGGCGAGGCAACCCTGTTGATTTTGCCCCTTCTTGAAGAGCTCTATCAGTTGTAATAAGTACCTACTTGGTAATCGATGAGGTAATTTTTCTCATTTTTGACCACCTTAAAATCAGGCCAACCCCCGAATGTGCCAGGATTGAGTGAGGCAACCCTGTTGATTTAGGCACTCCTTGATGAGTACTATCAAATGTACTATGTACCTATTTGGTATTCGATGAGGTAATTTTTGCCCAAAAAATGACAAGTTTTTTGCCCACTGTACAAAACCTGCCAGGTTGCGCCCAGGCAACCCTGTTGATTCGGATATAACTTTTTAACGTGCATCACCCTAGATTAGTCGCATCTTGGTAATCGATGAGGTAGGGTTGACGACCACGCGCTCTCCGTCTATAAGGTCCAAAAGTGTTTCTACCGATGTGCGTACACACTAGATATGAGCGCCGCGCCGGCGCGCCGCCGCCGCCGAACAAATTTCCTGCGCCGCCGCCGCCGCGGATGGCCACGGCGCGCCGAGCGAGGAAAGAGTTATTAAATCCATACTTTTTAAGCACTGATTCAAATTCTCTTCTCTTGCTTCTCTTACTCGCTTTAGTTAAGATATTGATCCTACCTGCTGGATACCTAATTTGTAGCATGATTCTTAGAGAGCCCCGATTACTGAATGGTTTCAGCAATATTTTTGAATATTACCTACGTGCAATTTTTTGTGAAATGAGGATAAGCTAACAAAATCTTGTGTTTGAAAACCTGACTAAAATTAAACATTTGTTTATTTTTCATTAAAAGTATTAGAATATTAGTAAAGTCTGTTGTCCGTACAGTCAGTAATGTTAATAGTTAAAATAATTTTATCAGATTTGTTTTCATATGCCACTTTTTTTTTATCACATGTAACTCATAGACATGAAAGGGCTATGTCTAACTCGCACATTTCTTAAAAAAATATAGCATAATTCGATTACTTTGACCTCTATCTAGCCCTGAAGACAAGAGATGAAGTAAACGATGGAATGGACTTTACCAGAAAAAGACACGCTTTTTTATTTTGTCAATGGGCTTACTCTTGACCTCGATCTAGTCCTGAAGACAGAGATGAGGTCAACGATGGAACGAGCTTGCCCAGAAGAAGCCTATTCACTCGCGACTTGAAGAGATTCGGGTTATATAAACTGGGGGACGCTAACGCAGGTAGGAAATTCCACTCTTTAGCCGTGCGCATTATAAAAGATGTTTCAAAGCGCTTTGTGCGAATGTGCGGAATATCAACCAATATTCATAGGGGAATTTTCTGCGATGCGTCCCTCCGACCCTCAGACTCCCGATGGTATAAGGTAGTGGTGGAATAAGCCCGTGGAGCTCTTGACCACACTCTCCGAAGTAATATCTGAAAAAGGACCGACAGACATGCAACTTTGCGACGACCAGACTGTGAAACTTGATTTTTACCTCTAATGAGCTTCATCACTAATGATCTTCTAGGCTCTGCGATCTATTGAATCAAGTGCGTCTGTTGGTATTTAGCTGAGCCATCCCAAAGGAAATCTTCACGCAGGATTGGACTTGGACTTTATATAAAACTGTAAGTTGTCGGGAAGAAGTAACGCTTAACCTTATTGAGAACGCCCCACTTTTTTGCCGCAGTTCGGGCTTTTGACTCAATGTTAGCGCCGAAGTTCAGGTTTGCATATAACTTCATGCTAAGTAGTTCGTGGCTGTCGGTAATTGGTACAGTTGTACCTCGAAAAGTAGGAACCAGATTGAATGGTGGTATGTTGACGATATAAGGGTGGAACCCCAATCCTCGTCTAGCCACACGTAGGAGGAAGGGGAATGGTGGTATAAGGTCGTACGGTCAACCGCACGTCGGTAGAAACTTTTTCATCTCTATTACAGCGCCATAAGGTCCAAAAGTGTTTCTACTGACGAGCTGTTGAGTGTACATTTCAGACGCACTCAACGAAATGTATTCTATAGAATACTGATAAGTACATAAGGCACTATGTGTCGGTGTTCAAGGCTCTACAGTTTCTCTGTTTCGACAAGAGTCTCATCACCAATGAGCTTCCTAGTACGTTTGTCGATTGCAGTAATATTGGCCAGCTGGTATTCTGCAGACTCATCAGTACTCCATACCGGACTTCTGTTTGAAGCACAAGCACAAGTCTGATAGGGTAGAAATGGCTGTAGAAGCTGTCCCAGTGTGATGTACCGCCGGAGAGTATGCCAAGTTTCTTAGCTGCAGATTTGGCCAAGGACTCAATAAAATGCCAAAAGTACAGATTGGACGATAAGTGCATCATACCAAGGAGCTCGAGGTGGTCTTATATCGGTACGAATACATTTCGGAACTCTGGAGTCAGATTGAAGGGACTTCGTTTGACTGTAAAGAAACACGCCTATGTTTTGGCCGCTACAGTTGGACACTGAGTGAAGGGCCAGAAACAACGTTCTATCATGGTCTATCGACCGACAAGACGGTATTTGTGCCACAACTGGCTTTTGCATTGGGTATGTATCTATCCGTAACTGTGCTGTCGTCTGCATACCCAAAGATTCCAGGCACCAGTTTATGTGCATCAGGAATAGAGTTGCGGACAGAACGGATCCTTGAGGAACTCCGTCATTGATAGCCCTCTGATCAGACTAGCAATCTTCCAAGACCACTTGATTCAATCGTACACTCAATAAGTTTAATATCCAATTGCAAAGGCCAGGTATTTCATACGATGGAAGATTGTTTGCTTGTGTGACTTCTGTCGTAAAGTAACAGTGTTTACACCGTTGTGTTTCAGTTTGTAGGGTAAACGAGCTACTGATATTACCGACACATGTGATGTACCGCCTTAGTTCTCAATATGGGCAACGCGTTTTGCTGTTTTATTAGTGTCAATTATGCCACTCATAAGACAGTGTATGCTGTGGGTGGTGGTGACCATTCACCATCAGTTGGTCCACCTGCTCGTTTACCCTCTTGTGACATAAAGTCATTAGCTTCAAGTTATGCCACGACTTCGTTATTAAATACTCGCTTCATAGTCTTGCAGAGTATGGAGATTTCCACCGGCCTGTTCCATCACTACCAGGACATTTTTTAACCATTTAAACCATTTATTTTTGCCAGTGAAAGAAGACGTAGTGACTAAAATTGAGAAAGGGATGCTGAGATGGTTTGGTCATGTAGAGAGGATGAATGAAGGAAGATTGATGAAAGAGATCCACAAGGCGAGAGTGAATGGAAACGTTGGAAGGGGAAGGCCTCGGCGAACGTACCAGGACCAAATTCAGGACGTTCTGAATAAAGGCCAGGTTAAAAGTACCCTAAACCGACGAGCATGTATGAAAGGATTGATGAAGGTTCAAGAAGCAAGGGAAGTATGTCAAGATCGTAGCAGGTGGAGAACTGTGGTCTCTGCCTACCCCGGCGGGAACAAGGCGTGATGTTATGTATGTATGTATGTAATATTCAAAATTTTCTAATTACAATATTCAGTATGTTTGAGAACCAATTTAATTTCTTTTGGTACATATTTCTAAATTTTAAAAGAAAGTAAGGAATTAAGTATTTTTGTGCCAACCCTATATGGTTTTTACGATTTCCGGTAATTTCTTATAAAAAAATGCTTTAGAGGTCACGCCGCCGATTTCGCCGCCGCCGCCGACCCTAAAAAGTCGGCGCGCCGCCGCCGACCTTATAGCCATCGGCGCTCATATCTAGTACACACGTACGTAGTGAAAAATATGTAAACCAATTATTAGCCTGAAGGATATTAATCTATCCAAAAGGACCGTCTTACTACAAAAAAGTTAGACATCTGTTGAACACTTGATTAAAAAAATCTTCGTTTAAAAAAACGCTATATCAGTTGATGCGCAGAAGTCAAGTCATAAGAAAATAAGTCATTTTTGACTTCTGCGCATGACAGCGTTTTTTTTGGTACGATTTTTTAATCAAGTTTTCAACAGATGTCTAACTTTTTTGTAGTACCACGGAGTTCTATGCGAGAAAAAAATATTATAACCTCCCATCGAATGTAATACATTTTTATGGGAAGTTGATATTTTTTTCGAATTTTGACCTTGTTCCTGGGGAAAAGTTGAACAGCTGGATGGTCATATTCATAATATTCTAAAGCACTTTTCCTAAAACTTCAAAATACAGGGTGTAAATGCAAAAGCGAGTTTCCTTTTAAGGGAATGCTCAGACCACAAAACTGAACAACTTTTCCAAAGAAACATGGGTTGAAATCGGATTTTTTTGTGGGTGTTTCATACAAATTGCACTGTCGACTAATGAAGGTTTGTATGGAGAATCCAAAAAAAAATCTGCGATTTCGACCCATGTTTGTATGGAAACGTTGTTCAGTTTCGTGGTCTGAGCACACCCTTGAAAGGAAACTTGCTTTGGCATTTACACCCTGTATAATTTCATATTATCTCCCTGTTTTATTACGTTATACAAGGCTTTAATTAAATGGCGTGCCAATAGCTCAGGAGCTGGTTCAGTATCATAAACTGCGTTTTAAAGTTTCAATATAAAAGAAAACACCTGATAATAACCGTACTTAATTTAAACACAGCCAAATTATTAGGTTTCTTGATAATGAAATTAATCAAACACTACGTGACGCTGTTATCAATAATGTAAACATTTCGGGCCGCATCGATCGCCTCTTTATCGCATACGTGAGGAAACTATCGCATTGTTTGTATAAAAATTTATTAGCGTAATATTGCAAGGGGTGGGAGCTCGATAAATCCTCATTTGAAGTTAAACTGCCCAGAAAGAAACACATTTTCCGAAGGTTGGTTAATTTTATCCCAAAACAATATGGTATAAAGCTTCGATCCTTCTTGACACGGTATAAAGTCATGTGCGTGTGATAAATTCGGTAAATTCAGTTCTAAGATTTGAAATTGGCGCGCTTAGTTGAGGAAATAAGTAGTGCTGCGCGGCCAACTCTAAAATCGGCAGCCGTGTTTGTAGTTACCGATTGTGTTTCTAAGTGTAAAGATGAAAATCTTATTGTAATTATAGCAGTATTACTTGCAAATTAAGTATTTATGCTAAGGTCATATCGTATCGTAACGTTTTATTAGATGTTTCTATTATTTTTTAATTTAACCCTTAACGTGCCTTAAATTCTTCGACGCCTGAACTTGCCTTCACTAAAGTGACTTTTGCGACCTTTTCAAAGTGACAGTCAGTCAGACGGACAGTGAATTTTTTGTGTGACGGCCGTGGCCGTATATTTGTGAAGAATTTGCGCACTTTGGTTAAAAATACAGCGGGTCGAGTTAATTTTGTGACTTTGCATTTTCTGGCTTTGATTGTCGGTGTGTTATGTAGGTACTTACCTTACTTTTTTAGCGATTAGTATTGTTTAGAAGTAAATTAATTGTTTTGATCTGGTAAATATTGTAATACTTAAAGAGTTTAGATTCATTGTTATGAAAACTTTTTGAAAACAATCGCAGGAGATACTAATAATATCTAATAAAGAATACTTTTTTGTAGAATATTATGAAATCAGTGGCGCAGCTGATTGCATTAAAATTATAACTTTTTAAAATTAGAGTAATTTATTTTAGAACCGCCAAAATGAAGTTACAAATCCTCGTCGCGTTATGTATGTTCAACGTTTACGAGTGTAAAATGTGGCAAGTGACTGTCAAAGAGTACAACCGAGCGGAAAACCCGGACTGGAGCGCCAGCAGCGCAGCCAACGAGATTCCGCAGCGAGGGGCGAACAGTTTAGAGGTGCCTAATCCGCCTGACCATACCAAGCTGATAGCCATGGCAAGATATGTACTGCATAACGCCGGTAAGTTCTTTTTACCCAACTTGTAGGTTTTAAGCCGCTTTCGTACGCTCAAGGTCAGGTACAGTCAGCATCAAAAGCAGCAGAGCATATCAGATATTCAAAGTGATCATAATTATAAATACAACACCAATACTCAAATTATTGTTGGCTTCATGTAAAACAAAAGGTGATCACAACAATTTGAAAACTTTTGTTGTATTGATTATTATGATCACTGAATGTGTGGTTTTATATGGACACCTGAAACGCTTAGCTAATTTTTATGCTGACTGTACCTGCTCTTGACCGCAAGTTATCTAGAAGAAAATTGCATCAACAAATATGTGAACATCAACATATTATATAAGTACCTTACTTTATAACTAGTACTACCTACAAAACCTACCTACGCAGTAAATAGAGTGTTATTTACTTGCGCTCGCGAATATTTTTATAAATTTCATTGACTAAAGAAGTGATAGCACTAGACTTAATAAAGGCTTACTTTAAGTTTAGTCTCTTAATACAGCAGCAAGCCTTTGTAGCTTCAGTTAGTGATACTTGGGTAGGTAAATACGTACAAGTGTCATCATAACATTCCATGAAACGTCCACTACGAGTACATGTGTACAAGACAGGGAGCTCTCTCCAGAATTCCAGCTTTTGCTGGAATATGTGGAGGGGAAGTACGCACGGCAGCAAGCACGTGGAAACCAGAATTAGCTGCTCCAGCATTACGCTAGAAACGCCCGAAACCAGAGACCGGCTCAAGGTCAAAGTGTTACCATCGACGAGCGGCCGTTACTATAGTCACCACGCTTTTTAAGCGTTGCGGCTGCCTGGCACTATGGACCGCAGTTATTAGTGACCGCAGTATCTGTCTTTCGGTATATAATCTTTTAGCCGGGAAGTAGTCCAGTCAATCTACGAATGTTTGAATGGAGAAATGCACTTTCTGGGATAATTTACTAAATTACCAGAAAAAAAAAAACTACATTAATCTCCGACATGACGTTGATATTCTTAAAACCAGTATAAGGTGAACTCAACCTGTATAATATTTACCACTAGCTGGTGCCCGCGACTTCGTCTGCGCAGGTTTATAAATTGTAGCCTATGTGTTATTCTGATGTATAAGTTATATTATTGTAAAGTTTCATTAAAATCCATTCAGTAGTTTTTACGTGAAAGAGTAACAAACATCCATCCATACTTACTTCGCGTTTATAATATTAGTAGGATGTAGCACAGGTCAGCTTACTGGTACTTTTACAAAATTGCCGGATTTAATTCTTTACATCTTCAAATAGCCTATATCACTATTTAAAATTAATTTCTCTAAATGTGCATGTAATGCAACCTCGTAGATTGACTGGACTATAGAGGTGAGGGGTTGGTTGTTACTATTATTTGCCGGCACCACATGGCCAACCTACCAGTGTACCTTTACCTACCTACTTTAAATTAGGTTTTTGTCTCAGATTGGGCATCAGTAGCAACGATTTCTTCGCTGCCAGCGATCAAAGGTTTTCCGTTCTCGAATGTGAAGTCGGTGGTAGATGGCTCCCTGGCTAACTCTACCGGAATCCCCTTCTTCTACATGGCGCCGGCTGATTTTACTGCTCGCGATTTGATGGTAAAACTTTTGCTTATACAATCAAGGTTAACTTGGCCTTTTACCTTTAATTGGGTAGACGTTTTTGTGAAGTTCTAGCCGTAATGGACAGAAGGAAAATATTTTCCACATAAACTGAACAGAATTTTCCACATGAACTTTTTTCCTGTTGCCCATACCGGATAAAAAAAATTGGGACAGGCTATATTTTTCACCGCGGCTCGCAAAATGTAAAACGCTGGGTGGGAAATATTTGGTGGTTAATAAGACACTCGAAACATCAGTCTTTTATTACGAGTAGGTAGTTTTGAATGAATGAATAACTTTATTGCACACATTCAGGAATAAAAATTAGTTTAATTAGTTTTATTTGAATTACAAAATAAATGTGGTCCAAAAATAACCTAAATCAAAACTGAAGCGAAAAGAAAAGCTGATTGGATACTGCTCAATGCCAAAGACTTGGACATAGGTATCTATTCCAAGCATTCCTGCATTAAAATATGTAGGGCTACATGAATAACTTCTAAGTACCTAAGTATTTCACTTTGTGTTTTCTAGTTAGGTACTTATGCATTATTTAAATAATAACGAGCTTATCATACGTCCTTGTCGCGAAAAATATAACGTTTTTTCCTGATCCGTGCAACCATCCCTTACAAAACATAAAACTGAACATTTTCCTGAAAAGGTATGAGCCGAAAAACGATTCGGTCGTTCCATACAAAACCCGGTATTGATCTTCTTACTTGATTGGTCTGAGAAAGACCTATAGAAAATTGCAAAGATATAAAAATATAGATATAGTAAGTAATATTATAAACATAGTATTATACTATTTGCTGCTTTTTCCATTGACGTAAGAAAAACGCGGCCCCTGGCGTAGTTTCCAAAATCTTTGGCTTTTTCATATAATACTTATTATGTCACCGGAAAATAATAATTTTCGCGTCAGTTGATAAACTTAATAATCGAATTCGAAAAAAACTTGTAAGAAAGTCGTAGATCCATAGGATCCATTCGACCAAATGCCAGAAGCGAATTCGGTACAGTTTATTGTTTTCTTCCGGTGACGTTATTTTTTTGTCGTTTTGTTCCACAATTCGATTCATAATAAAAACGGCAACTTTCTTAAATGTGCTCACATGATCGTATCGTTTTGTAAGGGACGATTTTATTTCTCGGAATATGCTTGTATTCATAAAATAATCACTCACTACACTTTAAAAGGAGTACCTAAACACGATTTTTGGTATATTACAACTATATTTTTTATCAACCCAGTTTCTGCCCATAAAACTAAACAAAACAAAACTTTTCCCGAGGAACATAGAGAGAACTTTTTATTTTTCCTTTAATATTTACATAAACGTCTATCAACTATAAAATAATTTAGATTTTTCCTTTTGGAGATAAGGGTTCCGTTTTAACAATTTTGGTTCGGATCCCTAATAAGGGTGTATTTTGTTTGTACAGAGAAACAGTCGCGCAACAGTGCAAGTGTCGCTGGAGGAGACGCGGTTCTGCGACACCCAGAAGTGGGACCCCGAGGACCCGCGCTGCACCCGGCTCATGTTGTCCGGCAAGATGAAGCGGGTGGGTATTAACTACGTATACACGAGAACTTAGGTGATATGCCCATAAATACCAGGCCACTCAGAAAGTATTGCGAAAAATAGTTTTTATATATGGGAGACTGGCCGGTCAGAATCTTTTTCGAAAATATGATTACTTGTAAGTAAAAATATGTGTGTTCCATTTTCAAAATTTCCCTCCACATTTTTTGCGAGCCAATTCAAAGTATCGTGTCTTACTGAAAAATGGATCTGCGCCGGGAACATTTTAGAGCTATGATTTTTTACGATTTCAAGTGTCGCCTGAAACCGGAAGAATCGTTCGATAGACTTCAAATGGCATTTATGGATGAAGGCCCCTCCAAGGCAACCGTGTATCGTTGGTATAACGAATTTAGGCGCGGTCGACCAACCTTGGGGGATGAAGAAAGAAGCGGTCGCCCTTTGACGGCTATTACGGAAGAAAACGTGCTAGCAGTGAAAAATTTAATCCAAGATAATAGGCGAATTACATATCAGGAGATTCAGCACATATTAAAGATTGGATCGGGAAGCGTTCACGAGATTCTACACGGGCATCTTCGCGTGAGGAGGATAGTATCGCGCTGGGTGCCGCACTACCTCACCGACGCTCAGAAGCAGGCCCGGGTGGAATGGTGCCGTGATATGCTGAACAAATTTGAAGCAGGCTCGTCTCGGCGTGTTTACGACATCGTAACAGGTGATGAGTCCTGGATTTATCAATACGATCCAGAAACCAAGCGCCAGTCGACAGTTTGGGTGTTTCAAAATGAACCAACGCCTACCAAATTGAAGCGATCTCGAAGCGGGGGGAAGATTTTGATCGCCAGCTTTTTTAATTTGACTGGCCACTTGGCCTCAATTCCCTTACGAGATCAAAGAAGCATCAACGCCGAATGGTATACTACCAAATGTTTACCAGAAGTTTTTTCTGTTGTGAGCAACAAGCGACCAAACACAGGGCTCCGCGGACTACTGCTCCACCACGACAATGCGCCTGCACACACCGCGCTCAAAACGAGGGACTTCCTGGACAGCACACCAGTCAAACTCCTGGGTCACCCTCCTTACAGCCCTGATCTAGCACCGTGTGACTTCTTTTTATTTCCAAAAATAAAAAATCAGCTCAAGGGGATACAATTTTCGTCGCCGGAAGATGCGCTGGCTGCGTTCGAGCAGGCTGTAAACGAGGTGTCTACGGCGGACTGGAAAAAGTGTTTTGAAAACTGGTTCAGACGCATGAATCTTTGTATAGAGGCTGGTGGAGAGTACTTTGAAAAGATTTAATAAAAATATATGTACCTGTAGAACAATTTTTTTTAGTGTCGCAAATATTTCTGAGTGTCCCACGTATGACAGATAAAGTATGGCGATTACATATACGAGTATATCATCAAGTGGAGTATTGTATTCTTACAGTTAGTTCTGTTATGTATGTTACTAGCTGTGCCCGCGGCTTCGCTCGCGTGATATTCAGACAATGTGCAGTCTCTCCCTCTCCCCCTCCCTCACCCTCTCTATCTACCTCCATCCCACTCCCTCTACTTCTCCCTCTCCCTATCCCTGCCCCTACCCCTACTCCTATCCCTATCCTTAACGCCGTCTTCACCGCTATCCCTATCCTTATATAAACATAGAAACGACACCCACATTGATTTTTAGACATTTCAACCCTATCGCACCCCAACCCAATCCCCAGGGGATGATGGTATTTCACGTCCACCACCTTAGATTTAAAAATTGTTGTAGTTTTCCTAATCAGAGATCCGACAAACCATACAAACGACACCCATATTGATTTTTAGACATATCAACCCTATTTCACCCCAACCCCATCCCCGGAGGATAATGGTATTTCACGTCCACCACATTGGATTTCAAAATTGTTTTAGTTTTCGTAATCAGCGACCCGATAAACCATACAAATGATACCCATATTGGTTTTTAGATTTTTTACCATTTCGCTCTTTAAGGGGTTGAATTTGGGGTGGAATTTCAATACAAATACAAAATACAACAGAGATGTATGTTCCACAGAATTACAACCCTAATGCCTAAATAATAAATTATCTGGATTTTACTTTGAAATGAAGGAGTTTCAACTTCATCCCCCTTTTCACCACTAAGGGTGTAAAATTTTCAAAAACCCTGAGACACGTAAAACTTAATTTTTAGTCGTCAGTCTAAATAAAAATTTTGAAGATCCTAACTTTAAAACTAACGGACTTTCATACAAACTTTCATCCCTTATTTCACCCCCTTAGGGGATGGATTTTGGAAAATTCTTAAACTCGTACTTTTTTATTTTTTAGCAAAAGCTCAAAACCAAATTTCTATAATTCGTCCTTTAAAACTGAAAGACATAGACCAACATACGGAAAAAAAATCATCCCCTTTTTCACCCCCTTATAGGGTGATTTTTAAGAAATACTTAAAAACGTGTTTCTTTATTTTTTACCAGAAGCTTAAATTCAAATTTGTGTGAATCTAGCTCAAGAAACAAAGGACTTTCATACAAACTTTCATCCCTTATTTCACCCCCTTGGGAGATGAATTTTCCAAAATCCTTTCTTAGTGGGTGGTTTTGACGCACATAGAACCTGTGTACAAAATTTCAGATCTGTATCTATAGCGGTTACGGCTCGGCGTTGATGAATCAGTCAGTCAGTCAGGACATGCTCTTTTATATATTTAGATGAATTTATCCAACACAACTCGAGGCACGACGGCGTGGGCCGCTAACTGCGGCCGCTAGTTAAGACATTTCCTCCTTATTAACCACATCACATCATATTAGGAACATAGCCGTATTTAATAATGCTAAAACATATAGATTAAGTGCGTTATAGTCAGGTTAGCATCCACAGACCCTGCAAACTGTGATGACAGAATTTGTATCCATCACGTTATATTAAGTCAATAAGTTAAGTATACTGCGTGCAAAATAACTCTGATCGTTAATGCGCAGAAGTCAAAAATGAGTCGCGGGGGTGAGGGCGGCCCCCCCACCTGCCGCGAGCGAATCGTTCTTTGGCTCTCCGCCTGCCACCCGTGCGCATCAGAAAATAACCATCATAAACAGACTTGTCCTGAACGTGCTAGCTGGCACTCGCGACTTGTCCGCATGGATCTACCAAAAAACATAAAACTCGAATTTCACTAAAGTAAACCAAATGGCCGAAAAAGCGTAACTAAAATTATTTTATTGGTTTCCCATACAAACTTTCGTCACCTACGAGTATATTATCCCCTTCAAGTTTCATTTTTGCAATAAAAATAACCTTTGTCTTGTTTATGGTTTGCACTACGGATTAGCCGAGAAAGCGTAATATAAATTATTTTATTGGTTTCTTACACAAGCTTTCATCCTCTATTTCACCCCTTTACAGTTTCATTTTTGCAATTCAAAGTAGCATATGTTCTTTCCTATGGTGCAAAATATATTTATACTAAAGTTCCTTAAAATCGGTTCAGCAGTTTAGCCGTGAAAGCGTAACCAATATTATTTGATTTCCCATACAACCTTCTATCCCCGTTTTTCACCCGTTTCCAATATCATGTTTGCAATGCATGGTTCAGACTATTCATACCAAATTGCATCAAAATAGGTTCAGCGGTGTAGCCGTGAAAGCGTAACAGACAGACACACAGATTGACAAAAACTAAAAGGGCATGATCAGTGGATAAAAGTAAACAACTTTTTGAAACATAAAAAAAACAGCCTGTGTGATCATGCCCTGTCTGTTCCTAACACCCTGTATAATAAATAAGTAAAGTAAAAGGAGGGCCCCCAAGAGAGCCCAAGCCCAACATCCTCTCTTACATTCTGATTCACGCAATAATAAAATTGTAAATCAGGTAATTTGGCCTGCAGTTCTTTCTGTACTAAAACAACGTCACAGTGTGTTTTTTTTTAAATCTTTTATTATAAAAGGGTTTTGTCATATTAGTGACCATGCCACCCCTATCGTTCCACAGTGTGATTGATTTCATATTACTTCAATTTAGTGATTCATCGCCCCTTACCGACAAAACCACGTCATCTATTTACAGCGTTTCAGGTCAATGTAACGAGGACTTGACCTTAGTACGCATTGTAATAACATTTCCTAAATACATAATACATACATAGCAATGCCATAACAATAGTTACCTCAACATGCACAACATAAAGGATGTTAGTAAGTAAATGTACCTAACTCAGACCAAATTAATTCTGAACTATTTCACAACTCTAGGGAAGCCCAAGATTTATTTTGAGATGAAAAGTTTTAAAAAACTGTAGCGTATGAACCATTATACGATAGTTTTTCACAACTTTTGCTATTTAAAATTACGTTATAAGCATAAGCAATCTTATAAGTGCACACTTTATAATTAATTTGGAATTGGTTTAGGTAACACGTATCGTTTAAACTTTGCTTGGTAAATAATAAATTTGTGTAAGTAATAAATTAACCTTTCGATCAGCACATAGAAGACGTCACATTTACCTACATGCTGATGTATAGGAACATTAATAAACGTTACAATCAACAGCACCTCAAGCGGAACTATACGGTGAAAATCGCTACTATGAATGTGGAATTAATTCGATCCATAGTCCAAAGCGATATCCTTGATGTGGTGTCGTCTTTACAAGTGTATTTAGTATGTTCTAGACTAGATTAAATGCGCAATTGATATGAAACAGCGATGTATTCACCTTGTTTGAACACGCATGTTTCATTGATAAATTAAAACCAATTACATACTTACTTAGAGAGTAGGTATAAGTTGAGCAGTCGAGTCAGTCAATGTCAATAAATCCGCTCCTGCAAAGATGGGGTTTGTTTCCACTAAAGCGGATCTAAGCGAAGATGTTCTAAATTAGGGCCTGTGCACACCGGGATTTTTTGCGACGCGCGTTTGTAAGGCGACAAACGCGAAACGCACGCGAGTCATACGCAACTTTTAGACCTTTGCACAGTTTGCACACCTGCACGCGATACAAACGCGCCGCCGACGCGCGTCGTCGGCGCATGTTCGGCGCATTTTTATCGATACGCGTTTGTATCGCTGCAATCGCAAACAAACTGCTCTGTGCAAAGGAAAACGCGCAATCGACGCGCGTACCCAAATCGCGCGACGAAAGCGTGATAAAAAATCACGGTGTGCAGAGGCTCTTAGACCAATCAGATCACAGCACAGATCACGGTAACGTGATATTGGTATGTGGATTTCATGCAATCTGATCGGTCTAATTCGGTACGTCTCGATCTGCTGCGCTTCGCTTCAGTGTCACTCTTATGGCCCATTTACACGAAGTCAAAAGTTAGGCGCCTCGGAGCGTTGCACCTATACGAAAGAAAGAATAGCTTCTTCAACCATTATGCAAAACGGTTTTATATGAGCAGTCCACCTCTATAGTCAAGCATGAGCGTGAGAGAAAATATATATTCTCCGAATACTATATATTCACAGGAAAGCTAACTATCCATAAGTGCTGATGAACTGTGTGGTCAAACTTGCCAGGCACGCCATAGAAAATATAATAACTGCATTGTAACATGAGTTTATAATTATTTGCAGATCAAGGAAGGCACGCCTGAATACACTTTCGCAAAAGCTGCCTTGTTTGAGCGTCACCCGGCCATGGCTACTTGGCCAGCAGGTAAACCTTTTATGATAGGATTCTGAATTAAATTGAACTGTTGCTCTATAAAATAATTACCTAATGATAGAATACCGTGTAATGCCGGCAAAGAATAGTACCAACCCATACATACCCGTGGGTGTCGTAAGAGGCGACTAAGGGTTAACTGGAGGATGGGCAGCAGCATCCTCCTTTGTAACTTACATCTTACTTACTGCGGTCACCTACAACCGCGGTCCATGGTGCCAGCCGTAACGCTAACAAGCGAGGTGACTATGGTACTTCCCCTCCACATTTTTTCCAGCAAAAGCTAGAACTCTGGAGGGAGCTCCCTGTCCTGTAGTGGACGTTTCATGGGATGTTATGATGATGATGATTATGATGATAGAAAAATATCAACAGAGAGAAATAAGTTAAACCTTTAAAGTAGGTACACAACTATACAAATGTTTAAGCTGAACATTTTGATTTAAAAACTCATTTTCTGGAAAAATCTTTCAAGTTACCTTCTAACATTTTGCATACACGATATGTTTGTTTGAAATTTATTTTAAAAGCCCATTTTATGCGGCGATTTCCTATTGAGGTTTTTGTATCAACAAAATTTTCTTATTGACTTAACAGCCTGCAAGACAATATTATGATTAATATTAAGTAAATTCAATAGTGTTTTGCATTTCTGACATAATTTAGGCCGGTTAACGTAAATAAAGGGCCGATCACACCTGACTGAATTCACACACTAAGTCAGTTAGTCTCCTACGTAGGAAAGGAAGGTAGAAAGATGGAACTAAGTAAGTCACTAACTGAGTAAGCCGCATAGTAAGCAACGCAGAAAGGAACTTTAGTGAAGGGCCAATACGAATAGAACACCTCATCGTACGGAAAATATTAATAAGGGCTAATTTATGTTGTATAGAAAAACACTAGAATAACTACAAAAAAAAACCACAGAATTACCGGTATACTAAAAAACAATCAAGGAATTAAAATAAGGTTGCACCAGTCAAGTAAACACAAAGAATTTGAGTGCTTTATTCATTCTTTTAGTTAGTATAAATTTTTCATTTAAAATCGTACGAAAAGCGAATAATGATTCCAATGAAAAATAACAATTTAATGATAAAAGATTATTTGGATAGTACTAAGTAGTACATTCGAATATTTCGATTGTTGCTTCTTGAAATAATTGTACATCACTATTAAGGAACATCCACATAGTAGGGATCATAGTCAGTTCACTAGTTGTGCTGCTATACGTTAGTATACGTCTATATTTTCTGTGCTGGTACACTTTATAGCGCGACTGATATGTTCAGATACTTTGTATAAAGGCTTCTATGAGTATTTTGAATGACCTTAAAATAAATTGAAAAGCAAGCTAAAAACTCGTTTATACTTTTATATTTAGTAGTAGAAGTAGTTTCAGAATACGATTGTCTTACTTTATTGCAATTGAAATAATTATAATATTATTATTATTGTAAAGGGGGCCCAAATGGGTAGGTCAAAGTTTTTAATTGTCAGTACTAAGTCAAGTTAGGTATCATATAAAAGTGCTTCACTTGTACATTCCAAAATAGTTCTTTATATTTTTAACGACTCTTAGTTTTCAAGTTATGATGAAAAAAGTTTAAAAATATACCTTCCCCCCTTCCTTATCCCCGAAGTTTTCCGAAGAAAAAATCTGAATTAATTAAAGTCCATAGAGGTTTATGTGAATAATTCAGAAAAAAAACAATCTCTCTAAGTAGCACAGTTTTTTGGAAATTTGCAACAAATTTAGTTTTGCGGTCCTTACAATGGACCTTATTGCTTCTAAAAATACTATAGGTAGGTATATCGGAACCCTCGATGCGCGAGTCCGACTCGCACTTTAACATTTTATTTGTTGTGTGTATGGTGAAAATCGTTAATTTTTCATGGTATGAGTCCATTGATGAAATTTTTAGGAGATTGTTTGACACCTTGTACTTGTCCGTAATTTTGTTAGACTTCCTTAAGGGATCCCGCACACAACCGAGAATCGGTGACCGATTTTTTGTTGGCATCCCGCTCTGACGTGTTATCACCTGAATCTTCCGTCCTTGTCCTGGCCGATAATCGCCCACCGATTCTCGGTCGTGTGCGGGATCCCTAAAAGAGATACTTTGTAATCCTGACAAAATTTTCAATTCATGTCTAAATCAGTTGTCCCTTTCATAAAAAAATGTATAGGATCAAAACTGTTTAGTTTTCGCGTCGAGTCGGAAGCAACAGTAGTGTGCGTATGATCGAACACACACATGCGCGCAGTCCACGCGGAGTCGTAGTGCGTCATTTCACCCGAGACGCGTTCTCGCCCGCTCGGAGGAAACGACACCTTTTAAAAAACTGTGTTTTGAATGGAACTTTTTTCTCTCAAGGTATTTTTAATGAACTACTAATATAGCTCAGCGCAACGATTGTATAACGGAGGGTTACTCGAGGGGAAGCGAGGGGCGACAGGGAAAAGCTCTTCAAGTTTGTATACTCAACAGCACGTCAGTAGAAACACTTTAGACTTACTCGTAATGACATGGTGGTAGAAACTATCATCCGCACATCACTTATCATCCGAAAATCACTCATCATCCGCTCATCATCATTCATCCACTCATCCACGCATCACTCATCATCCACTTATCATCATTCATTCACTGATCAACTATCATCCGCGCATCACTCATCATCATTGATCCACTCATCAACTATCATCCGCGCATCACTTATCATCCGCTCATCATCATTCATCCACTCATCCACGCATCACTCATCATCCACTTATCATCATTCATTCACTGATTAACTATCATCTGCGCATCACTCATCATCATTGATCCACTCATCAACTATCATCCGCGCGTCACTTATCATCCGCTCATCATCATTAATCCACTGATCAACTATCATCCGCGCATCACTTATCATCCGAAAATCACTCATCATCCGCTCATCATCATAATTCATCCACTCAACCACACATCACTCATCATCCACTGATCAACTATCATACGCGCATCACTTATCATCCGAAAATCACTCATCATCCGCTCATCATCATCATTCATCCACTCATTAACTATCATCCGCGCATCACTCATCAACTATCATCCGCGCATCACTCATCATCCGCTCATCATCATTCATCCACTGATCAACTATCATCCGCGAATCACTTATCATCTGAAAATCACTCATCATCCGCTCATCATCATCATTCATCCACTCATCCACGCATCACTCATCATCCGCTCATCATCGTTCATCCACTCATTAACTATCATCCGCGCATCACTCATCATCCACTTATCATCATTCATCCACTGATCAACTATCATCCGCGCATCACTCATCATCTTTGATCCACTCATCAACTATAATCCGCGCATCACTCATCATCATCATTCATCCAGTCATCAACTATCATCCTGCCTAAGTTTGGCGCCGTTTGCTTTTAAAAAAATAATCTATTTAAATCCGTGCCATCGCTGTACATTTCGTTGATTTTACGATCGAAAGATCGATGGACACATACTAACGACCAAAAGGCAGTCTTATTTCGGAAAGCCATGCCATGGAAATCCGTCTAAAGAGGAAAATCTAACAGACCTGACGAAATTCATTTGCGCGGCTCGTAGCGATCACACGTACGTTATTGCTTAAGAGTGTCTCGAGTATACCCGCAATATGGGAAAGTGCGATAAATGTAACAAGAATATTACGAAAACCAAACCAGGAATAGAGTGTATTAAATGTGAAAAAATTGTGCATTTTAATTCAGAATGTGCAGGATTAACAAATGCACAACAAAGTGTACTCCGTGCCATGGAAAATCTTCAGTGGACCTGCAGCGAATGTCACGAGAGCTCATACAAACGTCGTTCCATCGTGATTCCTCAGGATGAGAATGAGGAAGAAGATCCAGGTACCGCCCCATCGGTGCAAATAAATATTAAACAATTACTTAAGGATATCACAAAGGAGGTAGACAAATCAATTCAACGACAATTGAAGGAATTTACTGAGTCACTGCAGTTCCATTCGGATAAATTGGATGAAGTTCTTGATAGCCTAGAAGCCTGTCAAACAACTATTTCTGATTTGAAGAAAAAGAATATTGAACTTATCAATAAAAACAACAATCTAGAGACGAGGGTAGGTGCCTTAGAACAACGTTTACAAGAAATTGAACAGAGAAGTTTATCAAAACATGTTGAAATATTCAACGTGCCATTTGAAAAAGATGAAAATCCCGTCGAACTGGCTAGCAAGGTAGCAACGAAGTTAAATCAAGAGGTGGAGGATATTAAGGAAGCTAAACGCCTCTCCGGGAGAACGGAACGTCCAGGCCCAATAATGGTGCAGCTCAAGAACGAAAGTCTACAAGCTAAGTGGCTAACTACAGCCAAAACGAATGATATGATAATTAAAGTTGCTGATATCCTCCCAAATACTAAAGGTGCCGTGGCTAAAGAGACGGTATTTCTAAAAGAAGCACTTACACCGTACAATAAGCATCTATTGTGGTTAACGAAAAAAGAGTTAAAGGACATTTTTAAGTACATTTGGATCAAAAATGGAATCCTCCGGGTTCGAAAAGAGGGTGACAACGAAAAAGCCATTGTAATCCGCTCTGCTAACGATATCAAAACTTTAAAAATTTAAGAAACACCCACCCATATTATCTACAATCACCAATATCTTGTTTAGTAATAATAGCATTTAAAAATGTCTTCATCGTATAACAATATTTTTGAGATTTCTGATTGCGCCAATATACAAACCTTCTTAGATAGTATTCCTGATAATTTAAACTTACTATGCATTCATATTAATATTCGATCCATAATAAAAAACTTTACGTCACTCGAACAATGTGTGCGTTCATGCTCGCGAAATATAGATACTATTATAATATCGGAAGCCAACATTTCTCAGTCATTATGTTCATTGTATAACTTAGACGGGTACAACATGCACGCAGAGTTGCGAAAAAATCGAAGAGGTGGTGGTGTTATTATTTACGTGTTAAAAAAACACAAATTTATTACGAAACCTATCAAAACAAAACACTTTGAATGCTTACTCGGTGAAATTCACACTTCTTCGCACTATTCCGCCACTCTGTGTGCTGTGTACCGTCCACCTAGTTATAGCAAACATTTATTTATACAAGAACTCTGCACTGTACTTAGTAAAACAAACCAAAAACAAGACTTGTTCCTTATAGGCGATGTCAACATAGATATAGGAATCAATGTACCTATAAAGCATAAATACAACTCCGCTATGTGTAGTCACGGCCTCCAGTGCGGGATCACGCAATTTACGAGGATAGAAGTAAGCAATAATAAATTAAGTAGTTCGGTTATCGATCATATCTACGCGAGATCCCGCGCGCAGGACGTGTACACGACGGCGCTTGGAGTAACACTGGCTGACCATCGTGCTATAGTGCTGGCATGCAGCGGACCGCTTCATGTACAGCGTGTTACAAAAACTAAAACTATATATAATAATGAGTTGCTATCTACATCTTTGCGAGGAATTGATTGGCAGAGTACTAAAAAATTTGTCTGTCCACAAAAGATATATAAATATATACAAAATAATATGAAAACTTGTTATAAAAAATCAGAGACAAAAATAAAAATTTCAGGAAACCCCAAACGAGCAAACAATAGGTGGATCTCACGAAGGATCCAAAATGCTTGTGATTTTACAGACCGTCTTTTTATGAGTTGGATTAAGGATGCTAATAATAAAATCCTTAAACAGAAATATAACAGAGCCAGAAATTTCGCTAGTAAAATAATCCAAAAAGGTAAAAATAAACAAACCAAAAACGATATAATAAGAAATATAGACAATCCTAAAAACCTATGGCGTATCCTTAATGAAATCACGGGTAGAATTCAAAACTCTATAGATAGTGTCATAACGAACGCTTTTAATACTGTCAAAACTAAACTTACGGATATTGTCAATAACTTCGCAACAAAATTTAGAAACAATGTTAAGAATATCATACCTAAATGCAAAATAAAACTCGTAAATAAATGTGATTACTCCAAACCTTCTAATGTATCTATTAGATATAAAAATGCTACACCAGAGGCGATTCTTAAAGTAATAAATTCTCTAAGTAGCGAGAAAGCTCCAGGCGTAGATGGTATTAGAGCAAAAGACATTCAGTTAATTAAAGAAGATTTGGCACCGGTAATAGCTAATCTTGTCAACAGTTCAATTAAAACTGGAGAGTATCCCTGTGAGCTGAAAGAAGGAATTGTAAGACCTATACACAAAAAAGGAAGCTTTAAAGAATATGATAATTACAGACCGATTACGATACTACCAACTGTTGACAAGATTATCGAAAAATTCATTAGTAAACAAATATATAGCTTTTATGAAAACAATAAAATACTTACAGAACATCAATTTGGCTTTCAACCAGGCAAGTGCACTACACAACTGCTTTCTAAATTCACTGATGTCATTTACAAACATCTTAATGACAAAAAGCATATCCTTATAGTGTTCATAGACTATAGTAAAGCGTTTGACACTCTACAACATGACCTGCTACTGGAAAAACTAGACGACTGTGGCATAAGAGGGCCACTAAATAAGTGGTGTCAGAGCTATCTTTCAGATCGTTCCTACACAGTGAAGGTAGGAGAAGAACGCAGTGACAAAATAATGGTCAATGAGGGTACGGCGCAAGGATCGGTCTTGGGGCCATTACATTACATTACATATGTTAACGACTTGATTCACGTAATTAAGGAATGTGAGGTCTATATGTTCGCGGACGACACCTGCCTGCTGGCAGCAGATACCAACATACACGTAGCCCTACGCCGCTTGCAGATGGACTTCACAATGCTTACCAAATGGTCCCACGACTCAGGCCTGGTACTTAATGCTAGTAAAACTAAGCTGATGTATATCAGCTCGAGTAAAAATAGGAAATACCACCCTATAAACCTCATTGCCCACAGTCACTCGTGCCTACACGCGGACATGCGATCATGCAACTGTGAACCTGTCGAGCTTGTCAACAAACAAAAGTATTTAGGTCTTATTATTGATGATCGTCTTAAGTGGACCAATCACATAAATTATGTATGTGATAGACTACGCTCAATCCTTGCCAAATTTTCAATAGTTAAAAACAAAATTCCATTCAGAGTTTTACTTACCCTTTATATAGCTTTAGGGGAATCAATTATATCGTACGGACTAAGCAGTTACGGACGTACAAGTAAATCACTTTTAGATTCAATCTATCAACTTCAGTTAAGAATAATTAAAACTATAGTTCCATACAAGATAAAAGCTAAATTTAAAAACGAACACTACTTTGGACTTTTCGAGTTTTGCAAAATCTTACCTATACACGAGAAAGTAAAGTATACAATATTGATAGAAAATTTCTTCAACAACGATCTCCAAACACCTTTAAATCACCAAAGAGTGACACGTAGTGTGTCTGATGCTAAACTCATGGTTCCAAAATTTAATAACTTGTATGGAGCACAAATGCTTCAATACATAGTACCTAAATTAATAAATAACCTACCGTTTAGTACAAGAAATGATATAAGCTATAAAAACATTAAACAAAAATTTAAAACGTATTACTTAAGCAAACTCTAACTCATCAGTTTTATATATAACTCCTAGATGTTACTTCGACACACCCTGTTGTCGTGTCGTGTAACCGGTTTACTGCACAGTCTAACTGAGCTACGTATACTCGAGCACTGCCAGCCAATAAATCGCAACAGATAGATAACGTATAATATTTAAGTTAGTTTTGTAGTTATGATCGCTGTCTATTGTCGCGCAATGAATGTATCTAACAGTGTACGGAAAAACCTAACTAGGTTTATGCAACACTGTAAAAAAAAACCTTATGTAAATTCTTTTGTAATTTTTCAATAAATAAATAAATAAATAAAATAATGTAGCCTGTTTCCTGCCTACGTTTGGCGCCGTTTGCTTCTTTTAAAAAAGTAATCCATTTAAATCCGTGCCATTGTTGTACTTTTCGTTGTTTTTGTGATCGAAAGATCAAAGGACACATACTAACGATCAAAAAGCAGTCTTATTTCAGAAAGTTATGCCATGGAAATCCGTCTCAAGAGGAAAATCTAACAGACCTGACGAAATAATGTAGCCTGTTTCCTGCCTAAGTTTGGAGCCGTTTGCTTCTTTTAAAAAAGTAATCCATTTAAATCCGTGCCATCGTTGTACATTTCGTTGTTTTTGTGATCGAAAGATCAAAGGACACACACTAACAATCAAAAGGCAGTTTTATTTCGGAAAGCCATGCCATGGAAATCCGTCTCAAGAGGAAAATCTAACAGACCAGACGAAATAATGTAGCCTTTTTCCTGCCTAAGTTTTGCGCCGTTTGCTTCTTTTAAAAAAGTAATCCATTTAAATCCGTGCCATCGTTGTACATTTCGTTGTTTTTGTGATCGAAAGATCAAAGGACACATACTAACGATCAAAAGGCAGTCTTATTTCGAAAAGCCATGCCATGGAAATCCGTCTCAAGAGGAAAATCTAACAGACCTGACGAAATAATGTAGCAAGCAGCACGTTCAAGTTTCCGATCATCGACCCTAAACAGCTCTACCTATTCCGACCACTGCCGATTACCCATCATCTACCGGTCACCCATCATCTACCATTGACTCGTCTTCCGCCGGTCACCCATCAATATCATCCACCGGTCACCCATCTTCGTCCGGACATCAATCACGTATCGAAAATCTATTACTCTGATAACCCTTCTGACCGATCACCCATCATCTACCTATCTTCCTCCGCCTACCCTTCATCACCAGTCACCCATCACAAAACAAAACTACCTAGGTATGGTATGTAAGTAGGTACTTACTTGGTTAAAGGAATAGATATTTTTTGAATTTTTGACGGGATACATAATATTTATCTTTGCGCTTCCCCATTCTCACTTCGAGCTCTTGTGGGTATCGGCCGCGTGTCAGAGCTATTTATTAGACTTCGCGCGGTCATACTAAAAATGTATGGCGTAATCGTAATGGTTTTAAAAAAAATCATATTAAATATGTAAGCAATATTAAACCGTGATTGCAGTTTTGGTAGTTTTTACGTGGTGCAGTCTTAAGTAAAATATTTTCGGCCAACGATATTTTTACAGTAACAAAATGCTGAAGTCAATTCTTTTTATCTAGAAATTTATTGATCTTATTTGGATTTTTTATTTCTGTATGTAAGTTTATTTATTGTTTGCCATAGTTTCTCATTATCTTTTGGATATGGTTTTAAAAGACCTCGACTAACAATGAATACTTTCGGGCGAAATGCCCAACCGGGCGAACTCGCCTCGGAGGAAATGACCACCAAAAAATGACATCGGAATATAGTAAGCCACTTAGTTAGGAGGTTTAGTGATGGGCAAATGCGAATGATTGACTCGAATTTAACAACTTGTCGAACAAAAAATAATGGCCTAACTGATGGTATACTTTTTTACTTAAAACAAGCGCTCCTACTAGAAAAACAATTAAAGACCGCTATATTCAAAACTAACAGTGTTGCACTAGTCAAGTATTCTACACGGACACATCTGACTCCGTCGCGCTTTAACTGGCGATTGATTGAGTACCTAACCGAACCGTAAATTTTGAAAATTATTGAATCAGTGTTGCTGCGATAACGAGATCGATGGTTGAATTTTAAAAATACAGTAACTCTACCGAATATTCCTATAGAAAATATCGAGAATATCGAATTCTTAAAAGTACCGGTAATAATCGATACTAAAAAACCGACCAAGTTCGTACTTCGTGTCAAGCCACGCGCAGTGTAGAGTTAAGGAGTGATCACACCTAGCTGAATTCAAAGACTAATTCGGCATACATTGCTCGTTGAAGTAAGGATATTTCAATTAACATAACCAAGCCTCCCAGCAATGTATGCCGAATTAATCTTTGAATTCAGCTAGGTGTGATCACTCCTTTACCTAGTTCTTTTTACGATTTTTTTTGTCGCAAAGCAGGTTTATTAACTCTACTGAACAGTCGCATAGAAAATATCTGAACCTTTCAAGTATCGATGGTAATCTATAGTGAATTTTTTTAAAAAAATTATTAGTTCTTGTTATTACACCATGAATAATAATTATTCTTTATCGACAAGTTGTTCATCATCATTCGCAAAATTTACCCATCACTAAACTTCCTAAGTTCTTTACTTGAAGGGAGTAAGGGGGTTTAGTGATGTCCGAGTACGAATGATTAATTTTAATTGAATTCCGTGTTCGCATCGAAATTAAATTGACCAATACATGGTCTAAGGGACTGGTTTCCGAAAACTGAAAGGGTGTGGTCAGTCAAGGTAACTGAATAATTTTCAGTAAATAAAACTTTCAGAAAATATTAAAATAATCCTCTTTTCCACAAAAAAGCCACGATCACACCTAGCTGAATTCAAAGACTAATTCGGGATACATTGCTCGTTGAAGTAAGGATATTGCAATAACACAACCAAGCCTCCCAGCAATGTATGCCGAATTAGTCTTTGTATCCAGCTAGATGTGATCGTGGCTAAACTGTCCATTTGCAATTTTATATGAAGAGTATTGAAGAGGCTGATAGTTTTATTTACTGAAAGTTGTTCAGTTACGGCGAATGACTATGTGCACCTGCAAGAAAAAAGAGAAAAAAATGTATCCACTTCATTTACCACAGCCATTGTTTTTGTTTGATCAGAAATACTCTCATTCATAAGATTTGGCACGGCAATGTTCAGGTCTCATTTGTCCATTTAAGTTAAATAAAAATAAAAACATCACGGAAATGTATTGTCAGCCAATTAAAGCCGCGATCACATCTAGCTGGATTCAAAGACTAATTCGGCATACATTGCTGGGAGGCTTGGTTATGTTATTGCATTATCCTTACTTCAACGAGCAATGTATGCCGAATTAGTCTTTGAATCCAGCTAGCTGTGATCACTCCTTGACTCAACCGAACAGTCGTATACAATTTTTTATAGTGATTTTTTTAAGTTTATTATTAGTACTTATTATTAAACCAAGATAATGCTTTATTTTTATTTTGCATGGACAAGTTGTTCGATTCGAATTAATCATTCGCAAAATTTTCACATCACTAAACCTTCTAACTCCTTTACTTGAAGGGACTTAGCATGTTTAGTGATGTCCAAGTGCGAATGATTAATTCAACATATCGAACAAAAATATACTTATATTAAAAAAAACCGGTCAAGTGCGAGTCGGACTCGCGCGCCGAGGCTTCCGATATACCTATAGTATTTTTGGAAGCAATAAAGTCCATTTTCAGGACCGCAAAACTAAATTTGTTTGTAAAGGCTTTTTGCAGATTTATGAAATACTGTGCAACTTAGAAAGATCGTTTTATTTTTGCTGTAAAGTTTACATAAACTTCTGTCAACTGTAATTAATTCAGATTTTTCCTTACTCAAACTTCGGAGATAAGGGGGGGGGAATGGTATTTTTCTTGACATTTTTCATCATAACTTTAAAACTAAGAAATTTAAAAAAATACAAAAATATATTTTAAAAAGTAGAAGTAAAGCCCTTTCATATGATACCCAACTCGACCTAGTAGCGACAATTTGAAATTTGCCCCCCCCCCTATTTTGGACCCCTTTACATTAATAATCATACTTTTTCAAAAATTTTTCATGTGCAATTAAGTTGGGCAACTATATTCTAAAACTATTCAAAATTTCAGGTTGATAGCATAAGTGGTTGCTGAGATATAGAGGTGTGACAGACAGACGGACAGACAGACAGACAGACAGAGCGGCACCATAAGGGTTCCTTTTTTTACCATTTTGGTATCGGAACCCTAAAAACGGTCAAGTGCGAGGCAGACTCTCGCTTCGAGGGATTCGATATTCCTGTAGTATTTTTAAAAGCAATAAAAGCCCATCTTTAAGACCGCAAATAAGTTTGTCTTTAATTTTTTCTTCTTTCAATTATCGGTTGTATTTGTCTTGAGGTTGTATCAGCCATTTTTTAACAATCGATAGCATTTTATTGTACAATAATTATTTTCGATAAGGCTATTCAACAGAGTTACTGTATTTCAAGATTAACTACCGACAGCGAAACTATCGCTATCGGAACATCACTATTCAGCAACTGTATTAGTAGGCACTTTTTCTACTTAGCTTCCTAGCTAGAACTCTGAATTCACAAACGTCTTTTTCAACGTAGCCTCCTAGGTAGATTTCTTATTCAGTCGTCAAATTCAAGCAGGTGTAATCGCGGCTTAAAGGAGTTACTTATAGTAGAGTAGGCAAGTAGTTTTATGTTTAGACTCATTGTTCTCTATAGTTTAAGATCCAAGCTGGCGGAAAATTTTCTAAATCCGCTGGGATCAAACTTGGCTCGAATCAAGTACAATGTATAATTATTGTATACCCCTAAAGGTAAGATAAAATAAGTGGTGCTTCCCGGCAGGACGCGACGGAGACGCACAGTGGGACAAAATCTTTTGAACCGACTTAGGTAGCTGGTTCAAAACTTCACAGATTGTGTAAAAACTACGAAAATATAAAAAGTAAGGGAGGGTCGCCATACAAGAAACGTATTCTTTTTGTTTTTTCTCTATCATTAGAATGATCATTAATTCGAGCGTCAAAATTGGTATGAATATAGTAAAAAATTATATTATTACATGTCCTGACTGACTGACTGTCATTGACACGTAACCACCTAAGTTACACGTCTAAAATTTTGTATGCAAACTTATTGCATGCCACAAACACCAGGGATGAAATAAGGGATGAAAGTTTTTTTTAACTTTAGCTAATGGTTCTTATCATACAGAAATATTAAGTAAAATGTATGAAAATTTGAATTAAGGCTCATGATAACAGTGAAATGAACACGTACTCCAGCGGTTTTGATATATTATCCCCCAAGAGTGTGAACTAAGGGTTGAAAATTTGTTTAAACCTGCTACAGTTAAGAAACTTTTGTATCAGCGTTTTTAGAAAATCACCAAACATTGGTGAAAGAAGGGTTAAAACTTTGTATATATTGTAGAAAATTTGAATTAATACAAAACACAAAAACTAACAAACTTTTGTATCAGCGTTTTTGTAAAATTATCCATACATATTATTATTAATACGTTTTACGTACATACCATATTATTAAGTGTGAAAGTGATATTGAAAGAAGAGTGGTGAACATGGTGAATGGTGCCCTGCACCATGCTTATAAGGAGTCAGAAGGTGTCTCACAAGGCTCGTTTGGCTGTTTATAGGGGCGTTTTGTTATCAACACTGATGTATGGCAGTGAAAGCTGGGTATGGCAGAAGAAGCATGAAAGTAGAATTAATGCAGTAGAAATGAGAGCGCTAAGAAGTATGATGGGTGTTAAATTGAGTGACAGGATTAGAAATGGTGGGATAAGAGAACGTTGTAGTGTTAAAGAAGACGTAGTGACCAAAATCGAGAAAGGGATGTTAAGATGGTTTGGTCATGTAAAGAGGATGAATGAACGAAGATTGACGAAAGTGATCTGCCAGGCGAGAGTGAATGGAAACGTTGGAAGGGGAAGGCCCAGGCGAACGTACCAGGACCAAATTCAGGACCTTCTAAATAAAGGCCAGATTAAAAGTACCATAAACCGACGAGCATGTATGAAAGGATTGATGAAAGTACAAGAAGCGAGGCAAGTATGTCAAGATCGTAGCAGGTGGAGGACTGTGGTCTCTGCCTACCCCGACGGGAAAGAAGCGTGATGTTATGTATGTTTTATCCCTTATTTCATCTCCTTGGTGATGAGTTGGAGAATCCTTTCTTCGATAATGTTTGAAGTATGCAGTAAATTTGCGTAAAAATTTTCACACGTGTAGCTAAAGTGGTTACGGGTCGGTCAGTCAGTCAGTTATTCAGTCAGTCGGGACATGTTATTTCATTAACATGTATGTAGACTATCAAACCAAGATTGACCCGTGAATGAAGAATCGTTTTGACAATAGAGCATAAACAAGAAATACGTTTCTTGTATGGCGACCCTTTTTTCGTTTTTAGGGTTCTGTGCCTCAAAAAAAAACGGAACCCTTATAGGATCACTTTGTTGTCCGTCTGTCTGTCTGTCAAGACCCTTTATCTCACGAACGGGTAAAGGTATCAGTTTGAAATTAATACCATATATTAGGATCCATGAACCACACCAGATCTGAAAATTTCAATTTTTTACAATGACGCAATCAAAAGATATGGCATTTTATGTCCTCATCTCCATACATTTATTCAAAAATGCAAAACCTACAGGGTACTTCCCGTTGACCTAAAATTATGAAATTTGGCAAGAAGCTAGGTCTCAGAGTACAAATAATGGGAAAAGTCTGAAATCATTCAATATTACAACTTTTCTCACAACTAATGGTAACCAATTGTGGTGAGCTCCCGTTTCAAGAACATTCATATAAGAGAGGGGTCAAGTTGGATGGTCGCTGAGGCGATTTTTGTTTTAGTTCTAAATAAAAAGGGGAATACTTACAAACTTGAAAATTGGTATGTTTATAGTGCATAAGCTATAAAATAACAACAAATAATAAAATTTGGTCAAGCGCGTGTCGGACTCAAAAATCTAGCACATTAACTTACTGAAATTTCAACTAATACAATTATGATTATGTGGTGGTACGGAACCCTCGGTGCGCGAGTCCGACTCGCACTTGGCCGGTTTTTTATAAACACATAATACTTATTCTGTGAAATTTTCAACCAGCTACCTATGTCGGTTCAAAAGATACAACTTCCAACGTAGTAAACAACGACATATTTTTGGAAAATTTCTCCCACTGTGTGTCTCGTGTCAAGTTTCATCCCAGCAGGTTGCGAATAGAGTTTCCCATACAATCTCGGAATTGGATCGTCTAGCTACCACTTATCCTACACCCATAACTTTTTACAGTAACGATATTTTTTCTTATCACTAAAATCCTACCTAACTCCTAATAATATTTTATTTTGTTTTTATCATAATACCTTATAAGTGCTTTTTTGGGTTCCACAGTCAACCCAATTTAAATCATTATTTTTTTTAAACTATTTTATTTTTTATTATTTTTATTCCAGATCACGACTGGTTCGTAGCAAAGCTAAAGATCGCTCAGATTGCGATGGTGGATTGGTTCGGTGGTGCCAAATACGTCCCGGTGAGGGATTATCTCGCGTACAACTACACCGGCACAGAAATGCTGGATATCGCACAAAGGTGGCAGGACTTGCAGGCTAAGATCACTTATGTTTAGAAATAATTTCACTGTAGTTATTTCGTGATCGAGTTTTCATTATTTGCAGATTGCCGTTCAGTTTCGTACGGTCAAGGGCACATCAAGCTTGACACACTGTACTTCGTACCGTTCTAATTTCAATAGCCTTACGAGCTCGCGCTGCAATTGGCAAGCTTAACCTGCTCTTGAATGTACACACACAGAACCACCTTTACTCTGTTTTGTACAACCCAGTTGAATGATGACGTCATTCTTTCTTGCCGTAGTGGGTAGATCTAAATTGATAAACATCATTATTTTAGTTTTTACCCGACTGCCTCAAAACGAGTGTTATCTTTTTGACTTGGTAAACTCGCGGATTATTTTGAACGATTCATCGTATATCGTCACATAAGATGAGCTTTTTCCCCCACTACCGGCGAAGCTAACAAGGAGTAGCAAAATTGATGCGTGCTTTAGTGAGTGTAGATGCAATGTATGATTTCATTAACTTTGCAGTGCATATCTACCACCCATAAACATTTGAATAAAAAAAAATCTCAATTGCAGTCAACATAAGCATGGCGTTTCCATGCTTCGACGCTTTACTTTTTAATTTTTAAGGGCTTATTTCAGCAGCTATCACACCTTTCATAATTCAGAAACTAATTCGGCATACATTGCTCGTTGAAGTAAGGATATTGGAGTTGATAAAATCAAGTCAGTCAGCAATGTATGCCGAATTAGTCTTTGAATTTAGAAAGGTGTGATTGCGCCTTTCTTTAATCGTAGATATGTTGCAAAACTTTTGCCAATGTTAATGTCATATTCGCGTCATCCTTTCCTATTGTATCATTTTTAAACAAATAACTTAAAACTCCGTTAAAAATAACAAAGTTTTAGCAAAAAAGAAGCTTTGAAACTCTAATTTAAGCATGTGTGCTGTACAGAATACTATATTTAATGGAGTCTTAAGTCACGATCACACCTAGCTGAATTCAAAGACTAATTCGGCTTACATTGCTGGGAGGCTAGGTTATGTTAATTGCAATATCCTTACTTCAACGAGCAATGTATGCCCAATTAGTCTTTGAATTCAGCTAGGTGTGATCGTGCCTTTAACTACATACTCAATAAGTTTACCAGACCAAAAAATAGATAGTTGCTTTTCACAGTCTTTTAGAATAAGTGAACCATTGTGATACATAAACTTACTGATAAAATATATTCGTCAAATAGGTTACCGTTTTCTACATATGGCATGTAGTCAAGCAAGTTTAGGTAATATTATTTCAAAACGGTAATTAGAAGTGCATGTTTTATATTAGAAATAAATAATTATGGCTACCCAACTTAGGTACCTAATTAATTAATAATACCATAGTACAATTGTATTTTGGGAGATATATTGTTGTAAAGTATTTTTTTTTTGTAATGAAACCATTAAACTTTAATACCCAAAACAACTTTTATTTCATTAATAATAATATTATTTATTTACATAATTACACGAAAAAGGCATGTTTTTGGAATAAAAGAGCACCAAGCTATAATAATAGTTTAGAACAGGTAAATACCTATAAAGTAAGGTTTTTTAACAGACTATTCAAAATCAACAACCATTGAGCAATATAACATTTTCATTATGCGTGGTCTCTGTGGTATATTCACGAGCGGGTCAAGCATGACATTCGCAGAGCAACACGCTGAATAAGATAACCGCGGTAATAGGTCCAGTGTGTCAAGCTTGACGTGCTCTTGACTGTACAATATCTCTCAAAATATACCACATTTAGCTATGAAAATTCTGGGGGGGGAGTGCCTTGTCCAGTAATGGATGTTTTTATGGGTAATAATTATAAAGGTTATAGTTTCCTATCGTCTGTCGGGTAATATCGCGGTTGACTGTCAAGCACCTATGAAATTAAGGTGTTGCACGGATAAGATACCTAATACATATTTAAAAAAATTATCACCTCGGATCTTTTAAGAGGAGGTTCTGCCCATGAAACGGAACAACTTTTTCCAAGGAACATGGATCGAAATACGAAATTTTTTTTTTACCCTCCCATCAAAAAGGCGCTGTCAGTTGATGCAGTTTGTGTGGGAAGTCAAAATTTTTTATTCGTGTTTCGACCCATGTTTCTGGGGAAAAGTTGTTCAGTTTTATGAGCAGAACTACCTCTTAGTGGCACAGCAGACGACAGACTTTTTGTTCTGACAGTCCGCCAGTGTGGCCGGTACTGCAATTATTTTCGTATTACTATAGTCATTGACATGAAAAAAACGCTCCGTTTCTATGCGCGTATTTTCCAAAATCTTTAGTTTGGAAAGAAAAACAGCTTGAATTCAAAGAATTAATCACTCGAAAAGGTTGT
The DNA here is from genome assembly GCA_947532105.1 of Athrips mouffetella. Lineage (NCBI taxonomy): Eukaryota > Metazoa > Arthropoda > Insecta > Lepidoptera > Gelechiidae > Athrips > Athrips mouffetella. The sequence continues at coordinate 19,513,117 of OX383964.1, read as the reverse complement.
TCAGATTGATTTTCATTTAGTTTAAAACATAGAGCAACTTTTAAACTTGTTATATTTGAATTTTATTCTGATAAAAACTATAATTTTCGCAATACCGGCCACACTGGCGACAATGTCCGTGACTGCCCGCGTATGTCCGCCCCTTCATCTGCTGAGCGCCTTAAAATATCCGGGGTGATAAAAAATAACGCTTTACGGTTCAAAATGTGAGCGCTGAAGTCCACCTTAAACCTACTTTTGATTCGTTTTAAATATCAACGCCATGAGGACCATGCTATCAAAAATTTTTTCCAACTCACGCTATTGGTCTTCAACATGCGCAGAAAATATTCCCTACACTGTCGTCCAGAACTCTATTTACCTGACCATAACTATATTCCTTAAAATAAAATAAATTTCTTAAATACCACTTTTAGTACACCAGGCATGTTTATAGCAGTTGCACCTTCCCATTGCAATGCACGCAGGAGGCGACGGGGCGAGGCGTATTCGCGCTGTTTGAGTACGCGTGGTGGACCAGTGCGTGTACCGGACCTTCGTTACTGCTCTTCAGTGCTAACGGCATTGACATTATCTGGCAACAGACGAGGGTAGGTAACAAAAAGGACAAGGTGTAACAAAAAGCGTATATCAACACTAAAGGATGTGATTCTGCTCATGAAAATTAACAACTTTCTCCAAAGAACGTAGGTCGAAATACAAAAAAATTTTTCGAAGAAAGTTGTTCAGTTTCATAGGCAGAATCATATCCTTCAGGGTTGATATAATACCCTTTCTGTTACACCTTGTATACAGTCAAAAAAATGTAGCTTGATTAGATTGACAGAAGCGTGAGAACTGGACGGAGCGTTGCGTAAGATATTAGAGCGACAGAGACACGTATCAGCTCATACAAAGCTCTGTCCTGCGTTCATTGTTATCATATTATTTTGACTGTAGTTTTAAAAAACGTAGAAAGTGTATCACAAGTTCGCTGGAAGCGTATCAGTCTATAATTTTTGTTTTCAAAGGATTCATATCAAAAACAGGTTTTTGATCTAAAGTCTGGATTTTCTTAGAGAATTTTGTCTCCTTCCGGTTTCTAAGAAACCTGATTTAATAAAAAAAACCAGCGACATCTAATGTAGGTAAAGAGTGTTGGTCTGACTACAAAAAAGTTAGACACCTGTTGAACACTTGATCAAAAAAATCGCACAAAATATCAGGCTATGTCAGTTGATGCGCAGAAGTCAAGTCATAAGAAAATAAGTCATTTTTGACTTCTGCGCATCAATAACATAGTCAGAGTTATTTTGGACGATTTTTTTGATCATGTGTTCAACAGACGTTTAACTTTTTCGTAGTTAGACGGTGTATGTTTACTTCGAAAGAAAATAACATAGCTAAATGTTTCTAAATTTCAAAAAAAAAATAACCATATTTAAATTTCTTAAACTTACTAACTCTAAAATTAAATCGTAGTACCTATCAAGATGAACTACAAATAAAAAAAAAGAAAACAAAGATGATTGAGTTATGGTCTCTAAGGTTTTGAGAAGAAAGATTTTGAGTCAAATGAAATATTTGACATAGTTAAGTGTATTAAACGGGACATCAGCATGGAATTTGACTTATTTTTCTTTGTTGATCCTGACATACTATAGCGTGCCAAATGGGGTATTCGGCAGCTGGCGTTTTTATTATTCGGATCACAGTGGAAGATTCCCATTAATGTTACTTACATTCTCAGCTTGTAATTCTCCTTCTGTAGCAGTACACAAAGTATTCAAATGGCTTATATCTTGTTTATCAACCGAACTACTGATATTTTCCGCTAGTTTCAAATTCACTGATGACAAGTCCAAGATGTTGGTTGAATGAGGCATGGTTTGGCTGAAGTTCATGTTTCCTATAGGTCGGGTGTACATGTTACCAGTGTATTGTTGTATGGTGATATTCTCTAGCCATTTTTCATGTAAACTGTATAGATTTTTGTATGTGCATAGGAGCATGTCCCTTGCTCGACATCTTTCGTCTAAAAGCTGCCTTATTGCCTGTTGCAGCTCTTCAGTTTTTTCATTCAGAAGTCGCTTGCATTGTGCCAATTCTTCTACCATTAAACTGAAATTTAAAATTTACTGTTAGTAGTGGAATGGCCTGTAGTAACAAATCAAGAGTATTCTATTTATAGAAGGATTACCTTAATTAGCTTCTAAAACTCACTATTAAGTAGTTAACGAACCTATAGAGCAACTCCAGCCCAATTTTTATGCTTTTGACTGAATTATGATACTCCACAAGTTGCAGAAAGCCTTTTTTGACTTAAAGCCTCTTTGAATCGGGCGCTGAATCTTTCTGATCAGCTGATAAAGAAAGTGATAGCTGTGTCTAGAGAAGCTTTAACTTTTAAAAAGTTTTCCGTAACTGGCTGTAGGACTCATGTTGTTTATTTAATTTTAAAGTAGTGACTAATGCACTGAATGTTGGCATTTGTGTGTTACATGTTTGTGTTTTTCAATCGACAAGCATGACTCAGTTGACATTCATGTTGAAATTTCTAAATTGTTTGTCACCTACTAGAATGCTACTTTTCCTATATTATTATTTCACCTAATTCATAACCAAATCATCAGAAATTAATGTTTGTTTTGGTCTTCTTTTGTAACCGGTCAACGTTTTTTGTGCTCCTGTCAACCAGACATTGATTCAGACGTCCGATTTTTGCTCCGTTTTGTAAACTTTTTCTGAATACAAAAAAGTACGCACGGCAGCTAGCACGTAGAACCAAATCCATTATAAGCTAATTCAGCACCACACTACAAACGTCTAACACCAGAGACCTGCTCCAGGTCAGTGTTTCTACTGATGTACAGGCGTGTGTTCATATCAGGTCACATCTTAGAGAGCGCTGGATATCTTTCATTTCTCTAGCACCAGAAAGAAAAAAAATTCTGATTTGCTCTTTGTCCTTTCCGCGTGCTGCCTTTTTCTACTAAGTCACACTGTGCACCTTAATGACTCAAGGTAAAACTACCTTATAGAAGGATGTTTTCTGTCCTGTTGTGAAACCCAAGGCCAGTCTGTGACATAGTGTATTCCTTTGTCTAAATAAGAGCCTTTAGTAAATACTGAAATATTTACCTGCTTGCAAGAAATTTACTCCTCCAAACTTCACACTGCCCGGCCAACCACTCGGTTTGTTCCTAAAATAAAATACAAATAAATAAAAAATTGCTTTCCAATGTACACTACACACACCAAGAGCAACCAAGTGTGTGTCTTTACCACCACACATAAAATTTTAGATGATAAAACTATTATACTGTGTCAAATTTTGTTTAGTCAGAATAATTATTTGTTGTTTTATTATTGATTGATTATGCACTACACCTAGTATGACGCTTGTATGTTTTAAGAATATGCATTTATTTTAAACCTTAAATTACGTAAATTTTAATTAGTACTTTTGTAAATCATCATTGGCTTCAAAATATAGTAAGGGTGATGAAGGACTAATTTCTATATGATTTGCTCATGTCTGCCTCTTTGATGATAAGGAGCATCCTCTAAAAGATACAAAAAATATTGGCGGACATCCACACCCCTGCGTTTTTGAGGAATTAAGTTTTATCTATTTTTAAACTTGACAATGAAACGTACACCTGGCAGACTATGACTATCTGATAAAATACAATGTACAAAATCCTTGAAAAATGGTCTGCCACCATAATAGCCCTGCGTCGTAAAGTTACAGCGCTTTAAAATGCAAAAAGGTACTACTTCGTCCCGTGATAATACAGAGCCCTGCATGTCTGCCTCTTAGATTTTCTACAACTTCAGAAGTATTTTAAACAGGAGTAACAAAGGCAGACAAAAAACACATTATCTTTTTTTTTTTTTTTTTTGCTTTAACTCAAAAACGCAGCGACGCACAGAAAAACTTGTAAGGACCAAATCGATTCGTATTGAGCTGATCTATCATCTCTATCAATATGAATCATGAGCAAATCATATACCCAAATTGCACCCAGCACCCTAATAATAGGGTCAATGCCAACAGGCACCGTTTGGGTATGGAACCCAACAAATCTAGCCCAAATTGGTACCTGGTGTGAAGAAAGATAATGAGCAGAATTGATACCTGTTGTGTATAAAGATGTTTTTTTTTATATTAATTGTCCAACATGCAATCGGTCTTCAGACCATAAGCAGTTAATTTAGATGTTGTGATGGCGTTTTAGGCGGGCCCTTCCAGTGTCAGGCTGCCTTCATGTGTAATTAGACATACAATTTTATTTATATGTTGTCCCACGTATGTGTACGCTTCAGACGTCTCGTTTGCAATGGCTTACTTAGACAATGAGCAAGTCTATTTTCGTGGTGAGTTATTTTGCTCTTATAGGCCTTCGTTATTGTGTTTATTTCCTCTTTTACAGTTGGGATTTTCAAGTAGTTATGGATTTCATCCATTCTCGTGAGCCATGGAGCATCCACTATAACCTTAAGTACTCCATTTTGAAATATTTGCAGTATCTCAGTATTGGATGTTTTAGCCGTTCCCCAGAGCTGAATGCCATGCTTTTTTTTTTTATTTATTTTACTATCAAGAAATTACATATTGTGAAACTAAATTCCGTACAACGAAAACCCATCAGATTTATCTGGGTACTGAAGAGTCGTTAATTACAGCGATTACAGTTTACACAGAAAGTACATAGGTAGGTGCTATAATAATGTTTTTTTAATGTATTATAATAATTGCTATTCTTAAGGTACAAGTCTTGTAGTTCCAGTGGTAGCTCATTAACATATGTAGGTAATAGATATTCATCCAATCGCATACCGAACTTATTATTAACTTTAGGCATTATGAACATATGTTTGTTGTCTAAACTTCTCAGACCAGCACTTCTAATTTTTAGGGTTCCGATACCAAAATGGTAAAAAAAAGGAACCCTTATGGTGCCGCTCTGTCTGTCCGTCTGTCTGTCACACCTCTATATCTCAGCAACCACTTACGCTATCGAGCTGAAATTTGGAATAGTTTTAGAATATAGTTGCCCAACTTAATTGCACATGAAATTTTTTTGAAAAAAGTATGATTATTAATGTAAAGGGGGCCAAAATAGGGGGGGCCAAATTTCAAATTGTCGCTACTAGGTCGAGTGGGGTATCATATGAAAGGGCTTTACTTGTACATTTTAAAATATATTTTTGTATTTTTTTAAGTTTCTTAGTTTTCAAGTTATGATGAAAAATGTCAAAAAAAATACCATTCCCCCCCCCTTATCTCCGAAGTTTGAGTAAGGGAAAATCTGAATTAATTACAGTTGACAGAGGTTTATGTAAACTTTACAGCAAAAATAAAACGATCTTTCTAAGTTGCACAGTTTTTCAGAAATCTGCAAAAAACCTTTACAAACAAATTTAGTTTTGCGGTCCTGAAAATGGACTTTATTGCTTCCAAAAATACTATAGGTATATCGGAACCCTCGGCGCGCGAGTCCGACTCGCACTTGACCGGTTTTTTTCATTTAATGTTGTTGGATAATTAATTTCAGATAGGACCGAAAACTTGACTTTTTCAAATACACTCATGACCTTACAGTATTTAAAAAGCTGTTTGTAATCACCTTCGCATTCTTCCTTAATTTTCTTAGGTACTATTATTTTTAAAATCCTTATCTGTAAGTTATATACATCTTGTAAGTTAGTTTTAGTCGACCTGCCATAGCTACTGACAGATTCAGCTAGGGCCATGTACAACAGACGTGTCGCATAGGGTAATTTACATTTAAGAATTTTTAGTTTACTCATTATTGATCTTAACTTTGAGCAGACATGTTCTTTGTGATAGACCCAGCTAAATCTGTCATCAATCACCAGTCCGACATACTTATGTGATTTGACCATTTCTAAAGGCGTACATGAACATCTCCTACTTGAGGAATGCAGACAAAGGTGAGTGTGTGCCACTATACAAGGTTTGGTTTCAGTTTTATTATGAGAGGAGTGTATATGTAAGTACTTAGTTTTGTCGTGATTAATGATTAAACCTGCATCGTGAGCCCATTTGCAGAGCTGATCGAAATTTCGTTGAAGGATATCTTGTGCAGTAGACAAGTTACTGCTGGTAGCCAGCAAACAGGTATCATCCGCGAATTGGTACACAGAGACCTCGCTCATCGTATTGACCATATCGTTCACATACAGTAGATACTCCGTAGGGCCAATAATGGATCCTTGGGCTGTGCCTTGTGTAGTAAGCAGTAGGTTACTGTTACTGTTTGCCAATTTAACTGTTGTGTATCGATTGCAATGATAGTTTTTTATGAGTTCTAACAGAGGCCCCTGTATACCACTTCGCGCGAGCTTATCATATAGTATATTAAAATTTAAAACATCAAAAGCTTTGCTAAAATCGATAAGAAGGACAAGCACGTGATGTTTGTGGTTTAGATGAGAATTGACTTCCTCTGTAAATTTTCGTGATAACTATGTAGTGCTCATATTTTTTTTGGAAGCCAAACTTAGTCCAAGTCCATATAGGTTTTAGGATACTCTTATAAATCAGGACTTTGTTTTCTATGGAGAGTCTAGATTTCCGTCCAATGAGCCAATCTAGTGTTCTGAACCTGTGGTTTTTTGGATGTGAGTTTTCCAGGTCTGCTTGCGATCTAGGTGGAAGCCAAGGTACTTTACTACTTCATTGTGTGGTAGTACATCTTGCCCTGATTTTACAGTCGGGCAATCCTTTTTTCTTAGCGAGAAACGTAATGTGGTTCGATTTGGGAGCACTAGCTTTTATATGCCAAGATGTCATCAATTTGTGGACTTTGTCCGTATGTGTTTGGTGTACACTCGAAGCCATATCAGGATCTTTGTTGGATGTAAGCACTGCTGTGTTATCAGCGAATGTGGCTGTCATAACATCGTTTGATTCTGGTACATCAGCTGTGTACAAGAGGTAAAGAGCTGGACCCAATACAGATCCCTGTGGAACTCCTGCCTTTATGTCATAGAAATTTGAAGTGGATTCATTGATATTGACATAGAAGATGCGATTTTCAATGTAAGATTTTAGTAGTAAATACATGTTGTGTGGTAGGAGCTTTTTAAGTTTATACAGCAGGCTATTGTGCCAGACTTTGTCAAAAGCCTGCTGCACATCCAGAAATACTCCTGAGCAGTACTTTTTGGTTTCTAGAGCATCTCTTATATGTTCACACACTCTATGGACTTGCTCGATAGTTCCATGGTTTGTTCGGAAACCAAACTGATGGTCTGGAATGGATCCACATTTTTATAAATGATCATTCAACCGTGTCTTTATGATTTTCTCGAGAACCTTTGAGAGTACTGGGAGAGAGGATAAAGATGTTGTGAATAAATAAAGATATTGAGCAGAATTGATACCTAGTGCATAGAAAAATGTTGAACAGAATTGACACCATATGTGTAGAAAGATGTAGAGCAGAATTGATATCTGGTGTGTAGAAAGATGTTGAGCAGAATTGATACCTGGTGTGTAGAAAGATGTTGAAAAGAATTGATACCTGGTGTGTAGAAAGATGTTGAGCTGAATTGATACCTGGTGTGTAGAAAGATGTTGATATACCTGCTGTGTAGAAGAATAATGAGCAGAACTGATACCTGGTCTGTAGAAAGATGTTGAGCAGAATCAATACCTGGTGTGTGGAAAGACGTTGAACAAAATTTATATAGACCTGGTGTGTAGAAAGATGTTGTGCAGAATTTAGCAAGGCGTTGGCTAGATGCTTCTTATCTTCATTCAGAGATTGCACTTGTGTCTCAAGGTCCTCGCCCATTGATGCTACTAACATTGTTTTTAATTCTTTGTTGACCTGAAGATAAAAAGGCTTAAATACATATCAAGGTTGAAATACCGGTCATTAGGTCAATTTCAGTGAAATAAATAATATATATTAAAACTTGAAATATATTGGGTGTTAGGGTAAACACAGTTTCAAGGATCAGTCTTTACATTAACACCCATATATTGTTCAGAGGAACAGAGATTGGGCTCTGAGCTGCACATGACACTGTGACCTGCAAAGATCTATTCTACAGAATTCAATCTTTTATTTTCTTCTTAGTATAGATATAGAAAAACTGGCTGGTAAAAGCTAGAGAAAGGAGTCATGGAATGAATGGATGAAATCTTTGCCCAGCAGTGGCATAAAATAATGAAGCAAAGTTTTCTAGTTATTTTACAACTTATTCATTAGCCAACTTTACAATAGATTACTCTTTATTGCACACAGATAACAAGAAGTACAAAAACATAGGTCAACATAAATTACAGAGCACAAATAAGACGGCCTTATTGCTAAAAAGCAATTTGTTCCAGGCAACCTTTGGGTGCAAGGAAAAATTAAGTAACAATAATGCAGTGGCGGTGCACAAAGACGAAACATAGACTAAGTAAATATTGAATATTTAACTAATATTATTAATAAACATACATAATACCTACACAATAATATACTACATACATATTACATTTGTATATACTACATAAACTGCACATACATATAAACAAGCAACAAGATACAATGAACAACAACCAACATCAGATCACAGCGCGAGAGAAAAAAGGTTAGTCAGAGAGAGAGAGGAAGTGAGCTTTAATATTCTTTTTGAATGTGTCGAGAGAGAGAGCTTGCCTCAGCGTGGTGGGAAGTGTGTTCCAGAGCCTAATGACTCTGACCGTGAAAGAATCGTCAAAGAAGTTTGTGGAATGGGAAGGCATAGAGAGAGAAAGGTCAAGAGAGAAACGGAGTGTACTTTCTAGCAAGATATTTGTAAACAAAACAAAAATTGTTGGAAAATCAAAGAATACTACGTTCTACCAAGTAGGTAAAGTAGTATTCTTAGCTGTATAGAGTTTTCCTAAGATATTAGTGTTTATGAACAATTGACCCCAATTCCACTTGTCGGTAAGTGATGTTTTGGTTAAAATTTATGATTTTATAAAGAATACTCATTAAACAAAAATTATAAAAAATAAATAAAAAGTACCCACCTGAACCTGCTGCTTTAACTGTTCCTTTATAGATTCATTTTCTTTCATTAATTCATCTATTTTCTTTTGCATTTCTATATTTTCTACACTCGTTTTCTCATTATCAGAAGCTATTTTCTCACCAGTGGAATTGAGCTTAGACCTGGGTTTGAATTCATTTAATTTTGTATCCATTTGCGACATCTGACTTATTAGTGTGTTGATATCCATGTTATTCTTTGACTTTTTAACTTTTGAAATTGTTTGTGGTGTCATGGGTTTTACAGCAGCAGTGTAAGGCTCGTACGGCACAAACTTAGGGCTTTTAGAGTGAATTTGAGGACTTTTCTTCTCTGCTCTAACAATACTTGTAGGAAACACTTGAATAAGTCTACCAGGAAGTAAACTATCTCTACTTGTGGAACGAAAACTTGGTTTGTCAACCTTTTTCTCACTTTCTGGGTTGCTTTCATCAGATTCCATGCCATCACCTGCTGTTCTCCTCTTATTCATTATTTCTGTAGGGGAAATTCAGAAATTATTGAAGGGAAACGGGATGACACGAATGCAAGTGTAAATATTTACTTTCCATTAGAATTAATTTAAATCGATACTTACTAGAGTGAAATGGCGTTAACTTTTCCATTTTACAAACAAAAAGCAATTATCATTTAGTATCCAAAGTATCCAAACCCAAATAAATGAATTAAAATTTCTCCTAAATCGAAATGATAATTTTTTTTTTTTCAATTTATTACGGCATTGGTATCTAGGCCATCTGCCGATCGAAATGATCACTCAAAAACTGTCACTTTTGTGTTGCAGGTTGCTATAGCAAAGTACGTAAGAGAAGACGCTCTACAAAACATTGTCTTTTTTCTCTTTCTAGTAATTACATAGCGTTTTTTTTTATTTCATTCGTCCCCAATGAACTTACTTTCTTATATTGTAATTTGTGTACTGTTTAGGCTGATAGTCTAGTTGCTAAAGCCTGTAATAAATGAAAAAAAAAAAAAACTTACATATACACATATACCATGATAGCGAGGCAAAACGAGCAGAGCAAGACATCATAGTCGATCACAGAAAAATAAGGGTACTTAGAAGGAGGATTAAAGAAATAATTCGTCACAAGGTAGCGAAGGCGTCGTTCTATGGATTTGACGGGTTATTTTGAATATTTCCTAGTGATCACTGATAGTTTGACATAAAATATTGGGACATGTTGGCAGATGTCATCCCATAGTAAAATAAATTAGCAAGGTATCTATTCCGAGCGAAGCAAGGAGGTCCGAAATCTTTGTAGTCGATGTACTTCGTCCCTTTCTAATTATTGCCATTCTAATGAAGTTTGCACAATTTCCGTGCAAAAAGTTAAGTTTTATATCCACAAATTTTTATTTATACGTATTTTTAAATACTTATTTGAATAATTTTCAACGTGCAAAGTATAAAACTCTCTCAGTTTTCATTTAATATTGATAAATGTAGAAAATCATTTTCTTTTGATTTATCTGGATTAAAAACTGTTTGGTAAAATGATTTTTAACAAAGATTTTGCATGACATTTTGTTGATGTTGTCATGGCAACATAAACAAAATGTCATGCAAAATCTATTAGAAAGGGGCAGCTTCCTCTCATTTTACGTCCCACTCTGCTCGCATAATTTTTGGAAGAGCGCAATCTGGTTAAAAGCGCCACGCGCGAAGTACTAAATCTATGGTCCCTTTCTAATAGATTTTGCATGACATTTTGTTTATGTTGCCATGACAACATCAACAAAATGTCATGCAAAATCTTTGTTAATAATAATTTTACCAAAGAGTTTTTAATCCAGATAAATCATACTACATTTATCAATATTAAATGAAAACTGAGAGAGGTTTATACTTTGCACGTTGAAAATTATTCAAATAAGTATTTAAAAATACGTATAAATAAAAATTTGTGGATATAAAACTTAACTTTTTGCACGGAAATTGTGCAAACTTCATTAGTATGGCAATAATTTTATTAGAAAGGGACGAAGTACATCGACTACGTTAGTATCACTGACCTCTATATATACAATGTATATATAGAGGTCAGTGGTTAGTATTATATAGTCTAAGATCGACTATGATGTCTTGCTCTGCTCGTTTTGTGGTTTTGCCTCTGTACAAATTGTTAAGAGTACGCTATCATGGTATATGTAAGATCATTGAAAGGGACAGCATCCTCTCATCTTACGTCCCACTCCGCTCGCATAATTTTTGGAAGAGTGCAATCTGGTTAAAAGCGCCACGCGCGAAGTACTAAATCTATGTTCGTCCCTGTTAGGGCCTCGTCTTAAGTTTCTTCTTCATCAGTAGGTTTTCTCAATAAAACTTCAGTTATTTTTCTTCTTCTTCTTCACTTAAATTTCTGTCTTCGTTAGTAGGTTTTCGCCTATCATCTTCAGTTATTCTTCTTTTCTCGTCCGTTCAATTCTGTCTTCAGTCCCCCTTTCTCATCATTAGTTTGTTAAGTTGAACATCTTTAGTTGAACTACTCCAAGTTCTTCATTCTCAGAAGTAATTTTGTTTCATCAGTATAATATGTAACGTCTTCTTTCTTCAGTTGTTTTGTTTGACGAAGCAGTCATCCCCCAGCACTCAGCGCCTGTGCTCAGCGCTAATGCCGATTGATGAGTGCACAGTCAGTTACGTCTGTTGTTTTTATACTTCATCTGAAATTCCGCGGTCCCGCCATCAAATTCAACATCTATCTTCAGTTTTACTTCTATATGTGTCTTAAATTGAAGGTCTTTAATCCCCCATATTCATCAGTAGGTTTTCTCGAATTATGTCCCTCTTCATGTGGTATGGTTGTCTTTGTATCCTTGTGCTCCCCTCGTAAAACGATAGCAGACTTTACGAGGGAAAATGGCAATGACTTTTTGAGACAACTCAAACGGAATCCCCGGATACACTTAATCACTTGAAATTTCCATAAGCTTCGCACTCCTAAGTTGACACAAAAAGCGAAAAAGAAAAAACGAAAAATCAATCGAAATAGAAAACGCCACCGTCGAGTTCCCGCCAAAAAGCCCCATACATAGCGTTACTGTTCGTTTAATTAAGTCATAAGTGATACTGTTCGTTTCATCAGACATCCGAAAACCCATTGAGCCAGTACAATCAACGATAGATCGAGTTTGTAACTCGCAGTGCGAATCTAGCTTGTACGTCAATTGAAATAAGAACGATACAAAGTTCAATGTGTCAAGCTTGACGTGCTCTTGACTGTACCTGGGCGTGAGCTTTGCTCTGTAGCCCACTAAAACTTTTAGCACTGTAGGGTTTCTGAAACGCGCAATTTTTTGTGTGCATCACATACAGCGCCATCTAGTAGAAAAACTACAGTTTATCTATGGGTGATTATCAGTAAAATTAAATTATACTTTTAGAACGTAAATAAAAATAATATGAATAAAAAATAAATATTATTATAAAACCTTATATAATTAAATATCACTGTGTGAGCAAGCTATTCTACTCACTAACAGATGGCGTTGTAGGGTTTTTGAAACCCGCCTTTTTTTTCAGACGAGACCTAGCTAGATCGATTTTTCGATTATATACTCATTGCCATATAGTAAATTTCATAGAAATCGTTAGAGCCGTTTTCAAGAAACTGATTACAAATATTGCTTGTATAATAATAAAGGATTACGTGTCAATACAAGGGGCGCGTTTCAAAACATTGAGAAGTTATCCTGACAGCAGCAGCGCGTATGCCCTAGCTAGATAAATAATTTTAGACTTTGTATGGAGCAAGTGGAAATAAAGCTTTTATCTATCTACTTCCATAGCTTTTTATGAAGTCAACAACTCATGTCGTTTTACGTTTTTGAATCCAGCCTAGCTGGATTACTGAACGTAAAGCCTGCTACGTCCTTGCAAGACCAACAGACGGGGATGCAGCAGCGTGAAAGAAAGCAATAGTGGTATAACATAGGTACCTATTCTATACCACTTATCGTTTCTCTCCTATAGCTGCATCCCTTTTTGTTACTCATGCATGCTGGATGGTGCGTAAATGGTTTAAGGCGCGCCATTATTTTCTAAAATCAGCTACATACCAGCCAGCATGCACGACTAACAAAAAGGAATGCAGCTATAGGAGAGAAACAATGAGTTGTATAGAATAGGTACTTAGGTTATATCACTATTTCTTGCTTTCACGCTGCCGCATCCTTGTCTGATGGTCGTGCAAACGATAGTTCTCGCCAGAGCTGAACTATCGCGTACTTTAGGTACTTGAAGTGATACAAAAACATTGTTGGGATCCAAAAACTTTACTGTAATAAATAAAATAAGATTAAAACAACCACTATTGCATTTAAGCATTAAATGTAGATTCTAGCTCTCCATTGGCTTTAAGTTCTTTGATAATATCTAGTCCTCCAATTAGTTCTCCCTTTACATAAAGTTGAGGGTATGTTGGCCAATCTGAATATTCTTTTAGTCCTTGACGTACTTCTTCATCACTCAAAATATCAAATGTATCATACTGGACCCTAGAAATTGAAAAAAATGCAATTAATTCTATTATTCTGAGTGGCATTTGACAAAGGCCAATTTTAAATAATAATTCTCTTAGCTAGCAATAGGCCGGGATAAGGCTAGGTAGAAGAAGAAGAAGAATAATCGTAAGGGGAAATAATCATTGCTGCCAATTAAGTTAAAAAAAACACTGAGAACTTGGATGATGTTTGGCATAATTATGTAGTATTTTTGAAACAAGTTAGGGCAAACATATCAAAAATCATTGATCCAGGTAACATCCAAGTATTCTGACACTTTTGCCATACTTTATCAGTCATATCATACAAGTTCTTGGATAATGCAAGCAAAGAATGTGAAAGCTAAATTTCTATTTCTTTATTTCCTACAGCTGCATTTTTTCAGTTGAGCATGCTTAAGTTTTTTTTTCAGTTATTTTTTTTTATCTCAGAAGCTTGATATACATACCCTATTTCATTTAGTATTTGAATGAGGGTCCTTGTAAAGCCACATCTAGGAGCATCTCTTGTTCCCTTTATAAAGCACATAACTTTGTGTCTATTAATAAGAGCTTTCAGTCTCTCTTCTAATGGTGGTTTTGAGACAGCACTTATAGGAACAGCCTTGCCAACACTGTGTGCCTTGACTTTGGCAGTTATTTGGGAAGCATCTGCACCATCTACTCTGTCTAGTTGGTTACCATTCTTGAAAAGTATTACAGTTGGTACAGAATCAACCTGAAAAGAAGTAATTTTTAACAATCAAAACGTAAATTTTACTTTATAAGTTATAATGCCAAGAAGTAGAATTGATAAGCTTGAGCATGATAAACAGTGATCGAAATAGGTAGTGCAATTTGGGATCAATGAGCTAAAACATTATAACTAATATGGATAAGCCTCATGGGCCTGGCTGGTATGATATCTTTTTCTTATGAGAAAAACTTTTACTTATGAGAAAAAAGAAACTATTATGTACAAATTTTGTATTTAATATTCATAGTAATGTTCAGATAATAACCTTGTATTTGAGGGAGATTTCTGATAGGTTTTCAGCATCACATACTGCAAATTGTGCCCCACTGGCTTGGATTTCTGGGAGTTTAGCTAATTCTTTGAGCACCTCAGTGACCTGGCCACATTGATCTGCCCAGTCAGCAGAAAAGTGTAGAACTGCCAAGTTTGGTGAGCTGAAATATATTTTTCGTTAAAAGACAGCATGAGCCCTGCCTTGCCAGCATGAGCCCCTAGATAAAAAATATATCTAAGACCAAACATATTTTCTTAAAAATAAATAAATTTGAAGATATAACTTTTATCTAAGGCAATGTACTGAGGCAGCAGATCTACTGTAAGTAGATGATATTAGTTTTAGTATTAACTATTATTATATAAGCATTATTATTGCATGCTTTGACCTGTAGAGGTTAAAGGTTAAACTATTGTGATAAGATAGGTCTCAATGTTTAGAACAATTATTAATTATAGATGTAAGTACTATTTATCCTGGAAAATGAAAATTATTATCTGATCCATGACCTCTTTGATAAATTAGTGACTAATACAAAAGATACTGATGGTGATTATAAGCTGAAACTAATTAGGTACGTGCAGATCGTACCTGATCTAGAGCTTTGTAGAAAGTTTTTATAACATTATTTTATCTTCATAATCAGTACTTACCCGATAAAACTAGTGAAATTCTCAACTGTGTTTAGGTAAGCAAGCGACATTTCGAATTAGGTTATGTTGATCGTAGCGGTTTTGTGACTTTTTCTTGTTGTTTCTATAGATAAACTACCTTGTATAAGTTTCCTAAGTATTTTGTTTAGTATTTATAAGCTAAAAAAGAAAGAAAGTTACACTTTTCAAATGGAAATTCTAATTTGCCAAAGAATTTACCAATTTTAGACAAAACGATAATCATAGACAAAACAAGATTTTTTTAAATTACTGTCAAATCAAATCATGGCATTAAAATGCTGCAACGATGGCTCGATTGATCAATCGTTGGATGGTTGGGTTTGAGTTGTCGGATAGTGTTGCCAGTAGTGATTCAATTTTTGATTAGACATTAGAATTTTTGCTGTAGTGTGTGAACTGCAATTTTTGAGGTTATTATTATGAATAATATCTAAAATTATTATAAATCAATACATTTTTAGAGCTCCCGTGCAATAAAACTAATATTTCATAAAAATGGCATCTGTATCTACTGTCCCTGCACCAGGCATGCACCAGATCGATCTATCTAAACTCAATCTTCACCAGTTGGCGCAACTAAAGCAGCAGATAGATCAAGTAAGTTTACTTTCGCTTTAATTAATTTGGCTTTGTGACTCTTAGCAAAGCGGAGTTTGCTCTTGCTTTATGATCACAGCAGCTAAACAACTTTGTTTGCAGGGTGGCATAATCTACTGTTAGCATGTTAGGCCGTTAGTCCCGGCTCCAGGCCTACACGGCCATTTGACGGCTTGAAACCGACTACAGGGTTATTTAGATTACATTTACATTAAAAATGTCATGATAACTAACAAAATTATTAGTTCTCCTTTTATTCAGATCTTATATTAGTAATAAATCATCTACCTATTACAGTCAGTTTGACGAGTTAAGGCCTCTGGGTGGGAGTGGAGGGTATGTGCAGTAGTATTTTTCTTGCAAATATTGCAACTGCGCATACCCCCTCCACTCTTAATTCGTCGCGCGTACCCATTGTCATAAAGTTGAAGAAGAAGAAATTTTCTTTTCAATAAAACATCCTTCAGCTTTGATTTATGCAACCATGTTTGTATTAAAATCTTTTCATAATTTATAAAATTCCTAATTCATTTAATTAATTTTTATTTTCAGGAACTGAATGTTTTTCAAGACTCTCTACAGACTTTAAAAATGGCTCAAGGCAAGTTTGTAGAGTCGCGTGAGAGTGTAGAGAAAATAACTCCATCAGCTAAAGGCAAAAGTGTTCTAGTACCATTGACAGGGTCTATGTATGTGCCAGGTGCAATAGCTGATACTGAAAATGTTATTATAGATATTGGTACAGGATATTATGCTCAAAAGGTAAGCTACAGTCTTTCTTTCTTAACTTTTGGGTTTTTCACTATAGCCTGTCTTCAGATAGTAGTCATCATAATCATCATAACATCCCATGAAACGTCCACTACAGGACAGGGAGCTCCCTCCAGAATTCTAGCTATTGCTGAAAAAATGTGGAGGGGAAGTACCATAGTCACCTCACCTGTTAGCCTTACGGCTGGCACTATGGACCGCGGTTGTTGGTGACCGCAGTAAGTAAGAAGTAAGATACAAAGGAGGACGCTGCTGCCCATCCTCCAGTTAACCCTTAGTCGCCTCTTACGACACCCATGGGTATGTATGGGTTGGTACTATTCTTTGCCGGCACCATACGGGATACGACAGATAGTAGTAAGGTTATGTAATTGTTTATAGGTGTCTGTCCAACCTATTCTATTAAGTCAATACAGTCCGTCTTTCTGCCCTATCTTAAATGAGTTGTATCTTTCAAGCTAGCTAGTTGAATATTCATAGAATATGTGTTGTCTATCATGGTAGATATCATAAGATAAGAGCCCTTTCACATTAGGTGATTTAGTTGCTCTGCTACGCGCCACATTAGAAGCGCGGCAAAATAACGCTTTTGCTAGAACCTGATGGGTAGTTGCTTCACAACTTAGCAGCACTGAAACCGCCATAATGTGATAAGGTCTGCAGTTATACCAGAGTACATGAAAGAACTCAGACTTCTTGCAACTGCACCACCTAATGTTATAAATCTCTAAAAATGCATCAAAAGTAAAATATTAAGGATTCTCATCACCTTATTATTATTTTTTTCAGGACATAGAAGGTGCTAAAGATTACTTTCAGAGAAAAGTTAAGTTTGTATCAGAGCAGATGGATAAAATCCAGGTAATGGGTATCGAGAAGACAAAGGTACGTGAAGCAATCCACATGATAATGGAAATGAAGTTGCAAGAGCAAGTCCAGGCCCAGAAGGCTGCTTCATAACATTAGATTTAACTTTATTGAAATTCAAACTCGCTTACCACTTACTTTATATCTGTGTATTGAATTGTTTCAACTTTTGAAGGCTTGTTTTCTGTTTAATGACCCTTCTTAAATAAGTGGATTCTGAAGGGCCATAAAAATTTTGCTTCTTTCTCTTTCCAAAAAGTTTTTGGGATTTTCATCTTAACATGATATCTTTTGCAAGTTCAGACATCTGGCAAAAAATTATCTGTATAGTACAGTCAGAATCAAAAGACGCTGAACATACTTATTTCTGAAATCACATAACAATCACATTATTTTGGAAATATGAATTTATTCACGAGTTAGTATAATATTTGATAGAGTGGTCAAATCCAACGTTTTAACAGAATAAGCGAAACTGAGGAAATAGTTTGTTCAAAATCGAGAGTAGAATCAATTTCATGGGTTTTTGATATGGGTAATTTTTTTTTATTACTTACATTTTTGCCGCTTCTATTCTAAATATTTCTATGGATACGCGCGGTAGCGGCGCCGCCGCGCGGTTCATGAGCGGTGAGGAGGGGAGGGAAGTGGGCGTGGCGTGCGCAGAGTGCGCGAACTAGAATAATGATGAAACTAGAACAATGATGAAACGTTAAAATAACAATATCTAGAGAAAACAATATTTTACGCTAGATATTTTTTATGGGAATGGATTTTTTTTAATAAAAATCAGTTGGGGTGTATGAGGGTTTCGCTTATTCTATTAACACATTGTATATAACTTACTTTTTTTTCTTGTGTAATCCTTAAGTTATCAATGCAATAATATTGTTGACTATTATGAACAAAATACCACTTAATAGGATATTAATAGTGTGTGTTTGGACTGAATGTAATTGAAATCAGCATTTAAGTATTGCTGCCATTTTCATATTACTACGTTATGTACATATATCAGTCTCTGATACCTAGACTTTGCCTAGCTTGGGATCAAATGACCATACATGAGTCTTAACTCTTATAACTCAAGGTGCATGCTCAGCCAAATAAAACTAGACAAATTTCCAAAAGTATAGGTATGGAGAATTTTTTTAAATTGTTCGTATGTCTCAATAATATTTTAAATGCGTAAGTATGGATGTTTGTTTGTTTATTTGTTCCACAATCACGCCTAAACGGCTGAACCGATTTCGATGAAATTTGGGAAGCACTGAAGTTACACATAGGCTACAATTTGTCCTGAAAAATGCATGGTTCCTTTAAGAGATACTAGATGGATGTCACAAAGACTATAAACGCGAGCGAAGCCGCGGGTAAAAGCTAGTTTTTCTTATGGCAAGTTCTTCAGTGAGGCCATTACACCCAATAGTTATGTGAGTAGAAAAAAATTATCTTTTAAGAAAAAAAAATCTTTGAAAGGTTATAGGATATGCATCTGCTCATGAAACTGAACAACTTTTCCAAAGGAACATAGATCGAAATACCAAAAAAATATTTTTGACCTCCCATATACAAAAAGGTTTTATTTAAGAAGTGAAGAGTGCAAAAGCTTCTGAGATCAGCTGTTGATGTTAGATAATTTTGTAATAATGTTCTATCACTAACAAATTACTGTATGTGGTGAAACTTGAAGAAAAAATAAAATATTATTAATGTTGCAGAAAGGGTCATCACACTTTTTTCAAGACCTTAATTTATCATATAACTCAAGCAATATATTAATTGAATTTTATGTACGTATGATAATAGATTGACTGGAATTAAAATTTATGTTAGAATATCACAATTTATCAATGTTGTGTATGAACTTTTTTGTTTTGCAAATAAATAAATAATAATGGCATTTAGTCTGTGTGTATTATATTTCTAATACTTAGTTTATTTATAATATGTTGATAAAAATCCTTAAAACAAGCTTGACACATTAGACTTTGTACCATTCTTATTTCAATAGACATAGGTGCTAGAGTCACACTGCGAGTGTCAAGCTTGACCTGTCGTTGACTGTACATTTAGTTTAAGGGTAATTCATAAAATAAGCTTGACTAGGATTTTTGTCATCTGTTATTACCCAAACCATATTATTATTCGCCAAATAAGGTGGCATTATAATGCTGCTAAATTAATTGATGCGTTATATGAATAATAACCTATGAAATTGCCGAAATTTTCTTACATATTAATGAGATCGTAATTCCTATAATTCTAATGCAATTTTTTTCATTTGTCTTATATTTGAAAGTTGACTTCAAGGTTATCAATTTACGCATAAAATAAAGTTTTTATTTTTAGTTTGATATATAAAATTAAAGGTTCGAAAGTTGTTCGTCTTAAAGGTCGTCCGATTTCTTCATTACATTTGTTATATTTTTTTACAGATAATATTTTTCGAAAATTAAATTTAAGCTTCTGTTAGCTTAATGTCTTCCCAATAATGCTTAAAAAAATGAAAAAAATTGGATTTATAATTCCTAAGAAAAATGCAAAAATATTAGTACTGAAAATTGAGTTTACCTAAAATTCGCCATACAAAACGGCAATTTCATAGGTAAAGACCTAATATTATGTAACTATGCAATCAGCAATACCCGTTGTATAGTGTGCCAGCTTATTTGGCAAATACTCAGAAGTACACATGCATTCGCTACTTTAAGTGTATATCGCGCTATCTTTGTGTGGGATGATCCAATTTTTTGTTTTTCTTTCTGCTCTTTCGTTGGGTGAGAAAAGCTTGATTTTTTAATGTATAATTCCCGTAGAATTCAGAAACTACCTGACTAATAGACTTTGCGTTATCTAAAAGCGTTCGGCTCTCGACTCGGAGGTTATGGGTTCGAGTCCTGGTAGGGTCTGTCAAACAGAAACCTTTCTGTTAAACTGTTCGGTTTGCTTAGGACGTTGCTGGTTGAATCACGTAATCAAAATAAGAAAATTCCGTGATTTGGAAGGTACTTAAGAGGCTACCTCCCGTCCACTAGCGCCCCCATCAGTTAAAAAAATATTACTCGTTAAATACAAAACTTATAGAAAATCCGGAAAGACAGATTGAAGTAAAGGTACCCTAGTTTATTTAGAACCTATTTACTCTGTAAAATAAACTTCACTGTAGTTAGTAGTTACAGTATACAATAACTGCTTAAAGTGGCCGTTTTTCGCACTTTTTGTAGGTATCTGTTACTACAGTAAACTATATTTACAGAATTTGTAGGTTCTAAATAAACTAGAGTACGGTTAACCGCTTGTCGGTAGAAACTTTTTCAACTCTATTACCACGCCATAAGGTCCAAAAGTGTTTCTACTGATGTGCGGCCGTGTGTACCTTTACTTCAATCTGTCTTCCAGATTTCCGATAAGTTTTGTATTTAGTGAGTAATATTTTTTTGACCGATGGGGGCGCTAGTGGATGGGAGGTAGCCCCTTAAACCGTTGATATCGTCTCGGCTACTATCCACACACATACGTTAAATGAGCCATGCTAGATTTTGCTCTTACAACCCAGACGATATGATGATAATGACTGGGATGTCCTTCAGTTTCGTAATAGGCGACTAAGAGATCGAGAACCAAAAGATGGGCAACAGCGTCTTTCTGCGTATCATACTTCTAATGCGGTCACGAACCACCGCCCTCTATTGCTAGCCGATACGCTATCGAGCTAGGTGACTGTGGTACACCCGACCGCATGTCGATGGAAGCACTCGGGTGTTTATAGCGTAGCGCTGGCTCAGCTTATCTTTGTTTTCATTCTATTCGCTTCCTGACTTGCGTACGTAGGTAAAGAGGAGATCAAGCTTGATATACTCGTACGAGTAGTACGACTCTAGCCAAAGTGATAGCTTGACGTGCTCTTGACTTTACATCTCCCCCTTAAAAATGACCAGCCAGTCCTGCTTGAGCTGTAATTATTGGGAGTTCGCTGCCCGTGTCGACAGTTTATGGGATGTTACGTATGACTGGGTTAAAGAAAGTTATAGAAAATGTGACACCAAATGATTTATTTTTTTAATAGGCCAAAATGATAGCACTGATATCTACATTAATAATGACTTAATTTAAACTATCTTATTACGTATCTACAATATGTCTTATAGTCACAAAACAATATTAACTAAATAAGGCAACGACTATTCCTTAATTTTTAAACAGTTTTTTGTTATGTGTCGTAAATCAAAGTTTAATATTCTCTTACCATGAACACGTGAAAAGGTGTTTGGATACAAGTTTAAATATTAAGTAATAAGAAATGTACAATGATATCAGAATAATTACAAATTATATGCATTTATGTTACAGAGAGTATGTTAAGCCAGGAACAATGCGTTATTAGTTTGTAGGCCGAGTGTAGGCTTGGCGAGCTGATGCATTGTCATAGTGCTAGGTACTTACTTGAGGAACTCGCATCGCGCTTGTGAAATGCTCTTTATAATAACATACTTTTTCAGAATAATTTACTTAACTTACTGTTATTATTTAGAAAAAGTAGATTCAAAACTTTCTAACATTCTCTGCAGGTTGAGGCCTACTCTTTCTTTTCATAATATCAGCACCTAATTTTTAATCATGTATCAGTAAAAATACTTGCCTATCGAAAGTACGCTAAATATGATTGTATTTACATTTTAGTACAGTAATTATTACTTAGATAAAGTTACATTATAGGTAATTTAACGAGATTAAGGATCACCGATCACGTATTCCATCGCCTTGGGCGACACGAAGATACTCGACAGTCCTAAACACCATAACCCTTATTTTGTACCTATTTACACATACAAGTCGCTGTTGGGAGCGTTATACGAACAGATCACCCGCCTGCTCGGCGGAGTCCTTATCTCAAATGGTGTAGTATTCTGGCGCAAAATCATTGGCCAGATTGCTGAGGAAGTGGAAGTCGGACGAAGAGTTGGAGTTATCGCCGGCGGCTGGCGCGTGCGTCGCTTCGTAGAACTGCTGGAATGAGCCATAACCATCAGCACACTCGGCTCCGCCACTTGCAGCATAAGCCTCGTTTGCTGCAGCGTTCTGCGCGTTCCCTGCTCCGTACGCGGCCGCAGCAGCTTGCTGCCCTGCGTATGCACTTGCATCGTAGTACGCATTTTTCACATACTCAGTCCCGTGAGCGTTCTTTTGACCATCACTTCCGTAATAATTATGAGCGTGATCGTGCTGGCTTCCCTCGTGGTAGTGATATCCGTAATGGCTGTTTGGATACCCTATATGCTCTCCAGGATATCCTTGTGCTTGGTCGTAGCCGGGATGACCGTACGCTACTTGATCTTTTCCGTATGATGGGTAGCCGTAGTTCTGATACATTTCGTGTGGATACGTCTGTCTAGCTCCTACGCCATTTGTCGGTCTAGCTGTTGTAGAGCCTTCCTGCTGTCTCACGTGTTGCTGGGCTCGTGTATACGCGTGTTGTTCGGCGGTTTGTACTCCAGGACCATATCCTTCATAGTTTCTGTTAGCCTGCTGATATTGTGCTAGCTTCCCAACGAATTGTTTCGAATCCATACGAAAGTCGGGATGAGGAACGAACTGTCCCGGTGGAGCATTTCCTCTTATAACGTACGGCGGCATCGCGTTGGGAACAGCTTGCGGGTGAGGAGGACCAGGTGGCGCATTCGGTGGCGAAGGGCGGGGGTAGTGACCCAGGGGGCTCTGATGCATACTTGACGGGGTCCCCGGAGTCGACGAAGGAGTTAAATTAACGGAAGAAAACTTGGTGCTATCGGGCATTCCGACTTGGCCAAGACCATCCTTTGAAGATGACGGTGACACCTTGCAGCCAGTGTCCAACGAGGGCGATCGTTTTCTAGATTCCTGTTTTATTCTTTTAGCGAGGCTCCGCGGAGCTGTTGTGATGTTTGTGGGAGGGTGCGCATCCCGGGAGTCTTCTTCAGCTAGTTTGTCCAGCGAAGAGGATGATGCCACGCTTGAGGCTCCGTCGCTTGCAAAGCTGTTGTTGTTAGTAGCACTAGGAGTATTGTTGTTTCTTGTACGAGACGCAAGTTCCGGCAAGTCTTCGGCAGGAGAACAGAGCGCACCGGGTGGTAGCTCGCAACCCTGACAACTCTTCTTGCCTGACAGGGGACCGTCATCGTCCAAGAATTTATCTAAACCTGTCTTACTCTTGCCACCTTCTGAGGTTGTTGAGTCTTTGTCGTCGCCATCTTCACTCTTTGTAAGCGTCTGCCGCTTGTGTTTCATACGTCTGTTTTGAAACCATACTTTCACCTGTTAAAGAGAACAAATTGTTAACGATTAATAAAATATAGCGGCTAGTGCGTGTCGGGCCACGCGCAGTATAGGGTTCCGTAGTTTTTTTTACGATTTTTAATCGCAAAGCAGGTTTTAATCAAGTATTTTATAACGTTCATAACATAAACTTTTTACCTCCTTATGCTCAGTGAGGTCCTAGCGCCTGATTGCTATTGCTATTTTTATTATTTCCAGTTTTTCGGCTATAGCTCATTAACATGTGAGTTAAGCCTACTTCATCATAACATCCCATGAAACGTCCACTACAGGATAGGGAGCTCCCGCCAGAATTCTAGCTTTTGCTGGAAAAATGTGGAGGGGAAGTACCATAGTCACCTCGCTTGTTAGCGTTGCGGCTGGCACCATGGACCGCGGTTGTAGGTGACCGCAGTAAGTAAGATGTAATATACAAAGGAGGATGCTGCTGCCCATCCACCAGTTAACCCTTAGTCGCCTCTTACGACACCCACGGGTATGTATGGGTTGGTACTATTCTTTGCTGGCACCACACGGGACTTACTTAGCTGTAAGTAATAGTTTTCCTTTTAATTTCAACACTGATTTTTTCACATTTCCAATAGAAACCGTCAAGCTGGACACTCGACTCCAACAAAAAGTTGCGCTTTCAAGCTAAATATTTCGCAAACGGATCCCTAAATCGAAAAATGATCCATGCAGACTCACATTATTTTTAAAAAGATCTATCCAACGATAGCCCATACGATGGGGTAGACGAGAAACAAATATCCCCCCCCCCCTACTTGTAGGGGAGGTACCCTAAAATTTTTTTTTACAGATTTTGCTTCACCAATTTGTCGGCGTGGATGAAACGTATATCCAGCTTTCTGGTACTAAGGGTCTCTGAGCTAAACTGCGGACAGACGGACATGACGATACTATAAGGGTTCCTTGTTGAATACGGAACCCTTAAAATAAGTGGAGGAAAGTTTTTGTGTTTAAATTGCTACCTGTCGTTCCGTAAGATCCAGTGAAGCGGCGATCTCGATCCTCCTTGGTCGACAGAGATATTTGTTGAAGTGGAACTCTTTCTCCAGTTCCAAAAGTTGCGTGTTAGTGTATGCCGTTCGTAATCTTCGCGGTAAGCCATTTTCTGAAACAAAAGTAATAATTCAAAAATGGTTGTACTCGCCTCGTACTTTATACCATAAAATGCAGAATTAATACCAGTTAGTTATACGGAATATAATTCCTGGAAGCTTTCAATAACAGGGTTGCGAGTCGGCAAGGCTCGCGGGTGCGCTTTCCTTTAATGTAATAACTTGATCGCATGTCAGAGCACCGCCCTTGAGGCCATTGTGTCGAAGCTGTTCTTTTTATTTTACCACAAAATACGAATTGGAATTCGAAATTCAAATTACAAAAGGGCGGCGAATAATGGGGGGATCGCGTTCGCGTGACGAGTCGTGCTACTACATTCGCGACGGTGGACATGCAGTCGTTGTGGTCTTTATATTTTGTGTAATAGGATCTAAAACGAGTCGTGTGTTGAGTTTTTTGATATGGTGGGGTTGGTTCTGGTTCGGTTGATTGACGTGGCCCGTCAGGTCTCGCTGTTGCCATTGGACGGGGGCAGCTGTCAATCAAACTGCAAGAACCCTCTGTTCCGCGCGACTGCACTGGCCCTGCCTTTATAAAACAGGCAAACAAGAGATGGCGTAAAGAACCCTTGGTCTCTTATTCTGTGTAATAAATAGTAAACAGCTATGTTAGCATTGATTGTCTTCAAAGCACCCTTATTTATTTTATCGTTAAATAAGTATTGGATTGTGCACTGCAATGCAACAATGGCCAGAAGCAACTATGCATATAAACATTTATCACGTGGTTCAAGTGCCTACTTCAACTACATAACTAAATTATCAGGTTAGTGGACCCGAAACTCGATAGCCCTCGGTCAGCCACTAGAACTGTTATGCGAGGGGTACAGTGGGATACGGAACGTTTAAAACGACAAATATACTTAATTCGTAAGTGTATGTAAGGGACAGCTTCCCGAAAACCGAAAGGGCATGAAACTTAATGAACAACTTTCAGTGAATGAAAAAACATTTCTACCTGTTCCTGAGAAAAAACCAGCCAAGTGCGAGTCGGACTCGTGCATCTAGTTCCGTACAAACCTTAGGTATATAAGGTGATGTAACTAAAAATTTAAGGTGTTCGGAATTTTTCCTTTATGTGTGCTATAAAACGTTGCTTAATGCCAAATTTCAAGATTCTAGGTCGACTGCAAGTATCCTTTAGGTTTTGATTCCATTGCGAGTAGTTGCGAGTTTCAAAATATACAGCTTAAATTGCTGTTTATTTTGATTGGGTTGACACTGAAATTTGATTTTGTTACAGCTTAAAGGTGTTATAGACCTGAGTATTTAATATTAATTTCAATTTAATACCTCTACGCGTTCATGAGGAAAAGGGTAGTAAGTTTAAAATTATTAAAAATATTTTTAATATGTGATGTAACTAAAAATTTATGCTTTTCGTAATTTTTCCTTTATCTGTGCTATAAGACGTTGCTTCGTAACAAATTTTAAGTTTCTGAGCTCACGGGAAGTACCCTGTAGGTTTTGATTTCCTTGCGAGTGTCGAATACTTGAAAATTTGCGGCATAAACGGCTGTATCTTTTGATTGCGCTGGCTTAGAGGTTTAATTTTTTCACAGCTCCAAGATTAGATTAGATTTATTTATTTCATACTATCACATTCAAAATTACATAAATTGTTCAGATGTCAATGAATAATATGATCGTCAAATAATATAAAAATAAAAAATAATCAAAACAGAAATACAAACATGTCAAAAGGTGGCAAATACAAAATCATTTTAGTAGTCATAATAAAAATATTCAATGTCTAATTAACTAATAAAATAAACGATACTGAAAAGTATTGAATAAGACCTGAGTACTTGATATAAATTTCAGCTTGATACCTCCACGCGTTCTTGAGAAAAAGGGTTGTGACAGACAGACAGACAACAAAGTGATCCTATAAGGGTTCCGTTTTTTCCTTTTGAGGTACGGAACCCTAAAAATATGCATCCCCGTACAAAATCGTAAGCTTGATAGGACAATTTATAGAAGCCGATTTTTTTTATATAACTACTTACTAAAAATTGTTCAGTTTCATGCCCTTTCAGTTTTCGGAGAGCTGTCCCTTATTCCTTGTTATAGGAAGACTTTTCTTATGGAACAGGTCGCGTTATGAAAAAAAAAAACTCCAATTCAAACAATGCTATGAGCTGATGCAGTTTCCGTTTTTTTTTCGTATTCTAATCTATAGGGTTAAGAAGATTTTTGATACGCTGACAGTTATAGTCTTCATTTTTTTTATTTAATTTAATTTATTCAAAGAAAACCTTACAGCATTACATTTTTATAAGAATAATTAATTAAATATAATTGTATGCCAAAAACAAGATTTCACGTATTATGTAAACAAACATAGGTAACAACAGCTGATGAAAGAAATGAATACAAAAACTACATCTACATTTTTCAGATCAAGAAAATATTACGTTATACAAAATTAGACAATAAAACAGGCACAAGTCCCAAAAATATACAATTAAATAATTACAATATCAAATTAAATTACATTAATTTAAATTAAATTAATTGAAAATAAAATGAGAATTAAAATTATAATTATTAGTCACAGATTTAGTTTACAAATAAGAAGAAGAATTTATTATTACCACAAATGTCGCCATGTTATTTAAGTGTACCTACTTTAATTATTAATTTAATAAGGAAGGTCGGCTTGGCTTGGATATTACAGCATGTTTTGGCATTTTACAAATATTATCATTAGTGAGGATGTTACAAAATGATGAACTGTGTTGATATACTGTGACAAAAGTTGCTCTTATTATTCCATTTGTGCAGTTCATTATTCTATTATGAAATGAACTCTTAAGTCTTCGAATTAAGGCAAAGAAAAGAAGTCACTCACCCTATTTTCAGCGAACATGCCAGACGCGCTACAACGCCAGGGTAGGTGTAGCATAGTTCTAAATGCATTATTATATTGTACACGCATAGCGTTTATGGCGCTGTGCGTGTAATTCCACCATAGCTGGCTGGTGTAGAACGCCTGACAGTAGCCTGAAAAAGAGTGATTTATACCTGCGTCGAGCAACGAACAAATCGTCTACCCAGCATATTACTTTTCATCGCAAGACAGCGCCTTTGGCGTTCCAGATCATCATTGTCTTTTAAATTATTGATAAGAATATGGCCCAGGTATTTAAATTTCGTTACAGTATTTAGCGGAGATCCACACAGATTTATAGTTGGGATATGAGATGGCCCATTACCAGATCTAAATACAAGTACTTCTGTTTTCTTAACATTATAAGTAAGACTGTGTTCTGTTGCGTATCTCTCACAAACATTCAATAGTTTGGTGAGGCCGGCGATCAAGGGACTCAGCAACACCATGTCGTCGGCGTAGCTTAAGTTATTTATGCACTCGCCTCCGACATGGCATCCCACTCTCATGCTGCTGAGTTCCTCTATCAGCCCAAGTATAAGTTAAACAGACTAGTTGAAGTTATCGCTCCCTGTCTAACACCACAGTGTAACCAGTAGCGTAGTGATAGAGTGATCTTATCAAGATCCGAGGATTTACTCATCGATCGATAGTGGTGACTTATAGTAAATCCCTTAAAACCGCAGCTACCCACCCTACGATTTGCATCGATATTACGGGTGATTCTTAATATTCAGTGAGTCCGTTTCTATACTATATAATTTCTTTCGCATTTTCGTGCTCGCGTGTACCTTCCCTCAGAACGGACGTCCGAAGATGCAAGTTTGGCAGGAAGTTTTTGCGTGGTGGCGACGGTGGTGGAGTAATAGGCGAAATTATGCGCCCTCGGCAGTGCGTCGCGTATAATGTTCACATTATCACCATCTATATTATGTCTAGTCATAAGTTACGCAAGTTTTTCGAAACTCTGTGTCACAGCCTGTCTGGGAAGCACGGTCGCGTAGAGGTAAGTTTCGACTGTCATACTTTTCAAAAATGGTTATAAACTTCAATAAAACAGTAGATGGTACTGAGGGATGGTCACTTACGATGGAATTCATAATAAGCTCAAGCTACTGAAAAAACTGTGTTTGGACTCTATTTTTGATCGAATCAGCAATGAGAAGATCCGAAGATCTGCAGCAGAATCAATCAAAGTAACGGACAACTGATAATCCCCAAACTCAATTGGGGAGGGCACATCGCCCAAAGAACCGCTGGCCGATGGGGCAGAAATGTCTAGAGTAGTGACTACGAACCAGAAGACGTAGCGTGAGCAGGCCCCCCACATAGTGGACCGACAATCTAGTCAAGGTCGCTGAAAGCTCCTGATTGTGGACAGGACCGGTCTTTCCGTCCATCTAGTTTTAGATTACGAAGTTTTATTTTACACATTGCATGTTCTTCAAAGAACTTATTGTTATAACTTTGTCTGCTAAGGTACTTTCTACCTTAATTACTATCGATGATAAAGACCCTGCCTTCATTTCTTCAACGATCAATTTTCCTGCCTCTACTTATGACATGTAATGTGGGAATAAAACAAACAAGAACTCAAGATGGATAGTTATTCGTTGACTGAAAAATGGCTTAAGGTGTTCAACCTACAATTATTTTAAAGCGATCGCTAAGTTAACCCTTCAAATGCATGCACACGATAACAGGTTGAAATCCCTTGTTCTACACGGGGCAGGTTATAAATGATTGCGAAGTGTGTTCGCTTGTTTAACACGTTAACCCCCTGTGAGGCTCGGGACTCGGGACGCGGCCAGAAGATTTACTGCGGATTGGGGTCACTTACAAAGCTCTAGTCAAGAGTCGACTTGTCCGCACTTAATTTGATAATATCACCACGCTCAGTGGGCTTTATTGAATTATATGGGATACCTGTATGCCTTTGTGTTTGCTTTGTTAGCAATTTTATAAATCTAACTATTGCTTGTGGCTTTATTCACGTGGAATTCTAGTAAAAAGTTGCATAATATGGCTTTACGCGGGATTCAAACTATACCTCCAGTGTAGGTACTCCAAAATGGGTTCAGTGGTTTGACAGAGTACTTTCATGTGCAAGAAATAACTAGATAACAAAGACATATGTCACTTATTTTCAGTCTTAATTTGTCATGATATCAATGAATAAGCTTTATTTAAAATGTAAGACTCACTACTCGTCAAAGATCTGGTAGCGACACGAGTAGTTATCCAAACAATTTGCGAAGGATACGTGCCGAGCCCCTGCGGCAACTTTAAATAATTAATCAAGTGCCGGTAAAGGATTAATGCGTGGCCAGTTGGCGGTTGGATGCCATTAGAGAACGTTCGATGCCCCTCCGACTAAATGCTGTGGTCACATTATTTGTGTCGGGATCTCAGGCATATGGCGGCGGAAGGGTTACAAACCTCTGTAATTGATTTTACGGACTGAAAACCTTAGTTCGGTAATTTTAAGAATAATTTAGACTGCCATTTGGTATAAAGTTAAAGCGTAGCCACACACCGACTTTTTTGACAAAGCACCAAACATTTATTCTGAATGTAGCTGCAACAGAAGTAACGCAGGGGGAGCGCTCTCCGAGAAATATTACGTTATGAGGTGTAAAAGGCATAAATGTAAAAATTCAATATTTCAGACGCGAGAAGAGTAAATTTTTCCGTAATATTTGTAATGTAACGTTGTTATTATTTTTACGTTTTTTCTCACAAGCGATTTTCTGAGCTTTATACCTACCTTCTACAATTTCGCCTTTCGTTGGAAGGAACATGTGTCGATTGTCTGTAAAAAAATTAATCGATTCAGTTATGCCCTCTACAAACTTACAACACTTAGTAGTCAAAAGACAGCACTTACAGCTTATCATGGCTACATCTGCTCTATACTAAGGTACGGTCTCATTTTATGGGGAAACTGTGTTGAAGTCAATCGAGCGTTTATAATTCAAAAAAAATGTATTAGAGCAATGTGTGGAGTTGGACCCATGGAATCCTGTAGACCTTTATTTAAAAAATTAAATTTATTAACATTGCCGTCAATGTACATATTTGAAGTATGTCTATTTACTAAAAATAATTTATATATATTTAGAAAGAATCGTGAAGTATGTGGATTCGCAACCCGGTATCCGGATCGTTTGATAGCGCTTCCTTGCTCTACTACAGCTAGTCAACGAAACTGTTATCAAATGTCGGCAAAACTCTATAATAAACTACCAGATACCATTAAAGATTTACCACATAATAGGTTCAGAACTGAGCTGTATAAATTTTTGTGCAATAAATGTTTTTATAGTATTAACGAATTTATGTCCTGCAAGTTCTAATCTGACTGATTTTTATTATTGTTAATATTAGCACTATCTCCTTTGACATTTGATATTTTATTTTATGTAAACTTGACATTTTATTGTGATTGTTATGATTTATTTTTCTTCTGACATAATTTGATTGCATGCTACTCTCTCTGTTTGCATACCATTATGTTGGTTAAATGTGAGATTCACTATGTTAATGTTACACCAATTTGTACCACATTTAATGCAAATAAAGATTTATTTATTATTTATTATTTCAAAGCCAGGTTATTTTTGGACTCCTAGCCAAATTTTAGTATGTTTTTCAGAACACAAATCTGCACATATTTACGAAAAACGAGAATCTTTCTGGCTTTCCCATTTGTAGGGGAAGGTTTGTACCTTGCGCTGGCAATACCGGTTCCGTAGCCAAATGGCAAAAAACGGAACCCTTATGGATTTGTCATGTCTGTCTGTCTGTCCGTCCGAATGTCACAGCCACTTTTTTTCCGAAACTATAAGATCTATACTGTTGGAACTTGGTAGTAAGTAGATGTATTCTGTGAACTACATTAAGATTTTCACACAAAAAAAAAAACAATAAATTTTACGGTTCCCCATACTTAAAACTGAAACGCAATTTTTTTTTTCATCAAACCCATACGTGTGGGGTATCTATATAGGGGTAGGTCTTCAAAAATTATATTCAGGTTTCTAATATTTTTTTCTAAACTGAATAGCTTGCGCGAGAGACACTTCCAAAGTGGTAAAATGTGTCCCTCCTGTGATAAAACAAAAAAATATATGATGTACATTACCATGCAAACTTCCACCGAAAATTGGTTTGAACGAGATCTAGTAGGGAAGTAGTTTTTTTTTTAATACGTCGTAAATCGTAAACCGCAATTAACCTTTCATCCAATCAACTCAAATATAAATTACCATAAATTTTACTTATACGTACAGGTTAGTACGGAACCCTCTTGGCCGGTTTTTTTTAATGGTATTGTTAGGGTTCCGTATCCAAAGGGTGAATAACGGGACCCTGCGCGGACCCTATGTGTGTCAGTCGGTCTGTCTGTCAGCGGGCTGTATCTCGTGAACCGTAATAGGTACCTAGACAGTTAAAAATTTCACAGATTATGTATTTTTTTTGCCACTATAACAAAAAAAATTAAGGGCGTCCTAAAAACGTGTTTGTAGAAGATTTTTACTCAATTGTTCGTTTTGGCGCTATCGTAAAAACACGAAGACACACAATCGTGAAAATGGGTATGTTTAAGTGCATAAGCTATAGAATTAAGACGGTATTTTTACTTTAGGGGTACGGAACCCTCGGTGCGTGAGTCCGACTCGCACTTGGCCGTTTTTTTTATAAATTTCTACCAGGCACCTTTTTTTAATTCTTCTTTGTTTTACATATACTCGTAGGTAGTAAAAGCCATTTCATTCTATGAAGCAGCTCTCCATACTTCTACTACCTAATCAAGATAGCAAAGTATTTTGTATCATTCATAATATTGTTATTAAATAACTCCGATTCGTTTATCCCTCAAATCAAAACAAGCTAACAAGTTGAGTGAACCACAATCGATCATTCGGATTTGTATTTTTCCGATTAGCGGTATCTTCTTGACGTAGTCGCATCAATTATATCCGGGTACCTACCTACTTTAGCCGGATTACACGAGACAGATCCGCTCGGTTCGACCGGGATCCAATCTTAGAGGGATCTCTACTATCTTGGAATACCCTAATACCTATCTGTTGGGGAGATACTAGAATCTACCTCTAGGGAGGTCTGTTTACCAGAATCGTGTTTATCTACCTACGCATAATTTTTAACTTTTGTTTATCATTAATAAAAATAAAAAGAGTGCATCACCACCAAATCAGCTTGTTGAGGCAATTTGTATAGTAAACTTTGACCTTCCCATACTGTCTCGTCAATGACTGCAAGTAATATTGGGGGGCATTTCACACAAGGTCATCTAATCCCGAACTAGGCAATGGGTATCAGAGAATAAATAGATTAATAACCAGACACAGAACAAACACTTGTGTTCATAACTCATATTCCCTTAGCAAAGTTGTGCAGAGAGATTCTACTATGTCACCTATGGCAAAGAATTACTACTTATTTACTTAAGTTACGACGATTATCATACTTTTTACACTCTGTAGGTATAAATACTGCCCCATAAGTTTTATAGATAGATTTATATAATTATCGATAATACATTTAAAGAAACAGATTTTTCTTTTAATTTCTGGTGATACGTATATGTAGGTATGTTTTTTACGAAAAGTCCAGTTTCGTTGACAATCATGCCATTTAACTTTTTGTGCTCCTGTTCCTTACACCCTTTATAAATATACTATCTACTTATGTAGGTATACTGAGTGGTAATTAAAAGTTGTTTCGGAGACATAAGGCGCAGTTGGGACGAGTTTGACAGCTCCCCAGGGACGCGGGTTCGATTCCGTCAACGGGGAAATTTCATTAATCCTGCATTAAAAAGTTGCCACTTCCTAATTGTTTAGAAGCTTTGTGTGCGACTTGTTTTATGATAAATTGAAAGGTAGGATTGATACGAGTAGCTTGGAAACGATATAAGGAAATTGAATGAGGTATCCAGATTTAGTTTTCTAAGCTAAGCGAGACTACATTTTAGATTGCGTGAATTTAAAAATATATATAATAACCTGTCTTCTCAGTTGACTTGATAAACAAGAATTAGTGGATAATCGAAAAATCTAATTAGCCTCCATAATTCAGAAACTAATTCGGCATACATTGCTGATAGACTTGTTTTTAGGGTTCCGTACCTCAAAATAAAAAAACGGAACCCTTATAGGATCACTTTGTTGTCCGTCTGTCTGTCTGTCTGCCTGTCTGTCTGTCTGTCAAGACCCTTTTTCTCTCGAACGAGATGTGGTATCAGGTTGAAATTGATAACAAATACCACACAAGATCTGAAAATTTAAATTTTTTACAACGACGCAATCAAAAGATATGGCCTTTTATATCCTCATCTCCATACATTTATGCAAAAAGCAAAACCTACAGGGTACTTCCCATTGACCTACAATTATGAAATTTTGGCAAGAAGCTAGGTCTCACAGTACAAATAAAGGGAAAAGTCTAAAATAATTAAATATTTCAATTTTTCTCACAACTAATAGTAACCAATTAAGGTCAGCTCCCGTTTCAAGAACTTTTCTATAAAAGAGGGGTCAAGTTGGATGGTCGCGGAGTTTTTAAAATCAAAGAGCAAAAGCTTTTAGTATATCATATGGTAGATAGGTACGCAACCCTTAGGGCGCGAGTCCGACTCGCACTTGGCCGGTTTTTTTTATTGTTAATTCCAATACCTTTACTTCAACGAGCAATGTACGCCGAATCAATTTCTGAATTAAAGAAGGTGTGATAGCTGCTTTAGGATTGTTTAATTAATAGGTACCTAATTAAGACAAAGTTAAGCTTAAATAATAATATTATCCTGAAACTTATTTTTATAACTCACCATGTTTTACTAGCTTAAACCATTTTTCTAGCTGAGAAGTAGCCATACAAGACAATTGAGATTAGGATCGAAACCTCAACCCATGAACCCTTGTTTGACATAGCGCCAAATAAAACCGAAACATTTTGCACTAAAACAAAGAGCTATTTGTTCTGTTTATAGTGCCTTCTCTTTTCAATTCGCGATGAAATACCACGAAGGTTTTACAGTAAGTACCTAGCAAGCTACCTGTGTTTTTACATTTTCTTTTTTAAGTCGGCGAACCCCACCTGTCTCATAAATTAGTGCTTAGGGCTCCCGCACACGACCGAGAATCGGTGGCCGATTATCGCCCAGGACAAGGACGGAAGATCCAGGTGATAACACGTCAGAGCGGGATGCCGACAAAAAATCGGCCACCGATTCTCGGTCGTGTGCGGGAGCCCTTAAACTAGCTGACGAGTGCATCTAACCGCTCGACATCTTGCGCCCCTCAACTTCAACTACAGCTTGACCAACTTTTCTGTAGAATGGCCAAAAGAGGAACTAATTACGTCATTTTGAAAACGTCATTTTGTTGTTGACAGTCCTCAGAGTAAAAACTGTAGAGTCCGTCCTAAACATAGTCGTGTAAAGCGTCTCCTAGTCGACTATTACAAGTCGGTCAAAAAACTAGGGTCTAGGTTTCGTTTTACAAACATCTTTAAAAAAATCTAATGTTTAATCCAAAATTTATATGCGACAGTGAAAATATATCATTTTTACTTGTGAATTGATCATCAATTCTATACATATAATAACTCGCCGATTCTGTTCATTGAAAATTATCGGGAAAAATTGATCTTGATCTGGGGGGTCACAAAAAAGGTAATAGAAACCAATCGGTTCATTTTTGGAATTTTTGTCTGTTGGTCTGTTTTGTGTATTCGCGATAAACTCGGAAACCACTGAACCGATTGGAACCGGGTTTTCGATAGGTAATGTATTAAGCTTATTTCCGTGTAACATATAAGCTTAGTTTCATTGCAATCGGTTCACTCAAACAGAGTACAATCGAAGTTTCAAGCGGCGGCGCCAATAACTCACAGACCACTCAACCGCTTGAAATAAGGTTAACAATAAAACATTAGGCTTAATTTTGTTTCATTGCTCAGATTTGTTTCAATGCGAACGTTTCACTGAAACAGAGGATACGTGAAGTTTCAAGCGGTGGCGCCAGTAACTCGAAAACCACTGAACTCATTGACTTATTTTTGACAATATTTAAGCTATAGATCATTGCAATCGGTTCACTAAAAAAAGCAAACAGAAGCCACAAGAATGCAAATTATCACGGCCTGTGCACCAATAACTCATACACAACTTAACTGATACAAACGGGGTTTTCAATAATTCTTTCTTGCAATATAAAAGCGGTGTATCATTGTAATCGGTTCACTCGAACAGAAGATACGCAACTCATAAAAAAATATACGTATGAAACTTCTAGAGTTTTGAAAACTTAGGTAAAATAGATAAATAAAATACTTTAAGAAATAAAGAGAGATGTGAACCTTCATGTTTTAGAAATTATCTTTTAAAGGGGGAAATAAGTGTTCAAACAAAGTTTGTATAAAAATACTACAGTTTTGTGTTCAGGTACATGTACTCGTACCTACAGTCAAAAGCATTTGTATCTTGACACGGTGGACTTTGTACCGCTCTTTTTTCAGTACCTACAGAAGCTAAAGTGACTGAGCCTCAGATTTAGTTACAGGTTTTGTTTTGTATATGAGATAAAGAAACCCGTATGACACTTCGTCCGCATTTTACACTTACGAGGATAGTGGGCGACCTAACAGTCCATACGTGAACAAGTGTACATACATTTTAGTATAGAAGTCCCTCGCAAGAAATGGATACGGTTATGGCTCCCTCCTTAGCCGAAAGAGCTGCTACTTAAACCTCCTTGTATCAGTCAGTGTTGCCTGTGCTGTTCTTGTTTTTCTGCATATTTCCAAGTATTTTATGAGAAAATCATTCCAAAATCGCTGTAAAGTGGTGTGTGAGAAATGATTCTCATAATGAAATGATTCTTTGATGCAGAAAAGGAGCAAGAATCTCCAATAGCACCATTTGTTCATGTATAACGCTAGCTCGTTTAATGTACTTGTCAAGCAATTTTGATCGTTTAGAACGAAGCTTGATGTGCTTGACAAGCAATCTACGTGCTTGCGAATGCTTGTTGAAAATTTTATATTTTTACAATGCTTGTCAAGCAACAAAATTTAATTTAATTACTGTGTGAAAGGTTATCAGTAAAAGGAATAATCAGGGTCTTCCTTTTCTATAAAAAAAAATCTTAAAAAAAATTTTGCTATATTGATATATTATCCTCCCTACTAATATTATAATCGCGAAAGTTGGTAAGTATGGGTGGATGGATGTTTGTTACTCTTTCATGTAACAACTACTTAATGGATTTTAATCAAACTTTTCAATAATATAGCTTATACTTCAGAATAACACATAGGCTACAACTTATAAACCTGCGCAGACGAAGTCGCGGGCACCTGCTAATATAAAATAAAAAAATTAACATTTAATATATTACTTGTATGCTTTAAAGTTTAATTATTCCGAGGCCAATTTGCCTAAAAACCCTTACTGTTTAGTCAGGGCCGTTGTCTTTATCATCGATCTTTGTATTTACTTATACAGGGTGTGAAAAACCAGCCAAGTGCGAGTCGGACTCGTGCCCTTAGGGTTCCGTACCTATCTACCATATGATATACTAAAAGCTTTTGCTCTTTGATTTTAAAAACTCCGCGACCATCCAACTTGGCCCCTCCTTTATAGAAAAGTTCTTGAAA
The DNA here is from genome assembly GCA_947532105.1 of Athrips mouffetella. Classification (NCBI taxonomy): domain Eukaryota; kingdom Metazoa; phylum Arthropoda; class Insecta; order Lepidoptera; family Gelechiidae; genus Athrips; species Athrips mouffetella. The sequence continues at coordinate 19,475,635 of OX383964.1, read as the reverse complement.
CGGGAGCTCACCTTAATTGGTTACTATTAGTTGTGAGAAAAACTGAAATATTTAATGATTTTAGACTTTTCCCTTTATTTGCACTGTGAGACCTAGCTTCTTGCCAAATTTCATAATTTTAGGTCAACGGGAAGTACCCTGTAGGTTTTGCTTTTTTGCATAAATGTATGGAGATGAGGACATAAAAAGCCATATCTTTTGATTTCGTGGTTGTAAAAAATTTAAATTTTCAGATCTTGTGTGGTTTATAGACCTTAATATTTGTTATTAATTTCAACCTGATACCTCTTCTCGTTCGTGAGAAAAAGGGTCTTGACAGACAGACAGACGGACAACAAAGTGATCCTATAAGGGTTCCGTTTTTTTCTTTTGAGGTACGGAACCCTAAAAACAAAAAAAGTCTGCATAAACAATATGTACATATATTGTACAAACATACATAAATAAATAAATAAAAATACTAAATGCTATAGAGAGAAATACACAATGATGACTACACGACTGATGACTACGACGAAGCAGTGATTTGCCGAAGAAAATGTTCCTTTACTTTTACCACTTTGGAAGTGTCTCTCGCGCAAACTATTAAGTTTAGAAAAAAAATATCTTAGTAACCTCAATATTATTTTTGAAGACCTATTCATAAATAACCCACACGTATGGGTTTGATGAAAAAAAAAAAAATTTTTGAGTTTCAGATCTAAGTATAGGGAACCCTAACATTTATTGTTTTTCTTCTATTTTTTTGTGAAAATCTTAATGCGGTTTACAGAATACCTACATCTACTTACCAAGTTTCATCAGTATAGCTCTTATAGTTTTGGAAAAAGTGGCTGTGACATACGGACGGACGGACAGACAGACAGACATGACGAATCCATAAGGGTTCAGTTTTTTGTCATTTGGCTACGGAACCCTAAAAAAGTATCGTCACAGTATAACAGCACTCATGTGATAAGTTCATTTTATTAGTTATCGAGTATGTTGTCAACACTTAAGTGATATTTGCGTAGATGACAACTAAGTTATGTTTATTTATTAGTGCAATAAAGACAATCTCACACTTGAGCGGGATTTATTCCCTATTATATTATAGGGTTCCGTTTTTTTATTTTGAGGTACAGAACCCTAAAAAGTACGATGATCCTTCTAAGGCGTGATTCTACATCATTAATAGATTGTACAAAAAATAATAAAATACTTTTTCTTAAAAAAGTAGTTTTAGCTCAAGTAGAAGTGAAGCGCCCGGAGAGTTATTAAATTATTAGTGATGTAGCATCACCCCTAAAAAGGATCATCTTTTTTTTTACACCCTGTATAGGTATCTTTTATCTGTGATAGAGAGCAAGGAGGCAAACAGTAAAAAGTCATGTCATATTTCATCAGGTAGTTAAGAGTATAAAAAAGGCTGAATTTGTTTATTTTTGTATTGGTGGCAACCCTTTTCGATCGTGGCGCCATCACAAAATTCTCCAGATAAGTTGGTCAAGCTATACGTGCTATTTAACCCCCTCCGCCCCGCGTCATTTGAGCACCACCAAGGATGGGGTGGTCTCAAATAAAGTGTGCGTTTTATTTGTGATTTAAATTGTTGATATAGGTAGGTACGTATTTCGTAGTAAAAATGTAATAGGTTAGGTTAGTAATAATAACGTCATTAGTATCCTAGTACTTGGGTGACCGAGCTTCGCTTTGTACAATCACCAAAATCCAGGCACTGTAGGTACGGTTTCTGAAATGCGCTATTTTCAGAAATATGCTCAAAAAACGGTGAAAACGAATTTTCGCAGACATGAGACCTAGCTAGATTGCTTTTCCGCCCCCAAAAACCCCTCTATAGTAAATTTCATCGAAATCGGAAATCATTTGTATACGTAATCGGTTTCTCAAAAACGGTTCGAACGATTTACTATACGGAGTTTTTGGGGGCGAAAAATCGATCTGGCTAGGTCTCATGTCCGGAAAATTTCGTTTTCTCCGTTTTTCTGAGCATTTCTTAAAAATTGCGCGTTTCACAAACTCTACAGCGCCATCTGTTATTGGGCTCGGTTAAGATTATACAGAGCAAAGCTCGGTCGCCCAGGTTCTTATCCTATACTATTAAACGAGCAATATTTGTATATATATTTGTAATCGGTTTCTCGAAAACGGCTCTAACGATTTCGATGAAATTTAGTATACAGGGGTTTTTGGGGGCAAAAAATTGATCTAGGTCTCATGTCCGGGAAAATTCGTTTTCACCGTCTTTAAATATTTCTTAGCGCGTTTTAGTGCGTTCATGAAACTTACAGCGCCATCTGTTGTTGAGTAGCATAGCTTGCTCACCCGATGATATTTTATACATACAGAGCATAGCTCGGTCGCCCAGGTACTACTATTAAACGAGCAATATTTGTATTGTATATATTTGTAATCGATTTCTCGAAAACGGCTCTAACGATTTTGATGAAATTTTGTAAACGGGGGTTTTCTGGGATGAAAACTCGATTTAGCTAGGTTTTATTTTTGTGCAAATTCGTTTTCTCCGTTTTCTTATTATTTCTTAAAAATAGCGCGTATAAGAAACCCTACTGCGCCATCTGTGAGCTTTGGTTAAGATGAAACAGGGCAAAGCCCGGACGCCCAGGTACACACGGCCGGACATCGGTAGAAACACTTTTGGACCTTATGGCGTGGTAATAGAGTTGAAAAAGTTTCTACCGACAAGCGGTTGACCGTACTATCTGTCAACCGATGTGTCGTTTTGAAGAGTAAAACCGAAATCATTGTGACTATGTCATATCTGAACCATTATATTACACAGGGTTATTTTAGACTCCTGGCAGAGTTTTAGTATGTTACTTAGAACATGAATCTGAACAACATGGATCGAAATATAAGAAAAAAATTGGCCCTCCCATTACAATCCCACTGTTGCGGAAATAGATATGTATGAGAGAACAACATTTTTTCGCCCAGCCCCATGTTTCTTTAGGAAAGTTGTTCAGATTCATGTTCTGAGTAACATACTAAAACTTGGCCAGGGGTCCAAAAATAACCCTGTATGATTAGATAGTTAATATTTAGTTAATTGAAATTAGTTCAATCGCTCAAAAATAATGTATCACATGGTACCACAAGCTTTTAAAGTCTTCGTTAAATTAACTACCGCTAGCATTTGCTATAGACTTTTGTATTCCCAAAATAACCCTGTATGATTAGATATTTAATATTTAGTTAAATATTTAATTAAGTGAAATTAGTTCAATCGCTCAAAAACAATGTATCACATGGTACCACAAGTTTTTAAAATCTTCGTTAAATTAACTACCGCTAGCATTTGCTATAGACTTTTGTATTCAATTATGCCGAATCGAAGTAGGTATTTCTCAGGCATTTGCCCGTTTACGCACCCCTGCAAGTGCGTTCCTTTACTGCGCACTAAATATTCTCCCGGCGACAATTGCGATTATGAAAAGTGCACCGTTATTTATAACCAGGCCGTTTATTTTTTGTCGCCCCTTTCAAGGGCAATTAAATACCGCCAGTCTTAAGCGCTTTGCATATTCGCCCGTCTTTATTATCAACCCGCCAATAAAGATAGTAAAGGTTACCCGTAAAGTTGGGGAAAAATCGGGTACTCGGGGTACTTCTCGCTTTAAAGTTTAGTTGGTAGGTATTTTTAGATTTTTTTTCAGACAGTTTTTTGGAGTCATAAAAAAAACATAGATAAGAGTATAACAAAATTTAAAATAAGCTCTGAAAGACTTAAAATTCAATTTTTATCTTATGTATTATTCATACACTGGTATATGTAATTGTCAATATATTGTTATTAGTAAAAATACATTATCAATAGCAGTTTTATAGCGTCTATCAGGGCTTTTTAGAATTTTCAAAATCTCGGGAATCACTTGTTGATGGTCAAGAACTGGGTCCGTCCCTGTATACATTGTATATTACTTTAGCACGTATGATGACATAAATAACAACGGTAGGTACAAAGATGCTTTCAGCTGTACCGTCTTACCTGTATTACCGAATAATTATAACAGGAAACGCTGTAATAAATCGGTAGATTTTTTTTTGTCAGGGTTCTAAAAATAAACTAACCACCTAATAAAATTATTACCTAAATAACCACTGTTGATTTGGGTACTTTTTAAGTACTAACATATTTCGTTTGAGCTAATTCAACACACATGTACGTACGGGCTTATCATACTCACTCATATCAAGAACTTTTAATTACCGCTCAATGTGCTACGAAAGCGTAGTACTTGCTACGAGATGACCTACGACATTATCTACGCTAATAAACAATAATAAAAAAAAAACATATTATCCCCATTCGCAAGAATGTTGAAAAATTGTAGAACAAAAAGAACCTTAGCTGGAAGACAATATGGTTTTAAAAGCTGATTATTTGAGTCCAAAAAGTGATAAATAAATAATAAGAAAGACTACAAAAACAGTACTGCTTAAGGAGTGATCACACCTAGCTGAATTCAAAGACTAATTCGGCATACATTGCTGGGAGGCTTGATTATGTTAATTGCAATATCCTTGCTTCAACGAGCAATTAGTCTTTGAATTCAGCTAGGTAGGTCCTTTATGCTTACAGCTGAAAACAATTAGATTTAAAAGTAGGATAGCCAAGCATAAGATTTCTAGTAAGCAAAGTGAAAACCAAAGAGTATTAATAGGAAGCCGGGGCCACAAAGAACGGTCTGGGATGGTAGTAAGCAGTCGAGGCTGGAAATAAATTTTATTTATCAAATAAAAGGATGGCGCGGTCGTTTTTCACCGCGCGGGGACATTATCGCTCTCTTAATTATTATCCCACCGATATTTCATGCGACATCCACTATGCCTCTAGAGAGGTTATCTATGAATTGTGTAAAATTTGTAGCTTGCAGCTTTAGCTGCACCTTTTGTATCTTTGAAATTGCTTCTTTCCAGGACCAAATTCAGGACGTTCTGAATAAAGGCCAGGTTAAAAGTACCCTAAACCGACGAGCATGTATGAAAGGATTGATGAAAGTTCAGGAAGCAAGGGAAGTATGTCAAGATCGTAGCAGGTGGAGAACTGTGGTCTCTGCCTACCCCGACGGGAACAAGGCGTGATGTTATGTATGTATGTATGATGCTTCTTTCTCTATTACTTAGTTTTAAAAGCATCTAAACCTGATTTTAAAATCTATTTTTGATGAAATTGTCCTTATTAGTTTCTTTTGCATCATTTCCTGTAAATTGCTTCATCTTTTAAAACAGATTTAATTTTGAAAAACATAATTTTACTTTAATTTTCTTCAAAACAAAATTTCCTAATCTTTTAATTCAAATAAAAAACAAACGGAACGTTTTAATTCTGGCGTACGTTGGGGCGGCGCGCCCTAGCCACGCGGCCTTAAGGAAATGAAGGAAAAAAGCGGCGGAAGCTTCCCCCCCCCTTAACCTCGTCTCTCTACCCCACCCCCGCACCCCGCGACTGCTTGCGGCTTTTAAATGGAAATTTATTGTTAAACACTTCGTCAATGGGTCCCAAGTAGCGCGCTTAAATTTTTACCAACTGAGATTCTTTGTCCGTTGTCGGGAAAATAAGCTGTTACCTTTACCGTTTTTGGATGATTATGGTGATGGTAATGGTTTGGCTGTGAGAGATTAACAAGACCTTGCTTGACATTTTTTGGAAGAGAGATGATTGAGACTTGTACAGCCAAAATCACGCCATGATTGATATTTGCGGTGTGAGGTTAACTCATACAGCGATGGACATAAGAATGATACAGTCAAGAGCACGTCAATGAACTTTGCACTGTACTTATCTTAGTTAGCGTAGAGACGGAAATCGCCTTGCGAGTGTCAAATCAAAGCTTAGCCTGCGCTTTATTGGACAGCGTTCAGTTTGTCAAGCTTAGCGTGCTTTTGACTTTACTTACAATTCAATTAAATTTTAGTGAAGAGAAAGAAGGCTCTGCAGATGAGAGCAAGAAGTCCACAAAGCAAAAAGTAAAGGTTTTATATAAAGAGAATTCAAACTTTTGAAATTGAACTACTTTTTAAATTAAATAGCTATCAAACTGAACAATCTTTGGGACTTACGAACTATTTGAATTGTACAACAGCTGATTTTATTACAAACTACGTAAACGAACTAAATTTAATTAGATAATTATCGAAAAATTTTGCAATACCTGTCTCACTTTTGACATCGTCTATGGACTTGCGGAGCTTCCAAAAGGTGACTACTACTACTGGTTGTGCACATTTGTCTCTTTGACATTTTATTTACTACCAGGCAAAGTAACTAAACTTCTAAAAGTCCAACTCTTCACGAGTTCATAAAATTCACTCCAACTGAAAATCTGGTCGGTTTCCCCACAATTGAAAAGCGAGGGAGCAAAGATAGGGCTCTTACTTTAAAAGTTAAAGCTAATTGCCCTCAAGGCATATTTTTAATTTCATTGCCCATTCCTTCTTTCTTAGTGTTGCGGAGTTCACTAACTCCTGGCTGTAAGGGTAGCGAGTAATTGCCATTTTTACGAGATAAGGTCACAACTTTTGAATGTCGAACATATTTTATGTCGCATTTCGGGGTGTTTATTATGATTTTAGTTACTGCCATTTTCAGTTTTGTTTTTGTATCTAGTTTTTTTAAAGAGTACGTCTTAATCAATTGCGTTGCTTTGAGTATTTTACTCGGGCCATAGAACTGAACATAGGTCGAAATATGTAAAAAAAAATTGACCTCCCATACAAGATGCGCTTTTAGGTGATGCAATTTCTATCTGATGGACATTGCCTTTTTTTCATATTTCAACTTATGTTGCTTAGAGGAAGTTGTTCAGTTTTATGGTCAGAGTAGCATACTCAAATGATCGCAGTTGATAAGGGAGTACCCTATATTTATATCAAGAGTGGGCCTTATGGTAAGTGGTAACCACCACCCACAGCACCCACTGTCTTATAAGTAGCATGATTTGACACTAATAAAACAACAAAGCGCGTTGCCCATCCTAAGAACTAAAATGGTAAGTCTCATGTTTCTAATGTTAAACTTTCCGTTTCTGCGTTCGGTCAAAGGAACTACTCTCAAAACTTCGTCCATCTTTTTTGTAGAGTTCAAAGGCGGCGTCAGCAAGAAGATTAACAATTTTTTACCAATGCTACCATGTCTTAACTTCTTACAATTCCCCCGAGATGCGTGGGAGCACGTGGCAGCGACACAAAGCGGGTCCGGCGGTGGCCAGTAGCCTGGCTCTTTGTACTCCCGTCTCCACATTCATCCAATCTGTCATTTCATTTTCATAAATGAATCATTCTTCATTTGAATTCGGAAAGGAATCGTGAGGTTTTTTCTCCGCGGCCGGGCTGACCTGCCTACCGCGAGGGTCGCTCGATGACTGATGATATTTTAATGGTTTATTTTTCTTTAACATTCTTATCACTAACTATTGTAGTTGCTGGCCAGCGGCTCCGCATAAAAGCGAATATTGTTGGAACTTTGTAGCAAAGTAAGCATAGAAATGGTGAGAACTTCCAAATGCTTATCGGCAGTCGAGATCGTTTCAAATGCCCGCATAAAAATGTTAGCTTTACGGTATTTTCCGTGACTTTAGGTCACGACAATTTCAGTATGGCTGACTTTTAGTATGTAATGGCAGCGCTGATTACCAAGATTATGATTCAGCCTGCCTACAATTATGTGGCTTTACCATTTTCAAACAAGATGTTGCACGCACTACTTTTTGTATAATTTCCGAAATAGAACTAACAGGGGTTTCTATCAGCGGGTCAAACCCGGCGTGACACAGGAGCTAACTGTCAATAGATGTCGCTGACAGTTCTGATGAATGAGCGCGACCGTTATGCGCTTGCGCCGTCATTAGCTCCATTCACGGAGGAGATTAAAAGAAACAATCCGCCGAGTGGCGAGACAACGGACAGAACGGAAGCCGGTAACATGCGTCGGTATGCGCGTTTTATCTATTTTCCACCATGCTCTTTGTCGGAGATTGCTTTGAAACGGCGACAGCTTATTGAATCACGTGGGAATTGTGCGGAAACGCTGAGTGCAGACTTGATAACTGTACTACTATTTCTTCTAGCATTATTGTTCTTCTAGCAAAAGAAATATTCACGTGTCTCTTTAATGCTTTTCGCACAAAAAAATTAAGTAACTAATAAATGAAGAAGACTTTATTCTAGCGTGAGATCCTACTACATAATTCTGCACGTATCTGTTTATTAATCAAGATTCTATTCAATCACTGAGCTGCCTATCAAAATCTTGCCGCAAGTACGGTTACCGAAACATATTATTCATTAGAATTTGCGTGGGCTTATTCTTGACCTGAGGACATAGTTAACGTTGCCCATACCGACATTCTTCATATTGTAGAGCAGGTCAAGCTTGACACACGCAGTGCGATTTCCTTCTCTACGCTCATGAAGATACGAGTATAATAGCGCGGTACAAAGTCTAAAACGAAGTGGTCAAATACAGAACTGGACTTATCTAAGAGAAGTCATATTATAGTAAGGGTGCTGATGGATAAAATTTCTATATGATTTGCTCATATCTGCCTCTTTGACTGATGATAAGAAGCATCCTCTAACTAAAAGATACAAAAAATATTGACTGACATCCACACCCCTGCGTTTTTGAGGAATTTAGTGTTAACTATTTTGAAATTATTTTGAAAAACAATGTGTAGGACCACAGCAAAATGGTCTGCAGCGCTTCAAAATGCTAAAAACCACTACTTCGTCCCGTGATAATGCAGAGCACTGCATGTCTGCCTCTTCGATTTTCTACATCTTTAGAAGTATTTTAAACAGCAGCCACAAAGGCAGACAAAAAAAACATTATTTAGTATCTTATTTTTTTTTGCTTTAACTCAAAAAAGCAGCGACGCCCAGAAAACTTGTAAGGACCAAATCGGTTCGTATTGAGCTGATCTATCATCCATATTAATATGAATCATGAGCAAATCATACGCCCAAATGGCAGCCAGCACCCTTACTATTAAGAAATGGTCATTGACCGCCTGAATGAATCTGTAGTTTATAAATGCGACAACACAGAACTCCTATACCTGTAAAAAAAAACAAACAAACAAAAAAAACCAGAGGTCGTCAATTAGGTATAGCTACACTTTCTCGAATACAATGACAGTCAGGAATATACTTTTAAAATAGATTGATTTTAAAACGTTCTATTTAAACTTGAGACATTTGTCTTCGCCACGACTATAGAAATTGATTTTTTGTCGTATTGTGTGAACGGGTTATTTTGGTGTGCTATTTCGGACGAGGTGCCGATCGATGGATCAGCGGAGACATTGTACTGTACTTCTGTGACACAGGGGGCATCTTGGTGTTTTTGATTTTCTTGAAATCGAATAGAATATTTTTATGCAGGAGATATTTTAAAGGTCTCAGAATTTTCGAAGTTTGTAACGTAGCGCTTGCGCACTCCTTCCTCTTCCCAATTAATTAAATCGGCCAGTGTTAGCTTTCTAGCAATTGATGTTCCAAATTAAAAATTATCCTGCGCCCTTGCAATGTTTGGACGTTTCTTCAATTTAAAATCGATATCGATACAGCGATCGATATAAATTATTTGAAATGCACTAAATTACTCTATTGATATTTATTTATACCTAATTAACATTTGGAAGAGATTTGCAAGTGCTTGCATATAATTTTAGAAAAATAATTTAAATTAGCAGTGCCTTGACAACATTTATGTCATCCCAGGTGTCTTCATCTTCAACACTATCTTTAATCCACCGTTGTTAAATCAAAACCATTAATAAATCAATCGGTAAGTACGACCTTCTTAAATTTAGCTCCAACTACTATTTTTAAACCCGCTTCTACATTTCCATCGCTTGACTGCAACTCCAGAGCCTTTTCCGACGAACTCACAAACATCCCTGGAGTGATTTCCACCTTAGAGTCACAAGTTGACATAGGGTTTGAGGTAAATCGCTATAAGACCTGATGGTCGTTGTGGTAAAAGAGTTCTATACTTCCATAGCGACTTCAAATCGGAAGACTGCCCCACAAGGTGTATCAACGATCTCGAGAATCCGCTGGATGCGGGCAACGTTTTGTCCTATAATAACCATTGTCCAAAACGTCCACTTCCCGGAATAATGACTATTCCTGAATGACTACCTACCTGAAAAACCAGTAGTAGTGAACGGACATTTTCAAAGAAAGTCTGTCCAGCAGTAAAAATGTAGGTAAAGAGTATCCGACACGATTACTGACAAACCTATGTGATTGGAATTGAAACTGTAATTGAAGCAGTTCGGGAAATTTACGCTGACCGAGTAGGATATATTTTAAAATGTCTTTAGTGACTGCTGTACGTCTACTATTGTTTCATTATGATAATACGATGTGAGTTTCCACAAAGTGCACAAAAGTTTATACTTGCATGGACATGAAAACGTAAGGGTATAGGATGGCATGGGTAAGTTCTGTCTTTGGCATGGCTATTATCAAATGTTGGTCTCCTTTTTAGTTTAAAATAAATCTCATGACAAATTCGCTACAACTAAGATAGTTGGAGATGCAACAATATCAAATCAAATCAAATCAAAATCGTTTATTCATTGTTGGATATTAAAATCTCTTAATGACGTCAGCTAAACTACATCGCTTCACAAACAATGTGGCGCCATTGTGGGAAAAAAAAGAAGCGACAATAAAAACCCACGCGCTCTTTTAAATATGTTTGAATGTACAAAGTTGATATACAACATACATAGGTCAGTTTTAATTTTGAATTAGCCTGTTAGAACCGTAGTCTAATCCCATGGATTTTTCTCTTCTAGATAATCTGATATTTTATAATAACCCTTCTTACATAATTTCTGCTTGATTACAGTTTTGAATTTATCTAACGGTAAACTTTCAATATCAGTGGGTACCTTATTATAGAAGCGTATACATTGACCTTTATATGTTTTACTAATTTTGTGAATACGGCTGACATGAGAAGCAAGTTGATTCTTGTTTCTTATGTTGACACTGTGCCTGTCACAATTTTTATCAAAAATATGTATATTCCGTTTAGCATATATTAAATTCTCATAAATGTATTGCGACACAAAAGTCAAAATGTTGATTTCTTTAAATTTATTTCGAAGAGATTCTCTAGGCTTCATTTTATAAATTGCACGAACAGCTCGCTTTTGTAGTAAAAAAATGCTGTTTGCATCCGCAGCATGACCCCATAACAAAAGGCCATATGACATGAGACTATGGAAATAACTGAAGTAGACTAACCTCGCGGTGTCTACATCCGTCAGAGCTCTTATTCTTTTCACTGCGTATGCTGCAGAACTAAGTCTGTTCGACAATTTATTAATATGCGGTCCCCATTGTAATTTGTTGTCTAAGGTAATACCTAGGAACGCAGCTGATTCCACAAGACTCAATTTATCGTTTTTCACTAAAAGGCTTGTAGCAGTTGGCTTTACATTAGGCAAAACAAATTTAACACACTTAGTTTTCTTTTCGTTAAGTAAAAGATTATTTACGGTGAACCACTCAACTACATTAGAGATTGTACTATTTACGTCGTCAAAATTTGATTGTTGTCTTTTGACTTTAAAAATCAAAGACGTATCATCTGCAAATAGTACTATCTCATTCTTGTCCTTTACAAGGTTTGGCAAATCGTTAATGTAGACAATGAACAGGAATGGTCCCAGGATTGAGCCTTGTGGAACGCCCATACAAATTTTTGATCCTAGTGACCTTTTCCCATTTACATCAACCTTCTGGATCCTTTCACTTAGATACGACTCCAGAAGGCTTAGAGCCTGGTCTCTAATTCCATAATGGTGTAATTTCCTGATAAGAATATCATGATGTACACAATCGAAAGCCTTGGACAAGTCACAGAAAACGCCAATGGCATCACTTGACTCCTCCCAGGCGTCAAATATACTTTGAATAAGCTCAACACCTGCATCGACTGTTGAGCGACCCCTGGTAAAACCGAACTGTTTTAGGTTCATCAAGTTGTTGCGATAAAAGTGGCTCTGAACCTGATTTAAAATTATCTTTTCAAATATCTTACTAAGAGTTGGTAGAATAGAAATAGGTCTAAAATTAGTGGGGTCTGATTTACTACCAGCTTTAAACAACGGAATAATTTTACTATGTTTCATCAAATCAGGAAAAACACCATCATCTACACATTTATTAAAAATACTAGATAAGTATGGTGCAATGCTTTCTATAACGGCACTAATAATTTTAACTGACAGGCCATCTATATCGGCGGTCTTTTTCATTTTAAGTGATTTAAAGGCTTTAATTATAACGAAAGCATTGACGTAACTGAATTTAAAATCTACATTGCAAACATCTACGTGTCGTTCGAGATAAGATTTGGCAAGAGTGGGAGATGAGTTCAAGGTTTTGGTAGTTGAAACTGGAATAAAGAAGTTTTCAAAAGCTTCAGCAACTTCTATATCTGTACTTATGATCTGATCATAAATCTTAAGCTGGAAGTCATTCCGAGGAGCTTTAGATTTTCCAGTTTCACTGTTTATAGTTTCCCAAGTCGTTTTCGTAATGTTGGAACTATTTTTGATTTTATTTTTAATGAAATTTGATTTGGCTGCAGCACAAACCCTTTTGAATGTTTTTGAATAATCCTTTACAAATTGCGCAAATGCATCACTATTGTTATATGTTCTTTCCTCGTAAAGTTCATATAACCTTAGCCTGCTTCTGTGTATTCCCACTGTGGCCCAATCACTAAACATTAGATTCTCATTTACAGTAATTTTCTTTTCCTTGAAAATTGCATCGTACTCACTTTTAGTTAAAGTAAATAGAGACTCATACAATTTATTTGGATTATCACAATATGGTAAGTTTGGCAGTTTTTCTTCAACACTACTTTTGTAGCGGATAAGTCTACCTTCATTGATAGGTACGCACGTGATATCCTTTTTCAATGCTTTTTTAGTCGTGACTTTGAAAACTGCCAACTGGCCAGAATGATCAGAGCCCAACTTATTGATAATTGATTTATCTACTGGTTCTAAATTCGTAAAAATGTTATCAATACAAGTAGATGAGGACGCTGATATTCTGGTGGGCACCAAAAAAAGATTCACAAGATTGTAGCATAGGAACAAAGATTTCAATCTATTGCACACACTGGATTCTTCTAAAATGTTAACATTAAAGTCTCCACATACTATAATGCCTTTGTTGCTGTTACTAACTTTAATTAAAGCTTCATCCATTGTTTTTTCGAACATATCAAATGACGAAGCTGGAGGTCTGTATACGCTTATAACAATAAGGTGCTCAAATTCTACACAGGCCAGTTCAATAGTTCGCTCAACAGACAGGCATACAACATCTGTACGTTCCTTACACTTTAGCAACTTATTGGCAAGTATTAAGGAGCCACCGCGTATCGCATTGTCTCTGCTGAACGAACTAGCAACCTGGTGGTTCTTGAAGTTAAACATGAACTGATGCTTCTTGAGCCAGTGTTCTGTCACGCACAAAATATCAATTTTACTACAGTTCATGAATAGCTCCATTTGTAGTTCTTTGCCCAACATTCCTTGTATATTCTGGTGTACCAGGTTGAATTGACAATCAGTTTTCTTACTACTCAAATTATTTTTATTCTTAAGAGGTAGGCATTCTATTGCTGTAGGTTTACTTTGCGGTATAATACTGCCAGAGTTACACTCTTTTGTCTTATTCAATTGTTTAAAGAACTTGGAACAGATTCCAATGGTCGCACCACCCTAATGCTACTGGTCCGATCAATAGAAACGGACGTGTGGTTAGCCAATTCATTGGCTACATTAATAATAAAATTTGATAGCACATACGCTATTCGTCTAGTATAAAATTTCGATAAGTAATACTTATCTAAAGTCAGATGTAAATAATTATCAATAAATCTATTTATGTCAATTAAGATGAATTTAGTGAAATATCGACATGTCAAATTAAATAATGTCATATTTAAACTTTCTCTTAACTTATTTTCTTGTAAGTCAAGATTATGGCTGAAGGGAAAACCAAGTAGAATTACTCTTATATAAAACTACGTTTAAAGGTGAGCCCATTTGAACTAAGTACACTCAACAGCACGTCAGTAGAAACACTTTTGGACCTTATGGCGTGGTAATAGAGTTGAAAAAGATTCTACCGATTTTTTAGCGGTTGACCGTACGTGACCCAGGTTTGAATGGCCTTTGCACTAGATGCCATGTGGGGGTGATTTTGAAATACCATGCGGACGAGTAAACGGATAAATCTAGTTAAAACAAACTTTTGGCCTTTCTAATGAATTTTCTTATCATTATGTATCGAAAATTTCCTTAATTTTTTTTTCAAATTAATAATCATTTATATCCCAACACGTTAAAAGTAGGTAATGAAAATCTTTAAATATACTTTTAGGGATACTTTTAACAGTGCACAGTGTAGTGCAGCAGTGGTGCGTTCCAGATTGCTTTAGGCCGAGTTTATTAATCTGAAAATGATTTTTGCCACGAAAAAAATAACTCATTCCGATAGACCGAACGAAATCGCGGAGAACATAATTCTCCATTTTCGTCATCACATCGGTCAATGCCTCGTTGCAACATGTGTCCTGCTCTCATCATCGCGACTTTTATTTGTGTAGATGTCAGATAGAGCATACAAGTAAATATACAGCTAAACATTTCGACATACCCGCCAACGGGACGCGGAGCACGACAGGGCGACGACTGACATGGGCAGGCGACACCGATGATGTCGCTTCATGTGAACCCAGCTCTTTCATTTCGTTCGATTTCATCGGAGAGACATATGTTGTTGTCTACGAATATGTAAAAGCACGGCAGCTTTATCTTGGCTACGACCTAGCCGCTACGCTCTAAGCGGCGATTTTTCCATTTACATTTGCCACTATTTAACTAGCAAACAGCGGTATGCAGGTTATGTTTTGAAAAATTGCTCGCCCCTCAGACTGTACCGGTCACCGGTAAGTTCGCGGCTATCATCGCGAGCGATACGTCGTCGCGTCGTCGATTGAAATTAGAACGGTGCAAAGTCTAACATAGAAACTTTGTCATGCTCGATTGTAGGTGAAGATTATGTTATCTTATCTTATCATCTATTTTTTCGGATCTAGAGTTAAATTTCTGGTAAAATATCAGTGAGATTTTACAGTATAATAATTTATTACAATACAATACAATAATCTTTATTTGTGATAACAGGTACAAAATTTAAGGTGTTATAGTAGTACAAGGTAAATCATATTATATGAAAATTTAAAATCAAACACTACCTTATATTTAAAACTAGCTGTTGCCCGCGACTCCGTCCGCATGGGGTTCTGAAAAACGTGCGTAGCTAATGACTTTTTAACATGGATCAAACTATCTTTTTACCTTTAGTTTTGCTCAAAAGTACAGACACAAGGTTTCTACTAATTTATTATATGTATAGATAATCATTATTAAATTTTAAAAGTATTGGGTGGTATTTTACGTGGTATTCTTATCGTACTTACTAAAAAAAACCGGCCAAGTGCGAGCCGGACTCGCGCACTGAGGGTTCCGTACCACCACATAAACATAATTGTATTAGTTGAAATTTCAGTAAGTTAATGTGCTAGATTTTTTGAGTCCGACACGCGCTTGACCAAATTTTATTATTTGTTGTTATTTTATAGCTTATGTACTATAAACATACCAATTTTCAAGTTTGTAAGTGTTCCCGTTTTTAAATAGAACTAAAACAAAAATCGCCTCAACGACCATCCAACTTGACCCCTCTCTTATATGAATGTTCTTGAAACGGGAGCTCACCACAATTGGTTACCATTAGTTGTGAGAAAAGTTGTAATATTTAATTATTTCAGACTTTTCCCATTATTTGTACTGTGAGACCTAGCTTCTTGCCAAATTTCTTAATTTTAGGTCAACAGGAAGTACACTGTAGGTTTTGCATTTTTGAATAAATGTATGGAGATGAGGACATAAAATGCCATATCTTTTGATTGCGTCATTGTAAAAAAATAAAATTTTCAGATCTTGTGTGGTTCATGGATCCTAATATATGGTAATAATTTCAACTTGATACCTTTACCCGTTCGTGAGATAAAGGGTCTTGACAGAAGGACAGACAGACAGACAGACAGACGGACAGACGGACAACAAAGTGATCCTATAAGGGTTCCGTTTTTTTATTTTGAGGTACGGAACCCTAAAAAGTAGAAAATATATATTACTTACTCAAAATATTTTTGCTAATTTTCATAAGAATTACTTGGCTTTGTGAGAGATTACACCGAATGAAAATTCACGCTATATAATAAAAAACCGGCCAAGTGCGAGTCGGACTCGCGCACCGAGGGTTCCGTACCACCATATAATCATAATTGTATTAGTTGAAATTTCAGTAAGTTAATATGCTAGATTTTTTGAGTCCGACACGCACTTGACCAAATTTTATTATTTGTTGTTATTTTATAGCTTATGCACTATAAACATACCAATTTTCAAGTTTGTAAGTGTTCCCGTTTTTAAATAGAACTAAAACAAAAATCGCCTCTTCGACCATCCAACTTGACCACTCTCTTATATGAATGTTCTTGAAACGGGAGCTCACCACAATTGGTTACCATTAGTTGTGAGAAAAGTTGTAATATTTAATTATTTCAGACTTTTCCCATTATTTGTACTGTGAGACCTAGCTTCTTGCCAAATTTCATAATTTTAGGTCAACAGGAAGTACACTGTAGGTTTTGCATTTTTGAATAAATGTATGGAGATGAGGACATAAAATGCCATATCTTTTGATTGCGTCATTGTAAAAAATTAAACAATTCAGATCTTGTGTGGTTCATGGATCCTAATATATGGTAATAATTTCAACCTGATACCTTTACCCGTTCGTGAGATAAAGGGTCTTGACAGACAGACAGACGGACAACAAAGTGATCCTATAAGGGTTCCGTTTTTTTATTTTGAGGTACGGAACCCTAAAAAGTAGAAAATATATATACTTACTCAAAATATTTTTGCTTATTTTCATTAGAATGACTTGGCTTTGTGAGAGATTACACCGAATGAAAATTCACGCTATATAATAAAAAACCGGCCAAGTGCGAGTCGGACTCGCGCACCGAGGGTTCCGTACCACCATATAATCATAATTGAATTAGTTGAAATTTCAGCAAGTTAATATGCTAGATTTTTTGAGTCCGACACGCACTTGACCAAATTTTATTATTTGTTGTTATTTTATAGCTTATGCACTATAAACATACCAATTTTCAAGTTTGTAAGTGTTCCCGTTTTTAAATAGAACTAAAACAAAAATCGCCTCTTCGACCATCCAACTTGACCCCTCTCTTATGTGAATGTTCTTGAAACGAGAGCTCACCACAATTGGTTACTATTAGTTGTGAGAAAAGTTGTAATATTTAATTATTTCAGACTTTTCCCATTATTTGTACTGTGAGACCTAGCTTCTTGCCAAATTTCATAATTTTAGGTCAACAGGAAGTACCCTGTAGGTTTTGCATTTTTGAATAAATGTATGGAGATGAGGACATAAAATGCCATATCTTTTGATTGCGTCATTGTAAAAAAATAAAATTTTCAGATCTTGTGTGGTTCATGGATCCTAATATATGGTAATAATTTCAACTTGATACCTTTACCCGTTCGTGAGATAAAGGGTCTTGACAGAAGGACAGACAGACAGACAGACAGACGGACAGACGGACAACAAAGTGATCCTATAAGGGTTCCGTTTTTTTATTTTGAGGTACGGGACCCTAAAAAGTAGAAAATATATATACTTACTCAAAATATTTTTGCTTATTTTCATTAGAATGACTTGGCTTTGTGAGAGATTACACCGAATGAAAATTCACGCTATATAATAAAAAACCGGCCAAGTGCGAGTCGGACTCGCGCACCGAGGGTTCCGTACCACCATATAATCATAATTGAATTAGTTGAAATTTCAGCAAGTTAATATGCTAGATTTTTTGAGTCCGACACGCACTTGACCAAATTCTATTATTTGTTGTTATTTTATAGCTTATGCACTATAAACATACCAATTTTCAAGTTTGTAAGTGTTCCCGTTTTTAAATAGAACTAAAACAAAAATCGCCTCTTCGACCATCCAACTTGACCCCTCTCTTATATGAATGTTCTTGAAACGGGAGCTCACCACAATTGGTTACCATTAGTTGTGAGAAAAGTTGTAATATTTAATTATTTCAGACTTTTCCCATTATTTGTACTGTGAGACCTAGCTTCTTGCCAAATTTCATAATTTTAGGTCAACAGGAAGTACACTGTAGGTTTTGCATTTTTGAATAAATGTATGGAGATGAGGACATAAAATGCCATATCTTTTGATTGCGTCATTGTAAAAAATTAAACAATTCAGATCTTGTGTGGTTCATGGATCCTAATATATGGTAATAATTTCAACCTGATACCTTTACCCGTTCGTGAGATAAAGGGTCTTGACAGACAGACAGACGGACAACAAAGTGATCCTATAAGGGTTCCGTTTTTTTATTTTGAGGTACGGAACCCTAAAAAGTAGAAAATATATATACTTACTCAAAATATTTTTGCTTATTTTCATTAGAATGACTTGGCTTTGTGAGAGATTACACCGAATGAAAATTCACGCTATATAATAAAAAACCGGCCAAGTGCGAGTCGGACTCGCGTACCGAGGGTTCCGTACCACCATATAATCATAATTGAATTAGTTGAAATTTCAGCAAGTTAATATGCTAGATTTTTTGAGTCAGACACGCACTTGACCAAATTTTATTATTTGTTGTTATTTTATAGCTTATGCACTATAAACATACCAATTTTCAAGTTTGTAAGTGTTCCCGTTTTTAAATAGAACTAAAACAAAAATCGCCTCTTCGACCATCCAACTTGACCCCTCTCTTATGTGAATGTTCTTGAAACGAGAGCTCACCACAATTGGTTACTATTAGTTGTGAGAAAAGTTGTAATATTTAATTATTTCAGACTTTTCCCATTATTTGTACTGTGAGACCTAGCTTCTTGCCAAATTTCATAATTTTAGGTCAACAGGAAGTACCCTGTAGGTTTTGCATTTTTGAATAAATGTATGGAGATGAGGACATAAAATGCCATATCTTTTGATTGCGTCATTGTAAAAAATTAAAATTTTCAGATCTTGTGTGGTTCATGGATCCTAATATATGGTATTAATTTCAACCTGATACCTTTACCCGTTCGTGAGATAAAGGGTCTTGACAGACAGACAGACAGACAGACGGACAACAAAGTGATCCTATAAGGGTTCCGTTTTTTTTTGAGGTACGGAACCCTAAAAAAGCCGATATAGCAGAGGTGGACTAAAGATTTTTGATGGAAAATCTAAACTCATGCTAGTGAAGCTGCGGATCAAAGTAGCTAAGTTTTTCAACGAATTGTTATGAAAAGTCCCATACAAAATTTTATCGATCGATGTTCTTAAGCATAGTATAAGTTTGGGGTTAAAGTACAACTCTTGATTTATGGATTAAAATATATATTATTAGGTTTCACATCGGTATGGGAAATTAAAAATAAATAAAATAGCCTTTCTTCATGCTAACATTAATAACAATTCATGCCCAAGCAGTGGACGTCTTTCGGCTGATATATATGATGATGGGAAATTTATAACGTAAGTACAATAATAGGTAGGTATCTATATGTAGGTATATATTCAAATAGAACAGAAGCAAGAAAGTCTCGCCCTCAATGTGTTACAAAAGAAAGTTTTTATTGTAGCAAATAATAGGATTCATAGCAGTTGGCTCGTTGGAGCTTGTGGCAACGATAAGAGAGATTTATACAACGTCTTAAAATTGGTAGTTGCTACGGATTTGTTCAATTTAGGTCTGTTCCACCTGTCTGATGTCTATCTCCCCATACCAATAACGTCCCTTTGTGATGAATACGCGATATAGGGAAAAAATCATCCTGTTTTACTGTTCTATATATTTGCATAATTTTGGCCAAACCGAGAGAAAACCAATGACATAAATATTTATAACTTTCATTTACAACAACATTACCCACAATTTGTTTTGAGAATCAGCAAAGATTTTCTTGCTGCATTAATACATGTTGCAATCATTCTTACGGAAGTTTTCTAGGGTAGGTCTTGGGTAGGTACATCTGCCAACACATGATTCCGCCGCTGGTGGCGCCACGGTGGAACAGCAGCCACCTGTCGATAACAGCACAGAGACCACGGATGGCGAGGACTTAACGTCAACTTCCAATAAAAAGAAGACCTTTGTATATTCAGACAGGATAGGAGTAGGTCTAGGGTCTATTTTTAATTACTGCCATAATCAGCAGGTGACCAATATTTGCTGTCCCGATATTACTTTCGATGGTCTTGTAAGAAAGATTGCTGTAGGCAAGTTTGACATGAACACCACTGTTGTTATTGTGGTAGGCAATCATTCTGACATAAGTAGATTAAAATTAAACAATTTTGTGACATTGTTAAACAAGATACAGAGTGAAACTAAGTGTAGGTTTATTCTGTGTAACTTTCCATACTGTTCAAATGTTACTGAGCAACACAACAAGTGTATACACAGAATGAATTTACATTTACAAAATTTGACAAGTCGTCATAGTGACATTTTATATCTTGACATGAATATTTTTGTAAGTTATTTTAGATTGACAAAGGATACTATGTATCTGCCTCTTAAGTTTAAGAAAGACCTGGCTACATTGATAGCATATAATATATCTGACTCTGTTATAGGAAGTTATACACAAAAAACTTCTATGGTTAGTAACATTACTAACACCAATTTTTTAAACTAGTTCATACGACAAAAGAGGGTTTTTCTACACAAAATTTTACTGAAGTAAATGAAAAAAAACCTTCTGGCAAAAAACTTCCTATAGCAAAGACAAAGGAAAAATCTAATATTTTGAAAATTTTACATCAAAATATTCAAGGTTTTTCTGGAAAAATTTTAGAATTAGAATTATTCTTAGAAAGAACAAAATTTGACATTATTTGTCTGACAGAACACTGGCAAAAAGACTATCAAATGTTGATAAATTATGAAAATTATTGTATAGCCAGTGCTTTCAATCGAAAGTCTGCTTTACACGGTGGATCACTGATTTTAGTTCGTAACAGTTTTAAGATAAAGAACCGTAAAGATATTGTTCAACTTTCGGTTGAAAGATGTATTGAAATATCTTGTGTTGAGCTGGACAAGCATGTTGTAGTATGCGTATACAGACCTCCCGCTTTTCAAAATTTTTCAATGTTCGAGTTAGTAATGGAAGATGTTTTGAAAATAGTGACAAAAGAAAATAAGTTTGTGATAGTGTGTGGTGACTTTAACGTCAATATCTTAGAAAATAATACCTATAGTAACAAACTTATAAGTCTTTTCAGATGTTTTAATTTAGAGCATGTATTTTTTGAACCTACAAGGGTGACGTCATCCTCGGCTACCTGTATTGATAACGTCTTTTGTAATTGCGATTATTTTGAGAAAAGTATCATAAACTCGCTTCAGTCTGACCACTCTGGTCAAAGTGTTACTTTTAATTATTCTCGAGTAACCCAGAATATAGATATAGAAACCAGGAGCCTAACGAGCGGTAGGTTAGAAAAGTACAAAAACACGTTGCTAGAAAAACTGCCCTGTCACAATTATAATACTAACAACCCTAATAACTCATATGAAGATTTATTCACATTGATTAATACTGAATTCAGTAAAATTTTCACTCTTAGAAAAAAGCAAATTATTGTAAAATTCAAATTCAGTGACTGGGCTACCGCTGGTATTCGCAATAGTAGAGAGAGACTTTTTGAATTATATGAGCTTAGAAATTATTCAAATGACGACAATTTCATTGAATATGTCAAAAATTATTCAAAATTGTTTAAATTAGTTTGTTTAAAAGCAAAATCATTTTTTCTACGGAAAAAAATACAGTCTGCTGATAACAAAATTAAGGCTGTATGGAATGTTATAAACAGTGAAACTGGAAAAGTGAAACCGCGTGACAATCAAATCACACTTCATACAAATCGCGGAACTATTAGTTCAAACGTAGAAGTGGCTCAAGAATTCGAAACCTTTTTTACTAATATTCCTTTGAAAACAACAGAGTCACTCAATTCATCATCTTCACTTGCTAGCGATTTACTTCAAAATAATGTGGACGCCTGCGAAACTGAATTTGGGTTTAATCATGTCACCCCTAACGAAATTGTTAAAGCCTTTAAAAGTATTAAAATGAAAACCACTGAGGACCTATGGGGAATGTCAGTAAAAGTCTGTAGTGCGATCATTGATACTATATCTCCATATTTAGCTGTTATATTCAATGATTGTGTCGATCATGGTACATTTCCTGACTTAATGAAAAAAAGTAAAGTAGTTCCATTATTCAAAGCTGGTGACAAAAAGGATCCCAGTAATTTTAGACCAATATCAGTCTTACCTGTACTTAGTAAAATTTTTGAGAAGGTCATACTCAATCAAATGCTTTCACACTTCAATAGAAATAACTTACTACATGACCATCAATTTGGTTTCACGAAAGGGCGCAGTACAACGGATGCCGGGACTGCACTTTTAAAATACATCTTTTGCGCGGAAAAATCTGAAGATGCTATTGGTATCTTCTGTGATCTATCCAAAGCATTTGATTGCGTAGATCATAGCACATTGTTGCTAAAACTTGAACATTACGGTGTTAAGAATAATTCACTTAAACTACTTAGGTCATATTTGGAAAACAGGATTCAAAAGGTACAAGTAAACAGGACGAAATCACTGGGATCTGTTGTCAAAATTGGCGTACCTCAAGGGTCCATATTGGGGCCATTTTTATTCCTTATTTATATTAATGACCTTCCTTCTGTGGTGAAGAATCTGTCAAAGATTGTGTTATTTGCTGATGATACTTCATTAATATTCAATGTAAGTAGGAAATCACAAAATTATAACGAAGTCTATGATGCACTTCGACAGATTCATGCATGGTTTACTGTTAACAATCTAGTCCTAAACGCCAAAAAAACTAAATGTATTAAATTTGCACTACCAAATGTAAGGTCTACTTCACATAACATAGTATTGAATAATGAACCATTAGATTTTGTAAATAGTACAGTTTTCTTAGGGTTAACACTAGACTCTAAACTTCAATGGGGACCTCATATAACGGCTCTTTCTGGTCGATTGAGCTCGGCTGCATATGCTGTTAGAAAAATCAGACAACTTACTGATGTAGCTACTGCAAGGCTGGTTTACTTTAGCTACTTCCATAGCATTATGTCTTATGGCATACTGCTTTGGGGCCGAGCAGCTGATATACATTCAATATTCGTTTTACAAAAAAGGGCTATAAGAGCAATTTATTGCCTGAAGACTCGTGATTCCCTGAGAGAACTGTTCAAGGAAATCAACATTATGACAGTGCCATGCCAGTATATCTATGAAAATATAATGTATGCTAGAAAGAACATTCATCAATTACCTAAAATTTGTGACAGGCATAATTTTAATACTAGAAATAAGCATAAAATTGATCAACCATATACTAGATTAACTAAAGTCAATACATCTTTCGTTGGTCTGTGTATACGATACTACAACAAAATACCTGACAATATAGTGCAGTTACCTGAGAGAAAGTTTAAAGAATGTGTAAAGCAAACGTTATGTAAAAAAGCTTACTACAGATTGGATGACTATATGAATGACAAAGAGGTATGGTGCTCTGATATTCCAACGAAACACAAGAAACACATTGTAAAAAGCCGACTCTTAAAGTAGGCCGTGCTGCAGTGGTTTCTTGCCGTTTCTTTTACGCTGCCATAGCACGATCCGAAACGGCGTAGACTCGCTCTATTTGCATTGTATTCTGCATGACATTCAATAAGTATTCTGTAAAGAATCTACATTGAATAAAATTATCTGAATCTGAATCTGAAAAGCGTGTTAACTTGTATTGCTTGCTACTGACCGAAACTGACCCCAAATTTCGGATTGCGAAACGAGTAACTTAGAAAGTATTAAAAAACCGGCCAAGAGCGTGTCGGACCACAAGCAACATCGGGCTCAGTAGTAAAGTTGCTTTAGGAATTTAACTTTTTCTAACGACCAGAGAGGTCTAGCGCCTGATTGCTATGGATATTTCTATTATTTTCAGTTTTTCTACTATTACTCCTTAACCTGTAAAGCCTTCTTAGCTGTGATAGCTTTCGTTTTAAATTCATAATATATCGTACTATTTAGATTTTTTTCACATTTTAAATAGCTACCGTTTAGCTGGCAAGGTGGGGGGATACTTGACTCTAACAAAACATTGCGCTTCTAAGCTAAATATTTCGCAAACATTTCCCTAAATCAAAAAGTGTTTTTTGCAAACTCACAAAATTTTTCAAGGACATATCTAACGACACCCCACACCATGGGGTGTACGGGAAAATATATACAATCTCCACTTTACGTGTATGGGAGGTACACCAAAAAAATGTTTTTAAGTTTTTTTTTACCACTTTGTTGGCGTGACAAACATGTATATCTATACAAAATTGCAGCTTTCTAGTTCTATGGGTCACTGAGCTAAACCGTGGACAAACAGACAGACGGACATGACGAAACTATAAGGGTTCCTTGTGGACCACGGAACCCTAAAAAACAATTATTGTAGTGCAAATCTTTGTACAGCGGTATCATAGCGTGCGGGGGCGATGTAGTCCGAACTCTGAAGTTCCGACATTTTGTTATAACTGCGACAAACTTGCCGAGAACTCAATGTTTCGCGTGGCGTGACCCGTCACCAACTAACATTTTATTCTAGCAACTTTCAGCTTTAGTTTCAAAATTATACATATTACTAGGTTGAAATTTTCTAACCTATTGTTAAAATTCTGAATATATATCCGTAGACGGTCTATTTTGGCAAGAGACGCTATGCGTAAGCTTCTACGTTGTTGTGGTCTTCTCAAACTTTCGACAACGATATGGTTCGAAACAGCAAAGCTATAAATTTCGTTTACTATGACAATTATAAATCAACCACCAATTTTTTCTCTTTTGTACTTGTCAGTAAGTAATTGGGCTTTGATCTGACTATTCCCAATCGAAGTCGTTATCGATGTCTAAAGTTTAGAGTAATTATGCCTTGTCTTGGTACAATCACTCCCTGTGCCGATTACCAATAATTAGGATTATTATTATTTAGGAGCCGGTCGTTTAGGATTAACAAATACAAAATATTGACTTTTGAAGCAACTTATACGATGCAAATTTTTATTGGTTTTGCTTTCGGGGCCCAGTGATGTTGCTAATGAAAATAAGCACCATTTCCAAAAAAAAAAAAACAAATCTTTGTAAGTTTTCATTAATTAGTTAGAATAGAAATGAATGTAATAGAAAACCGATGACGAAGAATGTTTGTTCATATCTTCAGGCAAAACACATTTTTAAAAACGATTGTAGAAGAATTAGTGAAAGGAAGAAGAGACCTCGGCCAGCCTAGAATAAAGTAACAACGGATGAAGGAGAGTCGAGGTTTAATACTTACGGAGAACTGAAAAACCCACTTTGCTCGCAAAAATCGTGTTACTTTATGGAAAAACCTCATACAAGAATAGAATAACTAGGGCAATACAAATCCACGTTGCATAAGAGTTTATTAGAATTGTTGATTTGGATACATAGGAAATATATATAAGGTAGATAATCATCTGTACTGAAATATGCAAATATGCCACAACCAACAGTATATTCCTTTTCACAAAGCCATAGAATAGACTATTAATAAGCACTAAAGCTTACAAAGATGGGGTCAAGGTATTCCGTCCTTTCATACACGCTGTCCTCAAATTTATGCAATCTACAAAACAGTGTGGTCAGCATCCCATTAGTCCACTCCCCATACTTTATAATGGCAAAACTTGGCGAACTATTAAGTAGAGTCGCAAAATTTAAGTGGCCATCAAACCGTGCTCAGATCACAATAACTTACACTTTAGTCAAAGTTCCTGCTTCATTAAGGCGGCGCATGTTGACAATGTCCATGATGTACAATATCCCAACTCGGGCAGTTCTGACCAAGTGTCGCGTCCATTGACTGGACACTCGGCCAAGTTGGGCCAACTTTCCTCTTGAATATTCGTCCCACGTCCACTTGTTTATGGACATTTCGGTAATTTCGGTCCCGGTTTTGTGGGTTCGCAAGTTTCGTGCGAATGTCCCGTTAACTGTCCCCCGATTAGATTTACCGATGCGACGTACCCTGAGAGGGTTGAATTTTAATAGCATAGTTCTGTTTTGAAGAATAGTTAAATTTTGTAATAATGCTACATGCACTTAAAATTACAATATTTTTAGAGATTTTATTATAATATTTTCCAGCTGGAATGAGTGATGCTTTCCGCAAGTTATAGAAAATCAGTCGCTTTGTTTCGATATAAAAGAAAAACAATGCAATACATTGGGTATTTATGATTAGAAAGTTAGATTATGATTAGTAAGTAAGTCTAAAGTGTTCTTCAGATACGACTACGATATGAGTAGCTTATTAGTTTAAACAAATGACAGTTATCTGTTCTTTTAAAACAAGGGAATCCAGGATTCTCACGCTAAACAACAAATAGAGCTTTCGTAGCTGTCAGAAGATGGGTCAATTAATCGGTTTGATGGATTCATATTTATTGTCAAACATCGTTGTGTCACAACTTAAAGATTACGACGTAAGTATTGTTTGTGAGGACAATGTTTGGTGAGCAAACACCGCTGGAGCAGGGGGCTCCGGCTCGTCCTTAGCAAATACTAGGGATGTCACTTTATAATTTTTACGAATTCTTGTTGTTGAAGTTCTTTTTATTTTTTTTATCAATTCTTTGATTTTGAAAAAGCTTTTGTTTTCAAATACCTACTTAATTGTTATACTTGATTTGAAAAAATCACTGGTGTTTGCAGTTGTTTAGATAAGGTTATATTGTTATCTATCAATGAACAAGACCCTAAGAAACTAAAGCATTAGTTGATCTCTAGAAGTAGCAACGACATCTTTAGCAAAATATCCTTAAAAAATCTACTTCCAATAAAAACTGCGTCAGCTGTAAGCGCACTTTGTATGGGAGATTTAAAAAATCGTTGAAAATTTGTTCAGTTTAATGAGCAGATTCACACCCTTCAAGGTTGATATGTCGCAGGCAAATTTTATGATTCGCCGCTTTACATAATGCCTTGGCATTTTACACAATACCGAAAGTCTTTAAATACGTCTTTTTCTGCGTTGTGGTTGCAAGATCAAGGCACGAGGCGATTATAAGGTTGCTGTAACTAACGAACCTAATATGCACCAGTAACGACCTAACACCGTTTACAATCTGCCGAGGCCGCCGTTTTACAATTTGCCAAACATATTGTAAACGACGAATTATACGATTTACGAGTACCTGCGACAGATATACCTACCCTCTAAGGGGCTGATAAGAGCTAAATACGCTTCACTTGTGCAGTTTTTTAAAGAAAAGTAATGAATATATGGCCTTGAAAAAAAAATGTGATAATTAAGCATCTTTCCAAGAAGATGGCTGACTGTGAAACGCGATTAAATGTATTTTATACGCCATAAAAAATCCAAAGTTACGTCTGGCTTTTAAACCTTTTTTCTTAAGTACCCATTAATCTATGATGCTAAAACTTTTACACAATATTCAATATGTTTAATAATTAATATTATAGGTACAGATTTTAGAAGAAAATTTAAAGAAAAAATGAGTGAAAAACGTAAAACAGCGCGAATCCGCTCCGTTCTAACACGCGCATTCTGTCCTTTGTTAGAAAGGGAGGTAGGTAATTTAGCTCTTATCAGACCCTTAAATCTTGTATCATACTTGTATTGAAGATTTCAATTGTCAGTCTACCTACAGCCATCGTTATAAGACAATAAAAGGCGTACGCATATTATTATACAATGAATGTGAATATAGTATTCGTAATGGTGACGTCACTAGTTTATACAGGGGCGCGAACTGCAAGTCACTCATATCGATATCAGGCGGTCGCGGGGTTTTGTTACACCCGGTTTTTGCGCAACTTGCCAACTCTGAGTTGCCAGTTTAAAGTACAAGTTTATGTTTGTACAACCTAATGGTACAAATAGTAACTAATGGTATTTATGATTTGAGGATGTGTTTACTGGATAAATCTTGCGTTATATTATATGGTTATGTGGGGACTTTATGGATGGCATTTTTTCAATCACAGAGGAATGATGTCAATATTCTGTGCTTCATTTAGCATTCAATTTGTAAAAAAAAACTAAAGACCGACTGAGAAAAGAGAAAAACAGGCTTTAGGATCTATAGGATTCAGACGAGGACGTAAATACGTTTTGTGGTGGTTCACATAGACAGCGTATAACGGAAAGGTGTGATAATACTAAAGGATGTGATGTGCATCTGCCCTTGAAACTGAACCATTAAACAATACATTACGCTCTTTCAACACATTTGCTCATAAAACAGCTCTATTTGCACTGTATTTAGGTCCATAATCTAGCTTATTAAAAACGCGTGCTTTTCTCATTATATATTATAGCACTAGTTATATATATATATATATATTTTTTATATTAACAAAGAGCAAGGAGTTCTAATGTCTAAAATATTTATAACATTTTCGTAAATTTAAACCGAATGTTGATGAAAATATATTATACTAGCTGTTGCCCGCGGCTTCGCTCGCGTGGATTTCGTATTTATGTTGTTACCGGTTTTCCGAAGCAATGAGATATTTTCCCGTCATTTCGGGGTAATTTTAAACTAAGGAAAAACAGGACTAACCCTGCGCAAATCAATGAGTATAATTCAAGATCCAGCTGAATTTTATATAATATATAGACGTTACTCATAAATTACTCAGAACAGAGGAACTTAGCAGCAGTATCCTAACAAATGTAAAGAGAGAGATGAGAGACACCTTTATGCAATATTTCAAAACAGAGCCAATTCGCAGAAGTAATTGAGAAAAACTAAAACCCTCTCCCTCTCTCTCCCTCTCCCCCCTTCCTCTTCCCCTCCCTCTGTCTCTCCCTCTGTATCTCCCCCTCCCCCCTCTCCCCCTGCCCCTCCCTCTCCCCCTCCCTCTCCCTTTTCATCACCCCCTCCCCCTCCCTCACTCTCTCCCTCTCCCCCTTCCCCTCCTTCTCCCTCTCCCTCTACATCTACCTGTACCTGTACCCCTCTACCTCTCTACCACTCTACCACTCTACCTCTCTACCTCTCTACCTCTCTACCTCTCTACCTCTCTACCTCTCTCCCTCTCTCCATCTCTACCTCTCTACCTCTCTACCTCTCTACATCTCTACCTCTCTACCTCTCCACCTCTCCACCTCTCCACCTCTCCACCTCTCCACCTCTCCACCTCTCCACCTCTCCACCTCTCCACCTCTCCACCTCTCCACCTCTCCACCTCTCCACCTCTCCACCTCTCCACCTCTCCACCTCTCCACCTCTCCACCTCTCCACCTCTCCACCTCTCCACCTCTCCACCTCTCCACCTCTCCACCTCTCCACCTCTCCACCTCTCCACCTCTATAACTCTCTACCTCTCTACCTCTCTACCTCTCTACCTCTACCTGTCCCTATCCCTACCCCTTACGCCAATTTAACCGCTATCCCTAACATAGAAATGACACCTTTATTTATTTTTAGACATTTCAAACCTATCGCACCCCAACCCCATCCCCAGGGGACGATGGTATTTCACGTCCACCACGTTGGATTTCAAAGTTGTTGTAGCTTTCGTAATCAGCGACCCGATAAACCATACAAACGACACCCATATTGATTTTTAGACATTTCAAACCTATCGCACCCCAACTCCATCCCCAGGGGGATGATGGTATTTCACGTCCACCACGTTTGATTTCAAAATTATTGTAGTTTTCGTAATCAGCGACCCGATAAACCATACAAACGATACCCATATTGGTTTTTAGACTTTTTCACCCCATTTCCCTTTTTTAGGGATTGAATTTGGGGTGGAATTTCAATAACAGTGATGAACGTTGCATAGAATTACATCATTAATGCCTAAATAATAAATTATGTGGATTTTACTTTAAGAATAAAGAATTTTCAACTTCATCCCCCTTTTCACCCTTAAGGGTGTCAAATTTTCAAAAACCCTGAGACACGTAATTATTAATTTTTAGTCATCAGTCTAAATACAAATTTTGAAGATCCTAACTTCAAAAATGACGGACTTTCATACAAACTTTCATCCCCTATTTTACCCCCTTCGGGGTGGAATTTTGTAAAACCCTTTCTTAGTGCACCCCTAGGCCTCATAAGGAACCTACATGCCAAATTTGGAATCTCTAGACCCAGTGGTTTGGGCTGTGCGTTGATATGTCAGTCAGTCAGTCAGTCAGTCAGTCAGTCACCTTCTTCTTTTATATATATAGATAAACAGTTTGTTGCATGAGATTAGTTTTTGACAACAAATTAACATTAATTGATTTTGTAAGCAATAAAATTTAAGTTTATGTGCTTTTTCAATGACTACGCTGTTTGGGAGCATTGCCACTGCTTCGTCACAGCTCCTCATTTGAAAAAAGAAATGCGCGCACAACAAGAATTCCGCGCGCCATTTTTCAGAAGTATTTTCATTTGCTTTGATTTTTGTGACTACGATGGTTTCAAGCAATGAAGAAGAACTTAATTTAACCCCGCAGGAAATAATTACTGGGGCACAAAATGCAAGTGAGAGTCTCCTTCCAGCAAAATCAAATAAAAAATACATTCTTGCCTACGAAAAGTTTATTGCATGGAAGAACAGCAAAAATGCCAATTCGTTTTCAGAGAATGACTTTTTGGGTTATTTCAATGAGCTGGCGAATAAGTATAAACCTAGCTCTTTGTGGTGTATTTATTCCATGTTGAAAAGTATTGTGAGAACGAAAAATGGAGGCTCAGGAATCGCAGCCCGAACCGCTAAAAGGTAAGTGAATTTGATTCGTTTTTATTCGCAAATGTGTTGAAAAACGTCGTAAGAAGCTTGTGCGCTTTGGTGATTACACCCTCGGCTATATTACGCCCTCGCCTGCGGCTCGGGCTGCAATTTCAGAGCCTCGGCCGTAATATCCAAAATAGCGCACGTGCATCTTAATGTACTATTATTGCACACAAATAACAACAAGTACAAAAACATATATGGACATAAAAATGGAGCACAATAAGGTCTATAGATTAAGGATTAGCCTAAGGATTATAGGTCATAGAACAAAATTAATGTTTGACCTCCCATAGAAATTGCATCAGCTGATAGCGCATTTTGTATGGGAAGGCAAATTTGGTTCCTCGTCGTTTGGGCTTCACCGCCGCAGTCGGATAAAAAAGCACTATAAGGTGGTGACTCTTCCATTAAAATAATTATTAATAAACCTTTGCTCTACAACTTTCCTAAATAAGCAAATTTTTTAATGAATCTATAGGTATAAAATTTGGCCCGATCCTTTTGCCACTTTGTATGAAATCGTAAAAAAAAAAACAGCTGGTTCTTAAAACTTGTAGAACAAACAGAAGTAGTTCGGTGAAATGGTTAGAGCAACGACCCGGGAGGATCGCAGATATATACCAAAGACCCTAGACCTTGTATAATTATGTTGACGACATATCGATGGGTATTTCATATTACAAAGTTGATTTTTTAAACAGTATAAAATTTCTACTCATTCCTTCGGTAAAGAAACACACCCACGCCACTTTCCTCCAGCAGCAGGAAGCCTCAGTTTCCCGGCACTGACAGTTGCTCTACTTGTGCTGTGATTGTCGCAATTTGCGTTCTCTATGTTACGTAGAGCCACTGTCCCGCCCTCGTTGCGACCATCTCCGTTACATTTGCATCTCGGTACTGTTAGATAAAAAAAAACATTTAGAAGTGGGCTCTGTCGAGTTGTCTTTAGATTTAAATTGACTTAAAGTGCATTTTAACGGTGTCATGATTTCACAAGTAGAGGTAGCGTATAAGCTAGAATAATTTTAGTTGAAAAGTATCTCTCCGTGTCTGATAAGAAATGATTTTGCGGTGCCTTTTAAAGTAAGAATGGAAAATGAAAGGGTTCTGTCTGTCCAGTATCAATGTGAAATTTTACGAACATTTTATTATATTTGTCTTCTTGAATTTGCCCCCATGTATCGATTTATGCTTGCAAATGAACAATGGTTTTGCTCTTATGTCTGACAAAAATGCTCAATGAATAAAACTTTCAAAACAATTTTATGACGAATAAACAACCATAAGTTAATAGTTTATACTTATAACGAAACTAACAACAATTGTCTTGTTCTAAATATATCGGGTGTGAAAAAAGCACTATTTTAGCCTGTCACTTACACCATGAAACTGAACAACTTTCCCAAAGGAATATAGATCGAACGACGAAAAAAAAAATTTACCTCACATACAAAACGCGCAATCAGCTGGTGCTGTTTCTATTGGAAGTTAAATTTTATTTTCGTATTTAGGTCTATAGATTATGTTCCTTGGGAAAGGCGTTCAGTTTTACGTCTAGTATAAGTTAACTGTAATGAGTTCATTACTTTTATCTCATTAATTATTACTTGTTTAAAAGTTAAATATCCCAAAGGTACAAAAAAAAAACTAACGTAAACAAGATGATAAATTATTAGATTAATCAAATTTATCTCCATATTTTAGTTTTATGACTTACGGCTGCGTGTGCCAGCTTTTAATTTTGCCATGAGAGCGACTTCGATTTTCCTGCAGTTTAAAAAGTAACTTATCAGTTAAACAAAGTAAGACAGCGCTATCCAAGAATAAGAGGGTAAAAAGAGACAGGCGAGTGCAGAAGAGGGAACGAAAAATAAAACAGGGGAACAAAGTTAAGCGTCCGTGACTTTTCAAGATTTTTTCGGCGTTTATTTTTTTAAAGTTTACGCTCGGCACGGCGCGGCGCCATTCTGTAGCGAGTATATAAAAGCAAGCGTTTTCCGATTCGTCTTTTGTTTTCCTCTTTTACTTATTCCGTTCCATTTCTTTTTATTGAGGTTTCAGGAGGTTCCGAGGATATTTTAACGAAAATATACACAGTGACGTTATTTTACAATTCCGGCACAAGTTTGTAAGTAAAACTTATCTTTGTTTATTTATAGTGTTACAAGAGTTAATGGAATCTCGCTCTGCTCCCACGTTCTGACGGTTAACAATAAAACAAAAACGTAAGCAAATGAAATCTATATTAGAAACGGTAATAGGTTCATAAGCAATAATGAAAGTAAACTTCCGAACCCCCTAATTACGTTGAACAGACGAAGGTAAATAGTAGGAAGGCGCCGTTCGATCATCCATCACCGATAGAAGCTGTTCTTTGTGGCCACCGACCAATTACTGGCATGAAAATTAAATTCACGAAATCTAATTAAGAAGAAATTGTTTTATTTATTATGATGCGTGGGGTCATTTGTCCCTGTCTCGCGGCGCCCGGGGCGGGTTCTCCCGTACCCATCACTTCCATCGATACCAGTTTTTTGGACGCGATCTCGTGATCTGATGCGGAGACATGATGTGCTCTCGCTCTGACATAAGTAATCTAGGTGAGAACATTGACCTTGATTATGACTGATAGATGTTTACAGGTTTTTGATGGAGTATCTAGGAAACGGTTTATTTGACTGCTAAATCTTATGACGAACTTTTGGCACCAATCGATCTCCGACATGACCAATGTTTTGACTCATTTGGTGAGATTGACTTTTATTTTAATCTAATAATAGGTCGGGTTGAGAAAATAAGGTCCAGGTATATTTGTTGGTGTATAACATACACAGATAGTCCATAATACGTTAAAATTGATAGTTCACGGGTATGACGAATGTAGTCCAAGATCCCGTCTCGTAATTCGGCTAAATGCGGGTCATTTGTTACGTCCGCGAAATGCCCGTCGCTGACAGCACAAAGACAACGTTTTATTGAGCAGACTGCCTACAAATGGATCCCATACATCCTGCCTTCGACCCCATGAGCTTCCATAAGGCTAGGTCATACCTCTCTCCTTTCATTTAGATTTTTTTTTAGTTTTGTTGAATAGGCTCGCTCTACATCTTGTATGTCACCGGAAAATTATAAGAATCGTAAGTTGATCAATTTCCTAGTAAGTTGATCAACTATTGAAAAATAAAAAACTCGTAGGAAATTCGTAGATCCATAGACCCGTTAGGCAAACACAAGTTGGTTAGGTTCACACACACAGATTGCGTTAGGTTCTAATTAATTAATTTCCTAGTAAGGTGATCAACTTTTTAGTAGGAAATTGATCAATTTACGATTCCGTATTACTTTCCGGTGACATATACAACATTTAACAAATAACAACCCAGACGGATGTGAATCTGCCGATGAAACTGAACAACTTTTTCCAAAAGGTCGAAGTATGAAAAACTAAATTATTTTTACTTCCCATAGAAACTGCATTGCAGTTCTGTTCTGTCCACCTTTCTCTAAGTTTTAAAGGCTATGGATATTTTAATGATGTAGACATACCTGATGTCGGTACCTACGTGTATAAATTGACCTTGTGAGTTTTTGTGTCAAGCACGATGCGTACGCGCATAATTAATCACAACTTGAGGTCACTATAAATAAAATAAATACATAAAATCTACCTTAATCAAGTTGCTTCCAAGATTCAAGTTTTTGCCGGTTCTTCATTTCCTGGGAATTTGTGGCGAAGGATATTGGCTGGCATTGGTCTGAGCTGGGTTAATTTGGATAGCATCGAATGAAGATTGAGCAATTTCGATCAATGTGGTCTGTTATTGTGTATTATATCGTATGCAATAAGATTTGTAGTTTTTCTATACTACTAAATGCAGCGCAGGAACAATCACAGATCTTGGGGGAGGCTTTTGACCAGCGGTGGATGTTGTTCGATTGATATGATGATGGTGATGATACCAATTTCTTTTAAAATCCGCTTATTCTGGTTATAGTGTGTCATTATTTACTAATGGACTACTTGCCTTCACGAATGCTTCCTTAAGTTTAATGCAGCTTGAGTATAATGACCAGTATAAGTAACCATGTTATCACAGTTTTCTAGCCATCAAATTGCTACAGAAATGTGAAAGGCCTGCCTGGTCATAAATTGCCCACTGCCCTGGTCAGGTAGAGGTGAGAAAGTGACCGGTGGGGCATGGAGGGCAGGGCAGGGTCTATCGCGGATCTGCTGACCCGATAGCCCGGGAACATAATGGATGGCATACCCCGGTAACGCGCTGTAATTCACTCCAACAAGTAGCTGCTGGACTATATAGGTCGCGTTTTAGGTTGTGACGAGATTGTTGTGACTTGGTGGCAATTTGAACAAAAAATTGTCAGTTGACACTTGACACAAAAATACTTACAATCGTGTCTGGTGCGAATATTACCTATATCTGCGTAATTCACAAGTCACTTAGCGATCAATTAATACTAACCAATACAGTTCATCATCATCATATCGTGGATGGTAAGATCGATGACCAACCTCACAAACCTGGTGTCAGATTTGTTTAGACGCCTCTTACATGGCTCATCAACGACTATTTACTTCCGTTCCCGTGTAGTGCAGGCAAAGAATAGTACCAATCTATCTCTACCCGTGGGTATCGTAAGAGGCGATTAAGGGCTCATGAACCGGAGGATGGGCAGCAACATTTTTCTGAGTATCGTATCATCTTACCCACATACTGCCGTCACCAACAACAGCGGTCGCCAGCCGCAACGCTTACGAGCGTGGTGACTATGCTAAATCCCTTTCTAAGTACCACGCGTTTTTTCTGGACTTCTGGAGGGAGCTCTCTGTCCTGTAGTGGACGTTTTCATGGGATGCTTAATGACTTCCATAGACATTAAAAGGCTTAACGTGCGTTCCGAAGCTCGGAATCACCAAGCCTTAACGTGCGATCCAAAATCATCTCACTTTTCAGACCATTAGGTGTATCAAAAAAAAAAAAAAAAAGAGAGGGTAAACGTCGAGTCTTATCAGGATGTCAAATCATTGGCAGAGGACAGAGAGAAATGGAGATTGCTCCACCGACAAGAGCGCGGCTCTTAAATATGAGAAGAAGAAGGTGTATCATGCTGCAGGGGAAGTCTCACAAAGTGATTTTTGTTTGACACTGGGAATCGAACCCAAAACCTGACCCAAACACCGAGGCAGTTAACTCATGTCATAGATGTTGATTTCCTGTTATTGTCATTATTTGCAAGTGAATACACTAGTATTTTTTCTTTTACTTGCCGAGAACAAATCCCATTCCTACTTCATTATTTTTTTGCTTCAGTCCGAGTCTTTTTTCAAAGGCGAGTGATTGTCGCGACCGATGGGATTATCTTGACCGGAGTTCGCGACCGCTGAGCAGTGAGCGAGCGTGATAAATGACGTCACACGTCTGACACCGCTCTATTAGCACCTGCTCAGCTGGGCGCCTCGCTCCTCGCTACTGTTTCACATAATTTTTTCTTCTTATTTTCATTACATTCTTGAGACAAGTTCAGGTACTATGTTTAGTAGAAGCTGGCTTGAAACATTTCTTTATTTCTTGCAGCATGTTTTGCTTGCTCAATTCTTTTGTCTTTCAATTCCAAAAGTTTGCAGCAAAAAAACTTCGGGTGCACAGTGACCTAATTCAGCATGAAATTATTCTAAGATTGAAACAGTGGCCCGAGGCCGGTGTCGTGTTCGCTTTCTGCTCCGGACAGTTCATTTTTAATAATAAATGAGACGAAATCAAGACATGACGAATAAATGAATCCAGAACTTGACGAATAAATGAATATGGAATATGATAAATGGAAGGCCCGGATCCCTCGCAAAGATTTTTTCTTTGGCTTCGGCCGAACGGAAGACGCTGGCTTTTTCCTTTTGTAGCGGGACAAGTTAAGCGTTTTTTGGAAGGCCCCGCGTAGCTGCGGTGTGATATTTATCATTTCGAATAAAAGTTAGATCTCCAATTGTGTTTTTAGTTTGATTTTAGATCTTTTTTTCGTTTTGCATTCATTTCATAAACTTTTACTCGTGCTGGTTTAAAATTTAAGATATAACATTCAAAGTTGTATTCTTCGAGGGAGCACAAGTTGTGAAATGTACCTACTTAGATGCGTGAGAGGAATGGTTTCGAAAGTGTCGAATTAATCCGGCGCGCGTAATCCGCGAGTGCACTAGTCACTGCCACGTGGTTCTATGATAAAGTGCCCGAGCAGATTATGCAAATTCTTGAAATTCGTTGTCTATCCCTTTTGCACTCGCGATTTTTCGTTATCTCCGTCCCGTTTCGCGGCGACGACGTTCTGTTCACCCCATGACGGGCACAGCGTCTGATGGATGATGCGTTATTCCAATAACAATTTGGATATCGTACGTGGATGTCGAATATGTTGAAGTCAAAGTTGTGCTCTATAATGCTCGCTCTTATAATGCTCATTGCTCACCATTTATCAAACATCTAACGTTTTATATATTTAGTTGTTATGTTTACCAGTGTAGCTATTGTTAAACTGCAGTGTCAGTGACCGGAGAGCAATCGTTAAGCTCTAGCCCGGAGCAAGACGCATGGATCTAGAAAATCAGTAATTGCCTCAAGGACTGGTTTATCCTTTGAGCACGAAGTGCGATAATGCTTTATGCAAAATTTTTGTTATTATTCTAAGAAACAAATCTACTAAAAAGCGTGTATTGTATACCTTGGATGATGCTATATAATTGTATGTACCACGTAACATGGTGACGTAGGAGTGTGTAATAAGCGGACAGTAAGTATAGGCCAAGAGCCGGCGACCAATCCACCACGATGTAATCATACACATGTACTGGCGGCCGTGCGAACGGATATATCGTAGCTGTCACACATAAGGTATCTGAATAAGAATTACCTTTTTATGTAAAATCATTTATTTAGTAAATGAGCATTCAAAAATATAACTCTGATACGACTGAAAAAAATCGGTCAAGTGCGAGTCGGACTCGCGCACCGACGTACTTTTAGTATTTTTAGAAGCAATAAAGTCCATTTTTAGGATCGCAAATTGTTTGTAAGGGATTATTGTAGATTTTTAAAAAACTGTGCTAATTAGAAAGGGTGTTTTTTTTCCTGCAATATTTGTGTAAACCTCTATCGACTATAATAAATTCAGATTTTTCATTGGGAAAACTTCGGAGATAAGGGGGGAAGGGTATTTTTCTTATTGTTTGCAATAAATTTGGGCAATCATGTTTTAATAATATTCCAAATTTCAAGTCGATAGCGTGAGTAGATACTGAGATAAATAGGTGTAACAGACAGAAAAACCGACAGACGGACGAACTCGCACCACAATGGTTCCGTTTTTACCATTTTGGTAAAAAAAAAAGGCGTTCTAGTTATACGTAGTGCAATGAATACTTATCTCATTTAAGATGGAAAAGGTCATCCATGCTGGACTCTTTTAATCATACCACACTTCTTTCGGCATCTACGTTACACAAAATACTATAAACCTGATTCTGAAAAGGAAAACACATATGCTAAGCAGCGGGCCGACTGTCCATCGAGATTTGACGGGGGCAGCGTGACGCAGCGGTATTCGACTCCGCTCACATGCTCGCCACGCGAATGACTTGCGCGAACGCTGTGACACGCTTTTTTAATTGGCTGTAATTTAGACGTGCCCTGTTCAACATGTTCGACAGTTAGACATTTGAAACTGACACCGTTATTTTCAAAATAAGTAGGTACTTTCGAAGAGACATGTCATCTATTTGCCTAGATGAATCATCAATGTGAGCAATTGATCAAACTAACATTGAAGCTCTCCTTGTCAACTTTTCATACTTCCAGCGGCCATGTATCTCAAGTATCAAGCGACCGCAACCTGTCGGGGTTAAAAAGAAAATAGTGCACGTCGGAATAATAACTAAAAAAACAAGCCGTGCTCAAGTTGTGTATGTGAGTGTGGGTAGGCAGCCTGCTAAACGCAATATAAAGTGTGGTTGTCGTGGTGGCATGTGTACGGTGTAGGTATGGGTAGGTTGAGTCCTCTCCCCGCGCGGTCATTAGCAGCAGAACCCCGCGCCCGCCGCGGAGAAAGTATGATTTTACTCCTATAAAGCCGTATTTCTACTCCATACAGGAATTCGAATACGCGAGAAGTTGCCAGGTTCCCAGAAAGGACATGTGGCGGTTGCTTGTACATAATTCCAGAGTTTAAACAATCTCTATGCGAGGGCGAGATGGTGGTAATTTCCCCTTGTATGCATGTAACGTTACAGATGTTAGATACGTTTCTGTTTAAGATTTAAAATTATGTGTATAAGTAAAAGACTATGTGCCGGCAAAGAATAGTACCAACCCATACATACATACCCGTGGGTGTCGTAAGAGGCGACTAAGGGTTACTGGAGGATGGGCAGCAGCATCCTCCTTTGTATCTTACATCTTACTTACTGCGGTCACCTAAAACCGCGGTCCGTGGTGCCAGCCGTAACGCTAATAAGCGAGGTGACTATGGTACTTCCCCTCTACATTTTTCCAGCAAAAGCTAGAATTCTGGAGGGAGCTCCCTGTCCTGTAGTGGACGTTTCATGGGATGTTATGATGTATAAGTAAAACAGATTGATTTTGCAGCTGCTACCGATGTTATAAAGGTCAGGTATTACATACTTATTAGGGATTTTTGCACACAAAATGTGTTGTGTAGCCTGTTCGTTCAACTGCCTTCATAGTTCCTTTATTTGCATTCAAAATGGTGTAAAAGGTCTTAAAATGTAATACATTTATTAATTTTTTAATTTACGAAAATTATAATTTAAATTTAGGAATTAAATACATAAAAGATAAATAATATTGGACCACATAGTTACCCAAATATCAGAACAACTTTCTTTATTCAACGAATTCGATCACACTACCGCAATAAAATATTTGTTTAAGTGGAAAACTCACATTTGGTCGTGTGGGGTGTCCCAGCTGAGTAATTAGTGGCCACCACGTGGCCGAGGGGTTCAACGATATGGCGATGGAAAAAACATAACGTGCTCTGGACGGCTCGACGGACGCCCTACGAAAAGCAACGATCGTGACCAAAATAGGACCCTACACCTGACGGTTCCTTAGTTACTTGTTTAGATATAAATCTACTTGTTTATTGTAAGTAAGTATAAGATCAAAAATAGGGCATTTTAACGGAACTTACGAGGTGTCTCTAGAAAATTAAATGAATAGAAGACAATATTTATTTTCAAAGAAGTGAACCGTTATCCAAGTATCCAAAGTAAATTTCCTCTCACCACGCCGCACTTTAAGCCTTATTATTACTACTTTTGTACAGATACTTGCTTATAATATGAATTGTATTAGCTCTGCATTCGACTTTATTATACTTATGGGTAGGTTAAGTACATAAGTATTTGAGCTTTTTGTATCAAGTCAATAGACTTACATAATATTTCTTTCAAAAAACAGACGATTCTTGTAGCCATTACTGAACAATCTTTAAACACATATTGCATAAATATTATATAAACAGGCTACCGCAATACGAATTGCAAGATGCTGTATAAAACGAATGATTACCAACGAATGAGTGAGAAAAAAATGTTCTTGCATTATGAAAAGATATGTAATGATCAGAAATTCCTAATCATGGAAATCTTGCGACGAAAATACATCAAAATATCTGCCAGCTCTCGACCTATAAACCATTTCAAATTTTAAAATAAGGAATTTTCATTTTCAGTTAGACAGAATCAAAAGAGGTTGAATTGGATGTCGGGACGGTGGCGCGCGGGAGTTGACTCGAAGTCGTCGGCGAGAGGTCGTTGCCGTATCGATTTTCGATTTGCTCCTGTGTTCAGAATTGGGTCAAGTGCTGGCCGATCAGGATCGTCATGCAGACGCAGGGTGCATCCGGAAGCTGCTCTTTATGAAAATAATGCGACATTTGATCTGCAGCATTGCAACAGATTTTATTAAACTCGAACTTTAAGAATACTAAATCGTAGATTTTTGGCATAATTTTGAACTCTTTTGATTTTGATTGAGCAGGGTAGAGTTTTCCTTTATTTTTATTTGATTTTGTCGTAGATTTTTTAACAAGGTATGGCACAATAGAGGTACCTACTGCTCTTTTGCAATCCCTATGTGTAGTAGCCCAATCCGTAAGAGAAAAATGTGGCAATGAGGGAATAGTATTCAATACCAACCAACCAATTGAATTTTTGTGTGGTGTTGAATTGAAATATATAAAAGTTATTTATTGATACAGAAATGAGGAGTTTTAAACTTTTCATTAGGGGCGATCGGAGCAGTTAGAGCCCTTTTATTATCTGCTCGCCTCTAAATTGCCTAAAAGAAATTCCTCCCCAGGAAAAAAGGGGAACCGAGGACAAAAACCTTGTCCTCCTCTCAGCTACCAATGGCACACCGTTATTTAAAAATCGAACACGATAAGAGCCGAAATGTTTTTATTTTTCTAAATGGCCAGAATTTATGTCTTCTTCAAAGTAAATATTGGAGGCTGTTTTCAATGGTGAGGGTTCGATAAGGTGATTTTATATCGAGGACAGTTCGGGATCGGACGGTGCGTAATGTAGCGTTCGATTTTCGGTAATGGTCAGCTGATAAGCAAATGACGTCATTATTGAGTCGGCCTTAGTTTGTATCGTTTGCGTTTCATTTCGTTTTATGAAGCTCTAACATTGATTTAATAAATCGTGGGTAAGAAAGAGTGGGGTTCCCTTTTAAATTCAGTTTTATTTGAACTGTGAATAAAATGTTATGGTTATAAATGGTGTGATAGATAGATAAATACTTGTTTTATGTTAATATTGTGTAAGATAATCAGTGAGCTGTCGTCGAGGTTATACATCGGAAACGTTCGGGGTTGCCAGCTCCCCCACCGCTGATAAAGAATTGAGGGTATTAAACGATTACAAATGCTTCGCGGTTCAATAAACAACCCTCAGAGGAAACCAACGTTTTAGCTGAATTAACTAAATAAGGTGGATTCGAATAAAAATTTTCAAATGTAAAGATTTTTTGGGAAGTTACAAAATTCCTAAAAACTTTTACTAGGTACCTAACTTTTCACAGAACTTTTTTAAAGTGTTTCATAAAGTTTACGAGTTGAAGTTCATGTAAGGATTTTCTGCCATTCCGCTGATAAGACACTTTTATTGCACTTGTTTGTGTAGCTTATCATCCGATTGAGAGGTAGGGAAACTGCCAAACAAAAATCTCTTTGTGTTTGATTAGGATATTGTAGGATGAATCACCTGATTGTCTGAAAAGTAAGATGATTCCGTGCTTTGGAAGTTACCTCAAGCCGTCCCGGCTACTATCAACTGTAGCAGTCGTTAAACGAGCCATGTCAGAGGGCTTGGGTGGCTCAACAACACTGACACCAGGCATTGCCCGTGGTACATCCGCGTGGTTCAGCCAGGGTTCGTAAGGTCGGTCATCGATCTGACCACCCACACGATATTATGATGATGATGAATGGTTAAGCCTGCTATTTTGGTAAACTGTTCACTATTTGTGTCCATTTCAGCGAAACCCAGTTCTAAGGTTTGGTTCCTTCTACCTACAGCATAGTGGTTTAAAATACTAGATTCAATATCGATTCATTACTCCCTAACCGCGACCTCTTCTCTACTTCTCTGTCTCTACGAATCAGCACATTTGCAAGCGACTTATCTATATCTACCCTCCATGGCTACATTTATTTCCGTGCGTCGCTTCCTACCGTTTGATTGTGCGTTTACCCTTACACCTTGAAAGAGTCTGCTTTCACCTTTACAAACTCTTTTACGACAAAAATGTGACTTGTGAAGAGACCACCGGATATCGAATCCTTGCTGTTCCTTCGTATATTTATTTAACCTCTAACAAAAAGACAAAAAACACTTAAAATTGCAACTTTAAATACGAGAACCCTCAGAACGGAAGAAAGCCTACACGAGTTAGAAAAAGCCCTAGAAGACATAAAATGGGACATCTTGGGTATAAGTGAGATGCGAAGACAAGGTGAAAAAATCGAGGACCGTGCAGAATATATACTATTCCACAAGGGTGAAATTGCCGGCCAAAGAGGAGTTGGATTCCTAATTAAAAAGCCAATGGTTCAACATGTTCAAGAGCTTATTGGTATTTCTGATCGAATAGCCATACTCAACATCAACATACCTGGACATAGAAAAGTATGGTCAATCATCCAAGTTTATGCTCCAACAGAACAAGCAAAAAAAAAGCGAAACCAAACTCTTCTACGAAGAACTAATACAAGTACTGACAAAGTACTCGCACAACTACATAATATTAATGGGCGACTTCAATGCTCAAGTTGGAGAAAAACAAAGTAAGGAAGGACATGTCTTGGGAAATTTCGGCCACGGAAAAAGAAGCCCAAATGGGGAACTCCTTGTGGAACTCCTACTAGAACACAACCTTACGCTTCTCAACAGTTTTTACAAGAAGAACAAGAAGATGAAGTGGACATGGATCTCCCCAGACGGCAAATACAAAAACGAGATAGACTATATAATAACAAACTACCAAAAAGCCTTCACCGATACGTCAGTACTAACAAAATTCAACTTTAATACAAACCATCGCATGGTGAGGAGCTCCTTAAAAACTGAACCACCTAGGAAAACCAGAAAATATACACCCAAAACAGAACACTACAGTAACGAAACTATAAAAAAGATTGCCACATCCCTGAACGAAATAACCGAAGACATAACAACAGAAGACGGAAACACTGATGTCCTTGCTAAGTATGAAAAGCTAGAAAAACG
The DNA here is from genome assembly GCA_947532105.1 of Athrips mouffetella. Classification (NCBI taxonomy): domain Eukaryota; kingdom Metazoa; phylum Arthropoda; class Insecta; order Lepidoptera; family Gelechiidae; genus Athrips; species Athrips mouffetella. The sequence goes on along the minus strand of OX383964.1, from coordinate 19,431,725 downwards.
ACTAACCTCCACTAAAACTGGGAGCACAAGAGATAAAAACCAACACATACTATCAGATGCAACACTAAAACTTATAGAGAAAAGAAAAAATCTGCTTGTAAACTACCCTAAAAAAGAAAACATCCAAGCAATAACAGAACTTAGCAAGGAAATCAGAGAGAACATCAGAAAAGACAGAAAAACTAAGAGGCTACAAACTCTAGAAAGACACATTAAAAGGACAGGTGGCGTAAACAAAGCACTAAAGGAACTAAGAGAGGTAAACAAAGAATGGATACCAAAACTTAACAAAAAGAACAAACTTCCCTCTACGAACAGAAAAGACATAAACGAAACAGCTACCAACTTTTACCAAGATCTATACTCGAATCCAGACAGAAATCAGAACCAAGAACAAAGGAATGATCCATACAAAAGGCAGCTCACAGTGGAAGCTGAACCTGAAATACTTCCTTGCGAAATAGAAAAAGCTATACACAGCCAGAAGATGGAAAAATCTCCAGGGCCTGATAAAATAACAAATGAGATTCTCAAAGGAACTCTTGAAGAACTATTACCTGTACTCACATCAATTTTCAACGGCATAATGAAGACGGGAAAAATTCCTTTACAATGGAAAACATCGCACATCATCCTGATATTCAAAAAAGGGGAAAAAGAAGATGTAGGGAACTATAGACCTATAAGTCTAATGTCCAACATATATAAGGTGTTCTCCAAAGTTATCCTAGACAGAATAAGCAAAAAGCTCGACGAACACCAGCCACGTGAACAAGCCGGCTTCAGACAAAAATTTTCCACCCTCGACGACATACACACAGTGAAACAAGTGATGGAGAGGTACAAAGAATACAACAAAAACCTATATATGGCATTTATCGATTACTCGAAAGCGTTCGACAGCATTAGTCACCAAGCCATATGGGAGAGCCTGAAACAACAAGAGATACCTCCAAAATACATCGAAATTATTAAAAACATCTACTCAAGCAGTGAAGCGAGGATACAACTAGATACCCTGGGAAAAAAGTTTAAGATCGAGAGGGGTGTAAGACAAGGGGATCCCCTGTCACCAAAATTGTTCTCTGCTGTATTGGAAAGTATCTTCCGCAAACTGAACTGGGATGGCTTCGGCCTCAACATAGATGGAGCGAAACTGAATCATCTAAGATTTGCGGACGATATAGTCTTGTTTGAAGAAAACCCAACACACCTCGAAGTAATGATAAAATCACTTAATGAGGAAAGCGAGAAAGTAGGTCTAGCAATGAACAAAGACAAAACAAAACTGCTCACAAACTCCAAAACAATAGCAATTAAAATCAACAACCAACCACTTGAGTACGTGCAAGAATACATCTACCTAGGACAGATAATCTCACATAAAGACCAAACCACAAAGGAAATAAACAGAAGAATAGCAAATGGGTGGAAAAAGTACTGGTCTCTGAAGGAAATCATGAAATCTAAGGATTTAAGCATGTCAATAAAAAGGAAAGTGTTTGACACATGTATACTTCCAGTTATTATATATGGTTGTGAAACTTGGTCACTCACGAAACATCACAGAGAAAAGTTGGAACGTTGTCAGAGAGCTATGGAAAGGAGCATGACAGGAATTAAGAGACAAGACAAAGTGAGAAGTAGCATAATAAGAGAAAAAACCAAAGTGACTGATATACTTACGAGAATAGACCAACAGAAGTGGAGATGGACCGGACACATGGTCCGAGATAAACAAAATAAATGGAGCACAATTATTTCGGAATGGTACCCCAGAGATGGCAAACGCAACAGAGGACGCCAACATATGAGATGGGAAGACGACCTGAAACTCACAGTAGGACACCATTGGAGAAGGGTTGCGAGAGACCGAACACAGTGGAAGATGTTAGAGGAGGCCTATGCCAAGCGGCACGCTGAACTAAGGGACATTTTGTGAAATCAAAAAATCTTTATAAATTATACTTTACTGTAACCTGTAGTTCAGAATAAAAAAAAATAATAAATATTTAAACGTCCATGGCTAGGGTTGCTTATAACGTAACCAAATAAGTCAAGCATTTTTATTATTTTCGAAAAATTATAATGCAGCACTTACCTAAGCTTATGTATATCCCACCAAGCGTATCGAATTTTTATCAGATTGAGTTACGCAACAAAACCCGATTACTCCAGTGGCAACAAACTCATTTAACTTTAGAATCGCCCTTCTCAAAAATTCTCTTCAAATATTTCCCTGCTTCGATTTTATTGTTTCGCTGTTCTAAGTGTCCTCCTTTTACGATACATTTATTTTACTTTATCGAAATCCTTGACTTAAGAACTGGATTATATCGAAATTAAGGAATTGAGCTCATTAGTTCAAAAATATGACCAACACAATGAATAAAATATGTTTTTTTGAAGAATGGGGCTTTTCGTCGATAATTTATTGTTTCTTTTAATAAACCGAAAAAATTACAAATGTTCGAAATTTTGCATCATTGTTTAGAATTTCCTTTAGCAAACAAAACGATTCCAATAAACCCAAAATATTTCTTAAAAACTAATAATCTTAAGTGTTTCGTCTGTTTGGCGTAGTATTGAAGCCCCTCAGGTTTTTCACGACGATTTTTACACTTCCGTGTTTCCTTAGATAAGCAAATACGGGGACGCGTGTGATGGATATTAAGGGCACACCTTACATCATTTGCGTTATTATACCGAAGGGTGGGGGGAAGGAAAGACGCCTCTTATACTCCTTATACTTTATATCTAGATGTTCCCCCTTAATATGCTAAAACCAAATTAGTTTCAAAGCGGAGTGATTCCCGCGCCATTCGGCAATCGATCGCTCTTAGATATTAGAGAATGTTATGATCGAGGGTGAACCGGTTTATTTGAATAGAGTGTGTCGCGTTTAATTAAACGTTGGCTTCTTTGCATGACGTTTTTTATAAAAAAAGAAAAGCATGTTAACAGGAAAAGGAAAGATAAGAAACTAGTTTGAATTGTATTTAATGCATATGTATGGCACAATAAGGGAATTCATCAGTGTGAGAATAATAAAAATATCAACAGCCTCCGTGTCTCCTAGTGGCTCTCGATTCGATTTGGTTCGATTCAAGTCAAATAAAATCACTTAGTAAGACTTCTCCACTTTGGTTAGAGCATCGTGCAGGATGAATCACCTGATCGTACGAAAAGCAACATGATTCCGTGCTTCGGAAGGCACGTTAAGATGTTGGTCCCGGCTACCATCTATCCAAGTAGATGTTAATAAGCCATAGCCTTTGGCGGCTCGACAACCTTGGCACCAGGGTTTGTGTGATTGGTCATCGATATTACAACCCATGATATAGTCTAGGCAAGGAAGCGGATCGTTGTATGAAGACCCTCGCATTAAATCCTCAGTCGATGAAACTTTGCTAGGGTTATTACACTACATGAGACAAACATTCTATAAAAAAAAGTCCAAAAAAATCGGTACTTTTAATTTTTCCATACAAAAATGTATGAAATTTTTTTTTTGTAATTTTTTTTTTGGATATTTTGAATTTACATTTAATTCATGATTCTTTATCATCCTGTCAAATTAAATCTGCCTGAGAAATTTATGTTGGGGTCAACTGCTTCGTTGCCTTACTACTGTTGCCTTTACACTAATGATAAAAATTCTGATTATGAGCAAGTCCCGATTTTAATTTTATGAAGAAAATTCCATTGAGCTAACTTGGTAAGTTTGAGTTGGTGTAAAAGTTGGTGCTTCTGTTGAGTTTGAGCGTTAGCTAGCAAGTCTTGGCTAATGAAACTCACTGATCGCCGATAACAAGCGCAAGAATCCCGCATAGGAAATTGCCGTTTTCACCTCGCTCCAGCTTGTTACCGAACTTACGATATCATCCCCTTAGACAGTCTTGTAATTGTATAAACGAAACGAAGAAAAGTATAAATATAAAGGAAAACCATAAAGTTGTTTTGAGAGTAACTTTAAATTTAAGTTATTTTGCTTGAACAAATAAGGTTGTGTAATTATGTGTGATGAATGGACTAAAAATATAAAATACAGCCTGCTATAAAGGATTTCAAAGACCCAATTTTGTGAAACTGAAGGGAATTTCTTTTCAGAAACAGACCGAATTTAAATTTTTCAATATTTTCTTTTTCACAGCGTCAGCAGCTTTGCCGATACATATTTTGATAAATAGTGAAAGCATCATCACATCAGTCTCCTTCTTCTTGAAGTTAAGGCTATGACGTAAAGACTAATAATCCGGTTGCCGAAACAATCATTAACATTTACAAGGGCAATAAAGTGACGCCTTGTCCGCACCTCGCCATACCGTCCCGCATAAGGAGGGCTATTCTTGAGCGATCGACATTTTAGTTTCTATTGGGGACTAGACGTGTGCCCAAACAATTTCCCTAAACACAAATTTTATTTAACTCCCACTATAAGGGATGACTGTCGTCCATTTGGTGCCGGCAAAGAATAGTACGAATCTATCTCTACCCGTGGGTGTCGTAAGAGATGACTAAGGGCTTACAAACTAGAGGATGGGCAGCATCATCTTTCTGTGTATCGTACCATCTTAGATACATACTGTGGTCGTCAACAACAGCGGTCGCCAGCCGCAAAGCTTACAAGCGTGGTGACTATCGTAAATTCCCTTCCTAAATATACCACGCGTTTTTGTAAGAGTTCTCCTGCAACGGACGTTTCAAGGGATGGTATGATGATAAGGCATGACTTTTCATAAATCCTGCCTTAGTGCTCAATGCTCATGTACGTTTTTGCAAGCTTCTTGACCCACCAGAATAGGCTATACTTTGTCTGCCACTCAGTCAAATAGAGAAACAATTAATTATTATGTAAATATATTAAATCAAAAATAATGTCAGCTATCTTTTGTTTTTAGTCTTGTGAACTACTTTAAACTCTTCGAAAAAATGTAATAATATTGTCGGATGACGAATCAATGCCGTTTTTTAAATTCTACTCCATTGTCAAGTTTTGAATGGGTCTCTTTCGACGTATCGTATCAAAGTGTTGTGTCGATGTTAGAAGTTTTTTGACATAATTTTTGTCAAATCTCTATCATAACTTTATATCGAAGGACGCTAGAATTGCTCTCCTGCCCCGCATCTTACCGCACGTCACACAGCTATAGGGTGTTAATTTGGTAAGACCTTACTAATGGTTAAGCCGACCCTCTCAGATGAAATGCTATGGACAATGTTAAAGAAGTTGGATTTTTTTCAGGTAGGTTAGTACTTGGTGCAGAGTAAGAACACAGTCGATTTAGATCAAGATCGATTAAATACGATTTTTAAGATAAAAGAGAAATGCAATTTTAAAACATGATTCTTGATTGAATCTGGGCGACCGTGACTACTGTAATGAAGTGGACCAAGGACTATGTACTTGGAAAGACGTTTTGCTAAATTGGTTGAACTTGAGGAACTTGAGGACTGAACAAGGTGGGAATAACTGACGCAAGAAAGAAGAGTCCAAGACAGTGGACGGAGTTGGAAAAATCTGAAAGTAGACAAACTAATAACTAAAAAGAATCATGTCTGACAAACCAGATACCTCAAACGCATTAACCATTGAAGTCTCTTCATTGCATAACCGTAGAATGAATAGGCTTCTTGCAAGTGAATAGACGTCTTAGTCAAGCGCGTTCTATCGTCGACCTCATCTCTGCCCTCATTACAAGATCTAGGTCAAGAGTAAGCCTATTGATATAAAAAAATCGTTACAAAATAGTAGCTTTACTTTTGGGAAGACAATTCTTAATAAGACATGTATCCGAAGATGTCCGTAGTCGTTTGGGGACGTGTTTATGCAGCGTGAGGCAGTAAACGCTGTGCTGACGGTGACTAATGACGGATGCACTAATAGTGGTAGTCATATATCATGCGAGAGCAGGGGAACTGGGGCTATCACTCCCCATAGTGATAAGGTCAACAATCGGACGCTGAGACGGTTCGTTTGACGAAAATTTTGATCATTTTGTCCGTTTCGAATAGAATAAAATATTTTTTTTAATTATATTAATTTCCAAATATAAAATTACGTATATAAATATAATCTATCAATATTAATGAGTCTAAAATAGACAGGGTTATTTTTGAACCCCTAACCAAGTTTTTGTATGTTGCTCAGAATATGTATCTGAGCAACTTTCCATCAGGAACATGGGTCTAAAAACGAAAAAAGTTTTTGGTCCTCCCATACAAATTTTTGTGCTGGCAATAGTGAAATTTGTATAGGATGACCAAAAGTTTTTATCGTTCTTCGACCGGATTAGATGTTCCTTTGGGAACGTTATTTTTGTTTAGATTCGTATTCTGAGTAACATACAAAATTTTGGCTAGGGGTCCAAAAGTAACCCTGTATAACCTGTATTCATTACCTATTATTGCTTTTTACTTTCCATATGGTCGTTACTTGCTCTCAATATTCCAAAAATAAAGTTACTATCCGGATTTCTACGGACGATCAGTTTGAAGTCAAGTATTAGGAGCTTTTGTTATTTCAACCGTTCGTTGATACGATAGGAAAATTACTATACTTAAACTATGACTACTTTTAAAGGATTTCAATCTAAAAACGTCTCTTATTATTAAGTGATACATTACTATGTATTACCTATCTATTCTGTGGTAATATGTACTACAAACAATGCAAAAACTACGTAAGTTCAAGTCGTAGGTCGAATCCTGCCCGTTGGGTGCGAAGTAATAGGTACCTTACTAAGCAAAAGTACCATTAATCGTAAGAATGTTTAAATTTAGTGGGCTTAAAACCACTTTAAGTTAATTATGTTAATCTTTTCAAATACTTTTTGCAAACAGAGATTTCTAACTCGTAAAATGTAATGAACTACATCAAAGTAAATGGAACTCTACGTATTTTCTTTATCTTCGTAATAGTAATTGAACATAATTGAGATTCATATAAGAAATGATGTGATAACGGCAATACCATCAAGAACAATACCATAATACTAACTGACATCGTTACTCAAACGCATGTTTGTTTTATAAAATTGATACTATAAAGAATTAAACACGAAGAACATTATAATAACGACATGCATCAAACAAATGACATTCGTGCGTATTCACGTCGGTATTTACATTAGCATAAATAACACTCTTTTGTGATCGCACTTATCATGCGTTCACAGAAGAAGTATTCTGTAAGCGATTTTCGCTGAGAATTTGTACAGTCTACAAAAGAAATGTTTGTAGTAAGTAAACATTTAGTAGTGTCGTGAGTCGCAAGCAAGGGGGCGCCACGTATCGCTACGTCGTAGCTGGCTACGAGAAGATTAATACATCTAAGAGGCCATGTTAGTGGTGCTACAATTTGTCTCTATAAATGTTGACTCAGCAAGCGGTTACCGCGGCCGCGTCGCAAGATTAGCCCCGCCAAATTTATTGTTTAATTTCAAAGGAGTTATTAATAACGTGCGAGATGATTAAACGGATTTCGCGGCTTAGCTCGAGATGTTGATTTATAAGCTCGCTCTTAATATGCGGTGCGGCATTTGGCTTTGTTGGGAATGTTACTGATGTGAGTTCTAGGTCGTTATGTCTAGTCTTTGCGGTTTGGGAGGTAATATGTAAGTATTACTGCGAATAAGGAAGTTTTGGAAAACATGCATATGTTTTATTATTACAAAATTAAATTCCGACGCCATTTCTGACGTCTATGCTTTAAAACGAAGCTTTATCAATAAGCACTTATGTAGAGCAGAGAAACTTAGTTAATTACCGGCTGGCAGGCGATCTCGTGTCCGGAAACCGGACAACACGATACGTCGCCACCCTCGTCTCAAGCTTCTGTACAACAACATTGCTAGAAGCGACGTAACAGCCCAAGCCGAAGCAACGATTCTGAACTTTACTGCAAGTGCTGAAGGTTGAAAGTTAATTGTTTACGTGAAGTGACTGGCGTTCTTAGTTGAAGAAGTTTGTGGAAAGACGGTCCAACTAAGGTTACCCAAATATGTGCCCCAAGTTGGAGTGCATATTGTTGGGAATGTTTTGTGGCTCGCGATACGGGGTTTATGCGTGTAAGATGATGCTTGTTTGCAACTCCGGTGATATGATAAATCAGTTTACAGCCACCAAACAGCTCACTCGAGAGCAGGGGTGAGCAACGCTAAACAATCTAGCGTTAAATGAGCAAATTGATTTGTAAGGTTTATTTGTCTGGTTGCGTCTTCACCCTTCATACATGTTATGCTCGTAACGTGTTTATTTATGATCTACACATAGCGTAAGTGTAGTGTGATTTATTATTTTAAAACTCTACAGAAATAATTTTTACAGCAAATATGAAACCAAGTGTTCTCATACGACTTTTACTATGAATACAACACTGCAATTATCAAAAAAACGTTGTGCATGAAACGGCTGATAATTTTGCGATTTACGATATCTGAAAATAGTTATGCCTAATAATAAAAGTAGACTAGCCTTTAATATTTTTTCGGGCACTAAATAAATAAAATTTGCAGTAAAACCGGTGTGCTAGTATATATGCTGCTGTAAAAAAACACAGTACAGTAGCATGTGTACGAGCTGCAAACTCATCATCGCATAACGTCCATTCAAACCACCCGGAGAAGCGTAAGCTGAGGTATTATAAAACCGCTCTTGTGCCTATATTCGTCGGCCGCCCACACAGCTCCCAGTCATTTCCAATCCCTCCATAGTACACTCTAATAGGATTAGGGCGCATCGCGGCAGGTAAGTGCACCTAATTGCTGTAAAAATCGGCGCCGCCGAAAGAAACCGTCTGACGACAAAAGCCGGCGCCCGCGGCTATACTATAGCGCGCAATTACAACGTCCTAAGATTCATAAAAGTTCTATGAAACTTAAAACCTTGTAACAGAGTCGGCCCTTAGTGAAAGTGATTTATTGATTGGCGTTCTTTATGTCGGCTTAGACGGATTACGCTTTGTTTGTTTGTCTGCCCAGCTCCCGTTCTACAATAGACAAAGTACAAGTCACGGGTGGAACGGACAGTCATGAGGTGAGAAAGGAATCGACTAAATCATGTTACCAACTTAGTTTTATTCCTGTCGGCTTTTTAGAATTATTTTACGTGGTATGATTATGTAGGTCTTAACGCAGAGTCACGCGTTTTTGTTACATGGTAACTTTGACAAACAACTATAACTCTATAAAATTTTTGCGTATTTGAGCGGGTGTCAACATTTATCTTTATAATTTAATAAACATTAATGTAATTTTATTGTCTAAATATGAACCTATTTACAACTTCAGACATAGGTACAGTCACAAGCAAGCTTTACATATTGGACTATGTATACCATTCCTATTTCTTTGGCCATAGGAGCTAAAGTCGCACTGCGGGTATCAAGCTTGGTCTGCAAAGTTCTTTGGTTTCTATGATTGCTTGACCATTTCCGTCTTGCTTGCTGACTGTATTAGCAGTAAGAATGACCAGAATTATTTCACAATCTAATATAAAAACCAACTTAAAACCTAAAATTATGTAAGGTAAAACGTACAATAATCTATCTCTAACTGAACACTTTAACCCTCCGATGGTGTAGGTACAAAAGGCCAGTTGTCACTTTCTGATTTATGTTCAAAGGATGATGTGGCTATGATATGGCTGCGTCGCGTCGCGGCGTGGCACCTCACTGAACGTCTACGGTGTATCATAGCCCGAAGTATTGACTTGACAACAAATCAATGGATGCTTATTTGGTGCGGCATTTGACCATTATTTTTTGTAGTGTGTCCGAACTTTCAAAAAGATATTTAGTCCCCAATTCAACCCTCTTATATGTTTAAAAATCATTTCGCATTGCACTCTTATCTTACGTTATTTATGGAACTCTTGTAAAATTTTCATGCTTCTATTTTTGGTTGTAGAACAACTCTTTTTTTATATTTATTGTCAATGGGCTTACTCTTGACCTCGATCTAGTCTTGAGGACAGAGATGAGGTCGACGATGGGACGAGCTTGCCCAGAAGAAGCCTATTTACTCGCGACTTGAATAGAGTCGGGTTAAGGTTATATGAACTCGGGAACACAGTCGCAGGCAGAGAATTCCACTTGGCCGTGCGCATTGTAAAAGATGTTTCAAAGCGCTTTGTGCGAATGTGTGGAATACCAACCAAGTGTGGGTGATATCTTGCGGTGCGTCTGGACTCCCGATGGTAAAAGGGGGATAGTGGAATGAACTCATGGAGCTATTGAGCACACTCTTCGAAGTACAATCTGTAAAAGACCGAGAAACAAGCAACCTTGCGATGGTTGACCAGACTGTGAAACTTGGTTTTTGCCAGCATCTCATCACCAACGAGCTTCAGTGTGAACTCTGTCAGTGTTCGACTGTTATAATCAAAATTCAAAAAATTCTAAGCTCAAAGTCGATAAGTTTCAGTGTTCTCGGTACTGAAGAGCTAACTAGACTTTTGATCGCCCTTACATTAACAAGAACAGAAGAAATGCTGAGATGGTTTGGTTATGTGGAAAGGATAAATGAACAAAGTCACCAGGCAAGAGTAAATGAAAACGTTGGAAGTGGAAGGCCTTGGCGAACGTTCCAAGACCAAATTCAGGTCGTTCTAAAAAAAGGCCAGGTTAAAAGAATCCTAAATCGAAGAGCGTGAACCCTAAATGAAACTAGAGGAAGCGATGAGAGTATGTCAAGATCATGGCAGGTAGAGGGCTTTGGTCTCTGCTTACTCCAACAGGAAAGAGGCGAGATGCTATGTATTACATTAAACAGCATTTAACCCTCGGTAGCAGCGCCTCGCACACCACTTGGTGTCAGACTTATTGACAGCAAACAAACCAACGAATACCCTTCCTTATGATATATTTTGGCTACTGTACAATTTTGAGTAAGTTTTATACATAACGAAAAAAGCCAGGTAGAGCAGTTAATCATTTTCGAAACATGTATTGACAGCTATGTGAATAACTGCCTGTGGTCCAGTTAGTAGCAATTTTGAGGCAATTAGAGTAGTTAAAATAGACGGTGACATACAATTTTTGAAATGAATGGCAGCTTTTAATTGGTTACATTATTTATTACCTTTCGAACCATTTGGAACTTTTTATCGGAAACTTTGATGGTTTCTTGGTGCTTATAAATAAAAAAAAAAACCGGCCAAGTGCGAGTCGGACTCGCGCACTGAGGGTTCCGTACCACCACATAAACATGATTGTATTAGTTGAAATTTCAGTAAGTTAATGTGCTAGATTTTTTTATTCCGACACGCGCTTTACCAAATTTTATTATTTGTTGTTATTTTATAGCTTATGTACTATAAACATACCAATTTTCAAGTTTGTAAGTGTTCCCGTTTTTAAATAGAACTAAAACAAAAATCGCCTCAACGTCCATCCAACTTGACCCCTCTCTTATATGAATGTTCTTGAAACGGGAGCTCACCACAATTGGTTACCATTAGTTGTGAGAAAAGTTGTAATATTTAATGATTTCAGACTTTTCCCATTATTTGTACTGTGAGACCTAGGTTCTTGCCAAACTTCATAATTTTAGGTCAACGGGAAGTACCCTGTAGGTTTTGCATTTTTTAATAAATGTATGGAGATGAGCACATAAAATGCCATATCTTTTGATTGCGTCGTTGTAAAAAATTTAAATTTCAGATCTTGTGTGGTTCATGGATCCTAATATATGGTATTAATTTCAACCTGATACCTTTACCGGTTCGTGAGATAAAGGGTCTTGACAGACAGACAGACAGACAGACGGACAACAAAGTGATCCTATAAGGGTTCCGTTTTTTTCTTTTGAGGTACGGAACCCTAAAAATACAATGATAATTATTAAGAGTAGGAACTATTTATGAAAATATTTTGTACCCGAAATTTCTCACCGCATCCCGGAAATACCAATCTTTGTTCAGAAACAGAGAGCACCTAATGTTTTAAAGCTATTAAAAATTACGTAACATAATAAGAGAGGTGAGTGGCCGCGGCCGGGCCCTGTGTGACCGAAACGGGACCCGCCTTTGGATATCTCTTCTAACCTCAAATTTACGCTCATTTTTCACATAAATCAAAGAACGCCGCTGGAAGATTTATCACTATCTGTGGCCACCTCTACTTGTTCCACTTGTTCATAGACAAAAGGTGTACTACCTGCTTCGCTTGCTGATTTTTTCAACCGCACTAAATTTTAAGAATTTATGACTTATTTTTGCGGAAAGTGAAAGTGTAAACATTCTGGTTTCAAATGAAAATAAAAAACTTGTGCTTCTTTGAGAAAGATGAATAATATTTTGCACAACTTTCGATACTGATTTTTTAGGAATCAAAAGAGATTCTTCAAACGCTTTCTCAAAAGAGGTCGGATATATTTTGTGTACAGGTAAGTGTATTTTTTATAGCCCAGCAGTGGGCGGGACAGTTAGGGGCTATTTAAAGTGAGATAAGATAGGTAGGTAAGTTTAGGGATAGGTATTGCAAATCTATTATAATAAATCATAATATATCTGTTAGGCAGGTAACATGCATCAATGCATCGTCACGGTTTACAGATATAATGGGTGTTCAGTTTTCGGTACACCGTCCCGAAAATAATAGATGCAATGCAATACAAATCTCTAGTAGATTAGAGTTTTGTAAGCAAATTTGACTCCGATTCTTGACGATACAATGGTCAATTGATATATTTTTATTTTTTAACTCGGCTGCGTATGTATGTATGCCCGTTCCTACGTCCGCTCGTAACTACTCAACGGCTCAACCTATTTTGATAAATGATAAATTATTAGATTCGTCTTGTTGGCGTATTAGTATTACAATGTATATTTAAATTATGAAAAATCAAAATGGAGGTTTTTGGGGCTGAAATTGAACATCATGAAAATATTTTCTTCTCCTAATCCTATAAAGTAAATTATCAAAATGAAGGGTTTTAATTTAAGAGGAGATCATAAATATATGCCAACATATTTATTTAAGCAAATGTTTAAGAAAAATTTGACGTAACAAATCTGAAAACTAAAACTTTAGATATAAAAAATAGTTAAAGAATAATAAATCCGACTGCGTAACTAAAAGAGAAAAGCAAGCTAGGATTCGAGTATCTATAGAATTTTATAAAATAGTGCAGTTGAGGACCACCACAACACGAATTTTCGTCCCTGCTGCCAACACAATTTTATAAAATTAAAGTTAACCAAATCCTTCAGATCCTAGGAACATAGCTTGTTTTCCTCTTTTTAGTTTTTTGTTTTTTCATATTTTTTTATGAAAAGACTTATAATAATTGTTTAATACAGAATTATATCATGTGGAACATTTTAGTTTTAATTATTTCATAGAGCGGTTAGCAATATCCGATAGCGAAATTGGGACCAATATAAAAATTACCATAGAAAAGATAAAAACGCACAAAATGACAGAGTTCTCATGCCATCATCATTACATTTAATGGCTCGTATTATGGTGAATATGCCAGTTGTTAGTTACAGAGCAGCGGCGGTGACGGTAGATTGACACGCAATTCTATTTTATCCACGCTATTGTCTCAGTTAAGACAGTTTAAGATATTTTTTAAAAGAAAAAGATATTCTTGCAAACAAAGGAAGCTGATAAATAAATTCAGACCAAAATTATGTACAATATTTGCTTTGACAAAAACAAAAGAAGTAAAGCCTATTTATAATGTAATTTGTATTGAACATGTTTCAAGAAATATAAAATTGCGAAGATGCAAACTCTGATGCACATCTCCCTTCTGATGAAAATACAAATTTATAATTTACAAATAAATGAGACGAGACTGCACACGTCAGTCAAGCGTATCGGCGGACAAATTGAGACAGTGTGTAGATATAAAACGCTATTGTATTAAAGACGATTCCGAATGATCGATCGAGGCAGGCGTTCGTTTTAATTCCGATCTCGAGATAGGCCCGGAGGCGTGGCTCGCGAACGATTTGTTTCATGTCCCTAGTACGTAACGTACACCTTCCAATAGATGGAAGAAATTGCCTTTTATTGTATTGTAGGCCTCGATGTATGTTATCATGCATTACAAGGAAAATGTTTTTCGATGGTAGTTTTGGTTCGTGTTTTCGTCGTATCGTATCTATTCGTTTATCATTCTTACTAAACCCATTTTAAATGAATTTATTCGAGGTAAGATTTGAAAGGTATCGTTGCATTTCTAAATTATATATCGGGAAAATGTCTCAAGGCGTAGTAAAGTAGAACAAAACATTAATAGGTGTTTTACCCGGATATTGGAGAGGAAACATTTCAAAATAGACGTCGAGGTGTCACTTAAGGGAATCAGTCAAAACTTGGTAAATCCAATATCTAAGTTTAGAGTGCGCACAAAAGCGTCGAGCGTCTGTGCAGCCGTATTCAGAGAACAACCATTAAAGTTTTGTTGTGACACGTGCGACTTGCTACCTTCAAACTCACAAATTCCTTTAAGTTTCGTAATTTGATAATAATTTAATGTTTTTATTTCTATGTTGATGCAAACATAAATGAAGAATGTGTACAGGAGAAAACTGGCAAATCTGTTTTTACTGCTTCGAAACTTGAATTATACATTTGACTATTCCATAAACAGTTTCGATGTAGAGGACCGTGAAGTGAACCTACTTTTTCGTCAACAAAAATCTAATCCCAGAATCCAGAGTAGTCCTACTGCATAGGAGCGAAGAGTGGCGGCGGCGGCGCGGTGCGGCGGGCGCCAAGCGTGCATCGCTCGATACTGCTGACAGTGACTGATTACCCCGGTTCACCGTTCACGGCCGCCCGACTATCATCCCACTATAAAGTTCGCAAGGAAATGCGAGCTGCACAGTTTAGCAGTTTAGTGGCGTGATTAAAAGAAGATATGTGATTAAAACGGTGGTCTTTATATTTTCTAGTGTGATAGAATAGTCTACACAAAGCGACGGGAAATAAAGACAGTTAGGTACGAGTAGCCCTGCAAGCTAGGCGTTACTTTTTGGAACATCTGTTGAGGAAACATAAAATGATTTTACTGGTTGTTTGACAAATTACTGTCTAATGTTTCTCTTTTAATACAGCTGTACTATTGAAACATATGATAAGATTGTTTCTATTATTGCAATATATTTGATCTTCAAGACTCATTTGAAAGTAGATCAGTCAGACTCATGACGTCTCATAAGGCAAGAACCTGCTTGTAGAGTGGGTAGCGGACATGGTGTTAAAGCAGTATAGAACCGCCGTACAACGCGTTACAGACCCCCCGTGGCTCACTCCGGGAGGCCGCTTCTGTTCGCCAACAAGCGTTAATCGCCTTCAAATATGAAAATATTATCTATGACACGCTTAAACTCAGATTTTCTTACCGCTCTCCTGACCCCGATAAGATTTATTGACCGGTGGGAGACGGAACCTCTAGAGAGCACTTTGTTGAACACCAGTGTGGATTGTGGGTATAGTTGGAGTGTATCTGATGCTTGAAATATGTTTCGCGTTGTTGGTTTGCCATTTCGCTAAAAGTGTATGAATCCAGCCATGAAACTGAACAACTTCAATAAACGACATACAAAAACAAAATTGACCTCCCATGCAAAATGCAGGATCACGTGATGCAGTTTATATTGGAAGAAAAAAAGTTCTTTGGAGAAAGTTGTTCAGTGTCATGGTTTGAATCTATAGTGTATTCGTAATAAATTTAAAGTTGCAGAATTAGAAAACGATAATGTTTAACTTGTGTGAGTATTAGCGCCTGATTAAGTGTTCACATCTTTCATGCACACATCAACAAAAACACATATATTACCGTGAAGAAAGTGGATCAGCTACTGACACAAGCAAAACGTCCCTGTTTCAATTAAATCAAAACTTTCCCAAGGAAGAAGGAAGCCCTGGTACAGTTATGACGCAATTTGTTGCATCCAGCGTGATGTATGGGCGCCCAGGTGAGGTCACATTCCCACCGCGGACGGATGATGATGGATCATGCGCTTTGTTCTACGTTTGTCCCGCCGACAAATTTGGGGTCATTCTGTTTCTCAGCGCTATTGTGCCATTGCGAAAATAATAACCTACAAAAGCTCTTTGTGATCACGTAGACTGATATTTATGTTTGTCTAATTGAATCAAATTTACAAAACAGTCAAGTTTATTTTAGTTTATGGTCGGATACAGAATTGACGATATCGGCAATAAGTGATTTATGTGCGTAGAGAAAACGGTGAGAACAAAGAACACCGTCAAATTTGAAGAGTTTAATGACACCAATGCGATACATTTACTAGACTTGTCGGCATGTAAATACAATGTTCTAAAATGTTCTCACTTATAATTTGTGCTTATAGTGCATGTCGAATATTCCGTTCCGTTACACGGCTGTTGGCGGGTCGGTGCCTCGGATAATGCCGCCACCGAACGGGGATACCACTCCCACACGACCCACCAAATACAGTTACCAACACAAAACGTCGTCGCGGCATACAATTCAATATATTTCAGAGTAATTTGATGTTCATTAAAGAAACTCTGGGACCGTGAACCAGAACACAATGGTTGAATGGCCATTTGTTGCTGCCGTTGAAAGGCATAATAATAATTCAGAAGTAGTTATTCACGCGGCAGTTAGGCGCACTTACGAAACGAAACGTCGTCGTTTTGTGTTGTGACGGAGGAACTTTGAGTCGATGGCGACGCTTTGCGCATTGTAGGTAGGTATATATATTTTGTCAGATTTGCGGTTTCCGATGACGAACTTTTTGAGGTTTCGTAAAAACTAGCAATGAAGTAATGATTCGTGACTTACCTTGCTGACTGCTCTTCCTTGTGGTTTTTTTCTCCTTCATCCAAGGATACTCAGGCACATTGAGGCCTCCGCCTGGCGAGGGGAGGTCAGGCGCGTAGCCGGGCGGGGTGTGTTGCGGGCTGAGCTCGCCGCCTCCTAGTTGCGGGAGGGCGGTCATGAACTCCGCCATGGAGGGCTGGCTGTTGATGAAGCCGGTCTCCGTGCACGGGTCCAGCATCGGGTGCGGCGCGCCGGCGGCGGTGACGGCGGCCAGCCAGAACCCGTTACCGCCATGTTCTACCCGCGGGTGCTCCTGTCCCGGCGCAGGTCCCATCGGCGGCGTGTTCCTCGTCTTCACGGCGAACTCTTCTTCCATCTCATCGCGCACCCCCATGCCAACTCTCGCAGGTTGCTTCCCTCTGATCGTGGGGAACTCTTCGCATTTTATCTTGCGCACGAGTGGGTTAGTGTCGAGCGGCAGGGCGGCGGTGTTGCATATCTCTTGCATCGCTGCCGGTGTGCGCACTCCACGTCAGAGTCGTGATCATTCACGTGTCGAGTTAGTTTTCCGTTTCGCCGCATGCGTTAACATTTTCGCTTATTTCGCATGATTATGGTTGTGTAAATAGTAGAGTAGTTTGTATTGCACTATTCCCTGATGGCAGCATCGTTGTATCTGTAACATCAAGTAAAGTAATTAAAGCAACATTCTTTTATATAAGACTTTTATTTAATTGTTTGGTAGAGAGACTAAACTATCGTGAAGAATTATTTGGATACTTGATTAAACATTAGAATGAGACATCTTTTTCAGGGTGAGATTGACTTGAGTAAGTACTAGTTAATCGCCCTCATTCCATCTCAAATGAGAGCTCACAAATTAATATAGCCGGAGTAGCCGGACTGGTAGAGGCTGTCGGAGTTATTTTGTAATTATTCGCAATTACTCGCGGACGCTCAGCAATATTCGGCTTTGTTCAGGATAATCGTCCAAGCTTCAGTCGTGATGAACTTGAATAATGAGGGCTCCAAATTGTTTATTGTAATTTAGCAAGCAGGCCACGTGATGTGATGTTACGCGACATAACAATAAAGTTATTAAAATTGTCATGAGCTCCACTGGACAATGAGCAGTGATAAAATTATGTATTTTAAAGTAACATAAATACCTAGGTATGTCTGAATTGGGTAACTGAAATTGTGGGGACTTGCTACTTGGTTTCTCAAGGACGATCAGAATCACAATTTTTTTGTTGCGGAAATTGCTTATTCCTGTTGTTTATTTGATTTTGACTGTGAATTTACATGATAAGATAGTAGTTGAACTGTACGTATGCAAAACTTCATCAAAATGATGGACAAGTGGTAGGTATGTCAAGGCGTTTAGCACGTATCCTGCACCCTTATTAGGGAGACCGTGGTTTGCGGACGTGTACCGTCACTTTTATAGCCCGCAACTGGTGGACGTAGCGATATGGGAGCACGAGGCCCAACGCGACAGCCCTTACGAAACAGGATGTAGAGTCCAAATTGTTAGCGGAATACTGGCCGGATGGAATCCGCGACGACTGAATGTCAATTAAAATTCAAACCGCGTTCGAAATACGATTTTTTCCACTGGAATTTGCGGCGCGCCCGGGAGAAATGGCGGGAACGCGCCTTTTTGTTTTATTTTATTTTTGAAAATGGAACGGCTGGCGGTTAAACCTATTTTAATGCGTATGGGTTGCTCTGTGTTTTGAATTAAAAACTTCTCTCTGTGTGCGGACGGACGATGAAATGTAATTTCCTGTTGTTGTATGTGTTGCTTAACTCATGCATAAGTGGATATGAGATTACCGGCATCTGCATGGAAAGTTAGGAGTGTGACGTTTTTTTCATGGTAATTGCATTTGGAGAGGAGTGTACTCGTAACAATTTGAAATTTTGTCAAGGCTTGTGATCCCCTCGTGTCGCAGTCGTGGGGTGTCTCAGGTTTTACGCGGCGTTTCACTTTGCCGACTCCCTCGGGGAGAGCCCCTTAAAAACGCATAAAACGGAGAACAGAGCCTACTTATGAATTTGTTTATGGCGCTATTTTTAGGAGTGAACTCTGGTTGGCTGGTTTCGTTCAAAATCACGACAAAACAATATTCCAAACCAAACTATCTTACCTATGCTTATACAAAACTATCTTAGTCACGATTTTTTTACATGATTCAGTCTTTTTATTTAATTTCTTATTGCTTTACTGTGTATGAAATGAAATTGGCTTTACAGAGTTTAAACAACAGAGTTAAATTTTTTTCGGATAAATTTAGAAGCTACCTACATGGTTGTACGACCTTTATACTATCATCATTATCATTGGCCTCGTCCGTCTATTACGGATGCAGATTTGTCATTTGAATTGGTGTCAACCTCCAGATTGAGCCCTCACAATGATTTACATATAAAATGTGGTTTTACCTTCTTGATCATTATTCACTGTATCAAATAGGTAACATAATGGCGTCTCCAAGGGCCGGCTTCATACGTAGGATTTTCATAATAGCAGTCTTCAATTCGGTTATAACTCATGTACTTAGTTGGTTGTACGGCGAACCAAACATCTGCGTGTCAGAGTCCAGGCGGGCAACAGCCAACTAGTGGTTAGGCTCCAATTTGCTCGTAACGATTTCCTCTTCGGGGAATCGAATGGCGTGCTCCGGATGCCGCCTTCTCCAACACATGCATAGCTTTGTTCGTATGGTATATGTTGTCTACCTATGTGGCTATGTGCTTTTATTATGTGTTTAACTTCAGACGAATATTTCTGTGTATGATTGTATGTATTTTCACTGCAAGTTTTGTCACAGATTATATTATCGTAAACTGATTGTAAATCTGTGTGTTGCCGGCAAAGAGTAGTACCTATCCATCTCTACCCGTGGGTGTCGTAAGAGGCAACTAAGGGCTTATGAACCGGAGGATGGGCAGCAGCATCTTTCTGTGTATCGTACCATCTTAGATACATAATGCGGTCACCAACAACAGCGTAGGTACGCCAACTGCATCACTTACAAACGTGGTGACTACTATGGTAAATAGCCTCCGTAGTAGTGCAGTAGACGTTCAATGGAATGTTGTGATGAAACTGACGATGGTTTTGAACAGTAAGTCAATTGTAACTGAATACAGGTAAATATAAGTTATAAATTTATTATGTTCTCTACAAGTAACATAATGTCTTCAAACGTAAAGTGAGGATTGTAAAAAGTAAAAAGAATATCGATGATATCTGTTTGCCTTACACCTAATTTCTTGCCATTCCAAAGGCCATTTCAGGTAGTATGAATGTCTCTACAAAAGACCTAGTCTCA
Source organism: Athrips mouffetella (assembly GCA_947532105.1). Taxonomy (NCBI): domain Eukaryota; kingdom Metazoa; phylum Arthropoda; class Insecta; order Lepidoptera; family Gelechiidae; genus Athrips; species Athrips mouffetella. Next base: position 19,411,612 of record OX383964.1, on the reverse strand, counting down.
GTCAGGCTTGCTACTGGCCTATCAGATCACTTACTAACTACATCATCCTCAATATTGCCAAATATCATAAATATATGAAGATAGGGGCATAAACTTGAGCTTTTCACATCTTCAAGGATTCATAGACCTCAGTATTTGATATTAATTTCAACTTTTCCAAGGGTGAGAAAAAGGGTCTTGACAGACGGACGGGCAGATAGTCAGACGGGCTAACGAACAACGAAGTGATCCGAAAGGTACAGTTTTTTCCTATTCATATCAAAATGTTCTTTATTCATTGTAGGATATTACCAATCTCTTAATGATGTACAGAACCCTAAAACGAACGTCTGTAGACTGAAAATTGAAAATTTTTACTGTCTTTCCAGTCCTTGCATCAAACTCCCTGCATGGTGAGGGCTTCGTAGCAAATAAATAGTTTTTTTTATCAAGATTAAGTATCATTTCTCAAGTTCCTTTTAACCAGATTGTATACCCTAAAGTGCATCTAGTTATTAAATAAATTGCAGCAATTACCTAGTAAGAATGATTGTTAGACATACCGTGCCACTGCGTTGTTAGTTCGACGTAACATTAGCAGATCACGAAACGACTCGGTAAGGGCATAGTATAGGTCGTTGCACTTTTGCCTCTCTATAAGTATATTCATACTTTTAACATAACGATAAATTTTTGCAGTCTCTTTAAAAAAATTTCAGCATAGGTTTACATACCCCTTTCTCAAACACCTTAACTTAAACCTTTACATGCAGCATACGATTAAACTTTTTTTACGTGTTTTAGTGTTAGAATGTAATGCTTAGAAAACATTATACTCCAATTCAAAGGACATGCTCGGATTTTGATTGCAGAGAATTAATTTTGCTATCGAAAATGCGTTTCTTTTCTGTTCAATTCTACACCTTATTCTAAGGCTACTACTACTACTTATACGGTCTACCTAAAACATATATCGTTGGATTCTTTCAAGAGTAGAGGGTATGCTTACATCAAGGGTTCCATGTAGTTTTTATTTAAGCCTTACACAACACACTCCCGTACGTCAGTGGTAACACTTTGACCTTGAGCGGGTCTCTGCAGCAGGGTTCACTGAAAACCAGCGCTGCAGCTTATCCTGCGGCTTTTGCTGAGTGAGGCCCTTTTATTTATTGGGTGTCACAGCACATGAGACAAAACTTTTTTTTTTTCATATTGTTTCTATTTTATATTCGTATTTGTAATTGTTATATTCCTTTTCTATGTTGTATTATGTGTTGTGTTGTCCAGAAATAATAAATATATCTGATTCTGATTCTGTTTTCGGGCATTGTAATCGTAGCGCTGATTCAATTTATACTGGTTTTGTTACCACTTACTTGCTGCCGTACGTACGTTGTACTTGTAGAGAAAACAAGATTAACTATTTCCTGTAGACATTCAGCGTACCTATACGGGGAAACCAATAAGCTTTTTTAGTGCCCTTCTATATAGGTAAGGATTGCTTCGTCATACACGTTAAATAGCATGAAGACAAAATTCAACCTTGTCTGACTCCTCAAAGCACTCCTGTGTAATCTAAGCGCACGGCAGTGCGCAGGCCAAGTTCCCGCAACAGGCCACGCGCATGCCGTGCACTATTTACACGAACCGTTTCGACCCACTTTTGAACCCCCTGTAGCTCAGTGCCTATTGCGAGTACAGAGATAAAACTGTACCTACATAATCATATACTAATATTGAAGCAATTTTCCGAATTTCATAGATATAGCTACAGTAGATCCTGAAATATGACCCCGTGAAAATAGCAAATTTTGGCACTTAATGACTGACTGACTGACTCACTCACTGACCGGTAATCAAAACCTCCAGGCCACTTCCAATTGTCCTAGCGTTATGGAATTTGGCATTTAGGTAGTCGTTAGGATAAAAGTAATGGAAAAATTCAAAAATTAGAAATTGGTCAAGTGCGAGTCGGGTTTTAGTCAAAATTATGTATAAAATGTTGGTAATACTTCTCTAAGACCTGAAAATCTGAAATTTGGCATGGGGATAGTCGTTAGCATTAAAAAAAGTATAGCAAAAATTTTAAAATTGGAAATTGGTCAAGTGGGAGTCAGGATATTGTCATTACTATGCATAAAATTGTTGGTCATACTTCTGTTAGACCTACAAATCTGAAATTTGGCATCGGGGTAGTCGTTAGCATTAAAGTAAAGGAAAAATTTGGAAAATGGAAAATGGTCAAGTGCGAGCCAGACTAAAATTAATGTACCAAATATTAAAAAGGTAGTATTTCTAGAAGGTCAGACTTAGTCATGCATGAAAACAAGTACCTATGTTTTAACGAAACTATGAAAATACAAACCACGTTGCGATAGTTACTATAAATATAATATAGCAAACTGAACAAAAAGTATTGAAATCCCACCAAAAACATAACTGTTAAAAAGGGGGCCAAGTTCCTATCGGCTAATTGTTTGCCTGAAAAAGGGTTGAAATCCGATCCAATGCCAAGTTTAGATGCACTTTAATATCGATCATAATCGTCTTCATCAGCAGCCTGATCCACTAGTAAACATTTGCCATTCCCAAGACTCGCCACCACATCCAGTCCTCCGCCTTCCGCATCCAGCCACTATCCGCCACCTTATTCACGTCAACGGTTCATATGGCCGAAATTCACTTTACCATACACCCAACTTAAAATATGGTATAGCTGTGAAAATACGCAGGTACGTTGAAAATAATATCTAAAATGAAATACTTTTGAATTTGAGCCAGGTGCTCTAATCTAATATCTACAAACAATTTTAATAAAAGTACCAACTCTTAGCTGTTTATTTCGAAAACGTATAAGACAGCTGATTGTGATTCAGAATATGTTTTATTGACTACAAGAAGGCTTTTGACAGAGTTCAGCATGCCAAATAAACGGAAATTTTTATCTATGTTAGCCATAGAGTAACTCGATTTTCGCGCGCAAAGCCCGGACTTGCGCGGTTTGACGCGTTTTGACGCGTTGCTCTAAGATGTTAGCCTAATATCCTGCACCCAAAGGTTGCCTGGAAGAAATTGCTGTTTAGCAATAAGGCCGCCTCATTGTACACCTATTTCTAATATTGTACTTTTCACAAAATTTCGTGTGCAATAAAGAATATTGTATTGTATTTTTAGGGAAATTTCCTTACTAACCCAGTGTGTCTTGAGTAATTATGGATTCGAGATTAGTGCACAGCCTACGTATAGTAATGTCTCTTTTAACAAACAAGTCTAACGTAAAGGACTGGACATTGGACACGTTGTTAATAGTAGCATTGTGTATTTGTCGTTAACCCATTCTCACGCAATGCGGTAGGACAGCCTACTCCGCGCGGTGACGACATTCAAAGAATGTAGATAGGCAGGCACATGTATTTATATTATTATTCATTACTAGTTTAATTGTAGATAGAGTTGTTGCCTACCATCTTGTCTGTAAGAGATCAGTTGAAGTGACAAGGCCGCCTTTATTTACCCCTCATTTATAATTATAATACAATGTAAAACACTGTGTACAGTCAACGAGAAGTCAAGTTTGACACTCGCAGTGCGACTCTAGCCACAGATTAGATAATAGTTTCTACGTCTCTAGCCCGTACATACATACATAACATCACGCCTTGTTCCCGTCGGGGTAGGCAGAGACCACAGTTCTCCACCTGCTACGATCTTGACATACTTCCCTTGCTTCCTGAACTTTCATCAATCCTTTCATACATGCTCGTCGGTTTAGGGTACTTTTAACCTGGCCTTTATTCAGAACGTTTGAATTTGGTCCAGGTACGTTCGCCGAGGCCTTCCCCTTCCAACGTTTCCATTCACTCTCGCCTTGTAGATCCCTTTCGTCAATCTTCCTTCATTCATCCTCTCTACATGACCAAACCATCTCAGCATCCCTTTCTCAATTTTAGTCACTACGTCTTCTTTTACGCCACAACGTTCTCTTATCACACTATTTCTAATTCTGTCACTCAATTTCACACCAATCATACTCCTCAACGCTCTCATTTCTACTGCATTAATTAAACTTTCATGCTTTTTCTGCCATACCCAGCTTTCACTGCCGTACATCAGTGTTGGTACCAAAACGCCTCTATGAACAGCCAGACGAGCCTTGAGCCTTGTGACACCTTCTGACTCTTCATAAAAGCATGCAGAGCACCATTCACCATGTTTCCAGCATTCACTCTTCTTTCGATATCACTTTCACACTTTCCATCTCTCGTAAACTTAGAACCCAGATACACAAACTCCTTCATACACTCTTCTCTTTCAAGTACCATTACTTTCGTCTTGCTTACATTTACTTTCATTCCTTTCCTATCAAAAGCCTCATTCATCATTGTTACCATCTTCTGTAACTCGTCAGCAGATGACGCAAGTATTACTTGGTCATCAGCGTAGAGAAGACATTTGATGAGTAACTCATTCATTCTCAGTCCACACATACTCTCTTTCAGATCAGTCAAACAATTATCCATGAATAGGTTAAACAGCCAAGGTGACGCTACACATCCCTGCCTAACACCTTTTTCGATGCTAAACCATTCAGTGTACGCCCCGTTTATTCTGACGCAAGCACTGGAATCCTCATAGAGAGATTTCAGTGCTTGAATCAGATGACCGTTCACCCCATACATAGACAATGCCGACCACAATTCATTCCTCATCACTGGGTCATAGGCCTTTTCCAAATCCACGAACGCGCAGTAGACTTTTTGGTTTTTGGCCAAAAACTTTTCAGCTATGCACCGCAAGGAAAAGACCCGATCTGTACATCCCATCGCTTGTATATTTTTTCGTCAGTATCTTTCATTACTCATTCAATCAAAACCTTTGCATACAGTTTGCCGACGACACTGAGAAGACTTATCCCGCGGAAATTTTTGCAGTCCTGTTGTGACCCTTTTCCCTTGTACAGAGGCACAATCACAGCCTTGCACCAGTCACCTGGTACTTGGCCGTTCGTCCAACACAGGTTGAAAAGGCGGTACAGCTGACTAGCCACAATGCCTCGCCCAGCCTTCAACATTTCGACCGACACTCTATCATACCCACCTGCTTTACCTGATTTCATACTTTTCATTGCTTTCATGATCTCATCCATACTTATCTCACTTACATTACTCTCATATTAATTTTCATGCATTTCCACAGAAGACCTCGGTACGCTGGCCTCTGCTTCTTCTCTCTCAAACAGACTTTCAAAATATTCCTTCCATCTCTTCAGCACACATTCTTCACCTTTTATAATACTTCCATCCTGGCTTCTGATCTATTGAAATAAGAACGGTACAAAACAAATGTGTCAAGCTTGATATGCTCTTGACTGTACAATAAAACATCAATTCATTCATTAAATTTATAACATCCTTATGCTAGAAATTTTAATTTGGAAGATGTAAGTCAAACGACACAATCATTGATTCAGTATGAGACTGATCATTTTCAAGCCGTGAATCGAAATTTACTCGTAATAGCAGTTGGAACAGTATAAAACTCAAATGTGGTTTGGTTACCAATACTGGCATAAGAGCTACCTACTTAACATTTTAAAATTCAAAATTCAAAAATTTGTTTTCTTCATCTACATTACATAACATAACATCACGCCTTGTTCCCGTCGGGGTCTATCTATCTAAATATATAAAATTACTTGTCCTGACTGATTCATCAACGCCGAGCCGTAACCGCTACAGCTACAGATCTGAAATTTTGTACACAGGTTTTTTGCACTTCAAAACCACCCATTAAGAAAGGATTTTGGAAAATTCGTCTCCCAGGAGGGTGAAATAGGGGATGAAAGTTTGTATGAAAGTCCTATGTTTCTTGAGCTAGATTCACACAAATTTGAATTTAAGCTTTTGGTAAAAAATAAAGAAACAAGTGTTTAAGCATTTTTTTTAAATCAACCTATAAGGGCGTGAAAAAGGGGATGATTTTTTTCCGTATGTTAGTCTATAAGTCATTCATTTTTAAAGGTAGAATTATAGAAATTTGTTTTTGAGCTTTTGGTAAAAAATAAAAAAGCACGTGTTTTAGAATTTTTCAAAATTCATCCCATAAGTGGGTGAAATAAGGGATTAAAGTTTGTATAAAAGTCCGTCAGTTTTGAAGTAAGGATCTTCAAAATTTGTATTTAGACTGACGACAAAAAATTAAGTTTCATGTGTCTTAGGGTTTTTGAAAATTCTACACCCTAAGGGGTGAAAAGGGGGATGAAGTTGAAACTCCTTCATTTCAAAGTAATATCCACTAAATTTATTATTAGGCATTAGGGTAGGGTTGTAATTCTGTGGAACGTACATCATTGTTTTTGAAATTCCACCCCAAATTCAACCCCTAAAATAGGTAAATAGGGTGAAAAAGTCTAGAAACCAATATTGTTTCGTTTGTGTGGTTTACGGGTCGCTGATTACAAAAACTAAAACAATTTGAAATACTAAAAACTAAAAAGGGTTTGAGGTACGATAGGGTTAAAATGTCCAAAAATCAAAAGGATAAGGATAGCGGTTAAGATGGCGCTAAGGATAGGGGTATATAGGGTTAGGGGCAGGGATAAGGAGAAGGAGAGGGAGAGGGATGGAGAGAGAGAAATGGTGAGGGAGAGGGAGAGACTGCTCATTGTCTGAATATCACGCGGGCGAAGCCGCGGGCACAGCTAGTTTTACATAATAGGAGCCAATTCTTGGATTTTCAATGAAATTGGCTCCTATCAAAAATTGAGAGCTATTACCTAACTAGAACTGGAAAAAATTTGGTGCATTTATAAGGCGAGTCCACATAGAAGTACTAAGCGGCCGCAATACAACGTTGCTAAATGAGAATTACCCGGCATGTATAACCAGTAGCAGGTTAAAACACTCAATTATATTGAAGGGAAATAACTACCAGCGTAACGACTGACAGTACCTACTTACAAACATAATTAGTACGTATGTACGTCCCAGACAGTAGAAAAAACTTGTTTGACATGCATGTGTCTAGAGAATACCTAATATTTATCATTAACACAATAAAAACTAGTGCCATTACACATAATTATATTCTAAGTCAAGCATGCGAGTATGTGTTTCATTATGGAGTTACGGAAACCTATAGCGGGGGGGGCACCCGACTTCAACAAAAATTTGCGATTTGCGAACTCACATTATAAAGACCTATATTATCACGCTGGGGGTAGACGAGAAAACAAAATTCACCCCCACTTTACTTTTATGGGAGGTAAGCAAATTTTTTTTTTTTCAAAAATTAATTTTACCACATATTAAATTACAGCTTTCTAATACTAAGAGTCTGATCCTAATTTCTCACTACCTTCGGTTGACTGGAAGAAATCTCTTTAATAGATAAGACTGCCTTTGCCAACAAAGGATTTCTTGTCCAAGAATTGTTAGATTTTTTAGCATGGCAAACGCTTACCAACACATTTTGCAGCCACAGAACCAGACAAACTACCACGAACCAGACGAATCAAAGTATATTTGACCGAAAAAATAACATTGTTTTACAAACTTGTTTTTTCTGACAGCTTTAGCTGATTACTATTAATCATGGAGCACAATAGCCTTGATATAGCTGCAAAATGTGTTGGTAAGCTTTTCCAAGCTAAAAATTTTTTTTCCTCCAATGATAAGTGATACCGTTTATATCTCGTCGTATCCTACGAATAAAGGCGCTGTTGCAAAATACCAACTTTTCAGGGGGAAGTTTTTAGTGTTTTATTTCAACACTAAAAGACTTTTTTGTTATGTTAATATTTCAAACATAGCCTTACTATTTCGGGGTATCTATTTTAATGCAAATTCGACATTTAATTCGCTATTTCTTATAAATTTGTCCCGTTTTTTGTAATTATGTCTTTATTCGCCGGAAAAATATTGTTTATTCTAGACCTAAGTGACATTACGCCTTTTTTCGCCGGAAAATAACAAGTCGTAAGAGCATTAGTGTCTTTTATTATTTTAATTTAAGCAATGTTTTCAAGGAAAAGAAGGATTAGGGTATACAGCGAGTAAGGAACAGCCTTCAGGAATGATCAGATCAACGAAAGTGAACAACTTTCAATGAATGAAACTTTCAGGAAATGAAATAAAAATCGATTTTTCAATGCAAAATTCTATACTATTAAACGAGCAATGTTTGTTTGTATACACATAATCAGTTTCTCAAAAACGGTTGTAACGAGTTTGATAACATTTTGCATAAGGGGGTTCTTCGGAGCGAAACTTTGATCTAACTGGGTCTTAAAGTCTGGGAAAACTTATTTTCTCAGTTTTTTGAGATTTTATTTGGTACCATTGCCCCCGTAAAGTTTGTAAAGAGCAAAGCTCGGTCGACCAAGTACTTCCAAACTTGGTAGGACAGTTTGTATGGTGAAACCGATTTTAATTGTTGTTGAAAGTTTCACTCACTGAAAATTTATCAGTTTCGTTGGCTGTACCCTTTCTGTTTTTGGATGAATATCCCTTATACTGTGTATTAAAATAAATATACTTTAGTATTCTCAAACTGTAAAAAAAATATCAATCATATAAACCCGCTTATTTTTTATCTTTTCATTGCGTTTATTATTTGTGTGGTAATTCGCAATAGGTAATAACAAGTATTCTTTGAAAAAATCGACTATATAGTTACTTCGGTTCAAAAGATAGCCGTCAGACAAACATACTATGATGATTAGTCACTTCCGGAACAGCTAAATATAAAAAAGTCCCTTGTTGGCTGTAGAGCACGTCAAGATTGTCTTAAATTAAACAGCGTACAAAGAAAAGTCACACTGTGAGTGTCAAGCTTGACCGGCTCTTAAAAGTACATGACTGGATACATACTCTTCTACTTGCATTCCCAATCCCCCCCCTCACCGCCCATTACTCCCTCACCCTACGCCCAACCATGGCCTCCCTTCCCTCACCGCTTGCCCTCTCCTTAGCCTCGATAAAGTGCTGATTACTGCTTCGATGAAGTACCAACATTCTCCTATTCACGAAGTGACCCCTTAAACGAAAACGTACACGTATCCACGTCAAAAATGCAATTTTTTTAAATTTCCGTACGCAAAGGCTGCTAACGCACTAAAAGGGTGACCCCATACCAATTTTTTTCCTTCCATCCATTTGTCAGCTTAAAATAGTGCCATATTTTGGAGCAAAATGTTACGGTACCCTCGGTGTATGAGTCCGACTCACACTTAACCGTTTTTTAGGGTTCCGTACCTCAAAAGAAAAAACGGAACCCTTATAGGATCACTTTGTTGCCCGTCTGTCTGTCTGTCTGTCAAGACCCTTTATCTCACGAACTGGTAGAGGTATCATGTTGAAATTAATACCATATATTAGGGTCCATGAACCACACAAGATCTGAAAATTATTTTTTTTTTTACAACGACGCAATCATACATTTATGCACTATAGAAAACCTATAGGGTACTTCCTGTTGACCTAAAATTATTAAATTTGGCAAGAAGCTAGGTCTCACAGTACAAATAAAGGGAAAAGTCTGAAATAATTAAATATTACAACTTTTCTCAAAACTAACGGTAACCAATTGAGGTGAGCTCCCGTTTCAAGAACATTCATATAAGAGAGGGGTCAAGTTGAATGGTCGCGGAGGCGATTTTTGTATTAGTTCTATTTTAAAAACGGGAGCACTTACAAACTTGAAAATTGGTATGTTTACAGTGCATAAGCTATAAAATAACAACAAATAATAAAATTTGGTCAAGCGCGTGTCGGAGTCAAAAAATCTAGCACATTATCTTACTGAAATTTCAACTAATACAAATTATGATTATGTGGTTGTACGGAACCCTGAGTGCGCGAGTCCGACTCGCACTTGGCCAGTTTTTTTTTATTTACTCAACTTAATACCTTCCACCGAACGTTTAAAACGCCACAAATGCCACAAGGGCGTCCTTACTAAACTCTTAGTAAAAGTCACAAACTATGCATTATATAGATAGATAGATAGATTCTTTATTGCACACATAATAATAAATAAAATTGTACAGGAAAGAGAACTAAAAACTAATGTGGGCAAAGGCGGCCTTATCGCTGCAAGCGATCTTTTAAAGGCAACCTTTGAAGATAGGATAGATATACAGTAGGAGCACTGCGTGTATTGAAAAAAAAAACAAATATAAATTATAAAGTTATAAAAATAGAATAAGTAAATAAATTAACGAGTAAATAAACAAAGAAACATTTCAAATAAGTAAAAATGAATATATAATAAAAACTAAATGAATATTAATGAATAAATAAATACGTAAATAAATAGATAAATTTAAATATATACTTACATATATAATAAAAACAAATAAATATTTTATGTCAGTAATAGGAATATTAAACGATTTTATATCCAATATTTATTTTTATTTTATAACCGACAGTGAAGTTGATGTCAGTAAGATCACTTATTTTATAATACGCAATCTAAAACGTGCAAATAAAGGACATAGTAATAAGTTTCCGTGGAATAAAGCCACAAAGGCGGTTAGGTATAGCAAATCTTCATAGAAGTAACACAAGGCAAATCCGTGGAATAAGGCCACAAAGTGTAATAGCGTCTTTTTTCGTCGGAGTAGCTCAAAATTATATCGAAGATAATGAATTAATTTAACAACGTTATACTAGCTATGAAAGCTAAAGCTTTTTGCATAATGTTATCATAAAATTGCATTCAGTAGCGTTCTTATTCAATACAATCACAAAATAACAAGTAAAAAGCCAATAAAACTAAACAATTGAGTCACTTGCTTCCCCGCGCATCCGCGAAGAAATTAGACACTGCGGCTACAGTGGCGGTCTTCGTCGGTGAAAATGAGAGAATGCAATTGTGGCTTTTTATAAAAACTTATTTTTTTTGTTGATATAGACTGATTTTTTGTGATTTCTTGAACTCAGATGATGTAAAATGGGCTGCAGATTCTATACAACTAATAAAAATAAAAATGCCACTACGGCCATAGTGCCCTTTTTCGTAGGATACGACGATCTGTACTAGCTGTTGCCCGCGGCTTCGCTCGCGTGGATTTCGTATTTATGTTGTTACCGGTTTTCCGAAGCAATGAGATATTTTCCCGTCATTTCGGGGTAATTTTTAACTAAGGAAAAACAGGACTAAGCCTGCGCAAATCAATGAGTATAATTCAAGATCCAGCTGAATTTTATATAATATACAGACGTTACTCATAAATTACTCAGAACAGAGGAACTTAGCAGCAGTATCCTAATAAATGGAAAGAGAGAGATGAGAGACACCTTTATGTAATATTTCAAAACAGAGCCAATTCGCAGAAGTAATTGAGAAAAACTGAAACCCTCTCCCTCTCTCTCCCACTCCCCCCTTCCTCTCCCCCTCCCCGTCCCTCTGTCTCTCCCCCTCCCCGTCCCTCTGTCTCTCCCCCTCCCTCTCCCCCTGCCCCTTTCGCTCCCCCTCCCTCTCCTTCTCCCCCTCCCTCTCCTCCTTCTCCCTCTCCCCCTTCGCCTCCTTCTCCCTCTCCCCCTATCCCTCCCTCTCCCCCTTCCCCTCCTTCTCCCTCTCCCTCTACCTCTCTACCTCTACCTCTACCTCTACCTGTCCCTATCTTTGCCCCTATCCCTACCCCTAACGCCAATTTAACCGCTATCCCTAACATAAAAACGACACCCATATTTATTTATAGACATTTCAAAGCTATCGCACCCCAACTCCATCCCCAGGGGGATGTTTCACGTCCACCACGTTGGATTTAAAAATTGTTGAAGTTTTCTTAATCAGCGACCCGATAAACCATACAAACGACACCCATATTGATTTTTAGACATTTCAAACCTATCGCACCCCAACTCCATCCCCAGGGGGATGATGGTATTTCATGTCCACCACGTTTGATTTCAAAATTGTTGTAGTTTTCGTAATCAGCGACCCGATAAACCATACAAACGATACCCATATTGGTTTTTAGACTTTTTCACCCCATTTCCCTTTTTTAGGGGTTGAATTTGGGATAGAATTTCAATAACAGTGATGAACGTTGCATAGAATTACATTATTAATGCCTAAATAATAAATTATGTGGAATTTACTTTAAAAATAAAGAATTTTCAACTTCATCCCCCTTTTCACCCTTAAGGGTGTCGAATTTTCAAAAACCCTGAGACACGTGATTAATAATTTTTAGTCGTCAGCCTAAATACAAATTTTGAAGATCCTAACTTCAAAACTGACGGACTTTCATACAAACTTTCATCCCCTATTTTACCCCCTTAGGGGTGGAATTTTGTAACACCCTTTCTTAGTGCATCCCTAGGCCTCATAAGGAACCTACATGCCAAATTTGGAATCTCTAGACCCAGTGGTTTGGGCTGTGCGTTGATATGTCAGTCAGTCAGTCAGTCAGTCAGTCACCTTCTTCTTTTATATATATATAGATTTATCCGTATAATTGTTGTGATCTAGATCTTAACTTATTATATTCTTTATCGCACAATCAATTTACAGAGAGTTACATACAAGATAACATTTACAAGGGCGGGTTTATCTCTACAAGATGCGTATATTATTACTTAAAAACCCTTTTATTCGAAATATTATTGGTATATTTTTTTAAGGATTCTGTCTAACGGTATACAACGTGATTTTGTAATGCCTGACTATACTTGAATATGATACTTAGTACATGAAACTGAATAACTTTCCCCAAGAAACATAGGTTGGCAAATGAAAAAAATTTTGGCTTCCCCATACAAACCTTGCGCAGTCAATACTTGAATTTGTATGGGAAGACCAAAAAAAAATCTCATCTTTCAACCTATGTTTCTTGGGGAATGTTGTTCAGTTTCATGTAGGTACTGAGTACCATATTCAAGTATAGTCAGGCATTACAAAATCACGTTACAAAGCCACATTTCAAAAACTTTTACATGAAAATTGTTAATAT